>OY728138.1:1259065998-1260315998 GCA_963277665.1 Viscum album
GGAGGCTGAGTTTCGGCTACATACCAAGGTGGTAGGTAGGGATGAGTTCCATCCGTGTAGAGATTTTCTACATGATGTAGTGTTCCTCTCGTGTAGTATTATTGCTATGCGGGGTTCTAATTTGAAGAAGGTAAATTGATCATGTACTTCATGGGAAATTCATCCATTAATGAAGATTGGTTCTTAGTCAAACAATTCTTATTATATTTTATTTTTTTCATGGTATGTAGTGAGATATACCTCTAGGGAATCAACCAAAAATTCTGTCTTTGCGGTACTCTTCTTTTTCCATGCCTTATTCAGTTAACCACGTCCAAAACTATTCTCTTCTACACTCCAATGTTTCATTTTTTCCATCCATCTTCTTGCCAAACATCAGAAAATTATTATATTGTGGATGAGTATCTAGAACGGTGGTTTTCACATCCCCTTTTATAGAATCCCAAGGAATAATAACATGGCAAGAGGATGACTCAATCAATATATTCTCATAGGGGTTGTGGTTGACGGAGATGTAATCACAACCTTTATCCCACGAATGACATCATTCATGGGATTCCCTTCTCATTTCCTTTCCCATGAACTATTGGAGTCCACATAAATTGGTACGTGGGGAGAGTTTCTCTACCCCCATTTTGTGAACAACGACGTTCACAAGGGACCAGTTCCACCATTATCCTTCCACAAACCATTTGTTCATAGATGGGTTGTGGTGTGAAAAAACATGCTGAGTGGCATTCTATAAAGGATATTTTCCATTGAGGGTCCATCCTTTTTCCCTTTTCTGATTTTTGTATTTTAAAAAAATTTCTTCAATAATTCAATGTGTTCATTTTTATTCCATTGATAAATTTATGAGAGTATTTAACTTCCCCTTTGAAAAATTTAATGACCTAATAGTATACGTTATATTACATCATTTTTTGTGACCCACAATTTAGGATATATATTATTCCCTTAGTTTAGGTTCTTAGTAATGATTATTTTCACTCTTAGCCCCTTGGTAAGGGAATTAAGTTTCATAATTCCCAAGACCCATAAAATTGAATCATTGATTTTTGGGTGGAATATTAGTTGGGATGTTTATACCCTTTATTACATTAGCTGACTTCTTTATCTCACTTCTATAAAAATGAGCTTGATGTCTAGTCCTTTGACACTTGAAACACTCTCATGTTCCTTTGAGACATTCCCTTGGGTGATTATTCCCTCATTTTTAACAAGTAACTAAATAAATCATCATCTATCAATGTTATATATCACAAGTACATTAACTAAAATACATATTTTCTATTAATTATTTAGTCTGTGATTTCAAAAAGGTTCATTTAAATAATCAAAACTCAAGATATCATGTTAAGAATAACAACAATATTTTCAATACCATCTCATTAATCTTTTTTATCTCCTTGGGAATGCCACCACATTGTCCATCAAATTCATTTTTAACATGGTTTTTATTATTTAAATCATTACATGCAAAAAAGGAATGTTTATCAATTGGAATAGTAATATAAATAAATTCATAAAAGGAAGCTATAAAATTTTAAAAAATTACTCATGTAAACCCTAATTTATGAATCGCTAGGTTAAAATCTAGTTTATACATGGATTTATACCTATTAGGTTCTATAACATATATAGTTACATATTACATCCTAAAAATCCATTTAAATTCATTATATTTATTTAAGATCATGTCATTCTACCAAATCATATCCCCCTTGAGTATCAAATGTGGTTTTTAATTAAGTACATAAATTATGCATTGTGTGAGGATAGATTTAATACCCAAGCTATAATTGTCAAGGTTATTTAAAATTTTTGAATCTTAGTAAGAGCTAGTAGAAATATTTTTTCTGGACATTCAATTATATTATTACTAGGAACCCACACTCTCTATTATTTAAAAAACCATTATAATGGTTTCCTATATTTAACATTTTCCCTAGTGTTTTCACTAATGTTTTCCAGTTCTAATATACTAATATAACCAATCCTTCCTCTCATAAAAACTATTTTAACAACACATAATTTTATTAATGGAATTTCCCATCAAAACATATAGATATATTGAATTTAGTAATATATAATAAGGGACATACACCTCATGATGAAATCGGTAGCATTTTATTATAATATTTTGAACACTACATTTATAGAATAAAAATTTCCATAATAATGGAAAATATAACAAAAGGATAAAAATTAGAATACTTTATATCTGAAATATAAAAATTTTGATCTTCTTGATCCATGAGAATAACTAAAATAATGAACAACATTATAAAAATGACAAAGAATATTAGTAATGGAATTTGAATTTTGAAAATAAAAATATATAACCAAAATATGATGAATTAGTGAATGAAAAAATAATGAAATACTAGGTATATATATAAAATTAGGGATACGATATGTATAGTACAAATTTAACCTTTAGAATCACACTCTGGCTTTTGGAATAGTAACCTAGCCATTAGAATAGTTAAATGACCCATAGGAGTAGTAATGTGATCGCTAAAATAGTATCATATCATATTGAAGTTTAAAATAATATTTTTTTTATTTTATAAAATTAAAATATGGTTTATTTATATCCTGATACAAGTAAATAAATGGTTTAATCATGATTAAATAAGTGTTCAAATTTTTGAAAAACATATTTTTTTTTGTTTACATTATTGTAACAATTATAATGATACAAAATAAATTTTAATTTAATAAAATGGTTTTATAAAATATATATTTCTTTATTATAATTAAAATATATTTTAATTTCGCCATAAGAAATTTTTAGCATTGTAAAAAAATTGATCATAATAATGAAATAGTTATTTTTCAAATAAATGAATATTTTATTTTAAAAATAAATTTCTAATATTTAGGAAATTATTTTCATAGTGGATTTAATTTTTTGATTTTACATGTCAAAAAATGGTTAGATTTTATTTTTTTAATTTTTCTAATTTAGTTGAATTCTTAGTGAATTGTAAAATATGGAAACTTATCATATTTAACATTATAATATAAAGACATGAATTTTTTAGTCATGGATGTTGTATGAACCCACTATATCAAACCAAAATACAATATTTAATCTATTTGTTCATATATTCATCACTAAATGAATTCTTCATCCAAAATAATGAACATATGATTTTAAAGATACACAAAACACCCCTCACAACCCCTTTTTCACACCTAATAAGCCTTATAGATTTCCAATTTTTTAACTAATTCTCTTCAAAATACCCTCCCCTAAGACCTAGTTCATTTAGTCTCCCAAAATACCACTTAAATGTTCTTTAATGAGTTTTTAAAGGAGGCATCATTCAAGAGTTAAAAATATCAATCTACCACTTTTAAATTATCTTCTTTTTTGACCCTCTCCTAACATCCCTCATAAAATAAGGAATAATAACTGTAGTATCATATATATATATAATTTAAATTTATAGAGAAAATGGAATATATACCATCCACAATCGTCTCTTCTCCTTTTATTGTAAAATTCAAACTCTTTTCCATATTTTGTTGGTTGATCTCCTCTATGGATGATGATTTTTGGTTTTCCGTTACATCCTTCAAGGATGGTCATAAAATTATAATTATGTTTAAATAATTTGGTAATAATTATAAAATAAATTATTTCATTTTTTAATGAATATATATAAATAATATTAAATAATGTGAAACTATTTTTTATGGTCTGTAATAGAGTATAAATGAACTAGTTGCATAATATAAATGCTTTTACAAAGTAACTTATCCCTTTGTAAGAACCTAAATCATAATTCAGACCATTAAAATTACATAAGTACATGAATATAATTTCATTTCACTTATATATTTTTTCCAATTTTAAAAGAACTCTTATAATTATATAGTGATCTGACTGTGGAACCATTAAATGAACTCCCTAAGAAAAGAAAAAGTATAAATTATATCTCATTAAAATGGTTATATATGAAAATAATAAAAGTATAAAGAATAATATATAGATGAAAAAAGATATAATTTATGGAACTATGAAATTTTATTTTACAACTAAATATGTTAAGTGCAAGCGTGGATCGATTCAGGAACATAAGGTAAGGGATATATTCGAACCACATTTTGTCATTGAGTTATTCTATATCTCTCTCTAACTCACATTAACACTTTATTAAATTTTATGAAATGATTATAAATTCTATACATATTCCTTATATATATATATTATTCCCCCTTCCATTGATAGGGTAATAAATTCCTTAAGTTCATTCCTTGAAGGACTTCTTTAAAATCAAACTCGATTAAGGGGATCTTTTTTATCCGATAATACATTAATGTAATTTTGAGTTAATGTATTTATTCAAATTCACAATTTCATTAAAAAATTAATATTTTATGTATAACAATTACAATATACCTCTATTTTACAATTAACTTGACATACTTATTCTTTCTCCAAAAGTAATTAACTAATTCCTTGAAGCATGGTTTTGAAGTTTCATTTATATACACCACTCTATACTCTTTCCCATTAAATTTTATCTAAATAAACACCACATTTTAAGTCCTATCCATATTTACTCACTTATGAACATCCAAAATATTTAATTCCATCTTCACTTTGAAATCATTATGAAATCCCAATTAATTATGAAATGAGGAAAGATTATAAAACCCATTAATTTCCATTGGTAATTCTTCTGTTTATGCCATATGATTGATTTCCATTTTTTCATACATAAGAATGTAAATTAAATGATTCTTGTTCCTAGATAGAGGTCCAATGTAATGGGTAATGTTTTTGTGTTATGACACATTATTTTTGGGATTAAGCAGTAAACATAGTCCATAATGGGATTTTATCCACCATGTGATGTTGTCTTAGAAATTTTCATTGGCTTATGTTTATATCATATTTTATGTTTCTACCAGTTTCCTATTATTAGAATATCTTATTAATCCATTTTCATTATTTTCCACTCCCATATTATTATCCAAGATCATTAACATTCATGATATGATGTTTTTTATTTTGAATCATATGATATTATCCATTATCATGTTTATTCCCTTACAATGATTTTTAGATCACCCATTCCTTCTTTATAATCTATAGGTTATCCTATGATATTTATACCAATAAATGATATTTTAAATTTTATTATAGAGAATAAAATAAAAATGTTGACTTTTTTTCATTTTGATGTTTTATCAGCCTAGTCTTCCAAATATCATTAGGATTATGATCATTGGGTTGTGTTTCTTGGATGTTTATGTTTAAAAACATTTAATAATTTGTTCAAAAGGTTTGGGTTTCTATAGTTTGTTTCAAATAATGGTCTATTTAATTTCTTGGATTAGGAAAAGAATAATATAGAGATAAATCAAATTATAATTGTAAGTATATGATAATATCTATAAATCTTGGTGAAGTATAGAGAGAGTGGTTTTCAAGAAAATAAATCAATGTATACATACTACATGAGGATGTGGCTCTGAAAATGTAGTACCTAGTGTTGAGCAATGTATTGTTTTTAAACAAATCAAAATAATGTTTTTTAAAGGGGGAGATTATTTTAAATAATACTCTGTCTCTTTATGATGATTTTGATGCTCACAAATACCCTTAATTATTTACTAATTATTTCGTTGAGTATTTTGCAGGAATTTATTTTATATAACGAGATTTTATACTTCATTTATTCCGAGATCAATTTTAGCGCGTTCTGGAATCACTGTAGCGCGAGATCAATTTTAGCGCGTTCTGGAATCACTGTAGCGCGAGATCAATTTTAGCGCGTACTGGAATCACTGTTCATTCCCTACGTTGATGAACGTAACGTATGGATGAAAAGTTTACTTTTTATGTTATTTTGAAACGTATGGTTAATGAACCTTACGTTGTTGAAAAGTATGGAAGAAGAACATTACGTTTGGAAGGAACCTTACGTTTTCGTTGTTGAAAAGTATGGAAGAGAAACCGTACGTTAGTTTTCAGTGTTGAGTTTGTTTCTCAAAAGTATGGATCATCAACCTTACTTTTATAATCAACCGTACGTTCTTTGGAGAGTTGAAGCAAGACAAAGTATGGATGATCAACCCTACGTTTGAATGCTGAAGAGAAAGTATGTATGTTCAACCTTACGTTCTGAACCTTACGTTTGTGAACCCTACGTTTGGAGCCACGTCATCAATCCTACGTTTGGCGTCGGGATATTTTTTGACAGACGATATTTCCTTTTGAATTAGTCAATCAAGCGGATTATTAGGCGGATTTCGAGCTGATTCTTAAATACGACTTTGACTGAATCAGAGACGGTTTACAACGGATTAATGATTGATTTAAACGGAGCTTTTTATGCCGATTCTTCAGGGGAGTTACAACGGCTCTGTTATTTCATTTAATATCGCGAATCTAAAGGAGATTTTCATGGATCTATTTATGCGGAAGATTTTCTCAGATTTGAATATATGTTCTATCTTGGAAACTTCGGAGATATATATATACACGGGAAAGTGTGTGAAATATAGATTTATTAATCTTTTGACGAGCAAGAAAACAGAGACTGTGTGAAAGCGTTTTTTTTCTGGTGATTGAGAAGAAGTGTAAAATCCTTTTTACCGAAGGAAGATTTTGATAGCAGATTCACGTGTTCTACATCGACTACCTGTTGTGAATCTACTGCTGCTGAAGTTGTGAAGTTTCTGGTAATATCTATTGCAACTGGATCGACTCAGAACTGTTTTGATTACGGATCTTTATTTTCTGAAGACGACGATCTATCTACTGTCAATTGCATTCTGTTGCAATTGTGAAGAACAACTGGAGAAGTGTTTCTTTATCGAAACCTTTTTTTTTTGAGTGATCAGCTTCTCGTTCTAAGCTGTGTGGGTTCGTGTTTGAACCAGGAAGGCTGTGTGTGCCTGAGTCTTGTAAAGGTGTCAACTGCCTGTACTCAGTTGTGGACGGGTCTGTGGAAACGAGGACCAGATAGTGAAAATCGCCAAGCTCGTGGATTTGAGCTTTGGTGGAGTGGACTAGGGGCCTTCTGTTCCCCGAACCACTATACATCCGTGTGTTCATGCTTTTACTTTTTCCGCTGCATATTTAATCGTGCAAAAGCATAGTGAACAGAATTTGTCCAAATTGAAGAGATTGTAATAATTTGAAAAAGACACAATTCACCCCCCTCTTGTGTATAATCCGTAGATTCAGATCCAACAATTGGTATCAGAGGAGGAGCTTCTTATTTCTAAAGTCCTATCAAGCTAGAAGTATTTAAAGATTATACATAGTGTATCATGGCTGATATGAGAGAGGGAATGTCAATGGTCAGAGCACCTTACTTTAATGGAGATAATTATGGCTGCTGGAAATCACGTATGATTATTTATCTGAAAAATCTTGGTTACAGAGTCTATTCAAAGATTCTGACTCCCTATGAAATTCCTGAAAATCCCGATACATGGAGTGCTGCTACAGAGGCTGAGTATGACATAAATTCAAAAGCTATGAATGCAATCATCTGTGGTCTAGGACCAGACGAATTTAACAGAGTATCTCAATGCCCGACTGCATATGAAATGTGGCAAACAATAGCTGTTGCTTATGAAGGAACAGATAATGTAAGACAGATGAGATATGCAACTGCTAAGTTAAAATTCGATACTTTCAGAATGATTGAAGGAGAGAGCATCACTCAGATGAATGGAAGATTGACAGAAATTGTCAATAATATAACAGCTCTAGGAGAACCAATCAAGCAGGCTGATCAAGCGTTGAAGGTACTGAGAGTACTTCCTACTCGATGGAATGGAATCTCTGCAGCAATCAGACAATCAACTTCTGTTAAAGATCTAACTATGAGAGAACTGATTGGTACACTGATGATGTACGAAGCTGAAATGCAAGATGAGGTAAATGAGCATAAAGTCTACATAAAAAGGGAAAATACTGCTTTGAAAGTGACTTCTCAACAAAAGGATAGAAAGATGAAGAACAAAGAAGTGAGTGCTAAATCAGAGAGCTCTGATTCTTCAAATTCGGATGAAGAACTGGCACAGCTAGCCAGAAAATTCAGAAAGTTTTATAGTAAGAAGAAAGACTTCAAGAAATCCTTTAAAAAGGATAGCAAGGAAGTGAGATGTTATGAATGCAAAAAGATGGGACATATCAGACCAGATTGCCCAAAATTGAAAGATGCAAAGAAGAAGAAATTCTTCAAAAGAGATGATTATGAGCAGAAAGACAAGAAAGCTATGAAAGCTACTTGGAGTGTTTCTGAAGACTCAAGTAATTCTTCTGAATCATGCTCAGAGAAGGAGGAAGCCAATTTAAAAGCAAATATGTGTTTCATGGCTGAAACTGATGAGGTACACTCATACTATTCCTCTGACTCAAATAATGAATCAAACTCTGAAACAAGCCTCTCAAATAAAAAACTTGCAGCTTACTGCAATATGCTTGAAGAAAGGTATGACTCATTATTTAATAAATATAAATCTATAAAGAACTTGTACAAAGCTATTTCAGATGAGAGAAATACTTTGCTAAAACAACATAAGGAATTAATTGACAAATACAATTCTGCTGAATCAAATAAAATTAATTTTGAATCAAAAATAAAAACTCTACAGGATGAAGTAGAATCTTATAAAACGGCTGCATTAATTTTTACAAAAGGAGAAAACACCTTAAATGAGATACTTGGAAAAACTGTAATTAAAAAGGAAAGGTTTGGAATTGGAAGTAAAGGAGAAAAACCTAAGTTATACAAAAATTATTTTGTTCCTAGCACTAAACAGGTTATTTGTAACTACTGTGGAACAAGAGGTCATATAGCTAAAAACTGTTTTCTAAGACAACCTCAGATATGTGGAATTAAGAAAGCTTATATTTCCAACGATCTATATGATTCAATCAATTTTAAGAAAACAAAGCAAATCTGGATACCCAGATCACTGCTTGCTAACACTCCTGGACCCAACAAAATATGGGTACCAAAGCAATTTGTTTGAATGTCTTTGCAGGTAGCAGGTCACCAAAGAAAGAAAGAAATATGGTATATGGACAGTGGCTGCTCAAGACATATGAGTGGAACTTCAGCTAATTTCTCTTCTCTTACTCGAAAGGAAGGAGGACTTGTCACCTTTGGTGACAATGCCAAAGGAAAGATTATTGGTATTGGAACAGTTGGAGATCCAGAGACAGTCTCAATCAACAAAGTACTTTATGTACAAGGGTTAAAACACAATCTGATAAGTATCTCTCAACTCTGTGATGATGGATACACTGTTGATTTTACTAACAATAGTTGTACTGTTTCTAAAGATAAACTGTTTAAGTTTAGAGCACCCAGAACTGATAATGTTTATACTTTGGATTTGTATTCCTTGTGTAAACAACAAGTAAACTGCTTAACTGCTAATATAAGTGAATCCTGGATCTGGCATAGAAGACTTGGTCATTGCAATATATATGCTTTACATAAATTATCTAAGAAACATTTAGTTTCTGATTTGCCTAGTCTCAAATTTGAAAATGACAGATTCTGTGATGCATGTCAGCTTGGCAAGCAACACAAATCATCATTCAAATCTGTTAATAAAGTTGCTACAACTAAACCTCTAGAACTTATCCATATGGATTTGTTTGGACCTTCAAGAGTAGCAAGTTTAGCTGGTAAATTATATGTTTATGTATTAGTTGATGATTATTCTAGATTTACTTGGATTTTCTTTTTGAAATTTAAAAGTGAAGCTTTTAGTTTATTTGAAGGTTTTTGTAAATCTATTCAAAATGAAAAAGGTTTTAATATAATCTCATTGAGAAGTGATCATGGTGGAGAATTTGAGAACCAGGAATTTAGTTCCTTTTGCTCAAACATGGGTATTAAACACACCTTCTCTGCTCCAAGAACACCTCAACAAAATGGGATTGTAGAAAGAAGAAATAGAACTATTCAAGAAATGGCTAGAACTATGTTAAATGAATATAGCCTACCTATATATTTCTGGGCAGAAGCTGTTAATACAGCTTGTTATATAATGAATAGAATTTTAATAAGATCTATTTTGAAAAAGACACCCTATGAACTATGGAATAACAGAAAACCTAAAGTAAATTACTTTAAAGTTTTTGGATGCAAGGTGTACATCCTGAATACCAAAGATAATCTTGGTAAATTTGATCCAAAATCTGATAAAGGTATTTTCTTAGGATATTCTGCAACCTCCAAAGCTTATAGAGTCTATAATAAAAAGTCAAGGATTGTTGAAGAATCAGTTCATGTGAAATTTGATGAATCTGATCCTTTTGAGAAAAGGATAGAACAAATAGATGAACCTGATTCAAATGAAAACATGAGACCTGAGAATTTAAAGAATGATTTTGAAAATGATATAAAAGAAATTCAGTCCAGTTCAGAAGAACATGATACTGAAGAGCCTTTGAATGTAATGCCTAGACAGTCTAGAACCTCAAAAAATCACCCTTTAGAATCTGTGATAGGTGACTTAGAGACTGGTATTCAAACTAGAAGAAACTTTGGAAACATAGTTGAATTCTCTGCTTTCCTATCCCAACAAGAACCTAAGACCATAGAAGAAGCCTTAGATGATGAGAGCTGGGTAATAGCAATGCAAGATGAATTGAACCAGTTCAAGAGAAATAAGGTTTGGGAATTAGTTGAAAGACCACATGATTATCCAGTAATAGGAACTAAATGGGTCTTTAGGAATAAACAGGATGATCAAGGGATAATAACTAGAAATAAAGCAAGATTAGTAGCTAAAGGATATAATCAAGAAGAAGGAATAGATTATGATGAGACCTTTGCACCTGTAGCCAGGTTAGAAGCCATTAGAATCCTTTTAGCCTATGCATCTTATATGAATTTTAAATTATTTCAGATGGATGTTAAATCTGCCTTTTTAAATGGTTATTTAATGGAGGAAGTTTATGTTGAGCAACCTCCTGGTTTTGAAAATTCTCAAAAACCAGATTCTGTTTTCAAACTTACTAAAGCTCTTTATGGCCTTAAACAAGCACCAAGAGCTTGGTATGAAAGACTAAGTTCTTTTCTTTTGAAAAATGATTTTACTGTTGGACTAGCAGATCCAACACTCTTTAAGAAAACTGTGAAAAATAATGTTTTGTTGGTTCAAATTTATGTTGATGATGTAATTTTTGGATCGACCAATAAAATTCTTTGTCATGAATTTTCAGAATTAATGCAAAAAGAATTTGAAATGAGTATGATGGGAGAATTAAATTTCTTTTTGGGTCTTCAAATATTTCAAAAAGATTTTGGAAATGTTTTAAATCAATGCAAATACATTACTGATTTACTTAAGAAATTTGGACTTGAAAACAGCAAGACATTTACAACTCCTATGTGTACTAATATAAAACTTGATTTGGATGAAACTGGAAAATCAGTGGACAACAAGTTATATAGAGGTATGATTGGTAGTTTGTTATATCTTACTACTAGTAGACCAGATATAATGTATTCAGTATGTCTTTGTGCTCGATTTCAATCAAATCCCAAAGAATCTCATTTAACTGCTGTTAAACGAATTTTTAGATATTTAAAAGGTACTATTTATCAATCTCTGCTTTATCCAAAAACCTCTGATTTTAATTTAATTTCATATTCAGATGCTGACTTTGGAAGCTGTAGATTAGATAGGAAGAGTACTTCAGGAACATGTCACTTTTTAGGAAAGTCTTTAGTATCATGGTCTAGTAAGAAACAACACTCAGTTGCCCTGTCAACAGCCGAGGCAGAATATGTGTCTGCAGGTAGTTGCTGTGCACAGGTGTTGTGGATGAAAAACACTCTTATGGACTTTGGATTAAATTTCAATAATACGCCTATTTTATGTGATAATACTAGTGCAATTAATATTTCAAAAAATCCTATTAGTCATTCTAGAACTAAGCACATTGATATAAGACATCACTTTTTAAGAGATCATGTGTTAAAAAAGGATATATTTTTAGAATTCGTAAATACAGAAAATCAATTAGCAGATATTTTTACTAAACCACTTCCCACGGCAAGGTTTGAATTTATTAAGGGGGAGTTAGGTTTATTTAATTTTAAATAGTTTTTTTTTCTCTCTTTTTTCTTATTCTGTTTTCGAATTCTGTTTAATTTTTTGTTTCCCGCTATAAGTAATTTTATTTTGTTTTAAATAAAAGTAATGATTAGTGATTACACGGGAATCAAGGCTGTCAGAACCGTTTCACCTTCTAAATTGTTTTCACCTTTTTCGGAAACCCTTTCGAAAACCTAAAACCGCACATCTGCTCCAAAACCCTTTTCTGAATCTTCAAACCCTAAACTTACGAACCTTCAGAAATCGTTGTTGAAATGGCAAAGACTAAGCGTCCAGATGAAGCCGAGAGCAGTGCTGCAAAGAAATCTAAAGTAGTTGGTCGGAAAATACTGCAAGGTAAAGTCATCGATTTAGAATGGCTGTTTGAAACTAATTTACTGTTGAAGCAAGCGCTATCGTTTCAAAGCCTTGAGCAAGCTTTTAATAGTGAAAATTCTGAGTTTCTTTATGAGGCAGAAATGAGACATTTCTTTAGAACTGTTCAGTTTAGCCTTGGAGATACGGAGGACAGTTTGTTGGCTCAAATAGAGGATAAGGACTTTTCCATATCATCTGTAGAGATAAGTCAAATTCTTAACTGCCCTCATGAAGGAGTTTTTCATTTCGATTTACGGAATATTGGAGATTCTGTACATAAGTCTGAAGACATTATGTCTTTTCTGTTTGGAACCAAAGTGATAAAGAAGATGTTTATTAAAGATTTGGAGCCTGATCAGAAAATCTTAGTAAAGTTTGTTCAGACTGGTTTAGCACCAAGGATGGCTGAGATGGAGAAAATTCTGTACCCTGACATGTATATAATGTATCTTTTGATGAGTGATATTAAGTTTAATTTTCCTCGATTTATGATAAGATATCTGAGATACTGCTGTCAGAGTGAAGCAAGAATGACCTTTTTCCCATATGGAAGGTTCATTTCTTTGTTTTTATTTAAAAGAGGAATGATCAGATTGGTAAGTGCTGGGGTGAAATGTCACCACAGTAATGTTTTTAATGCTGGAACTTTGAGGAAAGTGGGATATTTCTGGAGCACAATTAAAGGAAAACTCTTACCTGTTGGAGCTGAGGAAGACTCGGAGAGTGCTCAGGCTCAACCGGCTAAGTCCAAAGAGGGACAAGCAGAATCAAGGATTAGTACAGTGGCAAGGAGAATTCGCTTTGAGATGGAGGAAGTTGAGGAAGAGAGAAGTCAGGAAGGACTTCAATCTAGAAGGAAGAGGTCAATTGATGAAGAAATTATCTCTCCTGTCTTGAAATCTTCTGAACCTGTAATTTCTTATTCATTTGTGAGAGAAGCTGTTGTGGAGAGGACTGCACCGATAGAGGAACCAGTAGCTCAACTGGAAATTCAGCTAGAACCTCAAACTGCTGCTGTGGCTGTTGAAGAAGCAATTCCACAAGAACAACTTATGGAGGCAGTGCCTGGTGAAGAAGTGGCCCGACCTCAAGAAGTTCATGAAAATATTGTTCTTGATCATTCAGTAGAAGTCAGAGAGACTACTGTTCGTGATGAACATACTTCTGAAGCTAATACAGAAGTACTTCAGGAAGAATTTTCAGTGGAAGAATTTCAGGCTTCAAAAGCTAGTTCAGTGGATCAACCTTGTCAGGACAAGGACAAAGAACAATCAGATGCAGATTCTTTACCACTTGCCTTGCCTCATCAACCTATTTCTGAACATGAGAATAGAGCACAGGGTGCCCCTGATTTGAGAAAAGAAAAAGTTGTTGAGTTGTACAAGCGTATCTCTCAGTTGGAATCTGAGAATGATAGTCTCAGAAATTCTCTGAACTTAGAGCAGTTGAAGTTTCAGAAGCTGAAAGAATGTACTGTTTCAAGACAGGAAGTAGATTTGTTTAAAACTGATATGTTGCATGCTGTTGATCAGTTGAAATCAGAGATGGTCACGAAAGATGATTTGTCTGAGATGAAAATTTACATGGAGAATAAATTTGAATCTGTTGCAAATAGTGCTGTGAGTGGATCAGGTTCTTCACCTGATTTGATTCGAAGATTTCAAGCAATTACTGGAGCACTGAGCAATATGAGTGACAGATTACACGATCTTCAGTGTAATAGTGCCCCTTTGTCAGTTTTGCTAGATAATCAGAAATTTTTGGTAGATCAGTTGACATCTGGAGAGCAACCGATTAGGATTCTTTTGAATCAGTTATCAGAAAAGCTGGCTCTTTTTGTTGAAAAAGAAGAAAGAATGCATGAGTTTTTCAGAGTTAATTTGATTGAAGATATTCATATGACTCAGGAGAATAGGGATCTTATCATCAAGTTAGGAGATGGGATGATGAAGAGGCTTCGAGAACAGTTTACAGAGATCAAGATCGCAATTCAAAGGAGATAGACACCTTTTTCCCTGTCTTATCCCTAAACCTTGATTCCTCTGTATATCACTGTCGTAGCTTGTGAATAAAAATTCTTTTCTTATCTTTTTTGTTTTATTATTTATTGATTTATGATTAAGTTAGCCAGTATAAGAAATTCACTTATTCATACCCAGTTAATTATAGCATTTACTTATAGTTCAGTGCAATATTGAATGTGTTCAAATCCGTAATTTTTCATTCTTTTTGATATCACAAAAAGGGGGAGAATTTGGATAAACACAACATTTAAATTCATTCGTTTCCTATGAAGAAATTTGGATATATAGGAGCATTTGGATATATACGACATTTATCTTTTATCTATTTGAAAATTTATTTTTATGGGAGAGTTATGGGGGAGAAATTTTATAGTTAAATATTGTTTTAATCCTTTCAAAATTCTAAAATTTTATAAAACTTTTTTTTCAATCAAGATTGCAATTAAATTAGTTCTATTATTTTATGGGTTTTGTGATCATCAAAAAGGGGGATATTGTTGAGCAATGTATTGTTTTTAAACAAATCAAAATAATGTTTTTTAAAGGGGGAGATTATTTTAAATAATACTCTGTCTCTTTATGATGATTTTGATGCTCACAAATACCCTTAATTATTTACTAATTATTTCGTTGAGTATTTTGCAGGAATTTATTTTATATAACGAGATTTTATACTTCATTTATTCCGAGATCAATTTTAGCGCGTTCTGGAATCACTGTAGCGCGAGATCAATTTTAGCGCGTTCTGGAATCACTGTAGCGCGAGATCAATTTTAGCGCGTACTGGAATCACTGTTCATACCCTACGTTGATGAACGTAACGTATGGATGAAAAGTTTACTTTTTATGTTATTTTGAAACGTATGGTTAATGAACCTTACGTTGTTGAAAAGTATGGAAGAAGAACATTACGTTTGGAAGGAACCTTACGTTTTCGTTGTTGAAAAGTATGGAAGAGAAACCGTACGTTAGTTTTCAGTGTTGAGTTTGTTTCTCAAAAGTATGGATCATCAACCTTACTTTTATAATCAACCGTACGTTCTTTGGAGAGTTGAAGCAAGACAAAGTATGGATGATCAACCCTACGTTTGAATGCTGAAGAGAAAGTATGTATGTTCAACCTTACGTTCTGAACCTTACGTTTGTGAACCCTACGTTTGGAGCCACGTCATCAATCCTACGTTTGGCGTCGGGATATTTTTTGATAGACGATATTTCCTTTTGAATTAGTCAATCAAGCGGATTATTAGGCGGATTTCGAGCTGATTCTTAAATACGACTTTGACTGAATCAGAGACGGTTTACAACGGATTAATGATTGATTTAAACGGAGCTTTTTATGCCGATTCTTCAGGGGAGTTACAACGGCTCTGTTATTTCATTTAATATCGCGAATCTAAAGGAGATTTTCATGGATCTATTTATGCGGAAGATTTTCTCAGATTTGAATATATGTTCTATCTTGGAAACTTCGGAGATATATATATACACGGGAAAGTGTGTGAAATATAGATTTATTAATCTTTTGACGAGCAAGAAAACAGAGACTGTGTGAAAGCGTTCTTTTCTGGTGATTGAGAAGAAGTGTAAAATCCTTTTTACCGAAGGAAGATTTTGATAGCAGATTCACGTGTTCTACATCGACTACCTGTTGTGAATCTACTGCTGCTGAAGTTGTGAAGTTTCTGGTAATATCTATTGCAACTGGATCGACTCAGAACTGTTTTGATTACGGATCTTTATTTTCTGAAGACGACGATCTATCTACTGTCAATTGCATTCTGTTGCAATTGTGAAGAACAACTGGAGAAGTGTTTCTTTATCGAAACCTTTTTTTTTGAGTGATCAGCTTCTCGTTCTAAGCTGTGTGGGTTCGTGTTTGAACCAGGAAGGCTGTGTGTGCCTGAGTCTTGTAAAGGTGTCAACTGCCTGTACTCAGTTGTGGACGGGTCTGTGGAAACGAGGACCAGATAGTGAAAATCGCCAAGCTCGTGGATTTGAGCGTTGGTGGAGTGGACTAGGGGCCTTCTGTTCCCCGAACCACTATACATCCGTGTGTTCATGCTTTTACTTTTTCCGCTGCATATTTAATCGTGCAAAAGCATAGTGAACAGAATTTGTCCAAATTGAAGAGATTGTAATAATTTGAAAAAGACACAATTCACCCCCCTCTTGTGTATAATCCGTAGATTCAGATCCAACACCTAGTGGGATTGAACTCAAAAGGGGCTAATTGGGTACTTACATTATTATCACCTTATGCATAAACATATAACCTTACTGCACCCCTAGTTTAACACTCCTCAGGGGTCCTCTTTGGAAAATTACCAAAATCAATACAAACCATTATGAAGGAGTTTAATAGATTGTTTGGATAGAAAAACTAGTAGAAAATATTACAATTTATAACCTATAATGAAACCTATAGACTCGTATATTATGAAATATATTTAATTAATAAGTTCTTCCTTTTAGTTTAATAGTATCCCTTTTATATAATTTTTAATTTTTGTATTGTCAAAACATTTTAATAGTTTATGGGGGGGAATATAAAGAATCTCTCCAAAAAAACATTGTGATAGCTAATGTGATGATTCACATAACGATATGGATAAAATTTTGGGAGTGGGTGTAGGGACCTTTATGGAAGAACTAGGTCATCTCACTAAATATTTTAATTTTATCATGAATCATTTTGAAGAAACTCCTTATCCTATGAAAAATCATGTTGCAGTCGATTTCTCTATAAAATAAAGAAAACCTACCTTTAGTGTATTTTCCCCTCATCATTGAATAATAGATTAAATATAGTGAGAAGATATTCTATATCCTCCAATGATTGGAATAATAGAAATTCATGTTGTTTTCCATAATCATTAATGGTAATCTCATTAGTGTTGTACATTGACCAATAACATGAATTACAGATTGAATATTTATTCCAAGTAATAGAAATGATTCAGAAAACATTTTTTTTAAAATTTTCCTTGAACTACCCATATCAAAATAGAGTTACAATTCCTTGGACTTAAGAAAAAGGTATATAGGTCAATCGGGGAATACCAGAAAAAAAAGGCTTTCATGGTACACCTGCAGCATTGTCATCAACCCTAAAAGTAAGGTGGAACACTTATTTTCTAGATTTAATATGATTATATGAATATCCAAGTTGATTCAAGACTTTAAAAACAATGAAGAGATTTTATATTGTGACCTTAATGTCTAGATGTATATTTTTTATTCTTAGAGGTACCTTGGAATGAGAGATATAAATAATAAAACAAAGTTATCTTTGGGATGGGGGAATGTATTAATCTCATAGAGGAAATAAAAACTAATTTTATATGTGACAAAAAATATATAAGAAGAATCCTAGAAACTATCTCAAGGGAACCAAGTTTTACAATCACTTTTGGGATGAACACACTAATAGGTGTGGTGAATCCTTATGGGATGAAATTTTTTTACACAAAAACGTTTGTACCCTTTTTGTACCTCTATCACTTATTCATTGAACAGCTCTCTTATCTCCATCACCTGTAGATAGTAATAATTCACATAAAATAGTAAAGTATAAGTAAAATATTATTTATTAATGATATTAGCCTCCTATATGGATGAATACATCCCTAGTGTATGGTTCCTATTATTCCACATATAGTCATACTTCTTTTTATTATCAAATAATTTACAAGAAAGGGTATTACCTTTAACGTTTTCTAGAAGAACTAATAAAGTACAAGAAGGAATTATCATTGAAGCATAATATGTATGATGTTGGTGTTCCCATTTTGAATTGTTTATAAATTTAAAACTAACATTCGTTGATAGAAACTAATTAATCTAATTTTTTCCAGTGAATGCAATAATATAATGGTTGAATCTATTTCACTAAAATCAATGGGATGTCTCAAATTCAGTAATCAATTGTCTTAAAAAAATATGTATCAATCTAGAAACATACCTCTTCTTATACATTAGTTATAAAAATATAAAGTTTTTGTAGGTTGACGTTCTTATATTATTCTTACCCAAAAAATAATCAACAAAAAATAGGTTTTACACTCTTCTTTTTCATCACATATTTGAAATGTAATATCTATAAAATAATTTAACACAGTTTCAATCAATAACTGCAATGGAACATCATGCATGTGTTTCATGGAAATCTAAAATCACCCAATGAATGGTTTTGGTTTATGAAAATTATAATAACTAAATCCACAGTGTAATATTTCTTATATTATTATTAATGTATTTTATTTAACTATTCATGAATTCATTATCACTTACATTCTTCATGTAAGTTGGTATGTGAGTTATCTTCTTCTTATGAGAACTCATTTTTTAGCCTTGTAATTATTATTATTGTTAACCAATAAAATACAGATTAATTTAGCTAAACATAGTATATCGTGGCTTCATCATATTCACATAGGGTCTTCATGTGAAATAATCACTCAATCCACTACTATCTACATGGTAAAACTGGGTTAGATCATAAAATATTACTTTTTCTTCACATAATAGATGAATGTTGGAACCCTTTCCTCTTTTCATAACTATGGAGGTTTATGGAAACATTATTATTATTCAACTACATAATAGTAGGAACATTTTTCATTATTCATGCAATATGTTCATGGATCCTCCCCTTTACAAACTACAGTGGATATTAGGATCCTTTATTAGGAACTAAATGGAGTAGTAAGAATCATTAATTCCTCGCAAAGCCTAGTGGAATGCACGATCTCTTATTCAAATATAAGTATGTGAAATGACTCAAACAATTTTTTTTAGTAAATATCTAACCTCTAAAATATTTCTTTATCTTGTCACAACACTAGTACATCACTATTTATAGAAGAGAAACAATGCCATTTTTTTGAGTTTGATGCTGCATGTAATCTGATTATTTATGCATTTTCAAGATTTGTTCAAATATAAATGTAAAATTTTCTAAGATTTGATATTAAAAAACCATTTAATATTTTTATCTTCAAGGTTTATTTCTTACATAAAAATTATGCAAAGAGTCATGGAGTTATCATGTGATTGGCTACTACGATTACAAGATAATTCTCACGTGGATTAGAGTATATCCCACATATTCTAATATATGTATGACTCATTGTATCTTAATTTTAATTAATCAACAACATTATATTATCTGAATAATGTCATGCTTGCATAATGAAGTTACATTCATTGCTTGTGGTGATAGAGAATGTCTTCTTCACTCCATTTTGATTAGTGTTGTTGGCTGACAAGAAGTTCAATTAACATTGGAAAGAAGAAACTTCAATGTACTTCAAACCTTAAATGTCTCAAGAAAGATCACAATGCGTGGGATTGATAAGATGGTTTATATTATCTTGATCAAGTAGTTCATTTTATAGGAATAGTTTTTTTGCATAGAGATGGACAAACCCATATTCTTGTTTCCCCCATCAGGATACCGCAAGGTTGGAACCTACATAATAAACATCTCTATGTCACTAATAGCTAAATAAAGAAGAAATGTGTGGTAACAACAACAACATCACCCATAATCCATCATAGGTTGTGAAACACCCTTTTGTGGTCTCTCACAAACCATTCATGTTCTACAAATCATAAGATTCTCAAAAATAGACCATGCATGCTCTATGGTTTTTATGTATCCAAAAAATCACACATTCTATGCATAGAAGGCCAGGTTAACCCTATATCATGTTATTAAAATCTTAGGTCACACATATGTGGTGAAGGGGGTCGTTGGTTACAAGTGGAATGTCCCATTTTTATGTAATATCCCAGTCATTTATACATAGTACAATTAAGTAATTCAACTAACATATATAACTTATCCAAGATAATTGATCATGAAAAATAAAATTCCATTTCTCTTTTATCATTTCCTTCAAAATTATTCATGTAGACACATATTTTAATGGTATCAAAATTGATCACTTCAATAGTTTTAGAAAAAAAGTTAAATTTCCTAACACATATTATATATGTTTATAATATTAATAATAGTTTCAAAATTGTTAGAGTTATATATATAATTTTACGAGTAAATTTACCAATTCCATTAAATGATTCCCTAACAATTCTCCAAGAATCACAAATTCATCTAAAAATATTATATTTTCTCTTACATAGATGAAAATCAATCTTAAACACAAAATCATAGGATCACCGATGAACTTCCAATATGTTTTTCTTCATAATTGAATATTTACATACTCATTAACAACAAATACAACACAAAAATATTATAGGATCTTAAATATCCCCCATTTAATTTTTTGTATACACCAATAAAAATTCAATTTCATTATGTTCATCCAGTTTTCACATTTAATTTATTTATTTTCTCCTCTATGATCCCTAACATTTTTATTTTACTATATCACCTTTATTGATAACAAATGAAAAGTACCCAAGATAGGATAATATCTTTTCATTTGTATGTTGTGTGATATTAATTATTAAACTCTAAGTATAATGGGGTTATGCCATTGTAATGAATAATAGGGACTAATATAGTCATAAATGCTTTATATTCTAAATAAAAAATGTTATACCAACTCAGATATGACAACATGTATCTTTCTTCCCAGAATGTTCAATTGTATCACGGTTGATAGTAATTGGTTGATACTAATGTATATAATGTCAATTTCAATTTCTTGATACAAATTTTTTATCAATGATTCTAGAAAAAATCTAATCTAAAATTCATGTACTCATCCAAATAAAAAATTTAAAAAATAAAAGTTTACTTGGTAGGTAGTGTTCATGAAATAATTATCATAAATTCTTCAAGATTATATTTCTAATGTAATTGGTTTTGTTATATTCACCACTAAAAGTTTAATTTTATTTCATTTGGTAAATAAGGTTAGGATACTATGTCACATACCTAATCCAAGAATTTGGGAACAAGTTACTTCTATAGATGTCGGAATTGGATAGAACATAAGGTTCTTGAAACTTCTTTAGATTATACATCTCTAGGGATGACCTCTAACTTCAATTAATCAAGATAGATCTTTAAATAAGTTTTCCTTATTAATACTAATAAATTTTAATAATAATAAATTTGATCACAATTATGATGGTTAAATAATATTTGGTCTAGTTATGATATCTTGATCATATTCATCAAGTTTGATCATTTAAATTTTAAAACCAATAATCATAAAAATAATATTAGACTAATCAAACTAGGATGGTAGCTTAAATAATGTGTGGAATTAATATTCCACCTATAATATATATTAATATTTTTTATTCTACTTAGTTCTCCCCCTGATTATGTTCATCATCCTTAATTCTATAAAAATAATTATCAAAGAAAATTATATGGGAAAAATATCAACCTCCCTTGAATTTAAGTTTGAGAAACAATGTTGAGAGCTTTCACTAAATAATGAAACTCCATTTTTATCCTCTATATAAGGTTAAAATAACCATGTTTACTCTTCCAAATTCCTTAGTAGTTTTTAGTAGTTTGAAATCTTTATATTCAACAATGAATACTTTGTGTGGAATCTTCATTTCTATATTTCCATAAAGGTACATACATAACCTGTTTCTTTTTTAATCCTCTTATATATTTCTTAATGAAATAAAAATATGAAAATCCTATTATATTATATGTTTCTATACTTATTAAACCTTCCACATAAAATTTTTAATTTTTTCACTATAATTTGACAACATCACATGACATTCAACGTCGTTATGTTGAATCTTTTTCTTGACTTTAGAATCTTATTTTCCTACTATTCTTATATTTTAATTTTTATTTCCAAATAACATGGATGAATTATTTTTATGTGATTTATAAGGTATAGTTTTTTATTATTATATCCATATGTCTTGTCATGTATGATTTTTACCTCTTTAGTCCTTTTTTTGTTTCATGAGTGGTCTTCCACTTTGTTTATTATTCATTCTTCTATTCTTTACAATATCACTAGATTTCTTACAATGATACATGGTGTGAATTATTATTAAAAAAATTAATTAGAATATTCTTTTGGGTGTATCACCCCTATTAATATACTTGGTTTTACTTTGAAAATGATCATCCGTCTTATTACCAACCAAGGAAACCTTTTCCATTCTTATTTCTAACGTTCTTGTAAATGGATTTCTTCTTGTTCATTACTAATGTATACTTTAATCTATTATTCATCCCATGTGGTATTTTTATTATAATATTCTTTACCTACATTCATGAATGATTAATAAATTAATTCCTATTCACTTTTCCAACCTCCATTGAAAATACCACAAAGATTCATCAAATATTAAAATCTGTTTGAAATTGGAAGATTACTTTATTTAATCCATGGTATTTATATCTTTACTACTTTTCTACTTCTTTATATTGAAATATTTTAATTTCTATATACTGTAATGTAAAACCAATAATAATATTTCCCGATAATGAATCTCTTACAACACTAAAAAAGCTAAAAAAAATTATATCTTCCTTGGAGTAGTAGTCTATCAAGATTGGAATGCTTACTAATTTTGTTTCCCATTAATATACTAGTGGTTTTATTTAGGGGAACAATTAAATATAATCATTAATACATTTTCTATAGATGTAGTGGAAATAAAATTTTCATTTTTGTTCTTTAATAATTTTATAATTTTTAATTTTTAACCAGAAGTATATATATAACCATAATTTGAATAGATATTATTATCCTAGTTGGACGATACCTTATTATTTCTGACTTATTGAAATTTTAAATTCATTGATGTAATAATTTGTTACCATTAAGAAGATATATTTTAGAATAAGAATCCAATATATAATTTTGTGTGTCCACAAATCCTAAAGTAATTTCTCTTATTTCAGATTATTGTGAAGACTCATCTTGAAAATTTTAAAAAATTTGAAATTTGCCTCAACATTGAAGACTTTTCATATTTTTGATGAATTTATCATCCCCCACCAACATAAATATTTCTTCACATTCTTTTATCATCTTTATAAATTTATCATCCTTAATTTTTTTCTTCTCATATATCATGGGGACAAACTTCATTATTTTTTTTATTGTTTGTTGATAATTCCTAACAATAATGATGTGATTCTGGTTGTCTTCAAATTCATAGAGGTTTTCTTCATATTCCTTAGTGCCTTCATATTTCTCCTAGGTGGGATTTAGACATTGATATTCAAAAATGATGCGCCATTTTTCATATTCACCAATTTCTTCTTCTTTATCCATAATTTCTTAGAGATACTAATATTAACTTAAATCCATTCATAAAATAATTTATCCAATATCTAGATTTTCTTCATGTTCAGCGATCTCTTCACACATTATTTGAATGGTAAATATATAAAAGTTAATAATTTTTTGTGATTGTTGTGTTTCATATCAAATAGTGATGAAAAAGATTCAGTATTTAACTCATAAAATATATTATCACTTCCAATAATAGTTGGACAATTTGGAGGAAATTATTGGATAGATATTTTGAATTCCAATTCTTTATATAGGTATTAAACTCTACATGAGATAAAACTATTATCCTTTAACTTGGAAGTAGATATAACACCAGATATTCTTATTCAATTTTAGAATTGTATTTCTAAATTGTATAATAGGTATAAATAGATTCCTCTCCCTCTTTAACTAGGGGGTATGTCTTCTTCCCTATTCTCAAATATTTCTATTTTTCATTACTCAAGGTCTTGAATGAGATAGAATATTGATTTTTAGTAGATAAAATAGCTCTATTTTTGTAATACATTCATAATTATGAAAAAATATATTTTATATTCAATAACCATCAATTCATAGATTCCAAATAGTGGTGTTACTCCCTTAAAAAAATTATGATCACTTTTGTTATGATCACACTTAGAGGGGGTGAATCAGTGTGGGATGAATTTTTTTTCTCTTAAAATATTATATCCCCTTTCTCTACCTTTATCACTAATTTTGGAAATGGTTATATTATCTTATTCACATATATTAATAAGTATACACATAAAATTATAACACAAAATAGATATGAGGATTTGTTAATGAGGTTCTCCTAAAATGTGGATGACTAGTCCCCCAGTATATGACGGTTATTAACCCACACCCATAAAACATTCCTTTTAATATCAATGATAGAACAAGAATGGGTATATAACTGATCCCTTCTCCAATAAACAAAGTGGTTTAAGAAAAAATTATCCTTGAATCAATATATTTAGGATGTCAGCATGGCCCTAATAAATTGATCAGAAATATAGGACAAGACTTCTTTGATATACATGAATTACTATGATCATATTCCATTTTATTTATTAAAAAAATCCACCTAGATTTATTTTCAATTATTATATGCCTCAAATTAAACAATCAATTGGGTGACACAAATATGTATCAATACAATGGGATTCCTCTTCTTCTAATTTATCCACAAATATATTATGATGTTACAGTCAGGTATTCTTATATTCCTTTAATCCCAATGTTATTAAACTAATAATTGGTTAGAAAAACTCTTATTTTTCTTGAGATATTAAAAAATATCTATAATTTAATTGAACTATAGATTTTTATTAGTATCTTGAATGGAACTTCAAGCATGTGTTTCAGGGAAATCTCAAATCACCCCTTGGATTTTTCTAGTTTATGAATAACATAATCAACAAATACACCTGATCATTATTCCTTCCTTTTATTATCAATGTATTTTATTTAACTTTTATTTCATGAATTATAACCATCCTTATTGTCCTATGTTATAATGTGAGTTCTCTTATTCATGGGTCACCCATTATTTATCCTTTTGATTGATGTTATTATCTTTCTATGAAACCAAATTACATTATGTAAATACTATATTTTGTGGATCTGTCATGTTTTCAAATGGTAATCACATGAATTAATCACTAGAATATGTAATTCTTTCTTTATAATACATAGTTAGAGCATGGGATCATAAATTTTATTCATGCAATAAATGGGCATGGTAACTCATTCTCTTTCATCTAACCAGGGATGCTCAAAGAAAGATTATTATTCCTCATATACAAAACATTAGGTATGTGGTTTGTTCATCATGTAATATGTGTGGGAAACATGTCCTTCTTAAGGACTACTAGCTCATGGGATCATTATTTATGAAATCAAGGGTGTAAAATGGGCCATTCATTCATTGAAATGCCCTGTGAATTTTGAGATATCTTCTTTACACAAAAGGATACATGAAGGCGTAGTTGGTGCTATATTTTTCTAAGAAAAATTAGAGCTCTAAAATATTTTATTAGCATGTATCGTCCTCAATATCTCACTATTTATATAATAAGTTCACTGCCTCTATTTTGTGATTTGATCTGACCTATGATATAGTTGTTTATGTTTTGTCGAGACTCGTTCAATGATCAATAAAAAATATAAAAATTCATGATATTACTGAAAATTTAGTTATTTTAATTTTCATAGGGTACTCAAATAATATCTATATGACACCAAAAGTCATCGTATCTAGGTGTAATAGGATTCTTTCATCGTAAGATAATTATCAAAGGCATGTGTGTATATTATATGCATTCAGATATATGTGCACATCAATGTATCTTTGTTTTCATTCCATGTCCATGTCACATCCATCAAATAATATCATGCATGAAAGAAAAAGTTTCATGTATCTATTAAGGAGATCAATCAATCATTCTTCACTCCAATTTGATTAGTGCATAAGGAGAACATGATTTTTGACAAACAATAGAATGAATAATATCAAGTGTACCATAGACTTTCAATGGATCAAGGTATAAGATGATGTGAAAAATTGATTAGATGGTGTAAGTCAGTTTGATCAAGTGGTGTATGTTATATCTATATCATTATAGAATAAATATATAGCATCATACATTCATGAATCCCATGTCAAGATGCGACATGGTTAGCCTTCACATAATAATAATTTCTTTGTCACGATCAGTTAAATCCAAACATGGGGTTTGACACTCACAACAACTTCACACACTGCCCCTCATAGGAAATCTCGATAAGATAATTAAATTTTCTGAAGATATCATAAGATATTTTTCATTTAATATTTTTTCTGTTTTTATATATATTTCTTGGTTTCTATCTTGGGTGTTTTTGGGTGAAATTCGGAATTTTTTGAGGGGTTTTGTGTAGTGAACAGTGGGCACATGGGGTTCCCAAATCGTGCACCTAGCCTAAAAAAAAATACAAACCTAGATAGAGGGTGATTCCATGTATGGTTCATGGTTTTTCAAACCATGTACCATTTTAGTAGTAAATGTTCACACCCACAAGAGAGGTGCATAGTTGGAGTGAAATGTGTGGAAAACGGTGCGCCCTTGCTGAGGAAATCATTTGTGAAGGTTAAATGACTCTGATAATTTATTTTAGAATTCTTGAACCCCACCCCCACTGAATTAACCAAAATTCAACCAAACTTGACCCTAACACATTCCTTTCATTTTTTAGGCTTCTAGAGGAATTCCAAGGCCTCTAAAACAATGTTATTGATGAGTCGAAGGGAGGATTGGAAGAAATGGACCTCTCCGAGTATGTTGTTTCTTCTTGATTAGGTTTCTCTTTATCTCTCTTTCATCTCTCTTTCTATAATCAAAGTGGATTATATTCCTCTATTTTTGATGTGTTTAGATCTAGCCATGATGGTTCTTTATTATATCTATCATGGATCTTGGTTGTGTATCATTATCTCGTTCATCATCATGATCTTGGTTCATCTATTACAGTTAGGTATTTCCATTGGCGAGCATCTATCAACGATGTTAATGTAGGTGGTCTAAATTCAAATCCCAAAATCATAAATTTCGATTTTGTGTTTGTATTGTGGAATTTCCATTGTAAAAAAAGATAATTGAATATTCAATTGAATAAATTAATTTGTTAATTTATTTATGGAATCGTGTAATTGTTTAATTGAGATGTCATTTAAATATGAGAATATTTGAACATAGAAAAATTAATTTCTGTGATTATTATTATGAAATTCATAGATTTGGATTATTTAATTGGATAAATAATTAATGGAAATTTTGGATTATGTAATTGATAGGAAATCGTGATTTTTTAATTGGTCAATTAATTTGATTATGAATTAATTTAAAATGGAAATTTTGATGGTTAGATTAGCCATAATGGGTTGTTGGATTAAATGGTTAAATATTTATAAATTGTTTATGTTTTATTTTTCATATTATTCCATGTTATTAAATTATTAAACCTTATTTGTTTTGAAAATTGAAATTTATCCATTATGAAAAATGTATTATAAGGGTTAATGTTGATTAACCTATTTTGTTGTGATGTATGTGATATTTTTAAGATTGATTGATATCTGATTTTGGGATAGGGAGTGATGCTCTAAATACCCATATGCGATAAATGAGTGTGGGATATGAACTGATGTTCAAAATACCTATATGTGATAAATGGATGTGGGATAAGGACAAATGCTCTGAATACCAATATGTGATAAATTAGTGTGGGACAATAAATGAGGCTCCAATTACACAAATGTGATATCAATTATGGGGTATGGATTGAGGCTCTAAATACCCATGTGACACCGATGTGTGGGACAAGGAGAGAGGATCTAAATACCCATGGTGTGTTACACATGATGTTCTATTCCCTTAAAATTTGTATTGGACTATGGTTCCAAATGATCATGATGTGAAATGGAATCAAAAGAATAATTAAATCCCATATGTTATAATGATTTTTTAATTGAGTAAGTGTTATTTTTTAGACTCCAACATGTGGCAAAGAAGGTATTGAAGGATATGGAGTCCTCAAAAACCTGGTGGTTTATGTGGTTAAATAAAGAATAAATAAATAAATGAAAAGTTTCTATATTATTTCTAATACTTTATTATTTATTAAATTGAATACATTTTTATTGGATGGATATTATTTTAGACACCATTGGTTGTGGCCTATTGTGTTTTACACACACCTTGCTTGAGCTTCGAGATCAGTACCTTAATAGACCTCATGTTTACAAGACACGATAAGGGAAAGCTCCCTATATTAGATGGCTGAGTTGGGATTTAGCATGGATGAGGGAACCAAAAATGGTTTCAGGACCCACTTGGGATTGTTAGTGTTTATTATTGTTGGATTTAAATTGACACATGACACATACTGTAAATGAAATATCCACTGTTTTCAATTTCCTATTGTATTTTTGTTATTGTCATCTTGTGATACTGGTTTGTCTGGTTATTGGTTATTTATTTTTAGTTATTATTTATTTATTTCTAATGTTGTCTTTATTTGATAAAGATTTCATACTCCCTCAAAAATCAATATTAGATCCTTACTGCTAGTCGACATCCTCTAGCATATGGGGATACATTCTCGACATCATGTGACCAATTGGATCAGGGAACAAGTGTGAGGCACCAGGTCCATATGTTAAAAAGTGATAACAAAGGAAATTTATTTTCTTTTAATTTGTCATTATATTTAGGGGAATGGTAGATAGGTGACTAGGATTATCTGGGACTTGGTTAAGGGCTCGGTAATGGGATTATCTAACATGTATATGAGGGTAAAATCCATGTACCGAGGGGGGTTATTTTTTATTGATGTGTTTTGTTATAGTTGGTTGATGTTTCCCTCGAGTGTCACACTTATTGTATGATGTGATTATTATTTCTGAAATTTAATGAGATTCGAGTCATGTATCGAAATAGAATAAGATTTTATTTTGTGACATGAATCATTTTAAGCATGCATGGAAAAAAAGGTTTTGTGATGAATTGTTTTTTTGAATGTGGATTTTCATGATATTTTAATTGAACTAAAAAGGTTCTTGATATAGAATTTAATGTTGAAAGATGATGAGAAATTTCAAATTAACGGTTGTTTATTGAGAAACTGGTCAAAAATGAGAATGTGTTTACCCTTATTGTTAACCATGACCTATATTTTGGATTGGTAAGGGTAGTGGTAGTGCTTCAATTTTAAACATGGAGAGTGATAAAGGGGATTAAATGTTATTTATTTATATGAATACCCCATTATATATTGTCATAATATTTTGTTTGGTTCCCTAATACGTGTTTTTAGAATTGAAGAGATATGCCTCCATAATGAATTTTTTTGATAAGACGATAAGAGGATATGGCTAGAAATAAACCTATAGCTGTGGACCCTCAGGAAATGATAGTGATGGATGATGGAGCGTGAGAAATATTTTGTGAGAACATTGCTCAATTTATGAAGTTTATATAGAGATATCGAGATCTTGTAGTGAAGGGTAAGTCTAACTTGACACGAGTGTTTCAATTACATAACCCTATAATTGTCACTGAAGAGGGTGGACTTAAAGAAAAATATTTAAGGATTGATACAATTTAGACTATACACTGACATTTAGAGGCTCTTGCTAAGAATATGGTCAATTTAACATCTTATATGTTATGAGGATCAGTAAAGCAGAGGTGGGACGTAATGGCTCGGACAAGGTAGGATGATGGTATGGTATGGAAGAAGTTCCTAGAATAATTTTATCAAGAGACACTAATACAAGAGAAGGATGTTGAGTTCATCAAGTTGACCCAGGTGAGTATTTTACTGATGGACTATTCTAGTCACTTTACAGACTAGAATCTCTTTTCTATATTTCTAGCAAGGGATGAGATAGTTACTGTAAAGATGTTCTGGGATTGACATAAATATGAGATTAAGTTCCAGGTTTAAATATTTTTTTTGAAGAAGTTTTTTGAGGTCATGGACAAGGATCTCATATCTGAGGGGAACCCTAGAGGAGAATTTATATGGTGGGTAGTTGGGTTCTACTGGACGACACAGATGTATATATTATGAGAGTAGGAAACATCGATATAAGAGTATTGACCACAAAATATGATAAAAGAGTGGCCATGGGGAAGGATATGTTACTAAGGATCTAACACGATTTATTTTACATAAGTGTGGTAGGTTAGGCCACTTTCGTAGAAATTTCCCAGGACCAATGCTGGGGTGTTATGTTTTGGGAAATATGGGATATCTATAGATATTTTGTAAGAACCCCTGCCAAATAGGAAGTGATGGAGTTTCTAGACCATACCAGTGTATGGAAAGGTGGACTTCCACATCATACTTTTCTAGTAGTTATTGATCTACTTGAAGAAGTGGTTAATGAAAAGGATGTGTGGATTTTGGGAAAGGGTTCTTGTATCAGCAGAGTGGTGGAGCTCAAGGGACATAAACTGCATCACATGAATGAGGTCCGTAACTATTTCATGCAGTTTAGCCTACAATTATGGATAGCAAGGCTAGACCATTGATAGTTATAAGTACTATTCTTGTATCTATACACTTTCAAGTACCTTATTTTATAAAGTTTCCTCTCATTAGTTTATATCTGCACAACTCATGAATATTATGAGTTTGGTGGTGGAGTTCATAAGCAGGGCTATGAAGATAAATATGTTGAAATAGTGGGTTCTTTAGGCAAAAATATATAGTAATTTTGATTAACATGTCATGTATATAGTTATATATACATGATATATTCTTACCATTATAGTGTATTATTTTCTTCATCCACTACTAAAAAAGTAATTTCCATAAATTAATGGTCATATAAAAAGGATATAGAAGACCTTAGGGTATAAAGAGAACCTCAAGATATTACGACATTAATAGAAAAAAGGTATTATGGTCTAGATACATCATAATGTCTTGACGTATTTGATGTAAAAATATCAGGTGATGTGGTCTCATAAACATAAGGAATTATTCTCATGATTTCTTCACATAGAGACTTCTAATAGTTAGATCATATGGATAAAACCACCAATAGAAACATCACATGTTTCAGATGTCATTGGTAGTACCTATCTATAAATATGTTAATTGGTCTCCTAACTTGAGATCATTACCAGTGTCTTCCATTTGACTGTGTACTTTGATACAAGGGAAAAACCATAATAATGAAATCACAGAAAGGTAGATTCTGTAAGGCGTGTCATTGGTGGTATGAATTTGGTTTAATGATCAAGATAGACTTTGTAGCTTCTGAGTTTGGGATGTAATATATATGTGTAATGGATGATCAAGTTGGTAGTACCATCACAAGGATTTATCCAAAGAAATTGTGTCTAAATCCATCATATTAGATCAAAAAACAATGATGGAAGAAAAGGACAATGACACATGTGTGCATCATACATTATGATATATTTAAAAGAAAGAGGCTATATTACAAATTATATGTTCATAGGTTGATTTTCATTTCTATGACTAATCCTATTGTTTTTAGGGCCATTATGGGTTTGAAGACTCCACTTTTGGTCTTCAAATACTTTTCCCTAATATAGAGATCATGCCTTAGATGTTCTGGCACAATAGAACATTCAATAATCTACCCTATTTAGTTAAATATGTTTATCAAACATGGTGGGGCCCACCATCAAGGTTCAATTATTTTCCAACAAAACTATCACCACAGAATATTTAAATTCAATAATATTCAGGTACAAAATAATTGGAATTGGATTTTTTTAAAAGTTATGTAAATATAAAGAATAATTTTAATCAAATGAATATTGTTTTAGTATTCCAGATTCATTAAATATTAGATTGAATTTTGAGTTGAGTTTAGGACTAATGTTTGTCACATAATATATAATATATATTACAAGTATGTGATAAAATATAAATAAAATTTATGATACAGTTTATTTAGTCATAATTATTAATTTAGAATATGTTTAATAAATAGGGGCAATGGACAAACATATGGGTATTTGAGCATCCCCTATAAATAGATGATAGAGGATCTTGCACATCGACCTTCCTGTGTGTTATTTATAGATATGTTATCTACTATCTCGCTTTCTAGAGATGGAAGCTCTTGATATAGGCAATTAGATCAATATTAACTCCTTGAATCGAATGCACATAAATTAATTGATCCTCGAGACATCAAAATAATCCTTGGATCACTGCGCTAGCATCCTACATATGAGGATCAAATCACTGAATATTTTTAATGCATGTTTGGACCATCTAGAGTTATTATTTTTTGGATCCTTCATGTAGTGATTACTGGTGACAATAATATGTTGAGTGTGGTTTCAGATAAAAAAAGTATGTTTATGAATTTATTTTTGTCATTTGATTTATTTATATGAGGTCATTTGACCGTACTGGGGCTTAGATCATTGGAGACGATGAGCCCTATCATCATGTCGATGAAAATTTTAAACATACTCAGCCCTTCATCATCATTGTGACCCTGGTACCTTCAATTGGTATAAGAGGGATAACATAAACTATTTTTACCAAGAAAAATTATGTTTCTTTAAATATTTGTAGAGGGTGTAATTTCAGTCCCAACAAATCTGACATAGAATCGATTAGAGGTTGGATAACTAATTTATGGCCATCTGAAAAAAAATTAGGGGTCAAAATTTGTTTTTCTATAGGTATTAATTAATATAAAGTGTCATTATCACATAAAAGTGGCTCTATGAGATCCTAAAATCGACCCAAGGATTCCCATGGTCGGACATGTATCATAGAATTGGGTTAGGACATGTTTGAGGGTAATTTAATATTATTATAATATTATTTTTGACCCTTATTTACCGGATTTACACTTTAACCGTGGTAAATAAAATATTTACCGAAGTAATTATTCAAAATGTCTAAAAATAAAAGTTAACTATTTACATAATTCAGAACTCCTGATTATAAATATGGAATCCATTTCTCTAAATTAAAAACACAGAAGTGATAGAAATTAATTTAACATTAATTCCCATTGTCAAAACACAAAGCGTGTTTTTAAGAAATAATAACTATAAAAAAATTGACATTTATTTATGTTCAGTTTAAATGTGAAATTACATCCAATGACCAAAATTGGATTAAATGGTAAAAATATAATCTAATTATACTTAAAAACCACTCAATAGTATAATTTAGCACTATAAATTATTTTGATTAAAAAAGTTGTTTTTAATTAAAATTTAGTATTTTTCACTATTCATAAAAAATTGAATGTTTTCAGAAAAATACCAAAAATTATCCCTAATCTAATTTTGATACTCCGAATCCAAAATTGAAGTCCATTTTGAAAGATAAAATTTATAAAATTTCAAAAAGTTTTTATTACTATTCATAACAGCTAGTTTGATTGGTTGTGGTGTGTGAGAACTCGAAGTTGCGTACAACACACGCTATTGTACTATTTAAAGAGAAGCATATTGTGGAAGCTTGGGGTGTTACATTATCCCATTCTTCAAATAATTTCATCTGGAAAATTTCTAGAGTATTACTGCGTAAAAATATTCAGGTGGTTCTTCATCATAAGTTCCTCGGGTTCCCACGTTGCCTCTTCCATCTTATGGTTTCTCCATAGAACCTTTACTAGATGATTCGTTTGGTTTCTCAGCACTTGTTCTCTTGTATCAAGATTCCTGACAGGCTCTTTGCAATAAGACAGATCAGGTTCTAGTTCTAATTCCTCATAGGTGAGTACATGCGTTGGGTCAGGCATGTATTTTATTAACAGTGATACGTGGAACACATTGTAGACTTTGGAGACACTTGGCAGCTTTTCCAAATGGTAAGCTATAACCCCAATTCGTTCAAGAATTTCGAAAGGTCCGATGTACCTGAGACTCAATTTACCCTTCTTACTGAAATTTATAACACCCTTCTATGGAGATACCTTCAAGAAAACATGATCTCCTATATAAAATTCCAAATCCTTCGGTTGTCAGCATAGCTCTTCTGCCTACTTTGAGCTACTTTTATGTGGGTTTGGATTACCTTTACCTTTTCCATAATTTCCTCCACAAGTTCTAGGCCTTCAATTTTTCTTTCACCAACATCATCCCAATAGTTTGGTGTGCGACATATCTTTCTGAATAACGCTTCATATGGTTTCATCTGAATACTTGAATGGATGCTATTGTTATAGGAAAATTCTACCAGAGGTAAATATTGACCCAACATACCTTGAAATTAAATTGAGCATGATCTCAACATGTCTTATAAGGTTTGAATAGTCCGTTCTGATTTTCCATCAGTTTGGGGGTGGTAGGTAGTGCTCAAATGAAGTTTAGTATCCAGGGATTTCTAAAGACTTTTCTAGAATCTTGATGTAAAACGGGGATCACGATCAGAAACAATCGATATTGGTACTCCATGAAGTCTTAAAACTTCATTAATATATAGTTTTTCTAAAAGTTAAAGTGTTAAATCTTCTCTTATAGCAAGAAAATGTGATGACTTGCTAAGATGATCAAAAATGACCCATATTGCATCATTCCTTCTAGCAGTATTTGGTAGTCCCATGATAATGTCCATCATAATATTATCCCATTTCCACTCAGGTATGGGAAGAGTTTGCATGAATCCTCCAGGCTGTTGCCTTCCAGCTTTCACTTGTTGACAAACCATACATCTTGGCATAAAATCATTAATCTCCCTCTTCTTGTTATCCCACAAAAAATGTTCCTTCAAATCGCTACACATCTTAGTGCTACCAGGGTATATAGAGAAATTGGAACTATGAGCATCATCCAACAATTCCCTTTTTAGATTAGGTATATTGGAAACACAAAGTCTCTTCCCAAGTTTTAAAATTCCATCTTCATACACAAATTCACTCAATCTCCCATCATTCATAGCATTAATATTTTTTTGAATCTCTTCATCGTTGGTTTTAGAACTCTTTATCCTTTTTAGTAAATATGTTTTGGCAACCATTTGAAAAAGTATTGATGTTTCACCTTCCATGGTTATTCCCATATCCATCTTTACTAGATCCATGTATATAGGATCCTTTTAAACTCTCATCTTTTTCAAAACTCCATGATCCTTTCTACTCAAAGAATCTGCCACCTTATTTTCCTTCCTCGAGTGGTAGTGTATAGTTCAATCATAATCCTTGAGTAGTTTAAGCCATCGCCTTTTCCTCATGTTGAGTTCTTTTTATGAGAAAATATACTTCAAACTCCTGTGATTAGTATAAATCTCACATTTTTTACCATATAGATAGTGTCTCCATATCTTCAAAGCAAATATTATAGCTACTTACTCAAGATCATGAGTAGGATAGTTTTTCTCATGAATTTTTAACTATCGTGATGCATAGGCAATAACCCTATCATTCTGCATAAGGATACAACCAAGTCCTTTCTTTGAAGCATCACTATAAAAAAACCTCATCATTCCCCAATGGTAGAGTCAATATAGGAGCATTGACTAATCTTCTCTTCAGTTCATTAAAACATTATTCACACTCTTTTGTCCAAACAAATTTAACCCCTTTTCGTGTGAGATTTGTTAATGGGTTAGCCAACCGGGCAAAATTCTGGATGAAATATTGATAATAACCTACTAAACAAATAAAAATGCATGCTTCAGTTATACTTGTCGGTGCTGGACATTATTGTATTGAATTGGTCTTAGAAGGATCAATAGAGATTCCATCCTTAGAGACAATATAGCCAAGAAAAGAAATCTCCTGAAGCCAGAATTCACACTTGCTAAACTTCCCATATAATTCATTTCTTATAAGAGTCTTTAAGATAATGCGTATGTGATTTTCCTGATCTTCATAGATTTTGGAGTATACCAAGATATCATCAATAAATACCACTAAAAATTCATAAAGATATTCCTTGAAAAATCTATTCATTATATCCATGAAGACAGAGGCTGCATTAGTCAATCCAAAAGGCATTACTGTAAACTTGTAAGGCCTGTACCTATTTTGAAATGCTTTTTTAGGAATGTATTCCTTCTTCACACACAACTGATGATATCCAGATCAAAGTTCAATCTTTGAAAAATATTGATCTCCATGAAGTTGGTCAAATAAGTCATCAATGTGAGGTAGGGGATACTTTCTCTTTATTGTTATAGCATTGATCTCCCTATATTCAATGCACAACCTCATAGATCCATCTTTCTTCTTAACAAAAAGGATAGGGTCTCCCCATGGAGAAACACTTGGGAAAATAAATCCCTTATTACTCAATTCCTCTTGTTGTTTCTTTAGTTCCACTAATTCCACAGTGGATATTCTATAAGTGGTATTCGATATGGGCCTTGAACTAGGAATTAAATCAATGGAAAACTCAATTTCTCATTCTGGAGGATGTCCAGGTAAATCTTCTAGAAATACATCAATATATTATTTCACAATAGGAATGTCCTCTATTTGAACATTCCTTTCCTCACCCATAGTTATTTCATTCTCTTCCTCCCCAATAATTGAATTTAGTTGAACTACTAGGGGTGGATCTAGATAAGAATTAGGTGGTGACGATTCTTCTCTAAAGATAAGGTGTTCTTTATCATCGTCATAAAAAATAGTAACCTCCTTCTTCTTACAATAAATTTTTGCATCATGGTCCAAAATACAATCCATACTGAAGATTATATCAAATTCAATCATAGGTATGATGATGAGATCAACAGATAAAGAACATTTATATACCCTAATGGGGACTGATTCACAAAAATTTGTTGCAATGATACTTCACTTGGAAGTTTTGACTGACACCTCTCATGTTAAATCAAATTGCAAATATCTAGTTTTCTTAGAAAACTGGGAAGATATGAAAAAATGTGATTATCCAGAATCAAATAAAGTATTTTCTAAACTTGAGGAAACCATTAAATTACCTACCACCACGTCTTTTGGAGCTTCAACCTTAGTAGTAGTGATAGAATAAGCTTGGCCTTGATCCCTTGGACTTTTATAAGGAAAGTTTCCCTGACACTTAGTAAATTCATTTGCATAATACCCCTTTCTCTACAATTGTATCATTCAACATCAATAGCCTATTTCTTCCTCTTTTAATCATGAGCTTGGTGGCCTTTTTCACCACACTTGTAACAGACTCCCATTCCCTTCAGGAAAGTACCAGGGTGTTTCTTCTAACATTTAATGCAGGATGGATATTAAAGTTTTCCCTTCTTCCCGTTATTTCAATTTCCAGACTGTTCAGCATATCACTTCTTCTTTTTCTTTTCTTTAAATTCGTAAGACTTAGAAAATTATTTTTCTATCTTGATAGCACATGAGACAATATCTTCATACGATGAGAAGAATTTTGAGATTAATTCTCGATAGAGAAATGTTTTTAACCCATCGAAGAAATGATCAATCATAATTCTTGGGTTACGTATATAATTTGTTGCATGCCTTGGTAACCTTGTAAAGTTAGCTTCATACTTTGTGACATTCTCATCCTCCTTTTACCTCAGACTCAGAAATTGCCTTTCCATATCTGCTTGATGGTCACGAGGAAAGTATTTTTCTATGAAAAGATCTTTAAACTCCCTCCATTCCATATTCGATACTTCCTCATCTTCCTTTGTGTTTTGAATCAATGACCACCATTGATCAGCATCTCCAGTGAGGCGATAAACTTCCATAACAACTTTTTCCCTTTCGCTACTCCCCAAGGTGTGGAATATGTTCTCTAAGTAATTTATTCATTTCTCAACTTCTAGTGGATTTGTACCCCCATTGAATGTTGGTGGTTTTTGCCTCATGAAGCAATCGAACATTGATCCTCCACATTGTGGATCAGGGTGATCTATACGGGTAAGGTTATTATTCATAACCTGAGTGAGTTATCCCAGTATGGTAATTAGATAATCAGCACCAGTTGCATCACCAGCTCCATTATAATTATCTTGAGTACGAGGTAAATCCCTACATGAATTTATTTCATTGATACAGTTTTCATTCCTTCCACTAGGCGCCATTTTTAAACAATGGCATAAATTCGATTTGTTTATGAATCGCAATACATAAATCCAAACATGTAAAACACTTAACATAAATTGAAAGTTTATGGATATAATCCATAATCATAAAAAATGTTTTCTTTGAGAAAGTATATACTCATAAACCCTTTATAATGGTTTGTAATGAAAATGATAATTATCCTAACCATATCCCACGGGAGTGTCGTAACCAATAGTGCATCAAGGCCCGTTGTCGTGCACCAGTTCCCATTCGAGTCTAGTTCAAAGCATATTTTTCGGGTTTTACACCTACGTACATCTATGTCAGAGCCACCTCTACCTGCTCGTATCCAAACATGGATTTATGTCTTGGAAAAATCACAAAATCTCTCCAATACCAAAATTCAAGGAAGATATTCTATACAAATCCTCAAACTCTATCTTAGGGTAATGTGATCTAATTAGAGTTTATCTAAATCTAGATTCCAAGGTTTGTACTAAACTTCCTATGATACCAATAGTAATGCCCATACCCCAGAATCCCAGAGTCGATGAATTATTACATATCATTGGCATGATCACAAAATATCAAGTCTCGAAATACTGATTAGTTTAGTAGCCTTGGAAGTACTAGATACATTCATAAGGTTTACGTTACATAATAAAATGGAAAAATACAACAACATTGTTTCCATAGAAAACACTGAGATCCCATAGACTAACCCTGCAGGTCAGTCATAATATACTTCGTTGCATCCTGGGAAAAATAAAACATAGTAAAGGGTGAGCTCAGATGTAGAGTAAGGATAACAATATAGGAGAAACTTTCATAAATAAGCATAAACATTTAAGGCAATGTATAAAACAAAAGCCTTTTTAACATAAATTTCATCATAATATGGAAAATATAAATCAAAATAATGTCATTTACTTACTCACATGGATATACTACTAGTTGAATAATCACATGCAATATCAATATCCACTTTCATAATGATGGAATGCATAATGGGAGACTTTCATAACCACATAATCAAGGCCTTGTGCCAAGACTACAAATAAGTTTTTGTCAAGACCTTGTTCCAAGACATTAGTTTGTCTCATGAGACCTACCAATGCATCGAGGAGCTATAGAGAGCTCCACCCATCACATACTAAGTCCGATGCATTCCTTATATGAAAAGGTTTATATATAACATAAACATTCGTGTTGAAACTAGCATTAAAAATGTCAATAATTTATCCATAAACCATGAATAGTATGAAATAACACATCCATAGTCAAACATATCACAAAACCTTCAATATAATATGGATGATTTGTATCATAATAAATCAACTTCAAACAAGTTGAAAATCTATCAAAGGATGTTGACATAGATGAAATGAAACTATTTGAAAGAAATGCATATTTCTATTTTGAAACCATTTAAAAGAGAAAATTTATTTTGGAAATTTTCTTATAAGCTTTTAAGGAAATATTTGATGATTTCATAAGGGCGGAAAATATCCTCACCCTCCGTATAAGTTAAAAAAATACATTATTACCTTAATTTTGTCGAAAAGGTTATAAAGTACCTTGTTTGGAAAACGACAGAATGATTCCTTTCAAGAAAATATAAGGACAAATAAGGGTATAAATGACTTTAACCCATTGTTAATTAAATATTAAGAATGTTTTAAAATAAATTTTTAATAAACATGTATGTGGATGATAAAGAGGTCCTAGTAGATAATTACGTATAAACAACCTCAGATAATAAAGAGATTGTAGAATTAACCATTACCTTGTACTTTTCCTTGGTCGAGGGTAGTTTAACCTCATATATAATGGTTAAATAATTGTTATTAAGTTATACAAGAATCATATACATTATTATGATATCATATATGATCTTTTAACATTGTTTTGTTAATAATATCTTTGTATTATTGTCATTTCATGTGTTAACTGATTCGTTTTCCTTTATATGATTTGTTTCGTAAGTAATGTTTGTTATGGATAGGATGTATCTTATTCATATTCAGAATGATATTAAGTTTTTAGACATTATTTTTAATAATATGATGAAAATTAGTCTTGAATGGATACGATGGGGAATTAATCTCATCGCGTTCGTGGAGACGGTAATATGTACGTACGCACGAGCGACAATATCATTCTTTTGATATTAAAATAATATATAATTTGATGGTATATAATATATAAAGAATCATTATCATTTTATATTTATTATTTACATCAATTACACATCATTATTATACCCATCCAAATAATAATGTATTTAATAACAATTACACCATGACGTGGAGATGGTAAGCCGTACGTACGCACGTATGGTGACATGTCATTCAAAGGATGGATAGAATAATGAATATGGTTGTACCATATTTATAATAACATCACATTATATAGAATATACTGGATTTATTATTTTATAATGGAAACAACAAAGAAATATGAAGTGGAAGAAGAATGGAAACTCTAAAGAGGTGATGAAGTATTTACCTCGTCTTCGGGTTCTTCCTTTGGATTTGATAAAAAGGGATCCTTAGGTTGGCTTTCTGACTAATGTAAGCCCTCTAAGATGAAGGGAGAAAAGTTTAAAGGGTATTTGGGTAGGGTTTGGTCGAGCCAAAAGGCTTTGAAGGTGTGAATTTTTGGGAAGGGGGAGTTCTTTTTTATAAGAGGGGTGAGGGGCACCTTAGGAAAAGCTAGAAATATTATTTTATAATAAAATCATTTTCGGTTTTTAATGGATATAAAATTACTATTTAAATTATAAGGTGGGGATAGGTTGAAAACCACTCAACCAATAGGTTTATTATAGGTTTGGGTCACTATATTAACTTTATCTTTTAGATTAACTCTTAGTTAAAAAGTTTGACATTTACCATGTCTCTTTGTATTTTTATATTATATGGTTAATAAACTTACTATAAACTTCCAAGAGAACCCCAACTAGTTTATTAATGATAAAAAAATCATTATATAAGTCATTTGGCCGAACCTTAGATTTTTAAGAATATTATATAAATTAATAATATAATATTTGTTTTAAAAATTCCTTTATATCAATTTTGACACTATTTAATAATTGATTTTTGTTAAAGTCTTGTCAACTTTTTTAATTAAAAATAAATTAATTAAATCAATCCTAACATGTCCTATTAACCTAAAAAATTATTTTATGGCATCAAAACTTTCAAATTATATTTATTGTAACATTTATAATACCATTTATTTGATTCCTTCATTAATCAGGAAAATACTGCATCATTATTGTGTTATAAATAAATTTAATTATTCAATGTATAAAAATTACAAATAAAATACCATTATTTAGGAACTTTTTTAGATTTATAATGAATATTTATAGTCTAAAAGATAACATAAATAACTCTATGTAAAAAATGATTTACTAAAATATATATGCTTATGTCATTTTTGTATTTACTTTAACTTAATTAATATAATGTGTCATTATCACGTACAAGTGGCTCCATGGGGTCCCAAAATCGACCAAAGGATTACCATGGTTGGAAATGTATCATCCAATAGGGTTAGGACATGTTTTAGGGTAATTTAATATTATTACAATATTATTTTTTACCCTTATTTACAGGATTTACCATTTAACCATGGTAAATAAAATATTTACCGAAGTAATTATTCAAAATGTATAAAAAGAAAAGTTACCTATTTACACAATTTGGACCTCCTGATTATAAATATGGAATCTATTTTTATATATTCAAAACACACAAGTGTCATAAATTAATTTAAAATTAATTCCCGTTGTCAAAACAAAAAGCGTATTTTTAAGAAATAATAACTATCAAAAGATTAACACTTGTTTATGTCCAGTTTAAATGTGAAATTACATCCAATGACCAATATTGGATTAAATGGTAAAAATATAATATAATTATACTTAGAAACCACTCAATAGTATAATTTAGCACCATAAATTATTTTTATTAAAAAAGTTATTTTTAATTAAAATTTAGTATTTTTCACTATTCATCAAAAATTGATTGTTTTCAGAAAAATACCAAAAATTTACCCTAATTTAATTTCAATAATCAGAATCCAAATATTAATTCCATTTTGAAAGATAAAATTCATAAAATTTCAAAAAGTGGGTATTAATATTCATAATGACTAATTTGATTGGTTGTGGTGTGTTATAACTCGAAGTTGCATACAAAACACGCTATTGTATTATTCAAAGAGAAGCGTACTGTGGAAGATTGGGGTGTTACACTTGAAAGGATATTCGCGACTCTAGTGATGCATAATGAGAAATTATACACTTGGAGACAAAGTTTTAAGCTGAATAATAGGCTTAGATCCTCGGGGGAATCACATGGAGATGAACGAAAGGTGTATCAGTCACCTCCTCTATCACACTCACAACCGCCCTCTAAGAAAGAACATGAACAAATTTGGAAGAAAAAGATGGGAAATGCTATAGTTGTGAGTAAGAATAATTTACTTTCAGTGGAGGTCCTACCACCAACGCAAAATATTGTGGTGACTCAGAAATATGATAAAAGAAAAATGAACAAAGAATGTATTGAAAAATTTGTACGTTGTGTGCCACAACAAGAAGTGGAGGAAATAGGAAGATCCCTACAATGGAGGAAGGATCAAGGGTAGATGACAAGAAGATATATTCCTGCTCAAAGAAAAAATTAAGGGAAATGGAATTTGGGTGGGACATTAAAGATGGAAATGTGTACTAGTGGGTTTAAACCCCAAATGGTGAGAAAGGCCTGGCTTGCAGAATCTACATATCAAAAAAAGACTCAACATGCAGGTAATAAATGCTTAGTCATATGGACAGAGTAGTTGAAGTTGGCTATAAAGCTTGAAGAAGCATAGAAAGAGTGTGATGCTCTGCAAGAAAGAATCAAAGGGTTGACTCGTCAGGATCAACTGCAATCCTCATCTTGAGGATTCCAGAAGTAACCCTCTCCTTATGTATATAAATGCTATTAACTGATGATGCGTGTGTTTCAGGTTTTAGGGAGATACGATCCAAGGGGAAGTGGCATCTAAAGATGCACAATGGAAAAGTGAAATGATTTAGAGTTCCAATTGACTCAAATCAGGTAACAGAGTTTATGAATAAAGGGAACAACATAGCTCAATAGTAAGTGATTGTGTTATTAACTTTATCTCATGTTTCCTACACCGAGTTACAACTCAGTAGGCTTAGAGATTTTTTTAATGGATCAATTATGAATTCCATATTGGTATAAATGATGCAGGTGGAGAAGAATGGTTATTATTTTAAATAGTGTGACTTACCAAAGTATGCATTATATAGCATAAGGGTAGAATTCAATATCATAATCAGATGCAAGATCCATTTAAAAAATAATTGGATGACAAAGATCAGGTGTTTTCTATCGAGAGAAGACATTATTTCAGAGAATCAGCAATAATCATGCATCTCATTCTTCTCTATTTTGTTATAACAATGTGGTATCAGCTAACTATTTTCAATATACCAAGAATCTATGAGAAAGTATCAACAATGTTTCAACAAGAAGATCAGAAAAGTAGTTGAAAGAAATGATGCCACTGAACAATGACACAATGACTAGTTGTCTATTTAAAGTGATGAAGTGGTAAGAGACCCAGGGGGAGCAGAAGTGGAAAATGATAATTTAGAATCATATACTGATAATGAACCTGAGTAATTAAAATCTATATCAGCATGAAATTTGAAGAGTCAAACTACAACTGAACATGAAAGTTATAATTGGTAATTAGACATGGGAGATTATTTTGAGGCCAGCAGATAAGAATGTCATCAAGACTAAATGAGTCTATCACAAAAAGATGAATGAATATGAAACAGTGATTTAGAACAAAGCAAGACTAGTGTGTAAATTATACTCCCATATAGAGGGAATTGATGTCGATGATACATTTGAACCCATTGAAAGACTAGAGACAATCAGATTATTCCTAGCCATTGCAGTGCAACAGAAGTTCAAAGTTTTCTAGATGGATGTCAAATCTACATTTTTGAATGGGGTTCTGGAGGAAGAAGTGTATATCGAGTAGCCAGATGGTTTTCTCATTCATGAGGATAAGAACAAGGTTTTTCGGCTAAAGAAGGCATTATATGGGATGAAACAAGCACCGAGAGCATGGTACTGAAGGCTTGATCAGTATTTGAAGAAGATTGGATTCCAACATGAGGGAGTTGATTAAAATCTAAATTTCAAAAACAATAGTAATCAAAGGATAATGTTCTTGGTTTATGACTATGACATAATATTTGGAGGATCAGATGAAGCTTAGTGCCGACAGTTCTCCAAATTCATGAAAATTGAGTTCGAAATGTCAATGATTGGAGAGCTAATGTTTATCCTTAGTCTACAGGTGACACAAGGAAGGAATGGAACATTCATTTCTCAATCCAAATATTCCAAGGAGGTTTTGAGGAGATTTGGAAAGGAAAATTACAAGGAGATGAAGACTCTGGTTGCTACCCGGATGAAATTGTCCAAAGATGAGGATGGAAAGGCAATTAATATCATAGAATACATGCAAATCAGTGGTAGTTTTATATACTTGACTGCGACAAGGCCATAAATTTTTTTCACCATATGTCAAGCAACAAGATATCAGAGTAATCCCAAGTAAATATACATGCCTAAAGTGAAACGAATACTTCAGTATATCAACAGAACTGTGGATTTCTGTTTGATACATAATGAAAAATCTCAGCAAGAGCTGTTGGGATATACAGATGTAGATTGGGCCGGTTCATCGGATGATAGGAAATAAAATTCAGGAGGTTCATTGTATATTAGTGGATTGTGTAGTTCTTGTCTAAGAAAGATGCAAGATTTCATTTCATTGATCACCGTAGAAGTTGAGTATATTGTGGCCACTCAAGCACGCACACATTTATTCTAGATGAAGCAGCAGCTTGATGACATGGGTGTTGAAGTGGTATCTGATCTAAATCAAGCGCAAGAAATCAAGTGATATAAACCTTAGCAAAAATCTCGTCCATCACTCAAGGACAGAGAACATTGATATAAGGTATCATTTTTTCAAGGAGAAGGTTGAGCAGGTAATCGTGAAGTTAGAGTATGTGTGATTAGCCACTAAATGAGGCTAATATTCATTGTTAATATATATAATATTCATGTGTTTTATTATTAATAATCACTATTTTTGTGCATTTTACACTTTGAACATCATTTCACATTATGATTATAATTCTTAGTTAAAATGCACTATTATATGGTACATTTTGGAACATCATTTAAAGTACCCAATGATTCATCTGATTTTAAGAAATATAATTACAAATATTTTAATTTGATATTTTGGGAAATTAATCTACACTTCAATATGAACATTTTTGATTCAGGTATCAATGGATAATTCATGGAAGAAGATGGGGATTTTTTGTGATTAAAGGAAACAATTCGGAAGAAGTTAGATTGGACACCAGCCCACTGATGAGAATGTGGGACCCACATTAAAAACCCAATGAAGCCCAAATTTTGTGGGAGGCTAGAAGACATATATAGGAACAAATAATAATGCAGGATCCAGTGCTAATTTGCCCTCCATTGTGGTCATTTAGGAGGCCCAAATTAGAGATAACATTCTAGGTGAGATTCTGCGGCCCTGAAAAATAGACCACTAATATAATCATATCTCTTAATATACAACTCCAAATGTGCTCATATTTTATAGGACGTTAGGAGACATACGAGGATCCATTTTATTATTCTATGGCCCACTCTGAGTCCGCCATCTATAAGGTCTTCCAAGCGCGTATGTTTGGTGGAGGAAAGTTGGATGTCACCTCGGGTCAAATCTGGAAAAGTCCAAGTTCCACAAGCTTTCTACCACCCTAGGCCTACCATAATCAAGTGGGATGCTTTGTACTATTAGAGGATTGACCCAAGGCTTCCAAAATACCTATTTAAGGTAGTGGTGTTAGAGTAGTTTGAGGATCTTTGGTGTTTTGTTCAATTGTAATGTTATCCTGTGATTTTGTTGTCTCATGTTTTTCTTTCACATGTAAGTTGTTAAATTTACTTTAGTTTCTTAATAAAATCTCTTCTTTTCTTCTTCTTCTATTGTTATTCATATCAATTTGATACCTTTGGTTCAGGTTGTAAATTTATTCACACTAAACTTTGTGAAATTATTCACACAACAGTGGAGTGATCATTTTCTTTTATTTGTTGTCTTTACTTCTTCAATTCCTCCCCCATGAGTCTACTTCCCGCTTCCATTGAAACCATATAATCAATGGAGGGATAACCCACTTATGGGTTGATCCAAGTGAGTATAAAGGGTATGGATTGGATGTTATTTATCACCTCATTAATGTATAATCACTTCTTTAATTGAAATTTTTATTTGATGATTTTTAAACTCCATCTTCCTTGTTGAATTTAAAGCCACACACTTCATGTGCTAATACGAACCTTTACCTTGAAGTGCTCACAACATTGATCCTTCAAGTCTATAAGTGATTAGTATTAAATGGTGTAGGTATTAAACTAGTATGTGATGATGTTGTTTTATCTTCTTAAATGAACCCATCTCAAATATAAGAAATTGAAATCATTGAAAAGGAAATACGTACAATCCACCCCAAGTGATAACCTAGGATCAACTCACTCTTTTAAATTGAATTAACTTAAGTCTCTTAGAGTTCACTTAAACCCATATAAAATCAACCCAATTTTTCCACTTCATATCCAAAAACAATCCATATAATGTACGTTTCTATACATTACTTCTTAGGTCTCTGAGGATTCGATAACCCAAGTTATACTACAAGGATCGTCCTACCTTCTTCTTTTGGGTAAATTTGAGTGAGAATAAAATTTTGGTTCTATTTCTGGGGACCCAAGTAAGTAATCTAAACACCCATTCTATTCTCCCCCATTTCTTCTTTTCTCATCCAAATTATCTTATCTTTTCCCTTACTCGTTTTTTTTTCTTTTGGCGCATGTCCGCCTACACCCGCAATCAATCAAACCATTTAGTTAGGGTGGATAGTCCTGGGGTTGGGGAGTCAAGTACACCAAGGGAACTCTTTCCATTAGATCCTAATATTCCTAACACTCTAGATTCAAAAATTGAGCCTATTTCAGTGGAATGTCTTCAAAGAAACCAACTTATAAACCCGGGTGGGAACCAAAATGGAAACCCAAATGAGGTAGCCCCAAAATTGGGGGGTGCAGTTGATCAAACCATGAATGACTACCTCACACCTTCCTGGACCAATGCCACATCATGAATTAGACACAATTTCCTAGGAGATTGAAACTACATATTTAAACCCCATTTCCTAAACCACCTTCCCACATTCCATGGAATGGAGTCCGAGATGCCCTACCTTCACATTAAGGAGTTTAATGACATTGTAGAAACCATGTGTCCCCCACATCAACTAGAATCAGCTAAGATGAGGATATTTCCTTTTTCTTTAAAGTATCGAGCTAAGAATTGGAAAAACAACTTGAGACCATCATCCATAAACTCTTTGTACCATCTACAAAGAGAATTATACAAAAAATACTTTCCCCACCACAAAAAAATTTCACTTAAAAAGAGTATGCAAAACTTTTTTGAAAAAGAGGGAGAGTCATTATATGAAACTTGGGAGAGGGTCAAGGACACTCTAAACATGGTTCCACACCATGTTTTTTTATTCTTGAACAATTGAGAATTTTCTATGAAGGGTTGGATCTGGGGAACAGACAATTCATTGACCTGATGTGTAATGGAACCTTTAAAAACAAATCCCCAAAAGATACTTACAAGTATCTAGAAGTACTTTCTGAACAAAAACAAACATGGGGAACTTCACATTATTCTGAAAAAACACAAATAACTACTGGATTTCATACACCTATTGAAGGGGAAAGCCTTAGGGATAAACTCGCAGCACTCTCTAGGAAGGTTGAAGAGATGGACCTTAGGAAAGTCCATGAAATCCAAACTGTAGACCCTTTTTGCACAATTTCTGAAAAACATGACCATAATACAGACAACTGCCCAACCATTCTATCCATCAAGGATGTTATTTTAAGCGGACCCCAGTGGACGTAAATGCTTTAAACTTTCAAAAACCTCAATACCAAAACAACTTCAACCCAAGGTATAATGACCACTCAGGCTTCCGCTGGAAAGATTACCAACAACCAAGCCAACCACAGGGACAAAATCCTTACCCCCATCAGAACTACCAAACCCATAACCAGTTATAACCCCAACCTATCCAATACCAACAACCACCAGTCCATTTTCAAAAAACCATCCCACCTCCAAAATATCCCCCTGGGATAAACCAATCTTCTCAAGCACCAACCGAAACTATTCCACAAAGACTACTAAAACAACTGTGAAAAAAATGGAAAGGATGAACTTGGAAGTCTCTTCCCTTAAACAAGAACATAAAACCATCAAAACTAGAAAGGCACCCATGTCTACTCAAGAAGTTCCATCATCAAATTCACGGGCATAGTCATGTTTCACTCAAAAAAATCATGAACAACTAATGGTTGTGATTGTTTTAAGAAGTTGGAAATCAATTGAGAAACCTGAGAAACTAATTCAGAACCCACCTGAAGATTCAAACTTGGATGAAAATTCAAATGAACCACGAGATCAAGCTGAGGAAACTGATAACAATGTGAAAGAAAAAACTCTTCAACAAACAACCCCACAACATGCCCCATTTCCTCAATGCATGAGGGGGAAAACCAAGCCTGAATTAAGTGAAACATTAAGAGAAATCTTCTCACAAGTCAAGTTGAACATTCCCCTTCTCGATGAAATCCAAACCAAACCTGCCAACTCAAAGTACCTTAAGGACTTGTTCACTTTTAAATGAAAATTTTCACATAAAAACCAAGTCCTTTTGGCTGCTAATGTGAGTACCACAATTCAAGGGACCATTCCTCCTAAGTTGAAACACTCGGGTTGCCCTTACATCAATGTTGAACTAGGAGAGAGCAATGTTTTCAAGGCCTTGTGTGACCTAGGTGCTAGTGTCAATTTCATTCCATATGATGTGTACTTCTAGTTAGGCCTAGAAGAACTCCAACCCACATCTGTTACACTTCAACTTGCTGATCATAGCATTAGGGTTCCAAAGGTAATTTTAAAGGATGTTCTGGTAAAGGCTCAAAACTTCATCTACCCTGCTAACTTCATTGTCCTTGACAACCATACAAACTTAGGAAATAAGGAACAAACCCTAATCATCCTTGGTCGTCCTTTCCTTGTAACAATCAACTCTGTTATCTGAGTCCGAAACGGGAACATGACCATCACCTTTGGAAACATGAGTCTAGACTAGAACATCTATATTGCAATCTCACAAATAGGGGATGATGATGAAATTCATGAACTAAACATGATAGGAAGCATTGATAATGAATCCTTAGAACATCAAGGAATATTTGATGAATGTTTAAGTCAGGATGAGATTGATTTCCTTTGTTCATATGAAAGAATTTTATCTCATTGGATTGAATCATTTTTAAATTGCTCTTATGATGAAATCTTAGGTCCAACAATCAGTGAAACCTTTCAAGAAACCACTTTCATAGAGACCGCTCCAACTTCCTTCCCTAAATCTGATAAAGACAATATTGTAGCTGAAACTTATACATGTGGGTAATCAATCCTATCTAAAACTTTAGGAAATAAAATTGATCTTAATCCAATGTCCCAATCTTCTGCTAAGATTCTGAACCAACCTGATCTTGAATTGAAGGAACTTCCCGATGTACTTAAGTATGCCTTCCTAGGGGATAATCAAACACATCCTATTGTCATTTATTCTTCTCTTGAATCTAATCATGATATGATGATTCTAGATGTCCTTAGGAAACATAAAAAATCCATTGGTTGGACCTTGTCTGATATTATCAGGATTATCCCACTTATTGGGACTCATAGGATTGTTCTAGAATCTGATTCAAAGCCATGTCATCAACCTCAATAGTGACTCAATCCTAATCTCATGGAGGTAGTAAGAAAAGAACTTATGAAATTGTAAAAAGATAGTATCATATATCCCGTAGCTGAGAGTGAATGGGTGAGACCAATCCAAGTGGTTCCAAAAAAGGATGGAATCACAGTGATAACCAATAAGGATGGAGAGATTCTTCCAACAAGGGTGAGTAGTGGATGGAGGGTCTGCATTGACTATAGGAATCTAAAATCATTTACCAAGAAGGACCATTTCCCCTTACCATTCATTGACCAAGTCTTTGAGAGAGTGTTAGCTCATGACTTCTACTGTTTCTTAGATGGGTACTTGGGGTACAATCAAATTGAGGTCTCCCTAGAGGATCAAGGGAAGACTACATTCACATGTCCATTCGGAACCTTTTATTTCAAACGCATGCCCTTCGGGTTATGCAATGCCCCTGGAACCTTCCAAAGGTGCATGATGGGAATCTTCTCAAACAAGGTAGGGGATTTTATATAGGTCTTCATGGATGACTTCTCTGTGGTTCGGGATACATTTGAGGGATGTCTGGATAATGGGGAGAGAGTATTGTCAAGATGTGAAGAAAAGAATCTGGTCCTAAACTAGGAAAAATGTCATTTCATGGTTAAAGAGGGACTAATTCTAGGCCATCTGGTCTCAGGTAGGGGGATTGAAGTTGATAAAGCCAAGGTTGACATCATTCGTCACCTTCCATTTCCCAAAACTGTCAAGGAAGTGAGGTCTTTGTTAGGATATTCTGGTTTCTATATAAGATTCATCAAGTAATTTAGTTCAATCTCCCATCCCCTTTGTGCTCTCTGAGTAAAGGATGCTCCATTTTTTTAGGCCAAAAGCTATGAGGGTTCATTATCAACCAAAAAATCCTCTCTCACCTCTCCTCCCATTATGAAATCTCAAAATTGGAACCCTAATTTCAAACTTATGTGTGATGCCAGTGACTTTTCTATAGGAGCTGTGTTAGGAAAACGTTGTGATAAAACTCCTTATGTAATTTCTTATGCAAGAAAATACTTAAATGATGCCCAAATCAACTACACCACCACTGAAAAGGAGTTACTTTTTATTGTGTTAGCTTTAGTGATGTTTTGGTCATACCTCTTAGGATCCCCCATCACTGTGTTCACTGACCATTATGCACTAAAATACCTCTTCCAAAAACAAGATGCTAAGGCTAGACTGATTAGGTGGGTCCTTCTCATACAAGAATTTGACCTCACAATCAAGGATAAAAAGGGCGTTGAAAATGTTGTAGTTGATCACCTATCTAGGATGGAATTCAAAGCCAGCTCAAATCACCTTTCTATGTCTAATTCATTTCCCGATGAACACCTATACTCTGTGAGTGACAGCCCTTGGTATGCCGACATAGCTAATTTCTTAGTTATAGGATTCATTAAAAAATTCTTAGGGAATCAATCTCGAAGGAAATTCCTTTCTGATGTTCAAAACTATGTGTTTGATGATCCATACCTCTATAAGTTTGTCCCTAACCAAGTCATTAGATGGTGTGTTCTAGAATCTGAACAAGAGTCCATCCTTAAATTATATTTTAGTAAGGCATGTGGAGGTCACTTTTCGTCTAAGAAAACATCTTCTAAGATTCTTCAATGTGGTATCTTCTAGCCCACCCTCTCAAGGGACTCCTACACATTTTGTCAATGTTTTCCTAGGTGTCAACAAGTAGGGTCCATCACAAAAATGAATCAAATGCCACTCACTCCCATCTTAGTGGTTGAAATATTTGATTGTTGGGGAATGGATTTCATGGGTCCCTTCCCAAAATCTAGGGGATATCTTTACATTCTCTTAGATAATGATTATGTCTCTAAATGGGTTGAGGCCATTCCTACAAAATCCAATAATCATCAAACTGTGATTAGATTTCTTAAGGAAAGAATCTCCTCTAGATTTGGAATTCCTAGGGCTATCATTAGTGATCGTGGAACTCATTTTTTCAATCTTCAATTCTCATCACTCATGGAAAAATATGGAATTTCTCACAAAGTGTCCACTTCTTACCACCCACTGACCAATGGTCAAGTTGAGTTAGCCAATCGTGAAATCAAACAAATTCTTGAGAAAACAGTCAATCCTTCTAGGAAATATTGGTCCAAGAAACTCTTGGATTCTCTTTGGGCATATTGTACAGCATACAAAACCATCATAGGAATGTCACCATATAGGTTGGTTTATGGAAAAGAATTCCATTTACCTTTTGAAATTGAGCATAAGGCCTTTTGGGCAATTATGAAAATGGATTATGACCTCTCATTGGCCGGAACAAAAAGGAAATTAGATCTCAATGAACTGGAGGAACTAAGGGTGGAGGCTTATGATAATTCAAGGATCAATAAATCTAGACTTCAAGCCTACCAATCTAGGATTATCAAGGTCAACAATTTTGAACCGGGAAAACTTATTTTATTGTATAGTTCAAAACATAATTTGCACCCGGGAAAGTTAAGGTTTAGATGGTCAGAACCTTTCATAGTGCATCATGTGTACCCCCATGGGGTAGTAGAGATTCAAAATCCGACAAGTGGTTATATTTTCAAGGTCAATGGTCAAAGGTTAAAACCATTAATTGAATCATTCAATAAACATGAAATAGAGTTTGGGTTAATTGAGCCAATCTATGAACTGGGAAAAATTGATAGATTTAGGATCCATGTTGGGCTAATGACATTAAACAAAGCGCTGCATGGGAGACAACCCATGGTTTTCAAGTTTCCTATAATTTTGTTGTTTTGATAAAAATTTTATTATAATTAATCATTTTTATATTTAAAAAAATAGACTGTTGACCTATTCTTCTATTATGAGTATGGATGGGTATGAAAGGGGAGCACCATATTTATCCGTGTCATGTGGTGTGATCCTTGAGTAATGCCTTACCCAGAAATTTAGAAATAAGACAATATATCATCAGTTTGTCTTATTTTAATGTTTTTTTAGTTTAAAATAAAAATACAAAACAAATATGATAATATAATAATAATAATAATAATAAGGTACACGTCGCGGGTCGTGGGTCAAACCCCGTCATAACAGGTGAAGTCGCGGGGATTCGAACCCAGGACCGAAGGGAGACAGGGGCATGTGCTTACCACTGACCTACAGTTTTTTGTGCTTCCTTATTCTATAATTTTTATATATATATTTATATTTTAATTTCTTTATTATATAAATATATATGTTTTTTTGTTTTTTTTTTGTTTGTTTTTTTTCCTTTTTCTACTAGGGAACTCTTTAAGTGATTTGAATATCAAAGGATTAAAAGGGAACAGCAAGAATTTCAACTTTAACCACCATGTGACTTCATTCCATGATCCTCATTTTCAATTTCCTTTTTGAAATTTAATTCTCAACCTCTACCCCCATATAAATTTTCTTTTCCTTAAAAATTTGGGATAGGGTTATTTTAAGTTGGGGGGAGATAAAATAAAAAATGCTTTTGTGTCAAAAAAAAATGAATGATTGGAAAAAAAGTGTAAATATAAGGAAAAATTACTTTAACTTTGAACATCGTGTTACACATTGCACACTTTGAAACTGAATATAAAATAATTTAGCATGACCTGATTCTGATTTTAATCTTTGAATAATTTCATGAGCATAGATTTTGGAATGTCTGGCTGTCTAATGTGATATTTCATCATTTATATTTTCATCCAAATAAAAAAAAGATCACGGTGCACATCCTTTGGATAGTGGGGTATTAGTTTGAGTTCATGGGGTCCCCGAAATAAATATAATAGGTTTGGTGATCATTTTAGTTTTAATATGAGTATTCAATAAAAAAATAATAAATTTTTGCATAGAGCAATGAAATGACCTAATGCGCGGCTTTCGGCACTTGGGGATCGTGACTCCATCGTTGTCTGGCACAGAGTTAGTAATTTTATCTCTATTTTTGGTAATTTTAATTTGTTTTTGACTGAGTTAATTAGAGATGATTCCCAAGTATGTTGGATTCACTTAGTTCCCTAAGTTCATTGATCCTGGGATTCATCGGCAAAGTCTTGTTATAGGGGTTGACTCTTTTGAGTGCAATTTCAATAACCATGGAAAAATAGAAAAAAAACAAAACAAAAAAACAAAAAAATATGATACAAAAAAAATTTGAATACTCACATTAATATTAAAATTTGATTCCACCTAGCGCTTCTATCATTTCCCACTTGAATAAATGTGAACCCCCCATGTCTATTGTGATGCACAACACGTCCTTATACTTAATTGATATTGGATGAAATATGGAAATGAATTTGAACAAAGGAATGGGCTTGGGATTGGGATATTCTTATGAAACAATCTTGTATTAAAATATTTTTATGGGTATCATGATTTGTTGGATATCAGGGTTTTTGTGATCATTGTGTATTAAAATGTTTTTGGAAAATGGAATTCTAATTTCATATTGTTGAGATATATTTTTCTCGGGACTAGAAAATTTCAAGTTGGGGGTGTGATTAGCCACTAAATGAGGCTAATATTCATTGTTAATATATATAATATTCATGTGCTTTATTATTCATAATCACCATTTTAGTGCATTTTACACTTTGAACATCATTTCACATTATGATTGTAATTCTTACTTAAAATGCACTATTATGTGGTACATTTTTTAACATCATTTAAAGTACCCAATAATTCATCTAATTTTAAGGAATCTAATTATAAATGTTTTAATTTTATATTTTGTTAAATTTATCTACACTTCAATTTGAACATTTTTGATTGAGGGATCAATAAATAATTCATGGAAGAAGATGGGGATATTTTGTGATGAAAGGAAACAATTCTGATAAAGTCAGATTGGACACTGGCCCACTGATGAGAATGTGAGACCCACATTAAAAACCCAATGAAGCCCAAATTTTGTAGGAGGACATAGAAAATATAGAGTAACAAATAATTCTTCAGGATCCATCGCTAATTAGGCCTCCATTGTTTTCATTTATGAGGCCCAAGTTAGAGATAAAATTCTGGTCCAGATTCTGCAGCCGAGAAAAACATCTCACTAATATAATCATATCCCCTAATATACAACTCCAAATGGGAAAAAATTTTACAGATGTTTAGGAGACATCATGGGATCAATTTTAGTAATCTATGGATAACTATGATTATGCCATATAGAAGGTCTTCCAAGCGCGTCTGTTTGGCGTATGAAAGCAGGCTTCCACCTCGGGTCAAACGTGGAAACATCCAAGTTCCCCAATCTTTCCACCACCCTAGTACTACCATAATCATGTGGGATGCTTTGTACTATTAGAGACTCAAACCAAGGCTTCCAAAATTCCTATTTAAGGCAGTGGTGGTGGAATAGTTTGATGATCTTTGGTGCTTTGTTCAATTGTAATGTTATGCTTTGATTTTGTTGTCTCAAGTTTGTCTTTCACATATAAGTTGTTCAATTCAATTTAGTTTCTTAATAAAATCTCTTATTTTCCTATTATTATATTTTTTTCATATCACTTTGATACTGTTGGTTCAAGGTATTAATTTACTCGCACTAAACCTTGTGAAATTATTCACATAACGGTGGAGTGATCATTTTCTTTTATTTGTTTTCTTTACTTCTTCAATCCCTCCATCATGAGTCTACTTCCTGCTTCCATTGAAACCATAGCATCAATGGAGGGCTAACCCACTTATGGGTTGATCCAAGGTAGTAGAAAGGGGCTGTATTGGATGGTATTTATCACCTGATTAATGTATAATCACTTCTTTAATTGAGATTTTTATTTGACGATTTTTAAACTCCATCGGCCTTGTTGAATTTAAGGCCACACACTTCATGTGCTAATATGAACCTTTACCTTGAAGTTCTCAAAACATTGATCCTTCAAGTGTATAGGTGATTTGTATTAAAGGGTACAAGTATTAAGCCAGTAAGTGATGATTATGTTTTATCTTCTTAAATGAACCCATCTCAAATATAAGAAATTGAAATCATTGAAAGGGAAATACGTCCAATCTACCCCAAGTGATAACCTAGGATCAACTCACTATTTTTAATTGAATTCACTTAAGTATTTTACAGTTCAATTAAACCCATATAAAATCAACCCAATTTTTCCACTTCATATCCAAAAAAAATCCATAGAATGTGCGTGTCTATAGGTTACTTCTTAGGTCTCTGAGGATTCGATAACCCAAGCTAGACTACAAGGACCGTCCTACCTTCTTCTTTTTGGTAAATTGGAGAAAGAATCAAATTTTGGCACCATTTCCAAGACCCAATTAAGTCATCTAAATACCCATTCTATTCTCCCACATTTCTTATTTTCTCATCCAAATTCTCTTATCTTGTCCCTTTATCGTTTTTTTTCTTTTGGCGCATGTCCGCTTACACCCGTGATCAATCAAACCGTCCAGTTAGGGTGGATTGTCCGGGGTTTGTAGAGTCAAGTACACCAAGGGAACTATTTACATTAGATCCTAATCTTCCTAACACTCCAGATTAAAAAATTGAGCCTATTTAAATGGAATGTCTTCAAAGAAACCAACTTATAAACCTGGGTGGGAACCAAAATGGAAACCCAAAAGAGGTAGCCCCAAACTTGGGGAATGCAGTTGATCAAACCATGAATGACTACCTCACACCTTCCTGGACCAATTCCCCCTCATGCATTAGACACAATTCCATAGGATATTAAAACTAAATATTTAAACCCCATGTCCTAAACCACCTTCCCACATTCCATGGAATGGAGTCCGAGATTCCCTACCTTCACATTAAGGAGTTTAATGACATTGTAGAAACCATGTGTCCCCCACATCAACTAGAATAAGATAAGATGAGGATATTTCATTTTTATTTAAAGGATACAGCTAAAAATTGGCTAAACAATTTGAGAATATTATTCATAAACTCTTGGTACCAACTACAAAGATAATTCTACAAAAAATACTTTCCCCACCATAAAAAATGGCACTTAAAAAGAGTATCCAAAACTTTTTTGAAAAAGATAGAGAGTCATTCTATGAAACATGGGAGATGTTCAAGGACAATCTAAACATGGTTCCACACCATTGTTTTTCTATTCTTGAACAAGTGAAAATTTTCTATGAAGGGTTGGGTCCAGGGAACAAACAATTCATTGACATGATGTGTAATGGAACCTTTAAAAACAAAGCCCCAAATGATGCTTACGAGTATCTGGAAAGCCTTTCTGAACAAAACCAAACATGGGGAAATTCACCTTTTTATGAAAAGCCAAAAAGAAATAATGGAATTCATATACTTAGAGAAGAGGAAAGCCTTAGGGCTAAACACGCAGCACTCTCTAGGAAGGTCGAAGAGATAGACCTTAGGAAAGTCCATGAAATCGAAATTGTAGACCATGTTTGCACAATTTGTGAAAAACATGACCATAAGACAGACAACTGCACAACCATTCCATCCATAAAGGATGTTCTTTTAGAAGGACCCCCAGTGGAATTAAATGCATTAAACTTTCAAAAGCTTCAATACCAAAACAACTTCAACCCAAGGTATAATGACCACGCATGCTTCCGTTGGAAAGATAACCAATAACCTAGCCAAACACAGGGACAAAATTCTTACCCCCATCAGAACTACCAAACCCATAACAAGTTCCAAACCCAACCTATCCAATACCAACAGCCACTGGTCCATTTTCAACATACCATCCCACCTCCAAAATATCCCCTTGGGATAAACCAATCTTCTCAAGCACCAACTCAAACTGTTCCACACAGCCTACTAGAACAATTGTGCAAACAAATAGAAAGGATGAACTCGGAAGTCACTTACCTTAAACAAGAACTTCAAACCATCAAAACTGGAAAGGCACCCATGCCTACTCAGGCGGTGCCATCCTCAACTTCATGGGGAGAGTCAAGTTGCACTCAAACAACTCAAGAACAACTAAAGGATGTGACTGTTTTAAGAAGTGGGAAATCAATTGAGAAACCTGAACAACTAATTCAGAACCCACCTGAAGATTCAAACTTGGATGAAAATTCAAATGAACCCCAAGATCAAGCTGAGGAAACTCATAATAATGTGAAAGAAACAACTCTTCAATAAATAACCCCACAACATGCACCATTTCCTGAATGCATGAGGGGGGAAACCAAGCCCGAATTAAGTGAAACATTAAGAAAAATCTTATCACAAGTCAATTTGAACATTCCCCTTCTCGATGAAATCCCAACCAAACCTGCCTACTCAAAGTACCTTAAGGACTTGTGCACTTTTAAAAGAAAAATTTCACATAAAAACCAAGTCCTTTTGTCTGCTAATGTGAGTACCACCATTCAATTGACCATTCCTCCTAAGTTGAAAGACCTGGGTTGCCCTTACATCAATGTTGAACTAGGAGAGAGAAAAGTTTTCAAGGCCTTGTGTGACCTAGGTGCTAGTGTCAATCTCATTCCCTATGTCATGTAATTCCAGTTTGGTCTAGAAGAACTCCAACCCACATATGTCACACTTCAACTTGCTGATCGTAGCATTAGGGTTCAAAAGTGGATTTTAAAGGATGTTCTGGTAAATGCTGAAAACTTCATATACCCTGCTGACTTCATTGTCCTTGAAAACTATCCAAACTTAGGAAATAAAGAACAAACCCCAATCATCCTTGGTCATCCCTTCCTTGCAACAATCAAATCTATTATCCGAATCTGAAATGGGAACATGACCATCACCTTTAGAAACATGAGTATAGACTTGAACATCTATAATCCAAGATCACAAATAGGGGATGACGAGGAAATTTGTGAAGTAAACATGATAAGAACCATTGATAATGAATCCAAAGAACATCAAGTAATATTTGATGAATATTTAAGTCAGGATAAGATTGATTTCCTTTGTTAATATAAAGGAAGTTTATCTCTTTGGCTTGAATCATTTTTAAATTGCTCTTATAATGAAGTCTTAGGTCCAATAATCAGTGAAACCTTTCAAGAAACCAATTTCATGGAGACCACTCCAACTTCCTCCCTAAATCTAATCAAGACAATCTTGTAGCTGAAACTTATACATGTGGGGAATCAATCATATCTAAAACATTAGGAAATAAAATTGATCTTGATCCAATGTCCCAATATTCTACTAAAATTATGAACCAACCAGATCTTGAATTGACAGAACTTCTTGTTGCACTTAAGTATGGTTCCCTAGGGGACAATCAAACACATCCTATTGTAATTTCTTCTTCTCTTGAAGCCAATCATGAGAGGATGCTTCTAGATTTCTTTATGAAACATAAGAAAGCAATTGGTTGGACCCTGCATGATATTCTTGGGATTAGCCCACTTATTGGGAATCATAGGATTGTTCTGGAATTTGATTCAAAGCCATGTCATCAACATCAATGGTGACTTAATCTTAATCTCATTGAGGTAGTAAGAAAAGAAATTCTGAAATTGTTAAAAGCCGATATCATATATCCCATAGCTGAGAGTGAATGGGTGAGCCCAATCCAAGTGGTTCCAAAAAAGCTGGAATCACAGTGATAACCAATGAGGATGGAGAGATTCTTTTAACAAGGGTGAGTAGTGGATGGAGGGTTTGCATTGACTATAGGTATCTAAACTCATTTACCAAGAAGGACCATTTCCCCTTACCATTCATTGACCAAGTCCTTGAGAGAATGTCAGGTCATGCCTTCTACTGTTTCTTAGATGGGTACTTGGGGTACAATCAAATTGAGTTCTCCCTAGAGGATAAAGGGAAGACTACATTCACATGTCCATTTGGAACCTTTGCTTTCAAACGCATGCCCTTCGGGTTATGAAATTCCCCTGGAACCTTCCAACGGTGCATGATGGGAATCTTCTCAGACATGGTAGGGGATTTTCTAGAGGTATTCATGGATGAATTCTCTATGTTTGGGGATAAATTTGAGGGATGTATGCATAATGTGGAGAGAGTCTTGTCAAGATATAAAGAAAATAATCTGGTCTTAAACTGGTAAAAATTCCATTTCATGGTTAAAGAGGGACTGGTTCTAGGCCATCTGGTCTCAGGTAGGGGGATTGAAGTTGATAAAGCCAAGGTTGACATCATTCGTCACCTTCCATCACCCAAAACTATCAAGGAAGTGAGGTCTTTCTTAGGAAATGCTTGTTTCTATAGAAGATTCATCAAGTAATTTAGTTCGATCTCCCATCCCCTTTGTACTCTCCTAGTAAAGGATGCACCATTTTTTTGGACAGAAATCTGTGAGGGTTCATTCTAAACCCTCAAATACTCTCTCACCTCTCCTCCCATTATGAAATCTCCGAATTGGAACCTTCATTTCGAACTTATGTGTGATGCCAGTGACTTTGCTGTAGGAGGTGTGTTAGAAAAATGTTGTGATAAAACTCTTTACATCATTTATTATGCAAGAAAATCCTTAAATGATCCCCAAATCAACTACACCACCACTAAAATGGAGTTACTTGCTATTGTGTTTACTTTAGAGAAGTTTAGGTCCTACCTCTTAGGATCCCCCATCACTGTGTTCAGTGACCATTCTGCACTAAAATACCTCTTCCAAAAACAAGATGCTAAGACTAGACTGATTAGGTGGGTCCTTCTCTTACAAGAATTTGACCTCATAATCAAGGATAAAAAGGGCATTTAAAATGTTATAGCTGATCACCTCTCTAGGATGTAATTCAAATACAACTCAAATAACCTTTCTGTGTCTGATTAATTTCCTAATGAACACCTATACTCTGTGAGTGACTGCCCTTGGTATGCCAACAAAGCTAATTTTTTAGTTACAAGAGTCATTCCAAAATTCTTACAGACTCAAGCTTGAAGTAAATTCCTTTTTTGATGTTAGACACTTTGTGTTTGATGATCCATACCTCTATAAGTTCTTCCCTAGCCAAGTCATTAAGCGGTGTGTTCCAGAATCTGAAAAAGAGTCCATCCTTAAATTTTATCATAGTGAGGTATGTGGAGGTCACTTTTCCTCTAAGAAAACATCTTTTAAGATTCTTCAATGTGGTCTCTTCTGGTCCACCCTCTCAAGGGACTCCTACACATTTTGTCAAAGTTTTCCTTGGTGTTAATACGTAGCGTCCATCACAAAAATGAATCAAATGCCACTCACTCCCATCTTAGTGGTTGAAATCTTTGACTGTTGGGGAATTGATTTCATGGGTCCCTTCCCAAACTCTAGGGGATATCATTAAATTCTCTTAGATATCGATTATGTCTCTAAATGTGTTGATTCCATTCCCACAAAATGCAATAATCATCAAATTGTGATTAGATTTCTCAAGGAAAGCATCTTCTCTAGATTTAGAATTCATAGGGATATCATTAGTGATCGTGGAACTCATTTTTTCAATCGTCCATTTTCATCACTAATGGAAAAATATGGAATTTCTCACAAAGTTTCCACTTCTTACCACCCACAGACCAATGGTCAAGCTGAGTTAGTCAATCGTGAAATCAAATAAATTCTTGAAAAAACTGTCAATCCTTCAAGGAAAGATTGGTCCGAGAAACTCTTGGATGCTCTTTGGGTATATCATACAGCATACAAAACCATCCTAGGAATGTCACCATATAGGTTGGTTTATGTAAAATAATTCCATTTACCTATTGAAATTGAGAATAAGGCCTTTTGGGCAATTAATAAAATGGATTGTGACCTCTCATTGGCTGGAACAAAAAAGAAATTAGATCTCAATGAACTTTAGGAACTAGGGATGGAGGCTTATGAAAATTCAAGGATCAATAAAGCTAGAGTTCAAAGCCTACCAATCTAGGAATATCAAGGTAAAAAATTTTGAACCGGGAAAACTTCTTCTCTTGTATAGTTCAAGACTTCATTTTCACCTGGGAAAGATAAGGTCTAGATGGTTAGGACCTTTCATAGTGCATCATGTGTACCCCTATGGGGAAACAGAGATTCAATATCCCACAATTGGTTACATTTTCAAGGTCAATGGTCAAAGGTTAAAACCATTCATTGAATCATTCAATAAACATAAAATAGAGGAAGAGTTAATTGAACCAATCTATGAACCGAGAAAAAATTGATAGATTTAGGATCTATTTTGGGCTAACGTCATTAAACAAAGCACTGCATGGGAGGCAACCCATGGTTTTTAAGTTTCCTATCATTTTGTTATTTTAAGAAAATTTATATTATAATTAATCATTTTTATATTTAAAAAAATAGACTGTTGACATGTTCTTCTATTATGAGTATGGATGGGTATGAAAGGGGAGCACCATATTCATCTGTGTCACATGGTGTGATCCTTGAGTAATGCCTTACCCAGAAATATAAAAATAAGACAATGTATCATCAATTTGTTTTATTTTAATGTTTTTGTAGGTTAAAATAAAAATACAAAAAAATAAATAAAAATATAATAATAAAAATAAAAAGGGACACATCGTGGGTCGTGGGTAAAACCCTGTTACAACCGGCGAAGCTGCGGGGATTCAAACCCAGGACCGAAGGGAGACAGGGGCACGCGCTTACCACTGACCTATGGTTTTTTGTGCTTCCTTATTCTATAATTTATATATATATACTTATATTTTACTTTCTTTATTATATAAATAAATATATATATATATATATATATATTGTTTTGTTTTTTTTTTTTTTGTTTTTTTTTTGTTTTGTTTTTCCTTTTTCTACTAGGGAACTCTGAAAGTGACATGGATATCAAAGGATTAAAAGGGAGAATCAAGAATTTCAACTTCAACCACCAGGTGACTTCATTCCATGATCCTCATTTTCAATTTCCTTTCTGAACATTAATTCTCTACCTCTACCCCCTTCTAAATTTTATTTTCTTTAAACACTGGGGACAATGTTATTTTAAGTTTTGGGGGGGAGATAAAATAAAAAAATCTTTTGTGTCAAAAAAATGAATGATTTGAAAAAAAAACAGTGTAAATGGAAGGAAAACTTCCTTTCACTTTGAACATGGTATTACACATTTCACACTTTGAAACTGAATATCAAATAATTTAGTATGCCCTGATTCTGATTTTAATCCTTGTATAATTTCATGAGCATAGATTTTGGAATGTGTGGCTATCCAATGTGATATTTCATCGTTTATATTTTCATCCAAATATAAAAAAGATCATAATGCATGTCCTTTGGATAGTGGGGTATTAGTTTGAGTTCATGGGGTCCCCCAAATAAATATCATAGTTTTGGTGATCATTTTAGTTTTAATATGAGTATTAAATAAAATAATAATAATAAGTTTGCGCGTAGAAGAATGAAATGGCCTAATGTGTGTCTTTCGGCACTTGGGGATCGTGACTCCATAGTTGTCTAGCTGAGAGTTAGTAATTTTATCTCTATTTTTGGTAATTTGAATTTGTTTTTGACTAATTTAACTTGAGATGATTCCCGAGTATGTGATCTTCACTTGGTTCCCTAAGGTCTTTGAGCCTGGGAGTCATCGGTAAAGTCTTGTTATAGGGGTTGACTCTTTTGAGTGCACTTTCAATTACCATGGGAAAATTGAAAAAAAAACAAAACAAAAAAACAAAAAAAATTGAATACTCATCTTAATATTGAAATGTGATTCCACAAAGCACTTCCATAATTTCCCCCTTGAATAAAGATGAACGCCCATGTCTATTATGATGCACAACACATTCTCATACTTAATTGATATTGGATGAAATATGGCAATGAATTTGAACAAAGGAATGGTCTTGGGATTGGGATATGCTTATGAAACAATATTGTATTAAAATATTTTGATGGGTTTCATAATTGTTTGGTATAATGGTTTTTGTGATCATTGTGTATTAAAATGTTTTTGGAAAAGGGAATTCTTATTTCATATTGTTGAGATATATTTTTCTCGGGACTAGCAAAACTCAAGTTGGGGGGGTGTGATCTGCCACTAAATGGGGATAATATTCATTGTTAATATATATAATATTCCTGTTCTTTATTATTCATAATCACTATTTTAGTGCATTTTACACTTTGAACATCATTTCACATTATGATTGTAATTCTTACTTAAAATGCACTATTATGTGGTACATTTTTTAAAAATCATTTAAAGTACACAATGATTCATCTGATTTTAAGGAATCTAATTATAAATATTTTAATTTGATATTTTGGTAAATTTATCTACACTTCAATATGAACATTTTTGATTCAGGGATCAATGGATAATTCATGGAATAAGATGGGGATAGTTTGTGATGAAAGGAAACAATTCTGAAGAAGTCAGATTCGACACCATCCCACTGATGAGAATGTGGGACCCACATTACAAACCCAATGAAGCCAAAATATTTTGGGAGGATAGAAGACATATATAGGAACAAATCATTATGCATGATCTAGTGCTAATTTGGCCTCCATTGTGGTCATTTAGGAGGCCCAATTTTGAGATAAAATTCTGGGCCAGATTCTACGACCCAGAAAAACAACCCACTAATATAATGATATCTCCTACTATAAAACTCCAAATGGGCCCAAATTTTATAGGAGGTTAGGAGACATCTGGGGATCCATTTGAGTCTTCTATTACACACTCTGATTCGTCCATCTAGAAGGTATTCCAAGCGCGTATATTAGGTGGATGAAAGTTGGCTGCCACCTCGGTTCAAATGTGGAAAATTCCAAGTTCTACAAGCTTTCCACCACCCAAGGCCTACCATAATCAATTGGGATGCTTTTTACTGTTATAGTCTCGACCCAAGGCTTCAAAAATTCCTATTTATGGCAGTGGTGGTGGATTATTTTGAGGATCTTTGGTGCTTTGTTCAATTGTAATGTTATGCTGTGATTTTGTTGTCTCAAGTTTGTCTTTCACATGTAAGTTGTTCAATTCACTTTAGTTTCTTAATAAAATCTCTTATTTTCCTCTTATTCTATTTTTATTCATATCACTTTGATACCGTTTTTTCAAGGTGTGAATTTATTCACACTAAACCTTGTGAAATTATTCACACAACGGTGGAGTGATCTTTTTCTTTTATTTGTTGTCTTTACTTCTTCAATTCCTCCCTCATGAGTCTACTTCTCGATTCCATTGAGACCATAGCATCAATGGAGGGATAACCCACTTATGATTTGATCCAAGGTAGTAGCAAGGGGCTGGATTGGATGTTATTTTTCACCTCATTAATGTATAATCACTTCTTTAATTGAAATTTTTTTTGATTATTTTTAAACTCCATCGTCCTTGTTGAATTTAAGGCTACACACTTCATGTTCTAATATGAACCTTTACCTTGAAGTGCTCAAAAACATTGATCCTTCAAGTGTATAGGTGATTAGAATTAAAAGGTGTAGGTATTAAACTATTAAGTGATGATGTTGTTTTATCTTCTTAATTGAACCCATCTCAAATATAAGAAATTGAAATCATTGAAAAGGAAATACATCCAATCCACCCCAAGTGATAACCTAGGATCAACTCACTCTTTTAAATTGAATTCACTTAAGTATCTTAGAGTTCACTTAAACCCATATAAAATCAACCCAATTTGGCCACTTCATAGCCAAAAACAATCCATAGATTTTACGTGTCTATAGGTTACTTCTTAGGTCTCGGAGGATTCGATAACCCAAGCTAGACTACAAGGACCGTCCTACCTTCTTCTTTTGGGTAAATTTGAGTGAGAATCATTGTGCCTATAGAACTACAGGTTGCAGAAATTATGATTAATTCCTTACCCAAGGAAGCTTTTGAGAGGCATCGACTGGCTCTAGGAGTCCAGTCAACTCCCTACACTTGAAAAAGTGTGGATGTGGGACCCACCCTCTCCTCGAGGTATGGTGTGTTTTTCTCTACTATTCTCATATGTGTTCTTTCTAATGTCTCAAACCATAAAGGAGTGACCTTTGGGTTTGTTGAGAAAGGGGGAGAAATAGTGGCTCATAAATGGGAAGAAACTGTGGCTAATGAAGGGAGAAAATTTCTTTGTCAAACACATGGGGATAAGTTGACAGGTGGAGCAACAAGATAGGGGGAGAGCATTGAGATATGGGGAGTTATTTAAATCTAACAATTCTAGAAATTATCGATCAAAAAATAGATATCACGACAACTGAAAATCGTGATAAAAGCAAAAGTGTGATGTTGGAATGGTGTGAGAAGGGTTCCGGAAATCAACAATTAGTATAAACTTGGAAATGGGTATCAGTTGAGTGTCAAGATTTGGTGGTAGAAATGAAGTGATTCGTTGATGATCTTTTCATTTAATCTTGTTTCTCACGAAGAACATTGGTCATGTGGGCTTAGAGTATGTGGTGAGTGAATCTTTGGTCACTAACTGAACCATAAGAGGTGAAGGATGGTTGAAGATGGAAGGAGACTTAGTGAGATATCAAATTGTAGAAACTCATTCTGAGTAGAGTTTTCAACAAACCCAAAGGGGGATATTGTTGGGCAAAAATCCCTCAAGGTGACATTGCAACATTTTTGGGTTGATTGTGTTTTTTTACAAAGAAGTTTTCCATGGTGAATTTTCAAGTTCTAGAGATGTTTTTGCTAATCCATGTTGATCAAGAACCATGAAAAATGAATGGATGATATAGAGGTGGTATAAAAGAACAGATACAAGTTGGTGTCATTTTCTAGTGTTTTCCAATTTTTCGTGTCCAAAATTTGGAGTTTGGTGAGCATCGCGAAATATGGATTTCCTTGAAGATCTCATCAAAATATGTCAAAGGCATGAGTTTTGTAAAGATAAGCTTCATGGATTGGATTTTTCTAAGACCATAAAAATGTTGATGATGATTCTTCTTGATTATGACAAGATTTGTGAATAAAAGAGTTGAAGAGCATTACGGCGGTGAAGGGAGTTGCGAGTGGAGCTTCACGGTGAAGGTGCGAAGGAATTGACGGGATGCTGCGCGATCATGACGAGCTCTGAGATAGGAAAATTGTGGTGGTTATTCATGATTTTTAGAGAATTTTGGTGGGAACTTTGAAGCTTCACGAGGGAAGTCGCTCTATGATGACTTGAGCTCTGTGATGGCCTAAGCTTTGCGAAGGCTTGAGATTTGAGACAGTCTGAGCTCTGTGAAAGCATTTTGTTCTACTAGGCAAGAGCTCTGCGAAGGTGTGAGCTTTTCGAAAAGTCAAGAGCTTCGTGAATTCTTTTTTCAGCTTCGTGAAATTTGGAGCCTCACGAAGTAGGGTGCTTTGTGAAGGTATTTCCAAAGGAATTGCCTAGTGTTTGGGGGAAAAGGGGTATTCATAAATGGATGAAAGTTTGAATTTAACATAACATCTATCAACAGTTGAGGATGCATTTATTAATGCAAATGAAGATACCTACAGGTCTATAAACTATGAGTGGATCCCTTCCAAGTATAGTGAGCAAAGAAATAGGAAGAAGGTTATCATTTCTACTGACAGTGATCTAGAGAGAGAAATAGGGAGTGACCCTTGGGAAAGTAGTGAGATGACCCTAAACATTGTAAGGGCAGTGAGCGTGGGCATAAAAGTAATCTAGCCCGAACATTATTGGTCGTGATATTTAGTGGATTTGGTACAGGGGAACATCGCCATTGTATGCTCCTTTAACATAGCCCAGTGAGGGTGAACCAAGTAAAAATCTTCATTTCTTCCTGGTTACTTCCCTTCATTGCATCTAAAGCATAAAAATCATATAAAGATAAAAATAAGTGATCAAAATAAACACATAAGATAAAACAAAGTGACCCTTATAATATATAGGTCAAGATCAAGTAGGGCAAGAATAATTTTGCAATAGAATATCCATAACCTGATTCACCCCCCCCCCCTCTGAGGGTATCTAGGCCCCTTTTGGTCCTAACATGATGGGTAAACATAACTAAATTTTTATCAAAGATGTACCCAAATATTTCTTGTTATAATTTTAGAGGAAATTTTTGATAAAATAAAGATTATTATTTTATAATCTCAGAATTCAATTAATATATCAAAGAACCATGATTTAATGTAGTTGACCAGTCAAATTCCTACCTTGAAATCTCTAATTAGTGGTGTATGAAAATATTAAAGACTTTGAGGGGAGTTTCATGGATCCCTTCTACTATAATAATCAAGTGACAGAGTATTCCAAATCTTGTATAGAGGTTTTCCAAAACTTGATAAAATAGTGGGAGACATGTAATGATTTAATTAATTAATCAATGATGTGTAAATAAATAATTAAGATAAAAAGTACAATCTTCTTGATATTATTTTTATATAAAATGAAATGTAATGCCACCAAAACACTGTGATAAATATTGGACAAAGTAAATTTAGAAATTAAGACTAATTTATAAGTGTGGTTCTTGTTCAAAATACTACGAAACATGAAATTCAAGGTGTTGATGACCATATACATATTAAGAAACCTCAGAAAGTAAGGGTGTAAAATATTCTTATTGGAGACTCATGTATAATGAACATTATGGTTATTTAAGACTGATATCATCAACTTCTAATGTTAGTTGTGGACACTACAATAGGTCATGGATGATATTGTATATAGTCTCATCTCCGAGAAGCTTGTGAGGAGAAAGTGAACAATATATGAATGTGATGGTAACACTGGCTATGTTTGAATTAGAATATAGATCTTTATGGTTCAAAATATCCTATTCTCATATCATATTCACTAATTACTCTAGTACCTTTTAAGGTAAAATATATATTTAATGTAGAAAACTCTTCATTACCTTTTAGGTAAAATTTTCCATGAAATATGTATATTAAAGACATATTAATATTTAAATATTATGGAAAAAAGTTGAAAGAAAAGAAAAAAAATCCCAATGGAAATAGAGAAAAAAAAGAACCTTCACAATATACTTAAAATATTGTGGTTGTTATTAAGAAGGAGGTTGTTTTTTTGCATATCATGAAATAAATCTATGGATGTTTATTCACAATAAACTGAAATGAATAAGAAAGTGCTTGCTTATTCTTCCGTGAATATTCATCAACTATATGAATTGTTTCTGACATACATCATAGGAATTAAATAAAATATTTTTATTAATTTTTTTTATCTAAATATAGTAACCAAGTAAGTAATAGAAACATTCCAAGAAGTAAGTTGTATTCTCTAATAGGCTCAGAAAGGTTGATTACTGTGTTAGCGGTGATAAACACATAACATCTAATTTCCATGATAATGATTTAAGTTAAACTATTATTGAGTATACAAAAAACATTTATATCATGTTTATATTGGACATAAGGAGAAATTATTCCATGTTTAGGAATGATTGTTGTTAGGGTATTCTCATAATCAATCAATACTTCAGTGTTATTTGAATCATAGACAATACTTGATGAATATAAAATGTTTGACTTATTTACCTAATTATGGAATGATGATTATTTTTCAAGTTAAACTAAATTTTGAGGTCAATTATATACCAATATTCGTATTTAGAATTTGTATATTTTAACACATTTGGTATTATCAACATATTTAGTTTTGGAAAAAGAAGCCAATAGAAATAAAGGTAATCCACAAATCTTTCAGAATTTGTTTAGCTAGTTAGCGTGAACTATTATAGGTGTAATCTAGTTGTAAATAAGCTTTTTAAAATTCATTTAATTCCTTTATTAATGTTAAAGTTATGTATGGAATAATCATGGACAGATGATATATGATGCTTTGGGTCAGAACGCGGAAGAATATCTTGACCATGCGTTCCTCAGTAAACATAATTTAGCATAGAGTAATTGCTAAATGCACATTAAATTTCCTAAATCAAGTAATTGATGTTAATAATGATGATTTATTATAATTCCTAAATATTTACATTGATCAAAAAAATTTAGTGTCAATCAATTACTAAATTCACATTTTATACATCAGAGACATGATGTAAGTTGTATTAATGTTGCAACTTATAGAAACATACATTATATTTCAAGAAAAAATTCACAAATAATGGTGATATTTTATAACCATAAGAAAAATATCCTAAAATGGATATAACATAAGTAATAATATGATGGAAATCCAATTTTCTATAAGAACATTTGTTTAGATTCAAAGATTTTGTTCATGATATAAATAAAATTTCATCAAGAAAAACATGAACTGAATCTAATGTAATTATCCTAAAATTTTATTTGGATATTACATAAATCCCTATAATATAAATATATTAGTCAAGTGATAGAATACATTTATATAAAATGGTTCACATCTCTACTTGAGATAGTTGGAGCAAGATTTACCTCGATTTATTCAACACTAATAGATGAAACAATAGTTGGCATGGGAACAAGTTTCAGAATTTCATGTCGAAGAGGAATATTCCAGAGACACATAATGTGTAGGAAGGTTAAAACCACATTGATGGTTTAAATTCACCATGGATGGTGACACATTATTAATTAATAATAATAAATCATACAAGTATGTCAAATATGGAAACATGTTAAGAGTAACAAGGTCAATTAAAATTAAATAATGGATTCCAAGTATCAAAGTTGAAAGGGGAATATTATTTTGAATACTGTGGTGGATATTCAAGTGACATAATAAATGGGTGGTACAAGTGTGGTACCAATAAGTATCAATTAGTTATACCCAGTCCTTTTTACCAATTCCATTCAAATTTTACTTTTCATATCTAATATCTAAGACCATTTAATTGTGCATTTTATGTCAAGACCACTGATCATTGAAGGTTTCCATACAAAAAAAATGAAAAAGGTATGGTGAAAACACATAATGCTAATAAAGGTTTAAATTTAATTAAATATAGTTTTAGATTAAAAATTTTCAAAAATATCATATAGTATTCATCTTGAATGGATATTTTCCATGTGTTTACTAGAGGTTAGTGAGAGTGCCATTATTTTTGAAGAATTGTATGTTCGGTAACTTATGGAAAACTAACGTTGGTATTAATATTACATAAGACCGGAATGAAAGTGAATATATAGTGATTAAGTTAAATTATTAACCTATTTTATATAGAACATGACCTACTGAGGTAGACCTAATAGTTTCTTAGACCCATTAAATCATACATATTGTGACATGGAATTGAAAAAAATAAAATCTCATACAATTCAAGAGAGAATTGATACTAATTCAACGTCGTATAAATCCCTCTAATAAAATATGCATGGTAGTCAAAGTGAATGAAATAGTTAGTTGAATTCTATATGTTTTTGTGATATATCAATCACATATTCCACGATATGTATGATAAATTATATTTCTAACATATACCTAATATTAGGAAAATATCAATTATATCCAGGAGAATTGAAAGTGAAGTCATGAGAACTATCTTCTTGTACATTGAAAAGTAGAAACAATATATACCTTTGATGTGGAGAAGAAGGAATACTAGTTGTGAGGGAACACAAACTACTCTTCCTTGGATCAATGTGATCTAATATCATAGCAATTCTAATGTGAGGAATGAGACAAGATCGTAAAAGCTAGTGGTAGCTATACATACAAATACCGAGTACGTTGTTGCATCAGAGGGATCTATGAAGTAGTTATTAAATGAAATTATTTATACGAGGTCTTTGTATTCTCCCCTAATAAGTAAATTTTTATCATTATAATAAATATTTTATTTGTACTATCCAATAAGTCATGTTTTGACAGTGGAAAAAAGGAATCTACACAGGGATTTCATCTCTTGAAAGTTTTTACATGAGGAGATGATGTTCCATATAGATGAATATCCATGTAATGAAAATTTGGAAGACCAAGAAACTAAATTCATGACTCGATAAAAACATCATCTAAATAGTTTGAGAGCTAACATAGTTCATTAGCAATTTGGATCTAGTGAAAGTGAGACTGTTGAATTAGTGTGATACATTGACCAAACTATATATTACTCTTGATTACCATATCATGTATACAAATAGACATACATGATGTATTCTTACCATTATATTTTATAGTTTTTTTCATCAACTATTGAAATGATATTATTTTCAGATTAATTATTATATCAAAAGGTTATAATAGACCCCCGACTATAGTTATAACCTCATCATACTATAACAGTAATATTAAACAAGGGTCATAGAGACTAGATACAATATATTGACTAGACATAGTTTAGTCCTGAATATCAGTTCATGAAGTCTCATAATAATTGATACTTCTTCTCATTATGTTTGTACTTGGTGGTCTCTATTAATGATATCATGAGGAAGATCTACCAAGTGGAACACCACATGTTTTAGGTGTAATTTTTTGTTTCTATCTATGGGTAAGTGTATTGGTCTCTTGACTTTAAAAAATTACAAGTGTGTGCCATTTGATCACGTACTCTGATGTAATATAATAACTGGGATAATGCAATCATGCTGAGGTATCTTGTTTTGGCCTCTTCATTGGTGGTATTACATTTGATGAATTATCAAGATTGAATTTGATGATTTCGAGTGAAGGAAGGAATATATATTGAGCCTAGTGGACCAAGATGGTAGTTCCATCATATGTATTTAACCGAAGCAGTTGAGTTTCAATCCATCCAGTTAGATCATCAAACAATAAAGTAAGAAAAGTATGATGAAACATGTGTGCATCCCACTTTATGATATATTTATAAGAGAAAGAGATTATATTACACAATACATGTTTCTAGTCTGAGTCTCATTGATATGACAACTCCTTATCTCATTAGGGTCCTTGATGGGTTTCTAGACTACGCTTTTGGTTTGTTGATACTATTCAATACTATTGAGATAATGGCCTAGAGGGTCACACACAACAGATAATTCATGGGTCCACCCTATTTATTTAAATATGTATACCAGACATAGTGTTCCCCACCACCGGGGGATGAGTGTTGTCCAATTCATCAATCACTAAAGTATAAATAAATACATTTTTATTCAACTAAAGAATATTTGGATTGAATTTATTTATTAAAAGTATTTACAAGTTATGTAAATAAGGGGAATATTAATAAAATGAATATTTTATTAATAATACAGTTTCATTTAATATTTGTAAGAATTTAGATTCTAGTTAATTGCTCAAATTTATCACATATTATATTTAATATATATTAAAGGTATGTGGTAAAATAAAAATAATATTTACGAAACATTTTAGTTCTTAATAAATATTTATTGAGTCGATGTTTAGTAAAAAGGTTCCAAGGAAACCAATCCAGGTATTTTAGCATCCAATATAAATAGGCGATAGTGGATCTTGCACAAAAACTATTCACTTTTTGATTCCTAGAGCATATATATCCTCTATTTATTTCTAGAGATAGAATCTCTCAATCCAAGTGATTGGATCAAGATTATCTCTTTGCATCGATAGAACATCGATGAGGTGATTGTAGTGATGTCAAAGGAATTTTCGGATCACTGTGGTAGAACTAGGAATCTAATGATCAACTCTCCTACAATATGTTGAGGCATGTGTGGATGATATCGAGGTATACTTATTTGGATCTGGTAAGAAATGATAGATGGTGACATGCACTTTTTAAGCATAGATTCATATCAAAAAAATGTACAATTTAAATTTTATTTTTGTGATCTGTTTAATTTATTTTAAATCCGAGAATCATACCTAGGCTCAGATAGGCAGAGAAAAAAAATCATCATCCTAGGTATGATAATTTTTAATATCCCTTGTCCATCAGCTTCTACCGTCACCCCGATACCTTCATGATACACCTATGGGATTACAATCAAGAGTGTTTTCTTAAGGTTTGGAAGTATCATCTTCTATTGGATCATTGAATTCTAATTCTGTCAGAATTTGAACTAATTGTGTGTATGGATTGGTTAGCGGAGAATCGATCCCATATAGATTGTTAAAGCATGAAAGTGTTTTTTATATATCTTGAGGGTGACCCTTATATTCACTAAGGAGAGTGGCATATCTTGGTTGCCCATGATGGTCTAGTTCATTAGCAACTAGGGGAGCTCATTGCCTAGGTTCTAGTCTATTTCTAGCAGATGGGGGTGTGAAACAGGATGACTTTCCACCCACAATGAACCTATTCAAGGACTTATTTCCTAATGAGTTATCAGTGATTCCACCTGAGAGAGATTTGGAGTTTATGATTGGCTTCATGTTTGGGGGCTGATCCAATTTTTATTCCACTATAAAGAATTTAATCAATAGTGCTTCAATATATTAATACCCAACTAGATGATTTGATGTATATGGGGTTTTTTCTATCCAAGTACATCACCTTGGGATTCTCCAATCATTCTTTCTAAGAAGGATGGTGAAACATTTTGCATATGTTTTGTTTACCAAATATTGCATACAATGACTGTGAATAACCGGTATCCTCTTCTGAGTATCGATGATCTATTGGTCTAGTTGAGAATAGATTCTGTTTTCTCAAATATAGACTTGAGATTATGGTATCATCAGTTGAGAGTCTGAAATTTTTATAGAAATTTCACTTATTTTAGAAGTATGTATGTCGTATATGAGTTAGTCACAATGCATTTAGTGATGAAGGAATTCACCAGTAGTGTTAATGGAATTGATGAACTAAATCTTCCATTCATACCTATATTATTTTTTAGTTGTGTTTAGGGATGACATATTGGTGTACTTCAAGAAGCCTGATTATCATAACCAACAAATTGAAATCATCCCGTGTATACTAAGATAGAATCATCTATATGACAATATATCTAAGTGTTAATTATATTTTGATTAGTTACACATCTAGGATCACATCATCTCAGAGGAAGTTGTGTCTATTGGACCAAAGAAGGTACAATAAGTTCTTTCAAGGGAGTTACCGAAGAATGTTGTAGATATCAATAGGTTTATAGGGTTAAAAGGTTATTAACATAGGTTCAACCCGAACATTTCTTGATTGGAAGAACCTCTTTTGGGGTTTACCAAGAAGGGGATAAAGTTTTAATCATCAGATTCATGTGAGAATGCCTTACATGAGTTAAATAAGCGTTTGAAAATGGAACCAATATTGGTCCTACCCAAGTCAAATGAGGAGCATATGATGTTTTAGGACACTTATGGGATAAGACATGAAGAATTGTTGATATAGGGAGATTGAGTTCTTTAATATGGGTCTTAGTAGGTGAGGTCACATAAACAGAACTACCATATGCATGGCCTTGAGATAGAAGTGATGGTTTATGCATTGATGTGTTGGCGACATTATCTGTAAGGAGAGAATTTTACTATATATAATGATCTAAAGAGGATACATTATATCATTTAAAAATGATACTTCAATATATATAATAGGAGATGGGTTGAGTAAATGAAATCAGTTGACATTGATCTAACATATATGCCTAGGAATGGAAATGATTTTGTTAATGCTTTATGAAAGAAAAACATAGACTATTGTCATTCAGGAGTCGGATGATGAGTGGATAATGATGATGTTACTTGATGAGATGCATGTTTTTGTTAAGGAGGGACAATATTAGATTAATATTGTATTAGTTTTAGAAGATTTTTCACTTTTTAGATGGATTAGAGATAGGAAGTATGGGAATTAAGAATTTCTAGCCTTGAGGGAAAGTCTTGAACGTGGGGATTCACCTTTAGATTGGACCATAATGGGGGATGACATCATTTATGTCTAGAATCATGTTTTTTTTTCTAGGTGCATGAATGGGGAGATGATTCATGAATTTATTGCCTCTATGTGTCTTGTGTATCTAGGTTTGACCAAAATGTAGCATGACCTATTTCCACTGTATTTTTTCTTGGAAAAAAAATGGTGATAGTGGGGTTCATAAAATGATGTTACACCAGTCAACAGGTGAAGGCTGATCATCAACCACATAGTGGTTTACTACAGTCACTTCCCATTGTAAAATGGAATTGGTATGAAATTAAAAAGGACCTTATGGTGGGTATCCCAAGGATTCCTCCCAATAATAATGTTATTTGGGTGGTTGTGGACCAAAAAAAAAGTTCATTTCTTGCCTATACGAGAGATTTTTTGGTGGATCAGTTGTAAGATATGTATGATTGGCAGATGATCCACCAACACGAGGTGCCAAAGAGTGTAGTTTTATACTGAGACTCAAATTTTACATCAAAATTCTAGAAGTTCTAGGAAAGTAACTTGGTACATAATATTTATATTATATGAAATTCCACCCACATACTTATGAGAGGTCAGATCATACTATACAGTTCTTGAGGATATGCTATGAGTATGTGTTCTTGAATTATTGGCTCTTGGGATAATCATTTAGCACTAGTTGAGATTGCCTATAATAACAGTTATCAGTGAACTATATAGATGGAACCATATTATGATCTCTATGTTAGGCTAGGAATATCACCTCTAGGTTGGATAAATGATGATAAGTCAGAGTTATTGGGACCAAGTATCATGAATGAGATGTAAGATTAGGTTTAGTTGATTCAGAAACATATGGATACAACTCAATATATACAAAATTTATACACAAATAGACATCAATGACCCCTTATGGACAACTGTGTTTTCTTTTGGTTGTTTCCTAGATTGTTTCACCATATGATTTAGAATCCGGGAAAGCGGGGGCCTAGGGTTTTTAAACCATTTGAGGTTGTTGAGATAAACAGGCTACTGAAATACCGATTGGCTATGAAACAGAGGTATAGTGTTGTTCATGATGTATTTCATGTTTCAACTCATCAGTGATATCACCCAATCCATTCTCAAGTGATTGATGTTGATGATGTTGAGATTGATGCTGATGTTTTCTTTAAGGATCATCTGATATGTGTGTTGGATCATAGTGTAAAATTGGTATGGTGAAATATAGTGAAAATAGTTCATATATTGTGGAAATATGGGAATGTTTAGGAGGAAACATGGTATGGATATGTGGATATTTTTGGCTCATTGGGCTGATATTATTTCCTTGGAATCTTATAGATGCTTGTGAGTACATCTTGAGGATGATCTATTATAAGTATGGGAGATTATAAAATCACAACATTTTCTAGAGATGTATTGACCTTGTTTTTATGTATTCTTTTTCCTTGTTTTCATTATATCTTATTTTGGTTTTATGTTGCATGATTTTGGGTGAAATTTGGATGTTTCTAGATAGGTTTAGGAAAGTACATGGTTGGCGCAAGGTTTTTTAAAATTGTGTGACCTACCCCAGTAAACCATGAAAACCTAGATGGGAGGGATTTCATAGTTAGTGCATGATTTTTGAAACCATGTTCAATCAAGGGAGAAACTGCAAACCCTATAGGAGAGGATCATGGTTGGGGAACACGATTTAGAAAACTCTGCACCCCTGCACGAGAGACCATTCATGCAGGTTTAATTATTTTTAAAATTGGTTTTAAATTTTCCAAACAAATCAGACATCATCAAATGATGACCCAAATTCAACCCAACTCATTCCTCTAATTTTTTAGGCTTCCAGATGAATTTCTAGGACTCACAAACACCATTCATTATGAATCGAATGATGTATTGTTGTGTCAATGCCTCTCCAGGTATGTGGTTTCTTCTTGATTTGGTTCCTTTGTCTCCCATACATCTTCTTTGATAAAAAGGGTATGGTTTTCCTTCATTGGTGGTGGGTTTTGATCTATATTTGATGGATCATTATTATTCTTATATTGCATACCTGTTTTGGGTCCAGAGGCCATTCTTATTCATGGTCTTTATATTTTCATTTAAATTGGGGATTTCCATTAGTGAGCATCCATCAATGATCTTGCGGTAGGTGTTCTAAATTAAATTCATATAGTCATAAATTCATGTTGGGTGTATTTATTGTAGAATTTTAACTAGCACAATGGAAAATTGAATCTTTATTTGACTAAATTAATTGATTAATTAATTTATGGAATCATGGAATTGTTTACATGAGTTGTAATGTGAATACAAGATGTGTTGTAATTGGTAAAAAGTATTTTGGTGATTTTTATTATGAAATTGGTAGATTTAGATTAATTAATTTGTTAATTAATTAATGTAATGTTGGGATTTTTGAATTCATAGAAAATTGGGATTGTGTAATTTTTCAATTAATGTGATTATGAGTTAAATAACAATAAAAATTATGATGGATGGATTAAACTTAGTGGGTTAATGGGTTATGTGGTTAAATATTGAAAAATGGTTTAATGGTGGATTTTTCATATTATTCTATGTGATTAAAGTATTTAACCATGATTGTTTTGATAAATGAATGTTATATTTTAAGTAAAATGTGATAAAAGGGTTAATGTTGGTTTACCTTGATTGATGTGATTGATTGATATAGGAGTGTTGAACATGGACTAATGCTCTATATAACTATATGTGATAAATGAGTGTGGGATATGGACTGATGATCCAAATACCCATATGTGATAAATTATTTTTGGATAGTTACTGATGCTCAAAATACCCATATGTGATAAATGAGAGTCAGACAGAGATTGAGGATCCAAATAACCATATGTGATTGTAAGTGTGGGATAGAGACACATTCTCTAAATACCCTTGTAAAAATGAGGTTTGGGATGGGGAAAGAGGCTCCAAATATCCATAGGAAGTTATACACGATGTTCAATTCCCATGAGATTGGCATTAGAATATAGTTTCAAATGACCGTGATGTGAAATTACCATGTTGTGGAAAATGAATTACCATGTGTTATATTGATTTTGAATTTAATATGTGTTATGGTTCAGAAACCTTCATGGGTGAAAGTAGGTATTGGGGGATTGGGTGTCCTCAAGAACATGTGGGTCTATGTGGTTAAATAAAGAATAAATGAATATATGTAAACTTGTTTCTTTAATACTTTTATTTTATTCTTTATTCAACTTCATGAACTTTTATTGATTTTATATTGTTTTGGATTCCATTGGTTGTGGCCTAATTTGTTTTAGTCACACCCTACTTGGGCTATCTGATCGGAACCCGAATCAACTTCATGTTTTCTCGATGGGATAAAGGAAAGAGCCCTATGTTAAATGGTTAAGTTAGGATGGAGCACATATGAGGGAAATTGTCATTGTATTGGGAACCATATGGGAGTTTTAGTATGTCACTCCTTTTTTGTATTTTACACTTGAAACGTACTTGGAATGACATATCTACTATTTTGGTTTGGGTATTGTATTCATGTTTTAGTCATCTTGTGATACTAGTTTTTATTGTTATTGGTTATTTCCTATTGGTTATTTTTTATTTATTTCTATTATTCTTTAGCTTTTATAAAGATGGTATTCTCTCCCCATGATTGATATTTGACCCTTAATACTAGTTGGAATCCTCTAGTGTACGAGGAGACACAACTGATGTCATGTGACCGACTAGCTCGGGACACCGATGTGAGGCACCTGCGTGAATATGTTACAATTCAAAACTCATGCATGATCCCTCAATCACCATATGAGTCTTATGTTCCCATTGTTTCTTATTCTTATATTATTTTCAATCTGTGGGTGTTATGAATACCAAAACTCACAACTTCCTCCCATATCTTGCAAGGTTTATCCTCTCTCAAAAAGATGGCCCCTTGGGCCCCACATATGTGGTCTTGTATGTACATGGATGGATGTGGGATGGCCTATTTTTTATGTAATTATCCACCCATATGTACATTATAATCACTATGTACTCCAAATAATTCAATTTCCTTTTCCATGATAATTATTTATGAAAAATAAAAATACTTTTTTCTTTTTGTTTGACATTAAAAATTCTACATGCAAATAAATATTTTCACAGTCTTCAAATTATTCAAATTAATATTTGTATTAACAATTTGAAATCTTCAAAAAAAATTCAAATTATCATAATATTAAGAAAAGTTCCATAGTTTTTAATGTTAATAGATAATTTTTCAAGCATTATATCCAATTCCATTAAAATAATCCAGAAAAAATTATCATACGATCACCACTTCATCTAAATAATGATATTTCATATTCCTTAAATAAAACTCAATCATCAACAGAAAATCCTACAAAAATTAAAAAACTTCCAATAAAATATTCTTATTTAATACATATTGACATACTAATTGAGAACAAATTGACCCCAAACATAATTTAGGATCTTTATCGAGAGATATTTCAAATATGAAAAAGGTGGGCAATAAGTTAATCATTTCTGAAGAGAGATGACGAAACCCATTAATGAATTGGAGGAAAATAATGTCTAGATCAAAACTATCCATGTAGTAAGATTTTTTAAAATTTTCGAACACATGAATTTTACAGACCGATACACTATGTTAAGGGTTTTCAGGGATAATCATGGAAAACAACCTCCATGTCTTTGAGAAAAAGGAAGTGGATATTTTACCACTTTTAATGAGGTGGATCCTAAAAATGATGTGCTAGTATGTATAATAGTAATTCATTATAGAATAGTGAATTCTAATTTTGATTATTTTTTTACACATTCTTCATATATTACATGTTTTATATAACTATTCAAAAAACACCTCAAAACATGGGTTTTTAGCAACATATGAGATGAGAAAATGGATAAATTATTGCCTCCTAAGAATATAAATCCTTCACGATCATGTTTGTAGCATAAAAATACCAAAAAATATTTTTGAACATGAATTAGTGTATTTATATTATAAATTTGTCATGGAGTGGTAGTTATTATATAATCACATCATCAACTATTAGAAGGGGGATATCACTCTTCCCATTATGTGTCATCCTTTAATTTTGTACTTGTGATAGGAGGAGGATGAATATTCTTTTTAACATTATTATCAATCATGGATGTTAATCAATTATGATAAATCATATCTCATCCAAATTATTGAAATAGATGAGAGAAGCATTCTCAATGAAATACCCATTTTAAGGGATTAAATTGATGTATTCCCTAATGAATTTATTGGTTTTCCTCTTGACAGAGAGGTGGAGTAATCAATTAAACTTTTACCAGGATCTCTGTCCATATCCATTACTCCCAATTAAATTGACTCGATTGAGATGGAATAACTAATGATTCGGTTATAAGAAAATATGGATAGTAGTTTCAAACGTATGAGTGCTTCACCAAGGGCTGAACCAGTCCTATTTTTGAAGACTATGGATGATACAATGCACCTATGCATTGACTATCATGATCTTAAAAAATATCAATAAATAAAAATTAAATCCTTACATGGATTTATGTCTTTCTTGATGGAATATGTGGGTGTATTATTTCTCAAAGATTTTCCTTTACTTGGGATATCCCCAATTATATTTGAAGAAGGATGATATTCCCATGGATACCTTTCGAACAAGGTATCCACAATTTTAGTTCTTAATATTCCATTCATACTCACCACTTCTCCAAAAACATTTATTGAATTAATTAATAGATTTTATATAGATTTTATAGAGAAAATTTTGGAAGTATTGATATATGATATTTAGATATAATTAAAATATATGGAGTATGAGGAGTATTTTAATATAGTGCTAAATAATATTCAAAAGGAGAAGTTATTTGAAAAGTATAGTAAATTTTAGTTCTATATTGAGGAAGTGTCATTATTTTGGAATTTTATCACTAAAATTTCGATATATGTGGACCCCTATAATATAAAAGAATTTAGGTAGTGGCCCAAAACAATATTTGAAATGTAGATCTATAGTTTCCTTGGACTAGATAGGTTTTAGTGATGATTTGTTAGTAACTTATCATGATTGTAGAATGCACTAACCAGGATAACTCAGATAGATTAATGAAAATAATGACTTAGGGAATTTAGAAGAAGGTTTATTTTTACACCATTGCTGACACAACATTAAACTGGGGAACATTTTGGTTTTTATAGTGATGCTTCAATGAAGGGTTTTGGCTATATACTATTGTAGAATGATAATGTGATATCCTAAACCTATATGTATATGAATTTTCATGAGAAGAGCTACCAAATGTGTGATCTAGAGTTGGTTTTAGTGATATTTTAAATGATTATTTTATGAAACTATCTTTATACGGAGAAGTGTGAAATATATATGTATCATAAGATCCTAAAATATGTATTAAAAATGATGGAGCTTAATATGATCCATCAAATATTTCTAGAGATAATCAATGGATATGAATTTTAAATCCACTTCTATCCTAGGAAATAAAATAATTATAAAGATTAAAACACCTTGAGATTTTGTGAAATATTTTTCTTCGAATTAATTTATCTTTTGGATATTTTTCATTTCACGTGACACTAAAAATTATTTCATACGTATATATATATATAATAAGTCAAACATTACATTCACGTGACACAAACTCGGATTTTGCTACATAAAACAACAATTTTTATTCTAGTACATGCAATACTGACTTGCCATTCTCTACACACAACATTGACTTGGCATACGTTACACACAATATTAAGTTCCTACGAAACATCATTTTATAGATATAATTATTTAAATGAGTTATTTATAACCTAGAAATTAAACATTTTAATATGAACAGTAATAAATAACATTAAAATGTCGATATAATGGTTTAATATATATAAATCATATTGATAATAAAAAATATAATTTTTTGCAATGTTTTTATAAGTTTTAAAATATTATTTTCTCAAATGAACTTCTTTTCATGTCATTCTATGAAGAGCATGTAAATTAATTTTATACAAATATATAAATTGAATTTTATAAAATAAACACCATTTTTTAATTTATAATGATGAAATTATCTTAGGGTAAATTTTTGGTATTTTCTAAGAGACTTCATTTTTTGATGAATAGTGAAAAATACTGCATTTTAGTTAATAACTACCATTTTGTTTAATTAATTATTAATGATAAATTATACATTAAATTTATTTTCACTTCACATTAGATAAAATATACATCTATTAATACCATTAATGTCATTATAATCAATTTAACATAGAAATTGAATATAAAAACATAATTTTTTTCACATTTTTCTACATTAAAAAAACGTTATATCATCTTATGTTTGGGACAAGCACTAATATTAATTTTGAAAATTCTATGAATTGAATTTAAAAAAATGGGAATAAAAATTTTAAATCATTATAGTATTTAGATTTTAATTAGATCATGTTAAATTGTTTTCCAAAAATATTAGTAAAAGTGATTAAAATTAGTCACAATGATTAAGTTCAAATTAAGCTTATATAGGGACTAAACCATAATCATAGGTGCCTAAATGACCAAGACACTTATCCAAAAACCATTTTATGTCTATATTACGGCAATACACCTTCCATTAATTATTTTGTTTGGTTTAGTATGACTTATGATAGGTTATAACATGTGTACACCTGTATTATTTAAAACAATTCCAAGTGAGTCCTTTTCTTTCTCTATAAAAGTCCCCCATATCTCCCACTTACTAACACCTATCAAAACACTTATTTTCTGCCAATATGTTCCAATTAAGCATCCAAAAATCCTTACCTTTTTTTTCAAGCCTCCCTTTTGGAATAATTAAATCCAAGGATGACTTTCCGCACAAACCAACTGTAGTTACCAGATTAAGAGTCAATGTCTTCTCTCTAGATCCTTTATTTATTTTCAATCTATACACCTCAAATCTCTTTATTTCATAATTTTATACCATAAATAGTATAATAAATATACAAGTATGTTTTTATTCTATTATTTTTACCTACACTTACACACACCACCATCTAATGTGTAACAAACATTATGTTTATGTGTACAATAAACTACAACCGCACAAAAAATGATTATTTATTTTTCTTTTACTGCCTCTCATGGTGGAAATTATGATTAAACCTATGTTTATATATGTTATGTATTATATATTTTTTTTATTTAAGATTATATTGTTCTTTTACAACACAATTTTTTTTACTTTCTCTTTGGTGTAAGTATGAAAGTTTTTTTGAAGAAGTGTGGACTACCACCCCCTCAAAGAGATGCGATTCATGGACTCACCACATAGAATGTATTAAGAATATGTTTAGTGAACTTATTTTATATATATATTATATAATAATTCATATGTAATAATGATATATATATACATATAAATACATATCTATCATGTCCTTTTTTCATTCAATACGATAATAAAAACCTCAAAACATCATTCATGCGTATGTACGGCTTACCGCCTCCATGAAGGGTGTATTCCATTTCATAATTTTATATTATATAGATTATTATAATAAAAATATAAAAACTATAAATTATATTTATATCATTATTTACATTATTAATACCATGATATAAGTATTAGGACCAATGATATAATAAATTAAGATACAAGTGAAAAACAAAACGAATATTTTTTTAAAGCGTAACCTCATCATGAAATTGCTAAACAAGTGGGTAATATAATTTAATAATAAATAAATATATGGTATTATATATAAAAATGTGATTCCTTAAAATATTTTTAATAAATTTATATTTATTATATAGCTGGTTTGAATGACTATGGTGAGAGGAAAGACACAAGGTAAGGGAATTTAATCTCACTTTTCATTTTCAGGAGATACAAGATTTATTTAACACCCATTCATTTTAAGTGGTGTTTATAATACCCATGGATGAATTCTATGATTATTATAATTAAATTTATGGATATTTACATATATAGTTTTCGATTTTTTTTCCTGGGGTTTATGTTTCAAAGTTACCAAATTGGTAAAGTAGTTATCTCTCAATTTTTCATCATTAAGACACATGATTTGTTACGAACCTATATTTTTACATGAGATATATATATAATGCCTTTGAATTTGTTTTAATTAATCTTATTATTTTAATGAAATTTTAAGATTCATGTAATTTAATCTTTTTACAAGGAGAGTATGATTCCAAGTTACCAATTTATAAGAGTTTATTGAAATAGTCACATCACTTTTCGAGATTGTTAATGATTATGATTCTTTGATGAAATATTATAACCTATATCTTAAGAAAATTTAATAATTTTATTATCATCTAGTTATTCATGAATTATTCATGTATTGGTACCATTTTTATACTCTTTGGTATATAAGATATTCTAATATTGTTTTTCAGAAAGCCGGACTTTATCCTCTCTTCAGTAAAAAATCTGTGTTCCATCAAAACCATGTTTTCTAAAATTTTTTTCCAAGAATATTATACTATTATCCTATAATAATTAAAAATAATTTTTCCATTTTTTTCTTTTACTAATGTTTTCAATTTAATATTCTTCTTGCTTTCTCAATAAGGCATTTTCCCCTTTTAACCAGGAAAAATGAATGTTCTTTTTACCTTTTATGGAATGTATGGATTTACTCGTTGTCATTTCAGTGAAGCTCACATTGACGGTTTAAAAAGATAATTTCTACGAATGGATTTTTATAAGTATTTTAAATGAAATTTTTTTCAAAATGTTTTCAATTTTCTTTTATAATTTTTCATGGGCAATGGTTTTCAAAATGTTTTCAATACTTATTTATATGTTTTCAATGTATTTTACAAGAAATTTATTTTAAAAAAGTTTCAATATTCATTCATGAGTTTACTAGTAAAATGGGTTTTAAAACATTTTTATGATTTCCTTATATGTTTTAATAGTTTTTCAAGAAAAAAAATTTTTACATTTTTTTTAATCTTATTTTATAAGTTTCACAGAAAAAGGTTTTCAAAATGTTTTCAATATTCATTTATATGTTTTCATGGAAAAAGGTTTTAAAAATTATTTAAAGTCTCCTTTATATTTTTAAAATGTATTTTCAAAGAAAATGGATTTAAAAAGGTTTTATTATTTTAAAATACATCTTCAAAGATTAATGTATATTTTCCTCTAGAAATATTTTCAAAATATATTTCCATTTTTTATATGTAAGATTACATTCATTTATGTTAATAAATACCTTATAGGAAATGATCCAAAGGTTATATTCATATTATTTCTTGAATAGTTTATGTATTATGGAATAGTTATTATGAAACTTATTTCACTTATATGGGTTATATACTTTTAAAACCCACTTCCCTTAATGGGTTTTTCTTTGATGGTTTGATTCTGAAACCTATCACTTTTTCAGAGTTTATGATGTAATGAAATATTAATGAAACCCATATAATTTCATGGGTTATTATTGTATGATTATAAAACCCATATCCATTCATGGTTCAGGATATTATGATTGTTTTTTGGAACAAGAATCATTATTTTCATTATGTGATGAGTGGGACCTATATCTTACACCAATGAATTAGCTAATTATAAATTTTCTATGATCTCAATGGGTATATGGGAGGGAATAACAAGCCTTAAAAAAGAGAGTTTATAAGGGGGAATCCCTAAAATGAAACAAGAGGGTTTACATGAGGACATCACAAATCCAAAACAAGATGGTATAGGGGAGGACATCCCAAGACCAAAATAAGATGGTAAATGGGAGAAAATACCAAGCCAAAAATAAGAGGGTACATAGAAATACATACCAATCCCAATGAAAGAGTGTACAAATAAGGTAATCCCAATCTCGGACTAGTTACATGGGTGATAAACCCAAGCCTGACATGTAACAAATGCCTTGACTAGTCACTTGGACATAGGGTTATTATATGATTAAGTGTTTTCCACGATTCAATGATTTTTATATATTATTCTTTAAATAGATTATGTTATTATTTATTTATTATTCATGTCTTATGAAGTACCAATATTTATTTTGATCTCTAATATGTTGGGTATGATCTTCCAATGTTGTGATCAAGTTGCATACCCTTTTTTCATGTTATTCTTACACATTTCCTTTATTTACCCTTATTGAGCATCTGAAATCACCCCTTTCTTATGTTACATTTCCCTAGGTTGTGGTTAATTGTATTAGGTAGAAGTACTAATGGTAAAGATAATCAGGGGAGATGTTAAATATCTTTCAATAGGATAGAATATTTTGTTTCCTTGTTTCCAAATACACTAAACTATTATAGTGATCAGGCATGTATTTTTGTAATGTACTATAGATTCATCTAAAATGATATCATATCCATGTATGTTAAGCCTCAGTAACTATATTTGGTATCATGGAAAATGAGTATTTAACCTTTGGATACTATGATGATAAATCTTTAATGATATCCTCAGGTATATTTCTAAGGATATGTCTAGGGATGTCTCTAAGGAAATGTATAAGGACTAGTTAATGTTTAGGAAAATGGCATGTGATTTTTTTAAATTATATAGTGAGTGCTTTTCTAGAAATTAATCTATATATGGATACTAAAATTAGACATGGGTCTAGAAAAGATGTACCTAGGGGTAACAACTCCAACTAGATGTTCTCGGGCTGACTCAGGAAAATTTGGTATATGACAATGATCTTTTCTGCAAACCTAGTTTGACACTCCTAGGGGATATGATTTTAGGAATTCAAAAAACATTAATAACCATAATAAAGGATTTAAATAGAGAAATTATTTGAATAGACTATGATAAACCTAAGGTGTCATTGATTAAATAAGTAGTATCCATGATTTAGGCACCATATAAGTAATTTTTCATGATTATATGGTATCCCAATATGTTAAATTCCTCTCAAACCAAGCTTTCTGGTTTTATTATATATAGAGAACTAAAAGTAACAAGTTTTAATTTTATTATTTTGGATGTAGAATGTATGTGTGTTATGTGAATCGATTTCCCAAGTGGAAATCTTGTAAAGAGAATTAGGAAGGTGATACGAGTATTAGTTATACTTCTAAAGATAATGAGACAATAAAAGACATGTGAAAGGTAGGTGATATTATTATAGTATTGTTAGCATTAAACATAAGAATCATGATTATATTGAGGTTGGGGAAACATAATAATGATTCATATTTCATATCTAGGAAAGAGGTATTAAGGAATAAGATGATGAAGCCTGAGTAATGGTTTATGAATAAGAACGGATTAATGAAGTATTTATGTTTTCTAATTCAACGATTATGTTACATGAATAACGAAATATATAAGTATTTTTAATATATTTTTTTCATTAAGGATTTAAAATGAAATATTGAATAGTTATGAAGACATTGAAATGTTACTTCATGGAAAGGTGATATTTTGGTTAGGGGAATGTAAAACTTAATTAATGAATGACATTGAGATAATGATGTTTGGATAATGATATGGTGGATATGAAAAAGTAAATTGTAAGATATGGATTACCTTGTAACTGATTATTGTCAAAGTGTTCTATGATATCAAAGATGAAGTTTACAACTTCTTGTATTTCATTAATATATCTAGAAATCATTTGAATAAGGAAGAATGCAAGTTTTCCAAAAGGATTTATGGTAATTAAGGTTGTTAATATGTTTTAAGTTAATATACAAATAATTTATTCAAATTTTTGTAATGTGACAACCAAGTTGTTCTTTTTGATATGTGGGGTATCAATGTTAAACCAATTTTATGTAATTATTTACAAAGATTTGAATTTTCATCTTTCAGAAGGGTTATATGGTTAACCATTTTTGCAATGTTTAAGATAAAAATCAGATGAAGATAGTAAGAATAAAGTGTTATCTCTCTATATGAGGATTTATGCATATTTGATAGAATATTCAAACTAGTTGTTTTATGATAACTGATGAAAATTGGGATGGAATATCATGGATCTCATGATCATTTAGTACTTCATGAATGAAAAAGTCACCTTATTTTTTAGGTAATGAGGTAAAGTAGATCAATCAAATACAAAGGGTAACATTGTCCTAAAATAATGAAAATATATCTTTTCATGAAAATTATTTATCTTTAGGAAAAATAATCTTCATGCCTAAACTTTTACCCTAGTACTTTCATTTCCAATGAATTAGAGGTCCCCTTAGGTCATCACAGATTTATGGATTTGTGATTGATAACTTTCACCTGACCATGATCTTTATCACTCTCCATCAGAACATGATGGTAATATTTCTCTTTTATTTCCATATTTTCACTTCCAACATATGTGGAAACCTTGTTATATATTACTTTGGGTAACCATTTGGTATTCCACTTTTAATTTTTATAGAAATATTTAGTATTTATTTTTACAATGTGGGTTTCTACAAAATGAAATTTCAAGTATTACAATTTTAATAAACCATATGAATTTAAAAATTCATTTTAGGGGGGGGGGTAGAATCTAACACCTTGAGATTTTGTGAAATATATATTTTTTGAATTAATTTATATTTTTGATATTTTTCATTTCACATGACACTGGAAATAGTTATATATATATTAAAAAATAAAAAAAAATTCTTTTTACATGACACTAATTTGGATTGATCTACAAACAAAATTAACTTTTTATTTCACTACATGTAACACCTACATGGCTTGCGCAACAAACAACACTGACTTGGAATGTGTTACACACAATACCAAGTTTCTATGAAATATAATTTTATTTTTATAATTATTTAAATGTGTTAGTTATAACATATCCATAAAAATAAAGTAATATAAATAGTAATTAATACTTTTAAATTTTTTTATAATGTTTTTATTAATATATAAATATTGATAATGAAAATTAAAATTATTTGTAATGCCTTTATATGTTTAAAAATATTATTTTCTCAAATTAACTACTTTTCATATCATTCTATGAAGAACAAAAAAACTAATTTTAGACATGTATAAATTTAATTTGACAAAATAAACTTTATTTTTTAATTTATAATTAAAAAATTAGATTAGGGTGAATTTATGGGATTTTTCTAAGAAACATCATTTTTGATGAATAGTGAAAATACTGCATCTGAGTTAATAACTGTATTTCTGTTTAAATAAGTGTTAATATTAAATTATAAATTAATTTTTTTATGGTAAAATTAAATAAATTATAAATCTCTTAATTCAATTTAGGTCATTATAATCAATTTCACTATGTAATTGATTATAAAAACATAACTAACTTTTTAACATTTTTCTACTTAAAAAACTCATTATTTCGACCTATCTCCAAGATTATCATTAATATTATTTTTTAATATTATTTTAATTGAATTTATAAAATGTAAATACACCATTATAATCCATATAATATTTATATTTTAATTAGATAATGTTATTGTTTTGAAAAATATTAGTAAAAGTGATTAAAATTAATCAGAGTGATTAAGGTAAAATTAATCTTAATTAGGGACTAAACCGTAATCATATGGGCCCAAATAACCTATAAAATTGTTCAAAACCCATTTTATGGACATATTGTGTCTTTAAAACTTAAATTATTTTCTTTTATAACTTTAATTAGGTAATAACATGTGTAAACTTCACATGTTTTCAAAAACTCCAAGTGAGTATTTTTCCTTCCCTATAGAAGGCCACCACCTCTCAAACTTCATCACACATATCAAACCACATAGTATCAACCATTATATTACCAATAAACTTCCCAAAAATACATTAATTCCTCCCTTAATCTTCCCTTTTGTTATAAATAAATTCAAGGATTCCTTTTGGAACAATCCAAAAGGAGTTACGAGATTAAGAGGCAATGTCTTCTCTCAAGCTCCTTTCTTTTATTTTCTTTCTCCACCCCATACAATATTTTTATTACATTAATTAATACCAAAAAAGTGTACTCAATATACTAGTATGTTTTTATGATAATATTTTGATCTAAATTTACACACACCTCCATCTAATGGGTAACAAACATACTATTTACCAGTACAGTGAACAACCACCTCACGCAACGATAATTGTTCATTTTTCCTTTACCACATATAATGGTGGAAATTATGATGTAAAATATAATAATATATGTTATATACTATATTTTTTCTTTAATATTCCTTATTCCTTTTACAACACATTTATTTTTTAGTTTCCATTCAGTGTAAGTATGATAATTTTGTTTGAGGAAGTGTGGAATGTCGCCCCCTCAAAGTGAAGCGATTCATTCACACATTACATGGAATGTATTAAGGATGGTTTTAGTGAAATTATATGATATAATAATTATAATATTAATAATGATATATGTACATATATATAAATATATGACGCATTATTTTTTTCTTTCAATATGATAATAAAAAAATGGAAATAACGTTCATGCGTACGTATGACTTACAATATCGATGAACGGTGTATTCCATTTCATAATTATATATTATATATATTAATATAATGAAAATATAATAAATATAAATTATATTTATATCTTGTTTTAAATTCTGGAAATCATGATATAACTATCAGGACCAATGATATAACAAATTAAGACACATTTGAAAAACAAAGCGAATATTACTTGAAGCATAACCTTAACATGAAATTGATAAAAAAGTGGGTAATATAATATAATAATAAATACATATATGGTATTATATATAATAATATGGTTAATTAAAATATTTTTATTAAATTTATATTTATTATATAGGAGGTTTGAATGAGTACGATGAGCATACACAAACAAGTTAAGGAAATTTCATCTCACTTTTCATTTTCATGAGATATATGCTTTATTCCCCACCCATTCTTTTTTAGTGGTGTGTATAAGACCCATATATTAATTTTATGATTCTTATCATTAAATTTATTGGTATTTACACATCTATATGATGATATTTATTTCATCGGTTTTATTTTTCAAAAGATAACAAATTGGTAAGGTAGTTTTGTATCAATTTTCCTTCTTTCAAACACATGACATGTTATACACCTATATTTTTCCATAAGGTGTATATAATTCCTTTGAAATGTTATATCATTAATCTTCCTATTTTTAGGATATTTTATGCTTCATGTAATTTTATTTTCTTAAATGGATATTATGATCCCAAGTTACCAAGAGATAATAGTCTTTTGAAATAATCTCATTGATTTTTGAGAATGATACTGATAATGATGATTTGATGAAATATTATATCCCAAATATCAAAAAAAATCATCAATTTTCTTCAAAATTGGTTATTCTAAAATTAATCATTTAATGGTATCATTTTTCTACTATTTGGTATAAAAGATAGTTTAAAAAGTGTACTTAATAAATCTTGACATTACACTCTCTTTGGATGAAAATAAATGTTCCTTAAAAACACTACTTTCTAAAAAAATATTTCTAGAATATTATAATTTTATCCTATAATTATTAATTGAATTATTTTCCATTTTTTCTTTTACTAATGTTTCCAAAGTAATATTTGTGTCTCTTTCCGAACAATGTATTTTTCTACCCTTTTTACCATGAAAAAGGAATGTTCTTTTCACCTCATATGGAATGTATGGATTTACCCACTATCATACCTTTGAATCTTACTTTTCATGTTTAAAAGGATAATTTATATGAAATTGTTTTTAAAATTATTTTTAAAGAAATAATTTTTAAGATGTATTCAATATTCTTTTTTAATCATTCAAGGAAAATGGTTTTCAAAATTATTTAGAGCCTTATTTATAAGTTTTCAATGTATTTTCAAAGAAATTGATTTCAAGCAAAATTTTAAGGTTTATTCATGATTTTTCAAGTAAAAATGTTTTGAAATAATTTTCAATATTTCCTTATAATTTTTCAAAGTGCTTTCAATGAAAAAAGTTTAAATTTTGTTTTGAATCTTATTTTATAAATTTTCATGGAAAACGGTTTTTAGAATTATATCATGAATCTTTTATATGTTTTAATGGAAAGAGTTTTTCATAATTATTTCAAGACTTAATTATTTGTTTTTAATAGATTTTCAAAGAAAATGTATTTTGACATGTGCCTGTCGTGGGGTGTGAAAAAAAATAAAACCTAAGTTAAAATGTAGTAAAGTGGGTAACCTAAGTTGTCTCCAGAGAGGAGTGCACAATAATTACATTTGTCACTTAAATTAAAGAAAGAAGAAGAGGTTCTTTTTGAAAGATATTTGATTTCAAAAATAAATAAAGTAATTGAAAAGAAAGGTTGAACACTAATGGATGAAGAGAGTGATGTGGTCAGGGTAGGATCACCTTCTGAAATTTCATCACAGTCACAAATATCATATTACCTCTGTTCCTTTTGAATGACAAATGAAAGACTCCTCGGTCGAGTTATCTATCCCCATTGGTTAAAAAAGAAAATAGAACTCACTCCTATATGCATGGAAGTTCATAAAAATTCCAAAAAAACTAAGGAAATTCCAGATCGAGAATTGTTGCTCCCTAGAACAATAGAAAAAGTTTACTAGTTCCACACACGTGCCAACGATCTTTAGACACTCACCACCTAACACAATCTGCTCGATCGAGACAAATTGCACTAGGCGGAGGGAGATTAAATGTCTATAACCAAAGCTATTAAAAATGAATACACCAAACTCAAAACACGATCGCATTAAGAGAATTGGGAAACATTGATAATATATGTCATTCAAAAGAAAGATAAGGTTTTACATTTAATCACAAAACTCTGACATTACAAAAGAGAAACTCCCCCTTCCCCGATCACTCAAAAGTTTTACCCCTCCATGTGAAGGGTATTAGAGTTGAAAGGGGAAGAAGAGAGAATGATGAAACTAAGTAAAAATAAAATAGAAAATACAAAGAAATTAAAGATCTCAATCCTCCATAACAACCCTTCTTGCCCCTCCTTTAACCCCTTTGAATGGAAGTGAACACTCTTATTTATAGTCTTGGGGAGTAGAAATTTTCCCTCCAAAATTACTCCCCTGAAATATTGAGTCCGGTTGGAATATTAAATGACTTAATATGGAACTTAGTCCTTCTTGAACGTTGTTCCACCATCTCTCCTCTGTCAAAAAAAAAATATTTCAGCTTTATTGGCCAGGAAATGAAGGAGTTATGGCCACCACACTTAGAATATTTAATTCTGCCAGACAGACTTTTCGTATTCCAATAAGTAACGAAGTTATGTCCTTGATAATGAAAGAATCAGGAGCTTCCATATTCATAAAACATGTTCCTACAGATTTCTTCTAGCCCCATGTAAAATATCAACTCCAATGGTTTGTCTATTAATTAAATATTGGTCTAACAATAAATTTATGTAGTTATGTTCACATTTTTCGAGGCCGGGCTTGTGAGCTGAATTTGAGCTTCCAAATGATGGATTGAGCTTTGGGTCCAGAAAGATAAAATTAATCTCATAGAACATAGAAACATATAAAAGAATAATTTTTCAATTTGGATCCGTTGATAAAATGTTATGTCTGAAACGTTATAATAAATGAAAACTATTTAAATCCAAAATATGCCATTTTAGAAATTAAACTCAAAATACTTCTAAAACATAAAATGTGACAATTGCCATTGATATAATAGTTTTGTGGGATTAAAAACATTGAAATTAAGAATAAAATAATTGAAAATATTTTTTCTATCAATTCCACCACACTTAGCACTTGGACTCCCGGACAAGTCAAATCAAAATCAAATCAATGAAAACTTAAAACACATGCCATTGAGATCCACCAATTCCAAAAAAAAAGAAATAAAAGATATCATGCATCATCCATAAATATTATTACATGTTCTAAAATCATATCATTCAATATTTTTCCTCTTCATTTCTCCTCCCATGCACACAAGACACCTACCTCACATGAGTTTTCTCTCATCTCACAAATATCAATTTTCATCAAAGTTTTTCTCATCCAAACTAATGCAAGGGTCACCATAGGTTTGAAAACCTTTTACATCTCCACCTAATGTGAGCCAAGGAGATGTTTTTGTCATGAGGTGTTTTTAGGGTTGTTCTGTGGCTTTCGGTAGGTAGGATTTTTATGTGAAAAATTTTGAGGCTGAATGAGGAGGACTTGGATCTTTTTGAAGCAAAATTGCATAATTCTAGTTTTCACTCAAGTATGGTACTCTCCTCACTCCCCATAGTAGAAATTCAGCTCCATTATCATAAAATATCAAGAAATTTTCAAACATATCATCATTTCAGCAGCAAAAATTTCAATCTTCTCAAACATGATTTTTTGTGAAAGCTCCAGAAAAGGAACAACTTTCTTCCTCCATTAGAATCTCTAGAAAAGAACATCTTCTCTTATGATGGAAGCTCCAGAAAAGGAATAACTTTCAATAGAATTATTTTTCATCAGAACACACATCTCTTCATAATTTGATTTACCACCCAAATTCTCACCAAATGAGTTAGCACAACACAAGACAGCTTCCCCCACACTTATATTTAACTAGATCATGAAATTTCACTTCAAGAGCAGGTTGGATAGGGAAAATTGTCTTGTAATGTGGCCAACCTAAGAGGATATTCATGCCTTATATGGGATACAAGGATTAATGTACATGGTAGGCCAGAATTAAAGGGATTATCTTGAAAAGGGGGCTTTCAAACCAAAGAAATGCCTCAATCATTTAAAACACATGTACCCCAAACCCTCAAGTTTCAAAAGGAATGAATCAAATTTAGGTTAAGACAAGCATGGTCTGGTTCTCTCAGGAAGTAAGGTGAATGAGTAGAATATAAAAACAATGTTTTATAAGCCTCACAGTAAAGTTATTTCAAAGATAAAGACAATGAGATGTGTAATGGGATTCAAAAATCGGAGTACTTTTCATAAAATTCACAAACAATTAAACTTGAAACAAAATCATTTTCAGCATTCATTTAAGCTTAGTTTCAAGGAATAAATTGGTTCACTCAATGAAATGGGTTTCAAAAATAGAAATGATAATCATTTCATCTCAAAAGTTTTAATAACACACTAAAAACTGAAAAATAAATACACAAAAATTTGAAAACACGCATTTTTTTTAAAAACAAACACAAAATGAAAATACAAATCTACAAAGGTTCCCTCCACCACACATAAATGTTGTAGTGTCCTCAATGCATTAATGTGGATTTAACATGTAAGTAGAATTTAAAATTAATCCCAATAATAATTAATTGTAATGTATAGGTACAACCTGACTTATTGGAAGTGAAATATTGAGTCAAGCTTTTAATTATTGCACACTAAAAACCTAAAAAAAAGAACAAAAGAAAACATAAGAAATTTATTGAAAGAAATTAAAATAGAAATAGGATGAGAAAAGAAGGATAGATATTAGTTTAATCCCCAAAGTGGGCCCTGGGTTTTGACTACCTCCAGATGGGATGTTTCAGTTGGTTATCCTCAATCTGAAGGTGGGTTGAGTTTCTTTGTTATGAACCAACAAAACTTCTTCTTCACATCAGGAACTTCGTCCTTTTTTTAGGACACCATGTGTATATTACACTAAATCCACCCCTAAGAAAATAAAATACAACTTTCTTGGTAGGGGTAGGACAAAGAATGATTCCTCATCTTTATTGGTTTCCAATTTCACAACCTCATCTTCATTCTCCAGTGATTTCTGAAGGTATGCTGCATCATTGGAAAAATCAAAGGGAAATTCAGAGTGTCATTCAATTTGAAAAAAATAAAATCATGAAGGATAAATATCAAATTCCTCCCTTTCAAAGTAACCATATTGTGCCACTTTTTCCTCGGGAAAATCCATGTGGATATCCACTTGAACTCCCTCCAAAAAAGGATCAACATGTTTGGAGAGATCCAACTGTTCCTCTTCGGGTGCATCATCTTTTTCTTCCTCATCCACCAAGGAAATACAAGTGTTGGCCAAATCTGAAAATTTCAAGCAAGGGGAGCTAATACACGATTCAGTTCCAATAAAATTATAAGATAATGCATTTATGAAAATATCAACTCCCTGAGATTGTTCAGCTTCAATTTCTTCTTCAGCAGAAAGTTCCTCTTGGAGTTGAATTTCACTAGGTTGAGGTAGGCAGTCAAACACCTCAATATTCACTTCAAATTCCACATTGTTGGTGGTTTCTTCCTTCAATGATTCTGAATCTTCTATATTATGGAGAACAGGGGGATCAAGTAGTTCCTCACACTCCTTCCAGAACTCATCCAGATCTTATTGGTCTACCTACTTACGTCATAAGGCACATATTCTTCATCAATCTTATTCAGCAATGGTTGAGAAGAGGCAAATGGATCTTCATTTAATTCCATCATGGACTCCCTAGGTTCTTAAACATCAAGTATAAGAGGGGAATCCACTTCCATTAATGGCTCAAGTTTAGGTTCGGGTTTCTCTTGGGATGTGTGAACATATTCAATTAGCCATTCCATTTTTCTCTCCAGGTCTTGTATTTCTTCCCCAATTCCTTGCAAATATTCTTTTATTTTATTTTCCTCTTCTTGTTTCACCTCGACCATTTCATGAAAAAATTCTGGAAAATACTATTGGATTTTAACAAATTCTCTAGCCAATCCCTCCAATACTGGGTATTCAAGGTTTTCTTTAAGGTCTTGAATGAGATCCTTGAATTCATCCTCCTTGTTGATTTGGATTAGAGCTCCCCTGATCTATTTAGAAAAAAAGAGAAACACTATCCACTATAGACCAAGGTGAGTCGATAATTGGATAGTTCACTTGTGGATGATTGTTCCATGAATTAAAGAAAAAATCATTTGAGAACATCATGGAAAAAGATATTTTTTTATTTTTTTTTTAATTTGAAAAGAGACAATTATTTATAAATGGATTGTTGGCATAGCCTCCCCGGCAACAACACCAAGTTTTGACATGTGACTATCATGGGGTGTGACAAAAACAAATAAAACCTAAGTTAAAATGTAGTAAAGTGGGTAACCTAAGTTTTCTCCAGAGAGGAGTGCACAACAATTACGTTTGTCACTTAAATTAATGAAAGAAGAAGAGGTTCTTTTGGAAAGTTGTTTGAGTTTAAAAATAAAGCATCAATTAAAAAGAATGGTCGAACAATAATGGATGAAGAAAGTGATGGGGTCAGTGTAGGATCACCTTTTTTAATGTCATCATAGTCACAAATATCATCTTACCTCTCTTCCTTTTGAATGAAAAATGAAAGACTCCTCGGTCGAGTTACCTATAACCCTTGGTTAAAGAAGAAAATAGAACTCACTCATATGTGCATGGAAGTTCATAAAAAATTCCTAAACAACTAAGGCACGTCCCGATCGGTAAATATTTCTCCTTATAACTATATAAAAAGTTTACTAGTTCCACACATGTTCCAATGATCGTTAGACACTCACCACCTAACACAATCTGCTCGATCAAGACAAATTGAACTAGGCGGAGGGAGATTAAAAGTCTTTAACCAAAGCTATTAAAAATGAATACACCAAACTCAAAACATGATCACATTAAGAGAATTTGGAAACACTAAGAATAGATGTAATTTAAAATAAAGATAAGGTTTTACATTTAAGCACAAAACTCCGACATTACAAAAGAGAAACTCCCCCTTCCTCGATCACTCAAAGGTTTTACCCCTCCATGTGAAGGGTATTTTAGTTAAAAGGGGCAGAAGAGAGATTTATGAAACTAAGTAAAAATAAAATATAAAATAAAAATAAATTCAAGAACTCAATCCTCCATCACAACCCTTCTTGCCCATTCTTTAACCCCTATTAATGGAAGTGAACACTCTTATTTATAGGCTTGGGGAGTAGAAAATTTCCCTCCAAAATTACTCCCCTAAAAGATTGAGTCATGTTGGCATATTAAATGATAGAATTTGGAAATTTATCCTTCTTAAAATTTGTTCCACCATCTCTCATCTGTCGACAAAAGAAATTTAAACTTCATTGGCCATGAAATGAAGGACTTATGGCGGTTGTACTTAGAATATTTAATTCTTCTAGACAGACTTTTCTTATTCCAATATGTCGAGTTCCAAAGAATTTATGGCCTTGAGAATGAAATAATCAGGCACATCCATATTAATGAAACAATTTCCTCCGGATATCTTCTAGCCACATGTAAATTTCAGCTCCAATGGTTCGACCATTAATGATATATGGGTCTAACTATAAATTTATGCAGTTCTGTGCACAGTTTTCGAGGCCTGGCTTGTGAGCTGATTTTGAGCTTCCAAATGACGGATTGAGTTTTGGGTCCATAAGGATAAAATGAATCTAATCAAGAATAGAAACCTATAAAAGAATAATTTTTCAATTTTGATCAATTGATAAAAAGTTATGGAAGAAACATTATAATAAATGAAAACTATTTAAATCCAAAATATGAAATTTTAGCAATTAAGCTCAAAATACTTCTAAAACATAAAATGTGACAATTGACCTTGATATAACTCTTTTGTGGGATTAAAAAAATTTAAATTAAGAATAAAATAATTGAAAATATTTGTTCTATCAGATTTCAAAAAGGTTTTACGCTAAAAAATGTATTTTTTAAATAATAAAGGATATTTTCACCAAGAAATGTTTTCAAAATATCTTTCCAAGTAATTTTACATCTAAGAGGACATCCATTAATGTTAATCAAGATCATATATGTGATTATACAAAGGAACCATTAATATTTTTTTTGAATGGTTTATGTTTTGATGGAATAATTCTTACGACACCCATTTCACTTCCATGGGTTATATGCTTTTGAAACCTACTGCAATTCATAGATTATGCTTTGATGAAATAATTATAAAAGGTATGTATTTTCTATAGGTTATGATGTGATGAAATTTTAATGATACACATTTCATTTCATTTGTTATTATTTCATGTTTATAAAAACCATTTCTTTTCATGGTTTATGATAAGATGGATATTTTTTTGGAACAAGCATGTATGATTTCATAATGTGATGGGTGGGACATATATCTCCTTATAATGCATTGGTTAATGATAAATGTTTTATGATATCAAAGGGTACATGTGAGGGCATCACAATCCTGAAATTAGAGGGTATACAGGAGGTTATCCCATGCCCGAAACATGAGGTTATATGGGAGTACATCCCATGCCTAAAACAATATGGTATATAAGAGGAAATCCTAATCCCAAAACAAGAGGGTAAATGGGAGGACATCCCAATCCTAAAATTAGAGGGTACATGGAAGGACCTCCCAATCCCAAAATAAAAGGGTACACGATAGGGAATCCTAAGCCCGACGCAGGTACATAGGTGATTCACCCATGCCAAACATGTCACAATGAACTTATTAGTCCCCCTTAACATAGGGTTATTATATGGTTATCTATTTTCCACAATTTCTTTTTTTATTTATATGTTATGCTTTCATAGATTATGTTCTTTATTTCCTTATGATTCATTTCTTATGAACTTCCAATCTTATTATGATCTCTAATATATAGGGTAAGATCTTAAAATGTTCTTCTCAAGTTCCATACCATTTTGTAAATGTTAAGAATACACATTTGCTTTATTTAGCCTTAATGAAAAATTGAGCTCATCACTTTCTTATATTTTCTATACCAAGTTGTGAAGAATGGATTTAATGTAGAAGTACTAAAGGTGGATATATTTATTGTATATTTTGAAGAAATGTCACCAAGATAAAATATTTTGTATCCATATTTCCAAAGATACTAAACTTTTACAGTCCTCGGGCATGTAATTTTGCAATATATTGTATATTAATCTTAAATTATGTAATATCTATGTATTTTAAGCCTTGGTAACTATAAATATTCTCTACATATAAAGGATTCAACAACATTATTAATTATGAGAATTATGAAAGATACAATCTTTTTAGACTTAAAAAGAACGGAAAAAGAGATCAGAAAGTAGGGAACACCATCATTCTTTTGTCTAACGATTATTCAATAATAAATCTTAGAGAAGATAACGGATGATAAAATATATAATTCAGAAATAAAAAATATAGTGGATTCTATAAGAAAAGGTAAATCCTTATAGATTAAAATTTATGTATAATGTGTTTTATGATTTTGATCATGATTGTATGTACTTTCAAATCCTAGGATAAAGAAAGGGTTGTTGGCCTGACCATTTCTATCCACCCAAGCATCATGAAAATGTCTCAAGATCTCAAAGAGAACTATTGGCGGGGTTAAATGATTAAATATATTAAAAAATATACATCAATATTCTTGGTATGTTATGAGGTGGAGGATGAATGGAAAAAGTTTAAGGGGTGATGAAACCTTTACAAAAACATAAATAGAAATGGGAAAACATAAATATAAAAGTTTTCACTAGTATTTGGAATATATAAATAGTAAATAATTATATATGGTTTGTGGTGTATCATATACCTAATATGGATCATTTTATTTCACTTTAATAGGACTATTCACTCAATATACTTACTATCAGATACATCAGATAAATAGAGAGGCTTTGTGGAACACCACTACCGATTGAATTTTACTGAGAACTAATATTTAACTATAGTTATATAAATGTATCCAATATTCTTTAAAAATTAATTTTAACTTTATTATAAAATTTAAACTCCAAATGGATGGCTAATGTACGTGTAAATTCCAAACACTTCAGAACATATTAAAACCATACTTAATGAAATTAAAAGGAAGATGGAGTTGGCATCTTCCACTAGTCAAGTAATATTATAATATTTGTTTCCAGTAAATAATAAAAATATATTTATATCAATATCATGTGGGGATATCTATATAAGACCTTCATGTTGGGATTATTTTGGAAAATGTATGCTTTCGGGTACTGAAATGCTCGAGGAAGTGATAAAAAAGATCAATACAGTTCATCACTACATCCGGGATTCCATAAGATTATATAAAATATATGATGATAATTTTTTATGAGGCTTATATTTGAGGTTGGGGAAAATGTGTTCTTAAACATACCCCCTTGTAAGTGATTCATGTGATTTAGCAGAATAGAAAACCAAGTCTCACTTATATTTCCCCCTTTGAGATTTTTGATCACATTAGAGATGCGACCTATCAACTAGAACTCCCACCAACCATATTTAAATTAAATTATGTATTCCACATATTCCTCTAGATAAATTACATACCATATCCTGAACTTGTATTGAATTTAATGGTTTTATTATAGGAAAATGATTTATCTAATTATGAGAAGCATGTGTAGATTTTGGACTATAGAGATAAAGTTCATTGCAACAAGAGGACTCACCTAGTCATAGTACTATGGTGAAAAAATATGTAAGAGGAAGAAACATAGGAATTAGGGGAATAAATGAAATAGAAGTAACCTTACTTATTCTATGCTTAGATTTTAAAGCGAAAATTTTAGGTTAGAATTTCGTAAGTGGAGAAGAATGTAACGATCTGTAATTTTACCAATGGAGTGTCCATTCTGAATATATAGTTGTGTCATATTTCATAATGTAGTATAATTCACATGAAAAACATGATAAAACAATTATAATATTAATTTTAAAACTACATTTAGATAATAAAAATGTCCATAATAATTGAAAATATTCCAATGATATAAAAAATACAAAATAAGATAACTAAAATATGAAACTTTTTATGTGCTCAATCCATATTAATAACTACACTAACATAAAATAATATAGAAATAATGTAGAATATTATTAATGATGTTTTTTTTGTAAATTAAAATATATAAACATGATACTAAATACAATTGAATGATTATTGAATGAAATATGACATATTTAGAGACATTATGAGTCCCATATGACCATTAGAATAGTAATGTGACAGTTAGAATAGTAACCTATCCTTTTGAATAGTAATTTGATTGTTATGAATAGTAACATGACCATTATAATATTATCCTTACATATGGATGTATAAAATAATATTTAGGTTTCATATGGAATGAAAATACGGTATTCTCATTTATGATACAAGTAAATAATTGTTTTAAAAATGATAAAATAAGTGTTCATATTTTTTTATAACATATACATATTTTTAATATTTTATAAAAATATAATGATTTATTAAAAATTATTTTCTTAAAATTGTTATAGAAATTAATATTATGTTATATTATAATGATAATAATATTTTTTGATACTATAATTAATTTTTCAAATCGTTAGAAAATTTAACATAACATTAAAATTTGTAATTTTCAAATAAATGAGGATTTTATTTAAAAAATAAATTTCTCAAATTTAGAAAATTATTTTCTAAAATTGATGTCATATATAGAAAATAAATATTGTTAAATGGAAAGGGTGAATGTTTAGTTGTTTTCTAAAATAGCTGATTTTTTTGTGAATAGTAAAATATAGAAATATATGTTAATTAACATTATATGCCAAATATATGACTTTTTTAGTTATGGATGATGTTAAAACACACTATTTGGAACTTACATACCCCATTTACAATATATTGTCATAGTATACATAATTTTTGGAATCCTTATGTCAAAATAATAAACTAATGATTATAATATACAAAAAATAACCCATTCATCCCCTTATAAATACCACACTTCACAACCCCCACTCATGACACCTTATAAACCATTTATTCTTACAAATTTCCAAAACACTATCTTTATAATGTTTTCCCAAACATCTTAGTGCTTCTTGTGTCACTAAATTACCAATTACATGTTCCTTGTGATGTTCTTTTTGGGTATAATATTCAATTGGTAATATTCTCAAACTACCTATTCTAAATTCCATTAAACTTTTATATTATCATAACCAAAATGGATTAAAAAACCAATATCACGTTTATACCATAATATTATAGTTAAAATGTAATATTTATACCCCATAATCTTATCATCTTCTCTTATTCATAAAACTAAACTATTATCTGTATTATGTCGATTCATCCTTATGTGGAAATGAGTTTTCATTTTCCATTATCGACTTAGAGGACGATCATAAAAAATTATTATTTCTTAATAATATAGTAATTAGTATATCATAAATTAATTAATGTTATATAATGAATATATATACATAATATTAAATAAAATGAAACTAGTTCGTGAAGGTTAGTAAAACCACCTAAAGGAACTCACTCAATAATGATAACATTTTTACTAAGTGAATAATACATAGTGTGGAATGAAAAGTTAAGTTTGGGAAAATTAATTTTTTTTAGATATGAATATAATTTTATTTCCCTTTTATTTTATATTCCTATTTTAAAATATCATTTATAATTATACACTAGTTATCAGATCATGGAACCATGAAATGAACACTCTCAAAAAAGAGAAATTAATATATAGATCTTTCTGAAATGGTTATAAATATACATAATAAAATTATAATAAAAATTATATTGGTGTATTTTTTTTTGAATTAATAAATTATTTAATTAAATTTGACTATCCAAGAAAGTATGTGAATGTTATAAATGATTCTAGAATATATGTTAATGAATCCCACTAAAAAATCCTTTTTATTTGAGTTATGAAATCTCTTTCTCTCTCTATAACTCACCTTCCCTCTCTATTTTATGTAATTAAAAGCATCTAAATTCTCTATTTCTATATCTTATATATATACCTATCTTATTTTTACTTCATTTTATGGGGTGTAATACTTGACATAAGATCATTTTTTAAATTACTTAAATAAAATCATACCCAATAAAGGGGAGGTTTTCTATCCCTTAATCCTTTTATGTAATGCATATCTAACTTCATTAATCTCATTCATAACTTAATTAAATAATGGATTAATTTTAGTATTACCATTTATTACCACTTATATTAAAATAAAATTATATACTCAATCTTTATGTGAAAGCCTTTAACTGATTTCTTAAAAAACCATTTTTAAGGATCATTTATATAAAAATTTATCTATCCATTATCATGATTTTTTTCCAAATGAACACATTATTTTAATAACTATGATTTTTTACTAAGATATTAATTTCCAAATATTTAATTCCTTATTCTTTTTGGAATATTTTTGGAATCCTATTTGATTATGATATGAGGTAAGATTATATAACCCATTTCATTCCATGGGAAATTATTATTTATGAGGATTATGATTAGTTTCCTTTTTTAGCACAAATAATAAATTACATGTTATGAATTTTTTATCAGATAGTGCTCTGATGTGTTGGGTTCTATTTTTGTCCCATGAGACATTCTGTGTGGTATTAGAGAGTAAACCCAATCCATGATGGGACTCTATCAAGCATGTGATGGTGTCTTAGAAGTTATACCTGACTTATCCTTATGACATGTTTTGTGTTGATTCCAATTTCACATTTTTCAATTAACTTATATATCCATGTTCTATATTTTATAATCCAATATGATTATATATGATCCTTTTCATTTATGATATCATGTTATACCTTTTGACTCATTTTACATTATACATTATCATGTTAATTCCCATACTGGTATTTTTAGCTCACCATTCCTTTTATGTATTATATTGGTAATCCCATTTAGTTTTAGGATCTCAAATGGAGTTAGGAGCTCATTATAATTAATATAAAAAATATTTTGGGTTTCTATTACATTTTTATGTTTTATAAAGCTAGTATTCTAATGGAACTCGGTCTTACGATCTTTGGGTTGTGTATTTTTGTTGTTTATATTTAAAATCATATAAAAATATTTTTTTAAATGATTTTCATGTAATTACTATTATGACCTAGATCCTTGCTCTGGGTTTTGGGGTTAAACATTAATTTTTAATAACTACCCTTAAACTAATTGAGAAATAGAAAGATAAAATTTTATATATTTCATAATGTATTCAAAATTTAAAAAATACATATTATAAATAGTATCAAAACATAATTAAAAAGGTATTAGTGTATTTTTATATTAGCAACATAAATATATTGTTAAAAATTATTTCATCCATTTAACCCAAAAAACATCTATATACATGTTTAATTATATACATTTTCCTACATATAATTCTATAGGAAATAGTGAAACTAAAGAAGGGGTTAAGCTCAAACACTCGGTAAGATGAAAAATATCATCATATCATCGAGTGATAGAATATAATAACTAGAGAAAACATAATAATTTGATAAATATATGATTAATAATAAAATGGAACAATGTTATTTTTCTATAATGCATAATAAATAGACATGTAATCTATAATTATCAATATATACCACATGTTATGTATGAAAAAAAGAGACAATAATCCTGATCTATGAAGCATAACATAGGAATATAAAATAATATAGAATTTTGGAATAAATATATAAATATATAATATTATAATGAAACAAACACAATAATAAGAAATATATATATAGTAGATAATGAATCATGATCTTTCCTCCCATAGAATGATGAATCTGGAATATTGATATTACCTCTCATAACATAATGTATCAAGATTCTCAATAATGACTCCTATAACATAATGGATCAAGAATTATGATCTTTCCACCCATTTTGGATATATTATCATAATTTCAATTAAATTATAATCTCATGAGATATTTTACCTTAACTAATGCATTGTAGGGAGATATTTGAACCCACCCATCTACATAAATATATATTCGAGATTAGTGGATCCTTGAACCACATTATGGTTTGGTAATTACAAATATTAATAAGTGTTTTATTTACATTAAGCATATATATAATTTTTTTGTGTTTTGATTAAATTGTTCTTAACTTTTATTATCTTATATTATTATTTACTTAGCATGTCTTTATATTTAATTATTTTATTTTTCAAAACATGTTCTAGAAATTTCATGTTATGTTTCTAGGATAAATAGGTCATTTAAATCCATTAAATATCATTTTGAAATGTTTTAACTATTCCAACATTTCACTTTTACTTTTCAATATGTATCAAAAATGAAATACACATAGCCACATTGAAATCCATGTAACTGATTTGTAAACTATGTAACTGATTTTAAAGATATTGTTAACTTTTTTATTTAAGTCACAAAATGGGATATAGAACTCAGATATTTTGATTATTATTGAGTTGGAAATAAAAAAAATATTTATAGTTAAATAGAATATATATTTTTTGGAATAAATATATATAATGTTATAAATTTGGATAGTTGTCACTACATGTTTTCACCCTGACCAGTATAGTTTTGTAGAACTAGTTTTCCATTGTATTTTGATGATAACATGAGATATAGAATTCTGATTAAGTAGAATATTTACTATTAGGAATGATAATGACATTGTATAAATACATGTCAATTGGACACAAAACTAATTATATTTTTTAAAAAGCCAATTTTATGTATGAAATTTTATAATTCAATATATTTATCAAATTTCTAGAATTTGTTACAAGAATTTTTCTAGGTGAGGAGTTATCTTATGTAAAAAAAATGGATAAGTGGATATTTGGGTTCAAGAAAAGTGTTTCCCAGATGAATTATTATGAAATATAGTGAAGAATATTTATAGGACTTTTCTTATGTGAAATGGCTATGTAAATTCCCTTTTGTAAATCAACTATGTAAATACCGTTATGTAAATCCCTTATATATATTCAGATGCATGTATTCCCTTATGTAAATCGCTATAATGATTCTCTTACATGGATAAAAATGGCTACATGAAAATTCCCTGCATGGATTTTCCTACTTGGTTATGTGAATTTCTATAGGATTTTACAAACCTGATAAATATATTGTGTTTTATTTAATATTTCACATTTCCATATGTTACAATTTTATTAAAGATAAAATTAGTGTTTTATTTGTACTTTAACTAATAATTTATAATTTAGAATCCATAATAACATGTTTAAACTATTTTATGAAGAACTACATCAGATTCACATGGGATTTATCATGTTTTGATATTTACATTGAAATTTTTGGAATTGGAATATCCAAATTAAAATCAACTAAAATACAATGGGTAAGACTTTATTATTAATATTATTATTATGGTGTATTCATAGGATATTAATTATTCTTATTTACTATAATATTAATTGATCAAAAATTTTAAAATATATTGTTTTTTTTCATATTATTGTATAGTAAAGAAGACAAACAAGAAATTTATCATTCATTTATGAATTATTTACACACGAATCGTCAGATGGGAAATGAATTCGAAAAACTTAATTTATTTCATTAGAAAAAGGTATTTGTAAATGATTTCAAGTTTGAATGATGATATGAAAAATAAAACACCATTTAAATTTAGTGGATAGAAACCGTGAAATATACATGAGGTAGATGATATTATTATACATTATAGGTGTTTCATTTTTATGGTGATCAATTATTTCTCCCAGCTGAACTAAAATCATTTTATCCTTTTCTGATGAGGAATTTCTTGATACCTCAATTATTAAACTATAAATAAATCAAGTTATTTTAGGTATTTTTCTCCTTCATATTCTTAATCAGTTTGAATAATTATAAAGGTTTATACTACACATTAAAATGTATTTAACTAGTCTAGGATGCATAAAAAAAGTCATGCATTGGGTTGTGCCACTAGGGTAAAAAGTAAAACTATTGTTGTTTTGTATCTAGGAATAAAAATATACATTTTTAGGGTTTAATATTATAGGGGAAACATATTTGTAATTTTTTTTACTATAGGTGTGAAAATTCATTTTGAGATTCCATTATAAAGTTTATAATGGGTCACAAATCTCCCTATCCATGAAGGGGTGAATGGTGGAATTTGATATTTTAGATTATAACCACTATAAAAATATTTTGTGTTCATTTTCTTTTATTTTCATTGAACTAACATTAATAATTTTATTACATCCATTAAATTTATTACTTTATTTTTTAAGGATAATTCACCTTACTATTAGTTTTTTTTTCAATCACAACTACCGAATAATAATTGGTATCAATGGAAAACCATTATATTATTTTTCTGTTATAATAACCACTTCTCAAATTAACGGTCAAAGGGATACAATTTTTTTACGAAAGAATGAACCAGTTTAAATGATGGAAGGATATCTCAAAAACCACCTCATCTTGATGGTATTGAGTATCAATATTGGAAATATCTAATGGAAACATTTTTTAATCAACTAAGTATTTATTATTGTATAATCATAGAAATTATATACAAGATGATAAAAGTTGAACCTGAATCATTAGATGGAAATGGTGTGGTTAAGTATGTTTTAAATTATAGGTTGATTATTATCTTATAGTGTGAAATAATTAGGAATGTGTATAGTCATGTTTTGTCATGTAAAATTCCTCATGATATATAAAAATTAGAAAAGGAATAAATCATTGTTCAAATAAATTTGTTAGATATAATTTGGGAATGTTAAGAGATGAATATAAAGATTCTATAATTGTATACGATGAAACCATAAGTCAAATGATTCATATATTTACTTGTATTGTAAATGGTATGAGTTCTTTTGGAGAGACTTTTGAAAATAATGTTCATATTGAAATATTCTTTATATGACTTCCAAATAAGTAGCATTTTAAAAAGGTATCTATAGGTGAAAGAAAAAATTTCATGGATTCAATCCTAATGTGATTATTAGATCACTATTATAATGTGAGATATAGTTTAATAATCACGATGAAGATGCTAATTCAAAGAAGATGGTAATTGATTTCAAATCAAACATATCTACACAATATTCTGATTCTATATTATAGGGTAATGATAGGAGTAACACAATATCTGTTTCAAAAGGTGGATATATAATGATTAAATGAAACTCATAGATATCCCTTAAATATTATCCTTTGAATGATCACAATGAGAATAAGAAATGTGATTTTATTTCTAATGATTCTCAATAAGTAAATTTTTATGAGTTTAAGAAAAGGGTGAACATCAAGCCTGATTTTCTAAGACTAAATAATAAAACAATAGAAATATGAAAAAAATAATGAAAAGAATTAATTGGAATAGGGGGAGTTCTTAACTAAGGATTCATATACTTCTTATTTTTTTGTTATGAAAATGATTTTCAAAACATGTTTTTAATGGATTCATCAAATCAAGTAAGCGATTATACATATTATTCATCATCTAAATCTGAATCTAAAACCCAATATTAGGCACATTGTTAAGGATGTTGATATACTTCAACATAATTTTGAAAAACCACACTTTATTAAAAACCCTTAAGATAAAAGATAAGGATGTTCTTAAAAATTTTGATAATGTAATGAAATATGGCCATGAAGAAAAAAAAATCATCTCATATAGATTTGAAAATTACAAAAATTAATATGAAAAATTAAATATCTATAACTTATAAATTAAAATAGTTGTTTATTACATGTCTAAATATCTTGAATATGATTTATGGACTATTGATAATGTTCTTAGGGAAAATTAACCGCTCAAAAATTATGTGTAAATTTTAATGTCAAAACTATCCATTATTGTTCAAGGTAGATAAAACCTTGGTAGAATGATGAGTGTAAATAAAATTAATAAAAGGGGATTCATTATTCTTTATGGTAACAAATTAGCTAAAATTTATAAGTATTTATTTATAAAAATCAATAATATAAGTACGTATACTTCCACTAATATTAGATATCATATTCATGGTCAATATTCTAATGAGTTTTCATTGATATTTCCAAAATCACTCAGTCATAATTTGACTTTTATCACAAAATAATTTCAATAATCAAGTATTAAACATATTTTTTGGTTCCCAAAAATTTACGAGTTATTCTCATTGATATGAAATTTTCCTTGGTAGATAATATTTATTAAATCTATTTTGGTTGGAAGTGTGTCTTTATAGCATCAAAAAGGATTTTCACTATATAAATCCTCAAAATCCATTTTTTTGTTTTAAAATTGACATTATGGTTGAGTGGGAACCTCACATTCAACCAGTTTAACCCACCACACCCACACATCCTAAATTTGAAATTCAAAATAAAAATCCACAAAACCACATTTGAAATTCAATAAATAAAACCCTCAGACCAATCACCACCAAATCAACTCATGTCAAAAAATATCAAGTGGTATTCCACCTCGGGACAAACCCCTGACCAATTAATCACCTTCATCAATAATGTAATATAAATCACCATTGTTGATGAAGACCAATGAGCAATAATTCCAGAGAAGCATCAAACCGTGATCACCAAAGACACCAACATACTTTACTTCATCAAATCATTTTTGAATCGAACTAAAATCTATACCTATATCCATCCTTTAGAATCAATACCATTAGATACAAACTCCTTGCACAAAATGGATATAATCCATATACATCATTGTCATCTCTGCATTTGTCGTAGACCTCATCTATTTGTCATCACCATCACGAATGAAGCACCAGTGTTGTTGCTGAAAGATCATGTCCTAACAACATACCACATCAAATCCAAGTGAAAAAAATAAGAAAAATAAATCCAAATAACACCATAACAAAAAAAGGGATGCCAAATTTAAAGTTCAAGATGTCACTAGATATACATGGGTTTACATTCTTAATCTTAAATATGAAGCATTTTTAAGATTATCACTTTCTATAAATTGGGTGAAATTTATAAAGGAAACATAATTAATTCAATTATATGTGATCAAGGTTATAAATTTTAGAATTTTCAATGTAATAATTTTTTTGAATAAAATGGGTATTTTTGTATATTTTAAGACCCTAGAACACCACAAAACAATGGTTCAGTCGAATGAAAAAATTGAACATTCCATGAAATTTATAGAACCACGTTAAATGAGATTAAAATAACTAAATATTTTTGGGTAGAATTTTTGGATACTTATTATTCTGTTATTAAAATAATTATTTTGAAACTCTTGTTAAAAATCCTTCTTATGTGATTTGGAATGGAAGGAAAACTAAAATTGAATATTCAGAGCCTTTGGGTGTAAATTTTTTAATATTAATACTAAGAATACTTTAGATAAAATTGATACAATATCTAATGAAGGATTTTTTATACGATATTCAAATAATATTACAGAATTTATATTGTACAATAAAAGAACCTTATTGGTTTCAGAATCACATCATGTAATGTTGGATGAAAAATATTTGAATAAAAAATATAATTATATCCATCAACATAGGAAGAGTTTAGAGACATTAATTTGGAAGAATGAGGATGCTGAGACCATGATTCACATATTAACGGTTAGAATTTTTCGTCTAAATCTGAACATACTAATGAAAAATAGTAGAAAAATCATATATATCATCCCATAGATAATGTGATTGGTAACTTTGAATAAAAAGTTCAATCCAGAAAATCAGTTATGAAATTTTGTTCTTATCACGAGTTTATTTCTAATTATTTAACAAGAATATTGATGATTCTTTAAATTATAGTAATTGGATATGGTCTATGAAATAATAACCAAACCAATTTAATATGAATAATGAGAATAATTTAGTCATTCCATAAAGTAATTTTCATGTTATTGGAAAAAAATGGATCTTTAGAAATAAATATGATGAATATGAAAATATAGTTAAAAAAGAAAGATATATAAGTGATTGAATTTAATTCTCAAGTTGATGGAATTTATTTTAAATAATATGTTTCACCTTTTTATAGGTTATAAGTAATTAATATATTATTAGAATATATTACATTTCATGGATTCAAATTTTTTCAAATGGGTTTGAAAACTTCTTTTAAAAATGTTTATATTTTTTAATCAGTATATATTCTACATCACCTAGTTTTGAAAATGAAAAACATGTTGATCATGTTTTAAAAAAATCATAGGATTTATATGTATTGAATGATACTCCTAAATCACAGAATAAAATTTTTAATAGTTTTATTTTAAAAATAAATTTTGAAAATTGAATGGTTGATTCTCTATTGTCTATTAATAAATATCTTAATGATAATTTTTTTAAATTTTATTTTGATGATATAATATTTGGATCATCAAATGAAAAACACATTAAATAATTTTCAAAATTGATGCCTTTTAAATTTGATATGAATATGACGGGAAAATTTATATTATTCCTTAGTTTGAAAATATTTCCAATAAATGATGTTATTTTAAAAAATCAATCTACAAATGATAAAGATTTTTAAAATAAAATTCTTCGACTCTTGTAAATTTGAATATACTCCCATGATTAATATTTTAAAATAATATTTATATAAATCTATTAAATCTTTCGATGTTAATATCCAAAGGGGAATGATTGAATTTTTATTATATTTGACAATATCTTGACCATATTTAATGTTTTTAGTTTTGATGTGTTCTAGATATTAATTTGATTCAACAAAAAGTCACATTAAATCAATTAAAATAATTTTCATATAATTTAAGGGTTCTTTGAATCTGCATTTATTTTATCATAAAAAAATAACATAGATTTGATAAAATATTTGAATTATGATCTTAGTAGATTAAAGATATATAGAAAGAGTAATTAATTATTATATCATTAACTTGTTAAATATTTATTTTTATTGTCCACAAATAAATAAAATTATATTTCACTTTCAACTACCAAATATGAATATATAGCTTCTAAAACAAGTTTCTCTCAATATTTATATATTAAGAACATAAAAATACTATTTTTTTCTGAAAACATTTCTTGTATTTATATTTCCAAAAATCCTTTACAATAGTCTAGGAAAAGACCCTTTGATGTTAAATTCCACTTACTCAATGATCATGTTCAAAAAGAAATTTAAGTCTGGAATTTATTATTATAGAAAATAAAAATGATGAAATCTTTAATAATACACTATATTTTACTATGATTAAGAAAATAAATTTAGTAAATTGTTTTATGTACATTTAACTATTAATTTATCTCACATTAATTTATTGGATTTTTTCTTTTTTATACTGAAATATTCATATTTACATGAAATCTATGAAATCTGTAATCTACTTTTCATATTACAGTTGATTAATTTATATACGTATATGAGTATTAAATTATTATTTTAAGATATCCCATATATAATATATTATGTTAACATGATATCATAACATTCATTTTTCATAAAAGGAGTGTTTATGAAGGGCATGTCAATATTTATCACAAATAACCTCTATTGAGTGTCTCCATGGAACATTTTTTTAAATATAAATAATTAGAAAAGTTTTTCACAATGTTAATAATCATTCTTATGAAATATAACATGTTAATAAAATAGAGTAAGAAACATTATCATTTATAATAGAGGATATTTTTCTATTGATGCTTTATCTTTTTGATAATTTTAAAAAGTGTGAGATGTTTGGGAAATTAAAATTAATCTTGTAATTATAAAAAATGGGTAGACTATCGTGTGGCTCCTTGAACCAATTTACATTTTGATAATTGCAAATATTTATGTGTTTTTTTATTTCCAATAAATGTCATAATACTTTTTATTGTGTTTTAAAAACTATTCTCTAAACTTTGATTAGGTATTATTATTCATCACCAAAATTATTTATAGATTTTATAGTTTTAAAGTTAAAAATAAGTTCTACAAGTTTTGTGGTGTGTTCCTAGAATAAATAATTCATTTAAGACAATTAAATATAATTTAGAGATGTTTTTACTATTCCCACATCACTCCATTATAGTTCACCAAGTCACCAAATTGAAATTCACACAACTAAATTGAAATTAACAAGGACAATTTTTGAACCAAGTAGCTGATTTTGTAGAACTATTTACCTTCTATATTTATGAAATAGCATGGGATACATTAGTAAAAATTGTTTTATTATTTAAGATTTTTTCATTAATGCCTCTTTATATTATGAAATCAAAGACCTCTCAAAATCTTGGTAAGGGGAGACCCATTACATAGCTCGTAGGCCCAAGGCCATGTGGCCCAAGAACATGCATGATGGAAAACTACAACATCATACATGAAACATACTTCTTTCCTTCAGTAGGAAAGAAATATAATTCTTATTTTTAGATGGTATGTGTTATGTATGATAGTTTATAAGTCAATCTTTTTTTCTAATTTCCATAATTGCTTATTTTAATTTAGCTACGTGATAAATTCACTTGCATGAGAAATGAATATATGGATATTCAAGTATGTTAAATGTATTCCTTATATGAATGAATTAGATTCACAGTGAAATTTTTTAATGTTATTTTTTTAATTAATGCATCTATGTAAATTCCCTAATGTAAAATGGCTACAAGAACTTCATTATATGAATCGATTACGTAGATTTGACTACATGAATTCCCTTGCATGAGTCATCTACGTAGATTTAGATATATCAATTCTCTTTTTTGTATAAAAATATATATGTTAAAATCAAATACATGAATTTTTGTACATGTTTCTATGAATTATTATAGGATCTTCTAAAATCTAGAAATATACCCTCTTTTACCGAATATTTCAAATTTCAATTTGATGTAGTTTTATTATAGATATAATTAGTGATTAATATAAGGATCCGACCTTATTACATTACATAATGTTGAATTTAGTCAAGAAATAACTTCCTTTCACATTGAGGAACTTTTCAAGTTTAGAGTTTTAGAGAATTGGGATATAATACATTCATAACATTACACATTTTTACAGTGTGGATACAATAAAAACAATATTATTTTCTTCCAAAATATAAATCTTTTCAATTAAAACATGATATCATTGAAAACTCTTCAAACATTTAACTTGGATTCTTTACTTGTATTACACATCCTTATAACCTGTGAAAATCATTTAAAAACTTGGGATGAGCATAAAAATCTCAGTAAGGGATATAAAAAGAAGGAAAGAGAACACTAGTCCGTAAATACTTGTAACGTATAAACACATTTCCAAAAGACATAATTCTCACCCATATATACTTAATTTGTGAAGCATAAGATTTAAGCATGATTCCCACAAAAAATAAGAACATAAATTGAACCATAAATGTTTCTTGGGGCATTACTTACATAATATTGTAACCCTCGTGGTTTCCTTATAATTTTTAACCCTCAAGACTACCTTATAATTTGTGTAACCATCGGAGTTAAACTTGGAGTAACCATAATACCGTACTCCAACATAAAAATACCCAATTAATTTGATGTAGATATAGGTCCCCACTTCATTATAAATAATTAACAAGAATCAGAACAAAATCATACAACATGAATAATTTCATAAAAACATTGCTTTTGAATTTTGTAAAATAGAATTTAAAAAGAGGTTTTTAAAAAGGAAAGTCTATTAAAAATATCATGTCATTGAAGAGATACTTAATAGAGTGGATATTTTATGTATATATACTATAAATAAACATAATTAAATGTTAAATAAACAAAATTAATCTCACAAACAATTTTAATACCACATAAATAATGAAGTATAATGTTTACCCAAAGAATGGAAATCGAATTAAGAATTCCCTTAACTTGGGTTTGTCTTACTTCAAACTTATTTAAATATTCGGTATAATAGTTAACATATTTATATTAATATCTCAAAGAAACATATCCATATTTATAATACCTTAAAATATTAGTTCATTACATTATTTCACTCTTTAATTGTTAGTATTTTGTTCCTTGCATTGTTTTGGGTGCGTTCTTTAAACGATTTCCACGGTCGGTTCATGATAGATATTCTTGTAGATTGGAAGTGAAACATCAGAATTTGAATGGAGTTGTATTTAAACATTTATAGAACCATAAATTATACCATTTATCATTTTGAATTCTGTCATGAGGATGATTCATGAGTTAAAATGTTATTGATATTTGTATAGGTTATTTTGGTGATTCTTCGATTGTAAACAACTCATGTTGTTTATAAATTAATAAAATGTGTGAAAAATGATTCTAGGACATTATATAAGATATAATAAATAAATTATAAAATGGTTCAACCATAAAAATGGTTTCATGACCAGTCTTGAATAATGTAAATGAAATTGAAATCACATCGTCCACGATGTTGGTAAATCTACACATCATGGATGATGTCCTAATTTTTTGAATAAGTGGTATATGAGATGAATTATAATGGTGAGTATTACAAAACCATTATAAAATCTATAATATTTAATATACTAGATAATTCATGCCTCTTTGATAAGGGGAGGTGAGGAAAGCATAAGAATAAGAAAGAAAATGTAATGAAAACAAAAAAACAAAAGAGGATGTTTATCTCTTGATCTCTTCTCCTTGAGATCCTTCTTAAGGACTTTGGTTATGGCCTTTTGGTGAGACCAGAAGCTCTAGGACATGGAGAATATCCCCAAGAGGTGATTTGGGTAGAACATAGGTAAGGATCAAGGATTGAGAGGTATGGGAGGGAGAGGGAAATGAGGGTGGTATTTATAGTGGAGGAGAGGAGGTATTTTAATTTATTTTAATCATTATTATAATATTTTTTCTCAAGATTATGAATAATATTAATTAATGTAACCCAAAATTGTAATAATGGAATGTGGGTTCGAAACAAGTGGTCTTAAATCATCCTTCAATCACCTATGATGCAGTAAATCATGTATTTACCATTTATTGTATTTTATCGCATGTTACTATACATAAAAAATTCTTGAATTTCAGAAAAATCCCAAAAATTCACCCTCACCATTTTTTTATGTGTATAATTCAAAAATGAATTCCATTTTTTTGAAAATAATTTTCTAAATATTATTAATGTAATTTTTAAATAAAATTATAATTTATTCAAAAATAACAGTTTTAACTCTATAACTCATTTTTTAACATCATGAAAAATTAATTGAAATCTCACTATCTTATATCCTTAAGAAAATAAAATAATAATATGATTTACTATTCCTAAGGACCATATTAATATTCATATTACTATTAGTGAGGGTATGTTACTATTCACCAAAAAACAAGTTGGTTCTATCAGACTCTAAATAACTTACTGAGAACAATTGTAGACAACCGTTTCTTGAAATTAAAAACAAAGAAGTGGAAAAATTATTGTTAAAAGATATTTATAAATATATAAACAAAACAATGTTTCTTGAATTTCAATTTATTTTTAGAAAATCATGAGGTGTTAAATTATCCCCACCTTATGGAAACTATACCCTCGCAATTTTATTTACTTATTAAAAAAGTGAGTGTACCTTTCTCTCATAGAATTATTAGACTCCCATGTTCCTTCTTCAACTATGTGGTTTCTTCAAAAAACATTTACCTGGTGGATTACCTTATTCTGCAATACTTATTCCCTTCGATCAAGAATCTAAAATGGTTTCTCTTCATAAAAAAGGTTCTCTTCCAAGTGAACTACTTCTAGTCTCGAAACATGAGTTAAATCTGGCACATAATTTCTCAACATCAAAACATAAAATACATCGTGTACCTAAGACAAACTCAGTGGAAAAGCTACTCAGAAAAAAATGGTCCAAAATTCTCTAGTATTCCAAAAGGACCAATGAACCACAAACTTAGCTTTCATTTCTTACCAAAACACATCACACTTTTCCAAGGAGAGATTTTAAGGAAAACATGGTCACCTACCTAGAAAGATAAGGCTTTCCTTATACTATCTTCATAACTTTTCTACCTTCTCTGAGCTATCCTCATGTGTTATTGTATCATATTTACATTCTCAGCCACGTCCTCTACTAATTCTGGCCCCATCTACTTTCTTTCACCAACTTAAACCCAAAAGGTTGGAGTTCGGCACCACTTCCAATACAATGCCTCAAAAGGTGACATCTGTATACTGGAATGAAAACCGCTATTATATTAAAACTAGACTAAAGAAATATGTTGATCCCATCATCCTGGTAGACCCTCAAACAAGATTGAAGCATATCCCCCAAAGTCTGAATCATTTGTTCTGACTTCCCATTTGATTGAGGATGAAAATTTGTATTGAAATTTAATTCTATGCCCAATGACTTCTAAAGTCCCCAATAGAAATTATATGTGAACCTTCGATCCTAGTGAGATACATTGGAATGAGGAACTCCATGTAACCTGGAAGTCTCATTGATGTACAGTCGATAAATATGATCCAAATACATTGTATCTCAATTAGAAATAAAATGTGAAGATTTATTCAACCGATCAATAACAATAGAAATCACGTTGTTACCTGAAGAAATATTAGGTAGTCCTACCAAAAATTACATTGATACATTCTCTCATTTCCACTCTAGAACTGGAAAAGATGGAAGATTCCCCTTTGGTAACTTCCCCTCTTCTTTAACCCGTTGACATGTCAAACATTTAATGGTAAAATTAGCAATAACTATTTTCATTATATCCCATCAATAATACTCTTGAAGGTCTCTGTACATCTTAGTATTTCCCAGATGAACTGAAAATGGAGAACTATGAGCTTCACACAATAAGTCATTCTTTAACTAGGAATCACAAGGCACACACAAACTTTTTCCAAATTTTAACACACTATATTTATCAAGGTTAAATTCTAGAAACTTACCCATTTTAAAAAATTCTACATTTTTATGTAGCTCAAGGTCTTTCTTCCGTACTTTCTTAATTCTTTCTGATAACGATGACTGCACTAAAACCTAAAACCAAATAGAGGTATTTCCTACTCCAAAAAAATCTAATCCAAAATTCATAAATTCATTAATTAGGGGATCATGTTCCAAATATAACATTATTAATGATACAAGATGTTTTTAACTCAAGGCATCCACCACTTTGATTGCTTTTCCAGGATGGTAATTGATCATGTAAAAATAATCCATTATCTGTTCAAGTTATCTTCTATGCCTCTTGTTTAATTATTTCTAGGTTAATATATACTTTATAATTTTATGGTCAATATATATTTATAATTTATATTTGTATAAATGATGTCTTCTAATTTTCAAAGAAGAAACCACAATTGATAATTCCAAATTATGTGTGGGATAATTTAACTCATGAGGTTTTAGTTGTCTTGAAGAATAAGTAATCACTTGATCATTCTATATCAGAAAAAAAAACCATGCACCTTCAATCAAGTATCACTTTAGATAAAAAAACTCACCATTTCAGAAATTCAAGTCCACAACTAGATCATTCACCAATCTATTCTTTCATTCCTAAAAAACATCACATTCTTTTTTCCCAATAAATTTAACCCCTTTTTAGGTTAACATAGTTACTAGGCTCGATAGCAATGAAATTTTTTTAATAAACCATCGTTAATAACATTCTAATCCAATAAAACTATGAATATATGTAACATTTTTGGGACCTGGACATTCATCAACCAATTTTGTTTTGGAAGGATCAACTATTATTCCATATTTATTTACAATGTTCCTAAGAAAAGAAATCTGTTGCAACCAAAAATCACCATATTTGAATTTTTAGATACAGTTTCTATTCCTCTAAGGGTTTTAAAACAACCGTTAGATGTTTTCATAAACTTCTTCACTCTTAGAAAATACTAGAATGTAATTAATAAACACAACCACAAACATATCCAATAACTCATGAAATATTATATTTATAAGATACATGAATACAAAAGGTGCATTAGTTAACCCAAAGGAAAAAAATTCATAATACATGTATCTAGTACTAAAGGCCATTTTCTAGATGTCATCTTCTTTAACATTCAGTTGATAGTATCTGGATCACAAGTCAATCTTGGAAAAGTACTGAGCTACCTGGAGCTGATCAAATAAGTCATCGATACAAGGAAAAGAATAATTGTTTTTAATAGTGATGTTATTCAAAGCTCTATAATTAATGAAAAGTCTAATGTAACCATCATTATTTTTAATTAAAAAAATACAATCATCCCATGGTGAAGTCCTATGATGAATGAAGCCTTTATCAAGAAAATCCTACAACTGTTTTTTAATTCAATATGTTATATTTGATCCATACGATATAGGGTTTTTGAAATTATCTTAACATCAGGAACTAAGTAAATTGTGAATTCGACTCCTCGATTATGCATGACACTGTGTAACTCATTAGAAAAAACATCATGGTATTATTTAGCACTAGAATATCATTAATCTGAATAGTTCCTTTGTTCTCAACAATATGGACATGATAACTTTCATTTACATATTTCAATAGTTTCTTAGCTTCCTAATTTTTTATAAATTGTATGGGTTCATTCTTATATGAAAACTGAAACTCTTTCTAAAAAAACAACCACTTTATCTCTATAATCAATCTTAGCAAAATAAATAGAAAGCTAATCCATTCCTAGAATAACATCAAAATCACATAAGGTAAAAAATGGTTTTCAGTAAAAATATTTCTAAAGACCACAATATAAAGATTATTATAATTCATATTTTCTATAATATTCCCCCAGGTGTTTTAATAATAAGTTCTGGTATCATTTGTTTAGGTGATATTTCCAATTTACCAAAAAAATATTCTGAAATAAAGGAATGTCTAAACCCCATAACAAACAATAATTTTGCAAAATCTGAGTAAAAAAACAATGTACCTGATACAAGTTCATTGGATGGTCCGACATATGAGGACATAGTTTCAAAGGATCTCACTACACCTTTCTTCTTATATTCTGTCTTCATTGCATCATTTAGATCTCTCTTTTGGTAGGCATTTTTATAATGACCCATCTTACCACTTTTAAAACACTTTACAGTTTGCTTATCAAGATTAGTCTTTTGATCATTTTCATTACAATCTCGAGTCATATATCTAAACTTACCACATCAAAAACACTTCCCAGTTTTGGTAAGGAATTCCCCAGGGTGCTTCTTTCCACACTTTTCACAAACTGGAAACTAGATTTTCTTACCATTAGATTTCTTTGGTTGATTCTTACCCATAGTTTTTCATGTGGACCTCTTCTTCTCAATGTTTCCAAATTACACATGATCATCAAAAACTCCATATATACCCTCTCAATATATCAAACAACTTTCTCATAAATTTTGAAGTCATGGCAGGCCAATTCCCTTCGATACCTTGGATTCAGTCCTGAGAAAAAGTGGGGATTTTTCTATCAAGATCCAAAATAAGATTTGGAGCATACCTCTCCATTCGAGTGAATTTATCTTCATACAAAGCCACTGAATCTTCCTCCTTTTGCTTTAATTAAAGTAATTTCTTCTCTATCCTAATTCACACCATAATAGGAAAATATGTTTCAAGGAAAATAATTTTAAATTCATCTCACTCTAAGGCATCAATATCATCTATATCCCTGATATTCTTTAACATTGGCCCTAATGATCAGCTTATCATTAAAAATGATATACGGAAAGACATACCTTTTGATTATCTGAACATCCCATAACATCGAATATATTTTCAAGGGCATTAATACATCCTTCAGATGCTATTGGATTAGAAGATCCATTCAAAGTAGGAGGGTGTTGGATCATAAAATGTTATACTATTGTTATGTTCCGTTGTAGTACATCTGGTTGTTCTCTTGCATGGTTTCCAATAAAATTTATTTTTTGTGCTATCTGACCCATTACTATCACAAACTATTCAGTTCCAATCCCTACCATTCTAGGATGCAGATTCGGAAGGATGTCATTCTATCAGTGCCTATCCTCTTCATCTTCCTTGTTTCTTCTATGAAAAACCATTTTGAACAAACATATATTAGTTGAAGCAACATGGTAATATTTAAATGCTATAACATTTCAAATTAATGATAGATTAAATATAATTTATGGTATTTTATTAACATCACCCTAACCCCTAAAGTTATCTAAACCATCCTATGATACAAATTATAAGGATCTAGCCTTAATACATTACACAATCTTGAATTTAGTCAAGAAATCAATTCCTTTAACATTGAGGCTCTTTTCAATTTTAGATATTTTGATAATTGGGACATAATAAATTCATAACATTACACATTATTATAGTTTAGATACCATAAAAATAGTATTCATTTCTTCCAAAATGGAAAACTTTCCAATTAAAACATGATCTCATTGAAAATTCTTCTAACATTTAACTTGGCTTCCTTATTTGCCTTACACATCCTTAAAACCTATGAAAATCATTTAAAAACTTGGGATGAGAAAAAAAATCTCAGTAAGGGATATAAAAATAAGGAAATAACATACTAGTCCATGAATACTTGTAACGTATGAAAACATTTTCAAAAGACATACATGTCACCCATATATACTTACTTTTTGAAACATGATATTTACCCAAGATTCTTACAAAACATAAGAACATAAATACAAACATAAAGGTATCTTGGGGAATTACTTACATAATCTTCTAACCCTCATGACTACCTTATAATTTTTCCACCTCATGTCTATCTTACAATTTGTGTAACCATCACAGTTATATTTGGAGTAACCATACGGCCGACCTTAAAATTAAAAATACCCAATGCATTGGAGGTAGATATAGGTCCAACCCTTAATCATAAAAAATTCCCATGAACCAGAAAACAATCATACAAAATGAATAATTTCATAAAAACATTGCATATAAATTTCGTAAAACAGAATTTAAAGAGGTTTTAAGAGGAAAGTCACTTATAAATACCATATAATTGAAGAGAGACTTAATAGATTAGATGGATTATGTATATATATAGTAAATACATATAATTAAACATAATATAAAAAAATTCATCTCACAAACAATTTTAATACCACATAAATAATGAAGTATAATGTTAACCCAAAGAATGGAATTCGGGTTAATAATTACATTAGCTTGGGTTTCTCTTACTTCAAACTCATTTAAAAATCATGTATAATGGTTAAAATAGTGATATTAATATCTTAAAGAAACATATACATCTTTATAATACCCTATAATATCATTTCATTACATCATTTCACCCTTTAGTTGTTAGTATTTTGTTCCTAGCATTGTTTTGGGTGCGTTCTTTACACGATTTCCATGATCGGTTAATGATGGATATTATTGTTAATTAGAAGTGAAACATCAGAATTGGAATATAGTGGTATTTACATATTTAAATAACCATAAATTATACCATTTATAATTTTTAATTCTTTAATGATGGTGATTCACAAATTAAAACATTATTGATATTTGTATAGGTTTATTTGGTGATTCTTTGATTGTAAAGAACACATTTTGTTTATAAATTAATAACATATGTGAAAAATGATTCCAGAACCTTATATAAGATATGATACATAAATTATAATCTGTTTCAACCATAAAAATTGTTTCATGACTAGTTTGGAATAATGTAAATGAAATTAAAATCACATCGTCCACGATGTCGGTAAATCTACACATCACATACGATGTTTTAATTTTATGAATAAGGTGGAGTGGAGAATAATTATAACGGTGATTATTACAAAAACAAGATGAAATAAATAATATGTAATATATAGGATCATTCATTCCTCATGGATAAGTGGAGTTGAGGAAAGAATAATAATAGAATAGAAAATAAAAAGAAAATAAAGAAAACAAAAAAGGATGTTTACCTCTTGATCTCTTCTCCTTGAGATCATTCTTAAGGCCTTTGGTTTTGGCCATTTGGTGAGACTAGAAGCTCTAGTACGTGGGGAACATCCTTAGGGGGGTATTTGGTAGAACATAGGTATGTATCAAGGCTTTAGAGGTGTGGGAGGAATAGGGAAATGAAGGTAGTATTTATAGTGGAAAAGAGAAGGTATTTTACATTATTTTAATCATTATTAAAAAAAATTGCTCAATATTATAAATAATATTAATTCATGTGACCCCAAATAGTAATAATAGAATAATAGTTTGAACCAAGTGTTCTTATATCATCCTTTCATCACCTATGATGTAGTAAATCAAGTATTTATCATTTATCATGTTTTATTGTATTTTACTATACATAAAAAATTCTATAATTTCAGAAAAATCCCAAAACATTACCCTAACCATTTTTCTACGTGTAGAATTAAAAAAAATGAACTCCATATTTTGAAAATAATTTTCTAATTATTATTAATTTATATTTTAAATAAAATCAAAATTTATTCAAAAATAACAGTTTTAAATCTAAAACTCATTTATGAACATCTTGAAAAATTAATCGAAATCTAATTATATTATATCATAAAGAAAATAAAATAATAATATGATTTAATATTCATATGGGTCATATTACTATTCATCTTACTATTCATCATGGTATGTTACTATTCACAATAAAAACAAGTTGGTTCTATAAGACACCAAATAACTTACTTATCATAATTGTAGATGACGTTTTCTAGAAATTAGAAACATAAAAGATGAAAAACTATTTTTAAAGGATAGTTATAAATATATAATTAAAAAAATATTCATGCACATTAATTTATTTTTTTAAAAACCTTCGGGTGTTATAATTATTTTATTCTTGAATTAGTAATTAGTTTTTAAGAATCCATGAAATTAGGTTTTATACTATTTTATAATGAATTAAACGAATTTATATTGTATTTACCTTATATTTCCATTCAAACTAAATTTATTGTAATAAAAATATGAAAATTTAAATCAGATGAAATATGAAGGGTCAATATTGATTATTATCAAGACGTATTGAAAGGATATTAATATTTTTTATTTTTTAGTGTATTAATTATTCTAAAAAGTTCCACCTTATATTTATAATTTGTTAACATGATATCTAAGAAGACTTGAATGATCTTTTTATAAAATATTTAGACGTAGATATTTACATGGAAAATGAACATCAGTAAATAAATATTAGTTCATTTAAAATGGAAATAATAAAAAAAATTATTTTTGAATGATACTATGAATGATTTTAAGATATATACATAGATTAAAAAAGCAATGGAATATAAATGAGGTTGAAGATATTCTTAAACTGTATAAGTGATGCATTTTATAGTGATCAACTTATACTCCCATTTGAACTAAAATCACTTGATCCTTTACAACTGGAGAATATGTATTTACCTCAACTCTCAGACAATGAATCATTCAAAAAAAATTGGTTTTTACTTATTCATACTCTTTTTCTATGTGATTAATTTTAAATAATTATAATACCCATTAGATGGTATGTAATTGGGCTGTGACTCCCAAAATCAAGTCAAGAATTTGGTTGTACCTCCAAATAAAAATGGTAGACTATTTGGGATGTGCCTCCCAAAAGAAAAAGGAAGGATTATCATGGGTTTAAACCTCAAAGTTTAAATAATTTGTAATTTGGTTGTGACTCCATGTGGTAAAAACTGATTGTAATATTCCAATATAGCGATTATATAGGGTCTTATCTCTGTCAGTTTTTGAGATGGGTGGGGAGTGGACTATGATCATTTATATTGAACCCACTATAAAAATAACATGTGTTAATTTTCTTCTATATCCACAACACAAAAATTAGTAATATGATATAAACTTTAAATACATTAATTCATTTTTTGAAAGACCAATTCACCCCCATTTTGGCTATTTTTCAATCTTAATTTTAGGCCAAAAATATTTTCCACATAAAATCAGTCATATAAGATATCATAAAAAACCACTTTAAGTATATGGGTTTCATATTATTTCGAAAGCGTGTCACATTAAAATATCTCAAGAGTAGTTTGGTTGATAAAAAAATTAAATCCCCCTAAAATAGTAATCATATAACATAATTTTGTAAGTTAATAAAGAAACACACATCCATTGGAGATAGAACTTTTAGTGATGAAATGGAAAATGAAAGTGAATCCAGAAATGAAATTTTACAATACAAGTTAAAATATTTATATATAGAACATGACATGAGTAACCTTTAGAAATAATTTCCAAGAAGGTGATTAGAAGAAAAAAATCAAACAATATTTAGAAATATTAAATAATAATGTATCCTTTTACGGAAATAATGATTCTTTTAAAAAATGTGTTGGGAAACATAAAAAATATGAATATAAAATTAAAAACGTTCTTCAATATTTAAATATACCTTTATTTAATCCCATATCACAAAAATGACAATAAAACATACTTTTGAAATGGGGATAACAGAAAGAAGAATTTAACATCGATACTACATATTTGAGTTTCAAATTAAATAAAGAAAACAATTTTTAGAAAAAGTTATATGGATATGAAGGAGAAAAAATCATTAAAGTGGATTTAAATTATTCTTAATAAAATTCCATTTTTTTGAGGAATGAATTCCCTCACAGAAGTAGAATCAATGTATCTGTCTTGAAAAAATAATTTCTTGTGAATGAAATGTCAATCTATAAAAACATAATATTAATTATAATATAATTCAATCACAAGTATGATTTTACCCATTTTAATGGAATAATGTTCAAAAATAATGATCATAATTAAAGGAACAAAAATTGAGTTTACAAAAACCCCTGTCTTAACTCCTGAATTCCATGAATGTTCTTTAAACTAATGTGTAATTAACATAACCATATCTATAATTCAATTTCATGAAATTAATAATATCAATGATTTTTTTTACTCTTAAACTATATTTATTTTTTAATCATTCCACATATAGTTGCTTTTTATTTTCATCATCATATGTTACTATCATTGATTGTTTTATAAATTTTTCACGATGTTGATGTTGATCAATATTATTTGATACCAAGTTCGAAATTCCAATATTTCATAATTTACTGGTATAAATTTTCCATAATGGTTTATAAAATTTTAATTTCATTCCATGAGAGCTTTTCTTTTAATTTGGTCGATGAAATCAATGGAGAGCTTATTTCTATTTTTTTGAAAAAAAATTTATATATTGATAAAATGTTTGAATGTTAATATTAACATTACAAAATATTTTTAATTAAATAAATATAATTTTTACTACTTAAATATACACCTAATAACCCCTTTTTATGAAGTTATGAAAAATGAAATATGTCGTTCATGGTGATGATAGTCTACACATAAGACAAGGGAAATTTTAATTTTCTAAGGGATAAGAAAGTGGTATATAATTTTTTTCCATCAATATAATAATATTTAAGTGTTATAGTGATACTAATTTTATTATATTAGTATAGTAAAATATTTTTCTATGATGATGTATGAGAATTATAGAGATGAAAATTACAAGGAGTGGATAATACTCATGTTGAGAACTTCATTATTCTCTAGAAATACATAAAAAAATCGAGGAATTGATAAAACTTATTATAACCAAGGGAATAAAAACATGAAATATGGAACTAGTGGTGGTAAATGGGAATAATTTCAAAGATATTTTGATATAGGTTGTGGTTTTAATTAGTTGGAAGTGATCTCTATTTAATAGTAAAATAGATAGACATGTAATTAGAAAATTCTATTAAGTTAGCGGTAATGATGGAATCACCTTAGAGATAGGTGAGTTTTGTAAATAAATGTGGGTGATCCATGAGGATATGGCTTAAAAAATAAAAAAGTTCTTCTAAATGGTCTAAAATGCATTTTGATTTTGTAAAATTCGATCCATATTAAGTTACCCCTTTTACAATTATTAACCTTGATTAAATATTTACCATGGTAATTGTTTATTTAATAAAAATATAAGATTAATCCTTTACCTAATTTCAATATGGTTAATATGAATTTTAAATCAACTTAATCTAAATCAGTTTCTAAATATTAAAATTATAACTATTTAATTAAAAAAAGATATATAAAATATTGGGTTTGTAAAAAAATGTATTTTTATACCTTCACTAGTATACTTATTATTTAATATAAATTAATAATTAAATTAATGTTAATATATTTTTATATATATTTAAAAATCATATCAGTGTAACAAAAAGCAATAAATACACTTTTTTATAAAAAAATTACACATTATTTGTAAAAAAAAGTCTTTCAAAAATAATTTTTTTACCCTGATAATAAATATTTACATTAGTAAAATATTTCTATACTAAAAATTAATGTTGAATTATCAAAATAATTAGATATTATGAGTAAATGTATTATTTTTTTTGAATTTTATTACAATATTTGATAATAATTAATTTTAATATAATTGTTCATCATGCATAAAAAATCGTTTAAAAATGTATTTTTGAAGCCTAAAAAATTATTCATATTCCTAGACAATTGAAAATATGTAGATGACCATTAATTTTTTTATTGTTTAAATAATTAATATATTCCAAAAAATTAAATAGTGACCAACTCTTTAAAGGAATAAAAAACATATATAATGTTTAATTCTTTGAGAAAAAGTTTTTTTATCATTAAATGATTTTATTTTTAATTCATTAAGAGTGACTACATGTATAATAATTTTTTTTTAAGTTTTATCAATACATTGGTTTTAAAATATTTCTTTTAATTTTTATAAATACAACCAATTAGTCTTTAAAATAATAATAATAATAATAATAATAATAATAAACAAAAAAATATATATATATTTATATATACATATTTATGATAAAATGTTTAAATTAAATATGTTTCTTTTGTTTCATTCGTGAATTAAATTATTTTAATTTTTATACTGAAAATATAATCATTAGTATACTTGTTGAATATTATTATATCCATCAATCATATTTCAAATGATCTCATTTCCAATTACCATATTACCAATGACCATATTTCCAAATAAAATATATATAATATTAAGATTTCATTCCTGTAAATAACCGTACATAACTCAAAATAAGCATTAATCATATTCACAAATATCATTCCTAAAGTTATAATTTTTATTTTATAATATGAATTATCATTTTAGAATGTTTCTTTTCTCATATTAGGTTTTTTTTTCTAACGGTGATTATAAATAGTGAATATGATCCAAGGGATCTCTAGGTTTTAAAGATATTAATATTTTCTTTTTATTATTCCTTTTTAATTTAAGAAATTTTAATAGATGTAAAAATCCAGGATATGTAATAATACATTGTTTCATATAATTTTTTATAACTTTCCTTTATAAATTAGCAGAGTTTCATTTAGATTGATTTATATCTTGTATGAATTATTTTCTATATAAGTTTAATTCCTCTAAAAGAATATTTAAAAATCTATTTATGACCAATATTCATGTAGTTCAAGGAAGTGAAATGTTTCTAAAAACCTTTTGTTTTAGAACCTAAGTTGTTGAAAACTACATAAAAAAAGAAACTCACATAAGAATAATCTCTTCAAAACTGACCTGATTTGGAATTATCTAGTCAAAAACTGATTTATATTAAAGAATTGTTCATGGTAATCCCACTTTAGATTATCTATATTATGAAATGTGAATAAAAATGAGCCACTTCAGATGTACCTCATGTGAATGAAACCTACCCACATTAGATTAGTCAACACTCTAATAGTTTTAACTTTTTATAAGATAAATAATATGGAAATATTATATAAATATATGGCTTTGGGAAATTAAATATGTGTTCTCATCATAACAATCTATAGGGAATTACCTGGCTTCAACTTAATTATTCCATTCATGTGAGATTTATTATGCAAAAAAACTATATTTATCACACTATATGAAATCCATACTAAAGTGTGAATAAGATACATTAGATTTAACATTTAATGGTATTAAATTAATTAACATTTCATTTATTTACCTTTGATAAAACATTAAATACATAATTTATTTCTTTTTAAAAAAATCAGTATGTAAGGATTTCATTAAAAAGTGAAAAAACATAAAATATTTTTAATCTCCACATCATACATAATATTTTATGCATAGAAAAATTTCATTAACATATAATATAATAAACATAAACTATAAATTCAGAAATAATAATTACTTAAATATATAAAAATTCATTTAATAATTTAGTAAAATATCATTTATAATGTGAAGGAAACATATATATACATCAGAATACATTTTTTTGAATAAATTAATATTATTAGTAAAAAATAATGTAGTTATATCCTATATCCATACTTTAAGGGATATCATAATATCTACCCCCAATAACTACATTATTGGATATATAATTACTACCAACAATAATAATATTTCCCCTATTAATAACCAAACCTTATACTCTATCATTTCACCCCTAACATTCCTTCTATGTTTGTACTGATTTTCCTTCTTTATAAAATTATATTCAATTGGATAAATTACATGGAGATCGTAACAATGAATATTTTAACATATCATTCATTTGAACCCTTTTTATCACCACCTTATTGTAATTATTTTGTTATTTTAGAGAATATTAATAATTTATATATTAAGTTTTATTACTGTAATAATATTCATTTATTTTGTATATTACCTCACTGTTATTCTAATTTATAAAATAAATTATAACAAATATATAATTTATGGAAATGATAATATATTGTAAAAAAATATGCTATTAAACATTAATATTATTATTGGTTCCCAACTAATACATAATAGTTATTATGGAACTATAATGAATTTATTAGTTATCTCGAATGGATAATATATTAAGCCATTATCTAGTGTGATTTAGAGTATGAGGAGAGGCTAAATGTATTTGATAAATATACTAAGATATTTAAAAAAGAGAACTAAGACCAACATCAATAATAAGATTAATAGATTCAAATTTAAGAGCAGTTGTGTGAGAAAATTATGGAGTGTATATAATAACTTTCACATGATTTATGGATGGACTCCCACTATTTAATAGTAACATTAACTTTGCTTCACCTCTCCCACTCATTCAAATGACTATTATTTCTTTTTTTTAAGATAAATATTAATAACATTTTACTTTTATAAAAATGTATATTTATTTTTTTAATTATTTTTGTATTTTTTTTTAATTTTTGGAAAATATTTTCCTTAAATCCATTAATCATAAATAGTTGCCTATTTTTTGTGATTGGTGGACTATTTTTTCATTAAATATTTGACTAGAATTTTTTTTGATATATTCTCATTGCATTAAAATTATTTTTAATGGATTTTCATATAAAACATAAAAAACATCATGCCTGAGGTTATTAATGATGACTCATCATGGTAAAAATTAATTAAAAATACTTTTAGAGATATTCTATTTCAATGAATTTTCATCAAACATTTCCTTTTTAATTGAAATTCATCAAAATTTACTATTTGTATTTTTTTTGTGATTATTGTTTACTAATGGATCTAGTTTATATATATATTTTTAGAAATAAATTTACATTTTTTACATTTTTATTTTTACCAAAATTTAGTGATATTGTTTTTGAATTGAAGGAAACAGATTTATTGTGAATATGAAGGCATTTGATTCATTTTGGAGAGTTTAAAATAAAATAAAAATAAAGGGAAACATTATATTAGGGATAGACTATATTTCAGGGTCTTTAAATCATACATAATATTCTTTATAAGTAGTGAATAAAATTTCAATATAGTCTATATAGGTTCCCATATGTAATAAATTGAATTGTAAAAATCAATAATGTTTTTCCCAATGTCATAGAAGGTAAATCTTGATATATAATTTTTCCAAGAGGTATATAATATTTTTTAATTTTCAATTTTAGTTTAAAGAAGCTAATATTTATATGACACATAATATTCCTTGATGGGATCCATGTTATAAAAAATATCCAGTCAAATTAACCTAAAGTTTATTACTTATTAGTTTTTTGTAAAGATGATACCAAAGAAGAATATAACCTCAGTGGTGTGTCAAACTAATATTATTCTATGATGGAGAAGAAGGCGATGAGAACAAAAATTCTTACAATTAATGGGATTGATCTTTCTCTATATGGGTTATTCTATGAGGGAGTTGGTTGGATTCCATCATTCTTACTAGATGATAATGAAGTTTATTATGCTATAGGGGGTTTTCTATCATCAAGGGGTAGAATATGAAAGGGATAGTAATTTTCATAGAGAAGGTGGTTGCAATGTGGTGTTTATCATTATCCAAATTAGGATCAATAAATCTTAGTACCTTGAGATATTGGTTTTATAAACATCACACTAGATAAAAGTCTTACAATGCAGCCTGGTATAGTTAAGAAAAAGGAAGTCAAAACCATTAATAAGTAAATGAGAATCTATTCTATGGAATTCATGATTTTATATTAATATGGTATATTTTTATATCATTTCATATTCTAATATATTTCACTATGATGGTACACAGTTATAGAGAAGCTAGAGTTTGAATATTTCAAATAATAAAGGGGATGAACTATGATGATATTGTTCATGTCATGAATATGTCGATGAAGATGGTGTTTAAGATTAAATATCCTACCTTTCATTGATATAATTTGAGTGTTGAAATGAACATTAAGTCTTAACTGAACTAGTTTTCACATAATAAATGGGAAGGGTAACATGAATTCATCAGTAAAGATGGATTGGGGAGTTGGGGACTAATATCAGATTCATACTACATTCATCGTTATATTCATAAATAATATTTATTTTTTGATTTTTTACATTCTGTAAGAATATATTTTTTATATAAAATGTTTTTTTATATTATAGGTTTGTTTTCCAATATTTATTAATAATTTTTCTAGTTTTGTAGTTCGGATTATTCTTCTAGGATGTGTGGTTCACTCGTGGATGAAGAACACTCAAACGTGAGTGTCTATACTCATCAAAGAGGGTAGTACTAATGGGAGAGGATTTGTGTGTTGAATTTTATATTCTAATTCACTTGGGAGTTTTCATTGTTAATTAGTTTTACATTGATCTTAATCACTATAACATGCCTTAGTTTCATAGAGATAGTAATATCAATTAGGGGATAAACCCAAAATCCATACAAGGGAATAAAATAATGAGATCCAAACATAATTCTCCTTCAAATTTTGAGATAGAAAATAATGAATATATAACATAATAGGATACCATGACTATAATAATTAAAATATTCTACGTATTATGAATTGTTACCAAATATGTGGAATTAATAATTTTAAGTTGTTCAAATAATTTTAATTTTATTAATCTCGTGAGTGGAGTTGAGTTATTTTCAATAATGAGAGATTATCCTTCAAATTTGATTTACCTATTCTCTCTCACATCAATGATAATTAACTAATTACATAAATACTAGAATTTAATTTAATTTATATTAGTTTATATTTATAATTCACATGCCCCATAAGATTTTTATGATTGAACAATTATATTAGATATTATAATTGGGTTTACTATTTCCTTATCCAATCGAACCCAACCATCTACTATACAATAATATTAAGGTTGGTGTTATTTTTAGAGAAATATAAATTTAAAATTTATACAACATGTGGATTTAATTATACCTCATTACTTTTATGTTTTTAGTGATGTTGTTAGGGAATATAGGAAACTTGTTATGATCAAAAAGCCAATTCATAATATCATTGTATATTCTTAACCCACTTCATGATTATTATTTTTTGTTTTTTTGATCTTTTTAATTTTTTGGGTATTTTTTTTATTCGGGTTTCATATTTCGATGATGAAGGTTTGATGGGATGTGAATCCTTGTTTTTAGAATACAATATTCCATGATCTAAAAGTTCAAAGAATACAAATTTATGGAATTTGATTTACATGTATCAGAAATTTGATAAGTGGTTGCTGACACTCCATTCTGTCAAAGAGTCTAAAAAGCATGAAGAAGGGAATCCATTAGAAAGAAAAGAAGGAATGCATAATGAAAAGTCAAAAATTTTCAAAGTAAAAAGTTTTTGGCCACCTTAGGTTAGCCAAAATGCATTTGGTGCCTAGCCTACTTGTGTTCCCCTATATGTCGTGCATCCCACTTATGCACCACTATGCTGGAGATGAAGAAAGTGTAATTTTGGCTAAGTCCTAAAGGTCTCACCCTAGTCTAGTCAAAACATCAGTGGCACTCAAGGTACTTGTGTTCCCCAATTTGGTACGCAAGTCTGTTGGGCGCCCAAATTATTTCACCCAAGGTCATTTATTTTCCTATAAATAGACCCTTGGGGGCCCCATTTGTACGAACAAATTTCCTTAAAGCTAGATTGCTACTCTGGTCAACCTAGTACTTCTCCCTAGTCTTACTAAACTTTAAAGGCAATTCTTCAACACCATGAATAGAGGATTTAAGGGAGGATCATTGGTCTTAATTCCTTTTAGTGTTTGAAAACCATAACACTTGCGTGCCTAAAGAGCCCAACCTCCCCAAGTCTGAAATACTTGTGCACCACCCATTCCTCTCACCAGAACTTGAGTGCCCCACTTATCAAATCACTTATGAATACTATTAAAGGCTTGAGAAAGGTCTCTCCCAAGTATTAACATACAGTTTGTTCATCACCTAAGTGAACATAAGGTCACCCAAGCTTAATTGTGCACCCATACTTTCATGTCCTTCTCTACTTGGGTTCCCCTCCGTGGTTCACTTACTTCTATTGCCTCTCTTCAGTTTACAATCCATCAAGCCTTCCACAAATCCATTCATGGAAAGGCTTCTTCTTCATTAGATCCCTTGTCTGAAAGGTATTCTGTTGAGACCTCCACTAATACCTCTTGACTTATCAAACCTCTAGGAAAGGAACATCAGCGTGTCTCCTATTTGTGTTTGTATTTATAAAGTTAGAGGTTTTCCATATTTGTTTCACGATGGGGTTAAGATTCATGGAGTGCTTTTTGGTTTTTATATCCACAATCACATGGACCTTTATCCTAGAAACAATGTTGGGAAGTTTCTAGTTTGGAGGAGGGTTGGTTATTGGCCTCTCTCATCTCTAAGAGATGACCCTAAACCTCAGGTATCTGGTACGGAAGGTGCAGTTCATGCCTAATTTTTCTTTTAAAAAATAAAGGAGAAGTCTCCCTTCCCCGACCAGGATCAATTTTAGGGAAACCATCTTGGCATATGACCATAGATTTCATTGTAGGAGGTGGAATCATTGCTCCTCCTCTCTTCTTCGGTGCTAAAGACCAAAGGGGGATGAACACAGGGACTTTTGTTACCCTTTCCCTCTCTCATTGCGCTTTGTCTCCATGAGCATCCATCCTTGTGTAAGCCCCTAAGCTTCACCCCTTCCTCCTTACATTGGATCCTTGTACAATGTAAATAGAACATAGGGAAGGCTCATCACCTCACCCTCTTCCATGGTCGCCTCAACCCTGTTCACCATGGACACCATAGGTGCGCCGTTTTCCACCTGCGAAGGAGGAAAAATTTTAAAGTGTGAATGCCTTTGTTGAATCTTTGACATCCTCTTATTTCTCACATCGAGCATGACTCACGTGGGATTAAAGATTTTCATGGACACAAAATTTTTACAATCATATTAACAACAAGAAACTTAATTCTTGTTCAAACCATGATATATAGGAAGCCTTTTTGAGGGCCTGAGATCACTGAACATCCTCTTCAGAAACCCAATCCAAATTCCTTTAATATGGGAATCCTCCTTAAGAATAATCCCCAAATTAAACCCCAAATGATCAAGGAATCCTTTTCAGGAGGTAAGCCCAAAATCATCTCTCTCAAAAGACCATACTCTCTTATGAGACTTATCGAACTACGTGGGCTTTGATTCCCATCCATATGGGATACGTAGGAAGCCTATTTGAGGTTCAAACCCAACACTTCAAATCAACCCTGTTCTCCTTGGGCAATATTCCCAATGGGGTCTAATCCTACTTGGAATCCCATATTCTTTCCAAAGTTCATTGGGCTACTTCATCGTAAGTCCCACACTAATTTTTGACCGAGCACCTTTCGGTTAGAGGTCCTTATCACATGTCCTTAAAAGGTATGATGTGTCCTATTAAGCAATACCAAACTATGAGGGTTTTGATTCCTTTCACAAGGATACGTAGGTAGCCCGTTTTATGGGCATGATCCCAAAATAAAATCAAACCGTTGTCTCCCTAGATGAAAATAAATTCCAGAGTGCCCCACTGAGAGGCGTGAAAACCAGTACCATCACAACGATGATTAAAAGAAACTCTAAGTATTATATTATAGGATACCATTTATGTAAAACCTTTCATACATACAGATATTTCCATTATTGAAGAATTTTGAATGCATACTGATGATTATGAATTTTAAACATGTTAATAAGTGATTGTAAATTCCAAGGGATACATATGATATACATGGTGAATTAATAATGATTCATGAAAATAACTTAAATTTACAAAGAGAGTCTCGGAGTAGAAAATTATTCCCCCAAAAGGGTGTGATGAGTCTGAACTTCCATCCTCTCGACCAATGCATGTTCTTAAGTATCATAAAATTCAAACATAACAAATGCCTATCTTTGGAAAGTAGGTCCCCTTTGGATAAATAACTGTAGGATGTTTCCAGTCCAATAAATAAATCCAATAGAAACCGTCTGGAAATAGTGATTCTTAAAACTAGAACACAAGTTTAAAGGAACTACGAAACAAAAATAGTGAACCCGACATGAATCCTTAACCAAGTTAAAAATGTTACCCACCTATTAGGACCCTATCAATTGACAATGGAAGGCCAGACAAAGGAATCAATCATGCATGTATCCGTCAAAATTATGTTTCTTTAAAAGAGTTTGTTGTTCAAGTTTTTCGTCTCAGAATTTCCTTCATTCCAAAAATGGATTTCTCAAAGACAACATATATAAACTTCCTAACCGCTACTCAAGCTAGATCTCCATCCATGAGAAGGACATCATCACCAACCCAATGTCTTCAACGCCAGGTCTCTAATGTGCTGGTAATGGAATATCTCCATCATGGTACAATCCCAACATTGGAGGCTTCTCGACAGGCCCTACATGTCAATAACAATCCTCGATCATCTGGCCAACAACCACTGATGATCAAGAAGAAAACGGTTCCAATAACCGTTTCCAACCGTTTCAGGTCCTTATCCCTAAAACACAATAATCAATCCCTCCTGTGCTATAGGGTGGTATATCAAGAGGTTACCCAAAGCCTCAATTCAGTAATGAATGAGTCCTTCCTGAGGACACACACCAACAGTCACCTCTAGAATCATGCGGTCGTGTACCCCAAACATGATGGGGGTGTTTCCTATGGACATTTGGCCCAGATCTCTCAGACCCGGGCATGCAAGACGAACTACCAGGGACAATGTCCTGTCAACAGGGAGCAGGTTCTCACCTATTCCTCTTCTAGAGAATTCCATTAATTTAACATGATGGCAGACAATGAGAAGGCACATACACCCATTCGTCCTAATTTTTCTGCTCAATAGACTCATCTGACAGTAACCCACCAATCCCACCAGATAAACCCGGTGGAGTACCATGAATAGGAATACACACCTGCTTATAAGTCATCATCCAGTCAGTAGGCTCGTTTGACTGAATTTAAAGAAGCCATCCAATCTAATGTGGTGGAAACTTGTAAATAGGAACATACACCTGTTTATAATCACCAATTATGTCATCAGTATCATCTGCCAGTGTTGAAGGAAGTTCGTCAACCATACTTGACGGAAAACATCCAGTAGGCACATACACCTGCCAATGTCCATCAAGTCTTCCAATAGTCTCATTTGGTAGAACCTGGAGAAATTAGTCAGAAAGATCCGACAAAAAATTTAGGGAATAACCAACTCTCTACCCCCATACATGAGTAATTTTAATATCCATTGACGGGAAAAGGAGGACATGAGTAGGCACATACACCTACTCCAGATACGAAATGGATGTATATTCCTGTTCCGGCCCCTGAAGTCACAAAACACATCTTATCAATGGTGAAAGGGTAGATGCATATCCCTTCCCATATTTTGGAATCATACCAAGATATTTTAACAACTAATTCAGCATTATTAGGGGAACAGACACATAAATCTATCCCCACACATGGGATTACACATCGGCATGCCATCCCGAAGCAGATACATACCTCTATTCTAATCCAGGAGGATCATGGGGAATATTCCCCCATATCATATGGACAACAATATCGGGAACATACACACTTTCCAATTGGAGGTAATCAGTTCATTCCAGTAACCACTCCAAGGAAGGCACAAACACTTTCCCATGACAAAAACTTTTCCCAAAAAGTGGCCCCAACTAAGTATATGAGAAAATCCAAAAAGAAGCCTTTCCAAGCACTGTTTGAAAGTCAAGAGTCAAGCAGTGATTTGGATCCTCTTAATGCTTGAGTTCTTAAAGCCCTCAGACATTTATCTATTGCAACTCAAGATTCAACCCTCTCATTACCAAATTATGGGAGTAGTTGTTGTAATTATGAAGTTCCTCATCGGACACTTCAACATAAAGGCTTGATTTATGAACATTCGGTCAATCTAGAGTTCCTATCTCCATATGAGATCCACAGAAACCCTCCGTATGGTCAGAAGACCAAAGAGCAAGATGATTTATCCCTTGATTTAATCCATCATGGTGATCCTCCCCATGATGGAATTCACTGCGAAAGTCCTCTCTGTAGTATTATTTCACATTATAAATACAATTTCATAATTGATAATGTAGCGATGAGAAAGACTTCATATCTCGAGGAACTTGAAAACACAAGGTTAGTCATGTTTGATGGCTTTTCATTTATAGTTGAAACACTTTCTCAACCAGAAGGCATCTTAAGGGAATTGTCATTCTCCGAACCTCCATTGGGTCATTTGTATTCTAATACATAGCATCCACTTTGGTCAGACCAAGTGGAGAAACCTCTAGTGAAAGATGATGAAGATGTGTTAAACATGAGGAAACAATTAGCTATAGTAGAAATACCAGTCATGTTTTGGCCTTCGGAAAATTCTCAGTATTACATTCCAGAATTGATGACATAAGATTGAATTCATGACGTCCGCCTCAACTTTTGGAAAACTATTTTTCATTTGAAAACCAAAGTATTATCATATTATGAATATCAAAATCATATAAAGATAATAGAAGGGTTGAAATTCCAAATTGAATTGGCATCTCTCTTAGTTTCCTAACATCCAAAGGTTGAAAAATAATAGAGAACCCTTCAGCGTGCATGTTTCAATGCTATAAAGAGACTACACCAGTTAATTTCTGATTCCCCATCCAGTGTTCGTATCAGAGGATGGGGTGCACATGGAGCATTGCATTTCACTACACTCTAAAATCAGAAAAGTCCCCAAAAAGTGGTCTCATGCAATTTTATTTCCCACAGTCGTCCACAGTCAATAGATTTTGCATGTAATCAGATGTACGCTCAATAATAGTCCTCAACCAGTTCTCATCAGAATCAGTCCCAAAGAAAAGAAGTTTTTGAGTTTATTTTAAATCAAGCATCTGATAATCTTGAGCAGACGTCCCTCTTAGAGGATATCAAGTGTTAGAGAATGAAAATGTCTGAAATAGCACAATGATCTTACGAAATAGGTGATTTAAATGGTTGTCGGATGATGCACCCAACTAATGTCTAAATTAAAATCCACAAAATCAGAAGATATGTTTCACAAATTTCATCCATAATAGTTCAAGAATCACCCCAGCTTGATAGGATGGGGGCTAATTTAATTAAATCTTAAAGTTAATTTAGCAAAGTTCAAAGGTTTGAAGAATAAGAACATGAATATCCCCAGCCTACAGGGTTGGGGCCTTTTCACATATGCAATCTCCTCCTCTACAAAAGTCAGTTTTCTCCCGATTAGGGAAGAATCCACAAGGAAAGTGTACAACTAAACTATCCAAGGATTCTATTATGGTTACTTTACACCAAACAGTTCCAGGGAATTCATCATAGAGGAGAACGAAGTCTTATGAAAGACACAAAGAAAGAAAATCTAGCATAAATACTAACAAAATTCCATCGATGCATTACCCGTCAGTAAATTTCATTAACACCATTGCAGAAGATCTTCCACAAAATAAATCCAATTCAAGGGAATAAGAAGATGAACTTCTTGTCTATAATACGGTACACACTGAGGAAAATGAAGAAGTTGTGTGCACCCGAAATCATAGGCTTACCCAGAATTTAGGTATACCTTCAAATAACCAACTTCCCCCTCTCTGAAAGGCATATAACAAGGGGAAAGGGAAAAAGTCAAATTTCATCTCACTTTTCCACTAGATAAGGTCAATATATTTCACATGAAGATAGATTTTCACAAAAAGAAGAGGAAATTAAGGAGTTGAAAAGACTCAATATAGAGTTACTTCGAAAAAACATTTCTTCTAGACGTACTCCCTAAGAGGGTCCTCAACTTGAAAATCCTGTAGGAGATCCTTATCAAAGAGGATTTGTAGTAACTACAGATGTGGATAACGAATTCCCTCCACTGGATACACAATCAAGGTAGGACCATATACATCCTGATAGGCATATTCCCCTGGGTTATCCAAAAAAGGTATCAGCACCACCATTAGTGGTTTTTCCAGTTGTTTCACTAACTCAAGCTCCATCTTCTATACCTGCACAAGTTCAGTTCATTCAGATGATCCCCAAATTCTTAGGAACATAATTGAGGCATTAACAACTCAATTGGAAGCTATGAAAGTATGAAATGCACCAGTTTAGCCAGAAAAGTGATCTTACCCTAAATGGGTGGATGTAATTCCTCCCACACCAAATTTTGTGAATACCACATTCCCACTATTTAGTGGATTTGGAGATCCATAACAACACTTAACACATTTTGTTTCTTATTGTGATCCCATGATGGGATCTTCTCAACAAAAAGAAGTAGTTATGCTTAGGTGTTTTGTGAATTCATTACAAGGACCAACTTTTGTCTAGTATACAAGTTTACAATCTCGATTTGTTAATAGATGGGAAGATATTCATCAGAAATTCCTTCTTAAATTTAGCTCAATGCTACCAAATACAACAATTTATTATCTTACCAATTGTAAAAAAGGTAGAATAAAAGAGTTTCTGATTTCAGTGCACGATGAAAAGTATTAACACATCTCTTAAGTCTAGCACTCCCTCAAAAAGAGTTTCGGCCAATTTGTGTGGAAAATATGCATGATGATCTACACACACCATTGAACTCTGTAAAATATATCGGAGGGTTTCGATACCTTATTTTAATCACTCAACAGATAGAAGACTCTACTATAGAAACTAATGATAAAACTCATGTAATTCCATTAGCTCTGGGGAGGAGGATAGGAAAAGCATAAGATTCTACAGTCACACTCAAATAGGAACCTGTACATGCTTCTACTTCAAGACCCTCATCATACCAAAGGGCTTCGCCTTCTAAACATAAGCAGCAATGACTTCCTTGTCAAAATTATCAAAGAGAACAAAGGCAGAAATAGTTTGAGGAATTAAAGAATAAAGTTTATTCCTTTAGGAATGAACAAGTTTTTGGTTACTTCATCTCAGCCTTAGAAAACAATTTGGTTCAGTTGCTAACATCGAAGAAGCCAAATATATATGGAGATTAAGATATTCTGAATTATTATCCCTTTCACTAGATATTGGGACACCCCATTTAGGAGTATTTTTTTTCAAATACCTTCTACAAAAGATGGTAGACTCTAAACAAGTGAAATTGAAAAATTCATCAGCTGAAGTAGAATGTGTTACTACTTATGATCCAGAAGAAGAAGCGAATGGAAAGAGGTCAAAAGTAAAAATGTGTAGAAATATGATGATTGGATGATCAAAAAAACGTTCAACCAGACTCATGTCATTTTACAAACACAGTTGAAACAATCGGTTGTGTCCTTTTCCACTCCTGCCATAGCAAAACCACCTTCATCAAAAGGTCATTACTCAATAAAGTGAAGTGATTATGAGGAAAAGAGCAGTCAGAATCAGAAAATCTCATCTGATGGCCAAATTTTTCTTTGACCATGGAATATTTTATGCCATCTGTTTCAAAAACACAGGCACAACCCCTCCAAACAGCACAACTAGAATTAACCTGTCAACAAGAATCTTTGTTCGATGGTGAATTGATCATTGGTTCTATTAATGTTATCCATTTTACAGATCCTTGTCCCAATGGTGATTCTGATTATAATGATCTAGAATTCCTTGTACCCAATTGGGGATCTAGGGGAAGAGGCCAAGTTCAAGGATATAGGGGGAGATGTGGTAATTCTAGAAACCACCATTTAAACTCTACCCATGCTCGAACCATATATGCGGTAGAAACTCTTGGAAGATCTATTCAGTGGGATCAACAAAACAAAGAGTTTCTTCAATGAAATATTGGATCATTTCTGACACAATTATTTTTAAAGACTGATCATAAGTCATACTGTCATCTTCTCAACAAATTAATAGACCTAGTGAGTCAAATTTGATAAAGTTAGGATTATTTTCATCTTCTGCTTTGATACAGAGTACGTCTACATCATAAGCTTCAACTTCCAAAGCACCTGAAAAACCATATCTTCATGATGGGAAACTCATACCTTAGGATAAAAAGTATGATGTCTTGAAACAATTGGCCCATGTACCAGCCAAGTTATCAATTTTGGATGCTTTGAATTTGTCAAAAAATCTTCGAGAAGCACTCATTGAGTCTTTATCAAGTCCTCAAGAGTTTGAAACTAAAATTGTTGCTGCTGAGGTTTACCGTATAGAGAATGATCCTATAGAATGTCATGCAGTCATATATTTTACAGATGAAGATAAAGATGATGTTGTACATGGACATATCAGTCCTTTGTATTTGTCTAGCAAGGTCAATGATGTAGACATCTGATGAGTCTTCATTGATAATGGCTCTGGAGTCAACCTCATTTCTATTACCACACTTCGTCGATTGGACCTGACTGAATCTGATTTATTTATTTCAAATTTAATGTTTCAAGCTTATGATAAGAATGAACAATAATCTATGGGAAAGATTACACTCAGAACTCAATTTGAAGATCTTGTGTCTAACTCATATTTCATTGTTTTTCATCAGGACAAAGCCTTCAATATTCTTCTTGGAAGGCCTTGGCTGCAACAACATGCATCCATACCTTCATCATACCACAAATGTCTTAATTACTATTTCAATGGTCAAATTAGGACATTGAATGGTGACAAGGCTCTCTTCAAAACATGTTAATATCAATACATTGAGGAAGAGTTTTATCACTCAAAAGGAATGAATCCCAAGAAAAATGAAATAACCAGATTTAATGCTCCAAATGGAATATAAAAGATGCCAACAAATCCATTTATGCATTTGAGTACAAATTATGTGTTACCCATCAATCAAACTGAAAAGGTAAACCCAAATCTGATAACTCTTCCAATAACTTCCATGTTTTCAATTAAGACAATTGAGCCTGACAACATGGAAGAAACTGTTGATCCAACAAGAAATGATGAAACCCTAAATGGATATGTTTTCATTTCATCCATTGAACTACAATAAGCCTCTACTTCATCAACCTGAGTAAAATAGATTGTTTTAATTCTAGAGGAATTCAAAGATGTTGAATCTCAATATGTCAATCCATATTTATTACCACAGGAAGACCCTTTATCATTAGTAGGGTCAGATATGGTGGCCTCTTCTTCAGGATGTTCAAATACTAATTTCCCCTCTAACTCTAGGAATTTTCCACTTCATCTACTATGAAAATGGAAACAGAAGAAATAACACATAATTAAAAAGAAGAAGAAGATCTTGGGGATGCTCCTCCAGCATTTGAGGAAGGTGTCTCTGCCATCATGGATGAGCTCAGAGAAATAAATTTGGGTACATAAGAAGATCTAAGCCCCACTCTAATTAGTGCGGCCATGACCTCTAAAGAGAAAGAGGTTTATAATTCCATTTTGAAGAAACATAGAGATATATTTTCTTGGAATTATATAGAAATTCCAGGTCTTAATCTTGATGTAGCCACCAATCATTTGGTTTTTCCAGAAAAAAATCATGGATTCAAGCAAGTAGCAAAAAGAACACACCCAACTCATGCCTCTAAAATTGATGTTGAAGTTGATAAGATTATAAAGGCTCACTTTTTTAGGGAAGTTTAGTATCTCAAATGGCTGGACAATATTGTCCCAATGAAAAAGAAGAATTTGAGAATTAGAGTTTGTATTGATTTCAAAGATCTTAACCGACATTGTCCTAAATATGATTTTCCAATTCCGATTGTAGAGATTATAATTGATGAAATAGCTCTCTATGAAGATCTTTACTTTATGGATGTTTATTATGGGTATAATCAAGTCCCTATGGCCCCAGAGGATGAAGAATTTGTAGCCTTCAGATCCACTCCAAGGTTTTTTTTCTATCAGGTAATTCCCTTTGGCTTAAAGAATGCAGGTGCAACATACCAACGTGCCATGAAACATATCTTCAAATCCTTCTTAGGGAAATTTTTTGAATGTTATGTGGATGGTTTGGTGGTCAAATCTAGACAACGTTCCAATCACTTGGCTGATTTGGAAACCATATTCAATAAACTTCAACAACAGAGTTTGAAGATGAACCTGTTGAAATGTGAATTTGGGGTAACCTTAGGAAAGTTTCTTGGCATCTTTGTACACCATCATGGTATAAAAGTTGATCCTAATATAAAAAAATCCATCCTTGGTATGTCACCTCCTCAAAATTTTAAATAATTAAGAGGACTCCAAGGAAACATAGCCTATATTCGGTGCTTTAACACCAATTTGGAAGGAAAGTGTTTTCCCTTAAGTAGATCAATGAAGAAGGGAGTCACCTACCAATGGACCAAATAATGACAACAAGAATTTGATACCCTCAGGAAATATCTTTTGAGTCCATCAGTATTAATGTCACCTATTGAAGGAAACCCACTTATTCTCTAGGTGACAGCTTTAGAGCAATCACTAGGTGCCTTCCTCGCCAAAAGAATAATGATGGGAATGAAAACAACCTTTAATATCTCAGTCGAAATATGCTTGATGCATAAACTCAATATTCATGTATTGAAAATTTCTTCTTGGAATTAATCTTTTCTGTTCAAAAATTGTGGCACTACCTGCAACATATTGAGGTCCAATTGGTATCTCGCAATAACCCACACAAATTTATTCTCAGTCATCCTATGATTATAGGGATTCTAGCACGATGAGTAGTTATTTTGCAACAGTTTGACATCCTGTTTGTGCCTCAAATGGAAATAAAAGTCCAAGCTCTGGCTGACTTCCTTGTAGAGCATCCATCTACAGAAGATACATCGTTTAATACTGAACTTCCTAAGGAGAAGGTCTTCTCTATCCAAGATAAATCTAAAACATGGGAAATGTATTTTGATGGTGCTTCTAGAAGTCCAACTGGGAAAAGAATGGAAAACTCCAAACTCAATAATTTTGGGTTAGGAGTTTTCCATATTTCCCTAGAAAAGGAAGTATTGCCTTATTCCTTCTTATTATCAAAAGGTGGTACCAACAATGAGTTAGAATATTAAGCTCTCGTCGCGGGTTTAGAATAGGCCCTTCAGGTGAGAATGGATAATTTAAAGTTAAAAGGTGATTCAGAATTAGTAATAAAAAAAATCTATGGGGAATATTCTATCATAAAAGAAGAGTTAATTCTTTTGTGTGATTATGTCAGAGGGTTAATGGATGAATTTTCCTCAGATCCGACATTGTCTTATGTCCCGCAATTACAAAATTCCCAAGAAGATGCACTGGCTAATGCAGTTACAGCCTTGGAAGATCCAAATAAAGATGAGACAGTTGTTAGCATAGCTCATCGTCATGTGGTCTCACCTTTTATTCAAATCAGAATGGAGGAAATTAATGAAATTTTCCCTATTTCTGAACCATATGGTCAAACCATGGGATGGAGAACATCCATCATGGAATATCTTCAAAATGGGGTACTTCCACCAGATAGAGATAAAAAAGAACAGATCAGACAACGAGTAGCTAATTTCACTTTTTATGATAGTCCAGATCACCAAAAGATCCTCTAAAAGCAAGGCTTTGATGGAATTCTCTTCAGATGTATTGATGGAGAAGAGAATTCAGGTGTTATGAAAGAAGTACATTTAAGAGTTTGTGGTTCCCACTAGTCTGGGTATAGACTCTCTGATCAAATCTGAAGGCTTGGATACTTTTGTCCTTTAATGACGTAGGATTGTATAGATTTCACTAAAAACTTTCATCCCTACCAAGTGCATACCAAATTCATTCATCAACCCCCAGAGTTGCTACATACAGATAAATACTCCTTTCCATTTTACACATGGGGAATGGTTGTAGTAGGGCCTTATCCTCCAGCCACGGCTAAGACGGTCAAGTATATTCTCACTACTACTAACTTCTTCTCTAAATGGGATGAGGCAATACCTCTCAAGGAAGTCGGATCCAAAAGCATTGTTAGTTTTATCAAAACTAATATCATCACCAGATTTGGTGTCCCTCATACTATTTTGATGGACAGTGGCACCAATTTTTGTTCTGCTAAGTTAAAAAAATTATATCCGGAACATAATATCAAATCCAAGCATTCATCTCACTATCATGCGGTGACCAGTGGAAATATAGAGGCCTTCAACAAGACCCTATCAAATATAATCCAGAAAATGGTGGATAAAGATAAGAAATCATTGCCTGATAAACTTTTGAATGCTTTATGGTCTTATCAGACAACAACCCATACTACTACCCAAGCAACTCCTTATTTTATTGGTATCTGGAACTGAAGCAATTTTGACAATAGAAATGCAATTTCCTTCATGTAGATTCAAAATCTATGATCAGTTGTCTATAGATGAAAGGTCTTAGAAATGGTTCAATGATTTGGAACAATTATACGAGAAAATATTGCATACATTGCATCATTTAGATGTCTATCAAAATAGAATAGCACAATATTTTAACAAGAAAGTTCGCCTCAGTTCATTTCTTCGAGGAGAATTGGTATTGGGTCTTTGTACTCCAATGATACTAGGGAAGAAACCTCCAAAACTTGATAAAAATTGGGAAGGAACTTATTCTATACATAAGGTCTATTCAAATGGAGATTATTCCTTAATCTCAATGGATTTGGAGCTTATTACAACTCCAACCAATGTGAGATTCTGGAAGAAATACTTTGTGTAGTTGTGCACATTAGTCCTCACTGAAAGACTTTAAACTGCACAGTACCATGTCCTTACTACAAGACATAAAACTGCATAGCCCCCATGTCCTAGTTGCAAGACATTAAACTGCATAACAACCATAAGCATCCATACTGCATGAAGAAAAAATGCATAGCATATTCGTCTTTGTCACATGACGTTAAACTACATGACATTAGTTGTACATATAACATTCTATCTATTTGAAGTTAAGAGCTTCCATAAGCAAACAACATTGACATAATCACTACTCCTTAGTAGTACATGATCCCCTTTCTTTCTTATGTCTGAGTCAGATCTGTATAGATACCTAATTTCAAGAACTACGTATGGATTGATTTTCATTTTTAATGAGATATGTAGAGATGCATAAATCTCCAATTTTGGGCCCATCCACAATCACAAAATCTTATTATTTTCTTTTCTCCTCTTGTATATGAATCATATCTATACAGAGTGTTTCCTTAAGATATATTATTTTTTCCTATACCATTTTATTTCTTAAGATTTATTGTTCTCTCAGAAAGTGAAAAATTCCCCTATTCTTCATGTCAAACTCCATTCACACGAGAAATTATAGTTTAAAGAACTAAATATGGATTGATTCTCATCTATTATGAGATACGTAGAGATGCCTAGATTTCTAATCTTGGGATTGATGACAATAAAAAAAACCTTTATTTTATGTATAAGAATCAAATCTACATAAAGAATGTTTTAAGAACTATGTATTACTTGATTCTTTCCCCAGAAATACATATAGTTACACTTGGGTTTTATCCCTTAATCTACTTACAATATGTATTTACTTTCACATCAGTTCATTTTCATCCTTATCGCATGATGTTAAACTATATAGATATCTGACACCCCCATTCTTCATCTATGTCACCTTTTTATTATAAAAGAGACCCCCACTACTCCTTGTTTCTCACACCGAGCATAGATCAAGTGAGCTTAGGAATTGGATAAGGTTATTTTTTATATAAGTAAGGTGTTTCAATTATTTATAGAGGTGAAAATGTCCTTATTTAATGACTTTAAACTACACATCATAATATTAATTCAGAGTAAACAAAGAAAGTATCCATTTTACATATGAGTCGGATCTATGTAAAGGATGTCAAACTCATGGACAATACTGGTTCAAATATTTCTTATATACATTGAACATAAACCCTTTCCATATTTCATACTCATAATATGAAATATTTTCAGATCTTCATAATCCTTCTTACAGTTTCTGGTAACAGGGTTTCTAATATCTAAGAGCTCTTTTGTTTGACTATGCAGCATGTTCCCTTAGGTGGCCTTGCATAAGTTGCCTACATAATGGTCCTGTCAGTCAAAAGATTACACTATTTGGATATGCATCATATTCTCCAATTGTCCCTGCATAATACAAACCCCATAATGGGTCTGTAAAATAATGGTAACTTCATTCTTGGTTATAGTATCTTTGTCCCCTTTAATCTTTGATGACAATATACCAGAATCATTATTTTAAAAAATTCATTCAAGTATAATTGTCCCATTATCTTTCTCACAATCTGAAAGTCTTAAAGACCTTGTTTTACAAATTTTCCTCACCATGTGTTCAATTCACTATGAAATAACTTTAAATTCACTTGGCCACATGTTATATATTGTTTTTGTTTCGGGTCCTAGTTGTATGACCTAAAATTACAGACACCATATCTCTTACATTTGGTTCAAACCTTCCTCAAAGTCCTATTCCTCTAATTCTTTGGAAATATTGGTTGGAAATACCCTTTCTATATTCAGGTACCTTTCTCCATAAACCAAACTATATTCTTTAGAAAATATGAATCTCCATTAACTTTCTTTGACTTTTAGCAATAGAACATCCAAACTTTTGAGAGCTCTTTTGCCTGACTATGTAGCACATTCCCTTAGGTGACCTTGCATAAGTTGCCTATATAATAGGTTAGTCAGTCAAAAGATGCCACTATTTGGATATGCAGCATATGCCCTAGTTGGCCCTACATAATAAATCCCATATAACGGGTTTGTCAAGTAATGGTAACTTTTATCTTTGAAAAGAATTCCTCAAATGCTTTTATCCATTTTCCCATATCATTCCTCAGTTCCAGAAATTCCCAAATCACAGTTTACAACTATCCTTTCCATACCTGAATATGATATTATGTTTCCAAACAAATGATCAAGAAATTGGGAGAGTTTTCTCATACCTTTTGTCACAGATAAAGACCTTAAATTAAATCCCCCAAATGTCCTCACTGCATGACTTAAAAATGCACAGTACCCAAATTTCCTCACTGCATGACTTAAAACTGCATAGTAACAAATTTCCTCACTGCATGACTTAAAACTGCACAGTACAAATGTCCTCACTGCATGACTTAAAACTGCACAGTACAAATGTCCTCACTGCATGACTTAAAACTACACAATACCAATGTCCTCACTGCATGACTTAAAACTGCACAATAACAATGTCGTCAATGCATGACTTAAAACTGCACAGTATGATATCAAAAATTCCCCTTTTTGATAAATTTTAACGATTACACGTATCGCAAATTTTTATAGAAATGGTTTTCTAATTCATGACTTATGTTGGTCTAAAATAGCCCATTTTCATTCTTAAAATTCATTTCCTTGGAAAACCCACCCATTGTGGTCTTGGGTCACCCAAATCTTATTTTTCCCTATCTATCAATAGTAAAATGTTAAAATTAAAAGATCTCTTTTCATGAATTTGCAAGACGTTCCCTTAGGTAGCCCTGCATAAGTTTCCTACATAATAGGCATGTGATTCAAAAGATGCTACTATTTGGCTATGTAGCATATGCCCCCGTTGGCCATACATAACACAGCCCCCATAACGGGGTTGTCAAATAATGGTAATTTTGTTCTTGGAAAAGACACCCCTTATGTTGACACGGGTTTTTAATTTGGTGACCATAAAAATCATGGCTCAAGATTCTCTGTGGAAATATTTAAATAATATTAAAGAAATTCTTAGCCATAGAGTTTTGTTTGGAATCTAATTTCAAAATTTATGGTCAAAATTATTAGACCTTAAATATTATCCCATTATAGTCCAACATGCATGACTCTAAACTTTCAAAAAACAAAAGACTTGTTACTCATTAGATTGAGAACCCATAAAGGGCACTCTGAACAAAAGACGAGTCCTAGCTCACTAAATGTGCATTTTGTATGGTTTAGGTAATATTGAGTAATAAAAAGTCAAGAGATATAAAGATGGTAGGGTTGTCCATATAACCCTAAAAAATCATATTATTCTTACAGGACCCAATTTCGTAGGTAGAAGAAAAGAAATTAACAAAAGTGAAAACAAAAATGTTTAAAGACAAAATACTTTTCATTTAAGAAAATTTTCACAGAAAAGCATCCAAAAATTGGAGTCTGTCTCTTAGAAGTTACAAAAGGCTACATAATTCTTCATTTGATTGACAACTTCTTGAGCCCCATCAATTGCTTGTTGGAGTTTTTCAATTTGACCAGCCTTTCTCTCTTCAGCATGATGATGTACTTCTCTAGCATCTGCGATGAATTTTGAACCATCCTTCTAGACTTCTCCTAATAAGCTATGAAGTTGGTCAAGATCCCCTGTACTAATATCTAACTCTTGTTGAAGGCACAATTGTTGAACAATATTTTCTTTAATTGTCTGATTTAGTCCCTTAAACTTTGTATTATGATTAGCCTCATCTTGAGATAATGCTTCTTGGAACTCTTCAATATTGATTTATAGTTTGGCTTTTATCAAATCTTGTTGAAGTTTTTTCTCTTTCTCCCTCCTTCGGATAATCTCTTTCTCTATAGTATGAATTTCACGGTATTGAAAACTTCCAAATCCTAGCGAGATAAATAGAGATGAAAGACGTGGAATTATTTAAGGTAGTTCCTTAAGGGGTATCTTAGATATTATCTTCTAGATGATTTTCCATGCTTTGTGACAAGCAAGAAGAAGAGCCTTTTGTAGTTATGGGTCCGATTTAGAATCACTATCATAAAGAGGGATATATTCTGGGACTAATGTACTTAAAGTAGTGCCCTACTCTATTCCTTCTTGGATAATGGTTTCTCCAACTTCTAATGTTGTTTGGGCTGATGCAGAGGCTTCGACTCCAGACCTAGCCATTGAAGTTGACAACCCTATATGGTAAATTAAGAATTATGGTTATATTCAAGAGATAAAAAAAGTGAAAGTAATCATAATATCAGTATCTCTTACCTAGAAGAAGTTCATCAGCTTTAGAAGAATCCTCCCCAATGTTCATAGTTTCAGCAATTTTGTTTGATTTCTCTGGATGAGGAGTGCTATTTTTAGTATGCTCAGGATTTTTAGGATGAATCTTAAGAAAACCTACTATATCAAGATCCACTTGAGGAAACGTCTCCACAATGATATGGTTGAAATTAATATCAAATCTTCCTTCAATTACCATTGCACCATCAGTTTCTTTATATAGAACTATATATTTCAATCATCCATGGTTAGTCGGTTAATCATAAGAATATTAATAGGACAAATAATGATAACTCATGTCTATTTGATTCTATACAAGGAACTCCAAAATCTTCAAAATCATTTGATATTTTAACATGTTCTAATAGTTATTCAAAAGACAAGCCAAGGTTCATCATTTCATCCAATGATATCTCAGATCCTAGATTAGTCTCACCCATGGGAGCACTTGCCCTATTTTCTTCACAACCTTCCTCCGACTACCTTTGACCCTGAATAGCTTCTTTATCAACAATTGTGGAGTCAATGTTATTTGGTGCGAGATGTTCTGGTGCATTTGATGAACATAAAAGTATCAAAGAATGGAAGTTAGCTATTGCAGAATTTGATGCTTTATGAAGTATTATTGATTTACCAAAAGCTTCATATCCTCTAATAGAGGGAATCACAACAGTGCTGGGAACAAATGTTGGTTCCTTTGGCTTCAATGACTCTTCAAGAACCACTGGATTTGGAATTTTTGTTTTCTCAGGATCACCTTTCACAAATCCTTGAATCTTATCAGTAATTTAATTCAACAAAGAAACAGATGAATACCCTATAATCTTAAAATGTTTAATCACTTTTTCATGAACAGAAACTAAAATTCATGACTATTTGGGAGACTCAAATCTACTAAGAAAGTGCTTATCCATGGTCTTATTTGTTTGATTCTTTTGCTTCATCATATTTTTAGGAGGTCTTTCATCGTCATCTATAATGAAAGGTATCGGAGATCCCATTACCCTCTATATTTACTCCTCCATGGTCTGTTGGCCTGGAGATATTTTTCCTGATTCACGGGGAGATCTGGTATCTCCAAGAGCAGTGCCTACAGGGATATGTTGTGGTGAAGGAAATTTAGTTGTATTTCCTTTACCCAACTATATGTTAAGACAATGTTTCTCCTAAGTAACAATGTTTGGATTAGAATTTACGTTGCAAAATGGAAGAAGATGCAAAATAAAGGGAACATACATCCTTGGGATCTACAAAGTCATGCCACTCTTCATCTAATGAAGGATTAATCCCTTCAGTGGTACCACAGTCTATCATTTTGTTCACCCACTTTGTGGTAGGAATTGAGTCATCAGTGGCATATATGAGAATTTCTAGCTCTCAAATGTTTTTTCTTACCTCATTGGGATTATCTTTAAAAAGAATGTCAGAAGAAGCCCGTAAATCCCCTACTCCTAGAATATGCAGTCCTTCACACAAATCCATCCACATGGTCTCAGCATCATAATACAAGATTTACCATGTTCTAACAGCCTTCGATCATATATATTCAGAATGTATGTCCAAGGGTTTTGAGGAGGACCCTAAAACCTTGGACTTGAGTTTCTTCCCAGCATCCATAGTCGCAGATAAAGGATTAGAAAATGGAACTTGCCGCTCTTCAGAATGACGGTGACTAGATCACCTTGATATGACTTCAGTAGGGATTGATGGAGTGGCACTCTTAATTCTGACAAGTGGTTTATATCTAGCACAAGGTCTCTTCGGTGAATTTGGAGCATCATCACCTCCACTCGCTGATTCTTGCAAATAAAACCTTGATGATGAAGAATTATCTTCCATGCGATGGGGTTCCTTCCTAAAACTTCTCTATATTCCAACTAGAGGGACATCATGATTTAATACCCCTTCATGGTAGATGCAACCCAGTTTTCAGCATACCATATGTTCAATCTTATTACTGTATTAGTAATGGGTAAATTAAATACTTCCCCAGTCTTCTCTACACATGTCAACAACCATAGTTATAGGGAAACCATTGGGTGTGTCTTTAATCTAACATGCATGGGAGGGGATACATTATTATGTTGTAAAGATTTTAATTGACCCGCAAATAAAAATGAAGCATAGGCCTCACATATGATTTCTCCATCAGTTTTGGTGGCCAACATGTCATCTCTTCAAGCTAGCATATATTCCCTCAGTGCCAAACTGGAAGTACGATCATCAAAAAATCTCCCTATTGGCAGATTCCCATAAAAAAAGAAATGGAATTCCTTATGCATGATCAATCTATCCTTTTTTTCATAAGAATTCAAAGACAAGGGTGAAATTCTAGAAAAATATTTGAATAGACAGTCAGAAAGAACTTCCAAAAACCTGTACTCCACTTTGTACGACATATATTTTAAAATTAGTAGAAATCCATGCCAACAACACATGGAATGGTCCTACTATTCTAAAAAGAGATTTCACTTTGTAAATATGTAGCAAAATCTTTTGAATCTTGGCCAAAATAGGAGTAGACAATCCTACCATCCTTTTCTCCACCAGCTTAGCTGCAATAACAAAGGTTCTCATCCCCACGCCTCCTTTGGACTCTTGAACTAGTAATAAATACACACTAAGCCACATGTCTAACAAACCTTCCAGACGTGCCTTTGCATGAATTTTTGGGTTGATATAATATCCCCATGTTTCAAATTCTCCCTTCTCGAATGTTGGCCAAAAGGATTTAGGAGTGCATCTCTTCTATTCCCTTGGATAGCAAGTTGGATGGGTGTAAGTGGTCCCCCTTTCTTTCATCTTTATCAAATATACTTCCATCCATTCCGCCGGATGAATATCTCTCCTGGTGAAAGTTTTTGTGGTGATTGAATTATTGAGTTTGGTAAATATTTTCATCAATTCACGAACCAAATATGGTGTCTTCTTCAAGTTATTCCATGTCACCTTGGGAGGGATAAACTCATCATACATGTATCTAAGTATTGAAGCTCCATAAATCTTATAAAATTCCCATAAGATGATACCTACCTCTCCATGTGTTAAATGGAAGGAATTGGTTTTTGGAATCCACCGACTTAATAACTCTGGCATGAAATCATCATTCCTATAAACATAGGTTTTCCCAACCTAAATAGCTCATAAATCCTGACGATTCTAAAATCATCTGCAAATTCTGCACATGTCTTTCGCACCTAGTATGCCCACATCCATGCGGGTTTTACACCTCCTCCATGACAGAAATACTAACTTTTCTTCCAGCCCTTAGACTAATCTATCTGAGAATCTCGAAAGATGGATGGATAGAAGTGTGGATGCATCTCGAGTGTGTGTGCCTTCAAATCTGGATCACACAGGCTATGATGCATAATATGGGCTTTCTCTATTGTCCCATCATTAGTAAATGAGCCCCTAATAGAAACATTGGCTGATGAGATGTTGGTATAATCCTGAAACCAAGAATCTAGAACATAGGTCATTGGATCTAGAATATTAGCATCCTTAAAGTGGCCATAGTTGTACAAAGGTAGATAGATGCTTCGAGGAAAGTTGAAACGATACTTCTTCAAATATTTTACTATGTCTAGAAGGGTGCTTTCACAAATGTCAAAGTAATCATGACCAAAGAAATTTATCATGTCATCAATCCTCTTACTAGTGAGCTCATTAGCAGTTCCAATTATCTTAGGAGCCATTAAACCTGTAAAAAAGATAGAGATCATATTTTAAAAGTAAGATCATTTTTTGGTGTTTTATAATAAAATGAAAAAGGCATTAAGGCATTCATGTATAAGATGGTGCACAAATATGGTTCCCACTTATTGCACTCAACTCAAAACATATAGAATAAGTGAGGTGAAATAGAAGTATCTGAATAGAAGAATACTTGTTCACTGAGAGATGAAAATTTAGAAGTTGTGAGAATTTTGGAAGAAGTGAATCCAATATATATAACTGACTCATGTCCCCCTACGTGTCAGAAATCTTACATGTTGCAAACTTGTGTGCCCATTTCCACTTAAGTGGCAACACGTGCATACCCTAGTGCTCTTTTCTTTATCCTCTATCCCTCTCCTTCATTTATTTACCTTAGTATAGGATACTCTTTTTATTTTCGGATCCATTTATGATGGGGGTATTTTGTTGACACTCCATTACGTCAAAGAGTCTAAAAATCATGACGAAGGGAATCCATTAGAAAGAAAAAAGGGAATGCATAAAGAAAGGTTAAAAAATTTCAAAGGCATAAGTTTTTGGCTACCTTAGGTTATCCAAAACTCATTTGGCGCACAACCTACTTGTGCACCCCTATATTTCGTGCAGCCCACTTATGCACCACCATGCTGCAGATAAATGAAAGTGTAATTTTGACTAAGTCTTGAAGGTGTCACCCTCGTCTAGTCAAAACACTGGCAGCACGCAAGTCACTTGTGCACCCAACTTATTTCTCCCAAGGTCATTTATTTTCCTATAAATAGATCCTTGGGGCCCCCATTTGTATGAACAAATTTTCTTGAAGACTGATTGTTGCTCTGGTCGCCCTAGTACTTTGACCCAATCTTTCAAAACAATCATGGTAATTCTTCAACACCTTGAGTGGAGAATTTAATGGAGGATCATTAGACATAAGTCCTTTTAGTGTTTCAAAACCATAACACTTGCGTGCCTAAAGTGCCCAACCACCCCAAGTCAGAAATACTTGCGTGCCTCCCATTCCATTCACTAGAACTTGAGCACCCCACTTCTCAGATCACCTGTGAATAAAATTGAAGGCATGATTAAGGTCTCACCCATGTATTACCATACATGTTTTTCATTTCTTAAGTGAATATCAGGTCTCCCAAGCTTACATGTGCGCCCATGCTTGCATGACCTTATCTAATTGGGTTCCCCTCCTTGGTTCACTTACTTTTCTTCACTCTTTTAAGTTTACAAGCCATCAAGCCTTCCTCAAATCTATTCATGGAAAGGCTTCTTATTAATTGTCTCCCTTGTCTTAAATGGATTCTGTTGAGAACTCCACTAAAACCTCCTGACTTATCAAACCTTTGGGAAAGTCACATCATCGTGTCTCCTATTTGGGTTTTTATTTCCACAGTCAGAGGTTTCCCACATTTGTTTCACAATGGGGTTAGGATTCATGGAATGTTTTTGGGTTTTTATATCCACATTAACATGGAACTTTCTCTGAGAAATAGTGTTGGGAAGTTCTTGGTTTGGAGGACAGTTGGGTCCTAGCCTCTCCCTTCTTGAAAAGATGATCTGGAACCTTAGGTATCTGGTTGGGAAGGTACGGTTCATGTCTACGTTTCCTTTTAAAAAATAAAGGAGAAGTCTCACTTACCCTACCATGATCAATTTTATGGAAACCATCTTGGTGTAATCCCCTATCTTTTCATGTGGGAGGTGTCATCATTGCTCCTCCTCTCTTCTTCGGTTCCAAAGACCAAAGGGGGATGGACACAGGGACTTTTGTTACCATTTTCGTCTCCTGTTGTGCTTTTTCTCCATGGGAATCCATCCTGGTGTAAGCCCCTAACCTTCATCCCTTCATCCTTACATTTTAACTTTTCCAATGTAAATAGATCAGGGGGAAGTCTCATCACCTTGCCCTCTTCCACAGTCACCTCAACCTTATTCACCTTGGACACCACAGGTGCGCCGTGTTCTAGTAGTGAAGGAGGAACAATTTTAATGTGTGAATGCCTTTGTTGAATCTTTGACATCCTCTTGTTTCTCACACCAAGCATGAATCACATGGGCTTAGTGATTTTTCATGGTCACAATATTTTCATAATTGAATGAACTATGAGAACTTTGATTCATGTTCAAACTAGGATACACAGGAAGCCTTTTTCAGGGCCTGAGCTCACTGGACATCCTCTTTAGGAAGCTAATCATAATTATTTTAATATGGGTATCCTCCTTAGTAATAATCCCCAAAATAAACCCCAAATCATCAAGGAATCCTTTTCGGGAAGTAATCCTAAACTCATCTCTCTCAAAAGACCATAATCTCCTATGAGACTTATCAAACTACGTGGTATTTGATTCCCATCCATATAAGACACGTAGGAAGCCTCCTTGAGGTTCAAACCCAACACTTCAAAGCAACCCTGTTCTCCTTGGGCCATATTCCCAATAGGGGTTAATCCTAATTGGAAACAAAAATTCTTTCCAAAGTTCATTGGGCTGCTTTAGCATAGTTCCCACACTAAGTTTTGAGCAAGCACCTTTCGCTTAGAGGTCCTTATCAAATGACCTTAAAAGGTATGATGTGTCCTATTAGGCGACACCGAACTATGAGGGTTTTGATTCATTTCCCAAGGATATGTAGGTAGCCTATTTTACAGGCATAATCCCAAAATAAAATCAAACCTTTGTCTTCCTAGATGACAATAAATTCTAGAGTTCCCCACTAAGAGGATTGAAAACCAGTATCATCACAACAATGATTAAAATATTCTCTAAGTAGTATATTAGAGGACACCATTGAGGGAAAACCTCGCATACATAAGGATATTTCCATTAATGATGAACCTTGAATATGTACTGATGATTCTGAATTTTAAACATGTTAATGAATCATTGTAAATTCCAAGGGATACTTATGATATACTTGGTGAATTAATAATGATTAGTGAAAATATCTTAAATTTACAAAGAGAGTCTCATAGTAGACAATTATTCCCCCAAAAAGGGTGTGATGAGTCTGACCTCCCATCCTCTCAACCAATGCATGTTATTAAGTATTGTAAAGTTCAAACATAATGAACACATGCCTTTGGAAAGCAGGTCCCCTTTGGGTAAAGAATTGATGGATGTTTCCGGTTCCATAAATAAATCCAATAGAAACTGTCTGGAAATAGTGATTTTTAAAACTAGAACACACGTTTCAAGAAACTACAAAATAGTGGTGGATAGTTGTGGTTGGTTTGTAGGTAGGGAAAGTTCATCCCAGCTATATTAATTGGTGAATTTGACATTAATATTACCAATGACATCAAGTTTGTCCAATAATGTGGAAAAACCTTCTTGAAGGAATTAATGGTAAGAAGTATCTAAAAGTGTTTATCGGGGTAAGAATTTAAGCTCAACAATGTTACATGAGATCAGAATATCCATGAATTTGAGAATATGATGTGAAATTGAAATCCAAATTAACATAATTTAAAATGAAATGTGAATGGACCCGTAATAGTACATCTAACACATTTTCAATGTCCCAGTGGAATATACTATGAAATAGAGTTGTATAATGTGCTAATCATTCTATAATAAAAATTACTAGTGGATTATTTAGATGATTGTAATTATTTTTTACTTATAATATTTGAAATAATACAGAGTAGTTCCTCTTGTGCATGTAATACTAATCCCAAATCATGATAATTATTTTTTGTTCATTAACTGGTTTAAATACCTCAGTTTCAAGTATTTCCATTACTTGAATTACAGCTATGTATGGTATTTTTTTTTCTAAGGTTTTATTATGATATTATCTTTGTGAGGTAGAAATTTTGTGGTGACATCCTACTTTCAGTTCATTCATTTGATATGAAACAACATATTAAATATTATTTTTTCCAGTAAACTAATTTTCATGTGAACAACTAGTGGATATATTGATCTTACTTCTGATTGTCTTCTAGTAGTACAAGTGGTCTTTATTTAGTGATACCATTTCTCACCCAATAATTAATATCAAAGAGTTGGTTCTAAATATCATTGTTCATCACACCAGTAGTAGTCAAGGGAATGTAATCTAATGAAGGTATTATTTGAATCAATAAATTTGATGGAATATATTTTGAATTCTAGAGAATAATTATTGAAGACCTTTGATCTCAGAATGAATCAAAAGTTCCATTGTGCAATGTGAAAACTGTGGTAATGAGGAATGATTAAAGGAAAAATCTAGATATTAAAGTTGTGGCAACAATGATAATATCTATTTCCAAGAATACATTGTCTAATATTATATATTATAAGACCACATTGGATGTTCTGAAGGCATTGAGAGTGTGGAATGAAAAACAGAACACACCAAACATGGTTTTCATTCTATGATGATTTTTTGGAATGATTTGATTAGAAGGATGGATAGTGGAATCTCATGTGATTATATTTAACTTGAATTGTGGGAATATACAATATATATTGGTTAATATTAATAATTATGGCATAGTTTTACTTTCCATATTCTCTCTTCTGGTGAAATGAATGAAAGAGTTACTTTAGATAATAACTCTAGTGAAAAATATGATCTATTGTTCCATGATATCAATAATTTGACACTCAATGAATTAAATTAGTGAATTTAAGTTCATGCATATTTTAGTAGTGATATTAATATAGGTGGAAGGGGGAGGTCACACCCATTATATATAATGTTGTTGTAAGAAATAATCAGATGAAATGTCTTGTGAGAGGAGTCAAGGTAAGTCAGATGGTCCAAGCCCAACCAATATGATGTTTAGTAAGAAATTCCATTTCACGAATGATCAAAAAAATCATTAGAAAAACAAAAAAGGCGAATCAAAATGAAAAATATTCAATTCTATTGATACATAAAATCTACATAGTGACTGGTTTCTGATCAGGAAAACACAAGTATATGATTTGGTGGCTGACTATAGAGTATCCGTCCATTAATCATATAATATAAATTCATGAAAATATATGTATCTTGGAATTTTGGGAAAGTAGGACTAGTATATGGTGAAGCCCTATAATTTATTAAAAAGGAAGATATTAATATTTGAATTAATAATTGAGGAATCTATAATCAATTAGAACTTCATTACTTATATAGACTTAGGAGAAATATTATTGATGTATGGAAAACTTATTATGTTGTCTATAGAAATATATATTCAAATGATTTATGGAAACTTTTTGTGGGATCCATGAAAATTGAAAAAGGAGTAAATTATGGGACACATTTCATTACTAGAAATCCAAATAGATGTGTAGTGATAAAAAATTTCCTCTTTCAATGATTCAGAAGTATGGAAATATATGTATAGTCACCTCAATGAGAAGAACATGAAGGTCTGGATGTAAAAGGTCATACAATAGCATGATCACAAGGAAGTTATAAACTATGAATGTTTTGTTCTTGGAAAAAATAATATATTTTCTTTCATCTTATATGGTTGGAATACCCTGAATTAGAATATGGATCTTGTACTATTAGATGTTTGGGGTCTTTACACTTTTTAATCCTATGGTGGTTTTCATTACATTATAACTTTAATTGATGATGCTGCAAATTTATTATGGATTTACATCATAAAGAAAAAATCTAATGTATTTAAATTTTTTTCTTAGGTTTAATAATTAGAAGAAAGGGAATGTGGAATAGATTTGCAGTTCATTATATTTAACAATGGTGGTGAGTACATAATAGGAAATATTTGGAATTTCGTCAAGTAAGAAGTTATAATGCATGAGAAGAAATTCCCTGGAACTCCATAAAAGAATCAACTATCTGAATGAATTAATCAAAATTTTATTGAGAAATCAAATATTTTAAAGTTTCACTTAGTAATTATATAGGTGATTTGGGTGGAGACTCTTAATAAAACACTATATAAAACCAATAAGAGTTGGCTGTTGGTAGTTGGGAAGGAACATTATGAGGAGATATGGTTAGGAAAAATATATGATGTTTATTATTCTAATGTTTGTAGTTTTTTAGTATATATAAATGTAAATTATAAGTACCCAAGAAAAACATGAATCAAAATAAAATTATTATCATTGGTTATGGATCAGAAAAAATGGGATATTATTTTTGGGATGGTGAATACTCACAAATCATTAGAAACATGGATATTTTATTCAATGATAAAGTACCATGGAAGGATCTATACATGGTGGTATGGGATGTTGAGCGGGAATAAAATATATAAATACATGTTTATTAAAACATTAAAAGTTCACAAAATCAAATAACTCCATAGAAGATGATAATGGAATCCTAAGTCAAATATTAATACCATTGGAATGAATAAGAAGGAAAAGAGTAGTTAAAGATCAAGTGGGATCTCTAGAAGTTCATGATATAGATGTACCTATATAAGATGCTTAGGTATGGATAGGAATAGAAAATCCAAGAATCATAGTGAAGCTAGTACATTTGAGGTGATCAACTAGAATCAGGATACCACAACAAAGGTGTGTGAATTATTTAAACTCACTAGTCATAATGGAATCTTCAGAACTAGAAAATCTAGAGGTGGAATATTTTATTAATGACACTATTTAGTGGGTGTCAACCATGAATGGAAGATGAACTCATTTACGATTCATGTATCATGGGAGATGAATGAACTATTATATGGTAAAAGGGAACTTGAAAACAAGTGGCTTTAACAAATCATGGAATAAGATGATGGAAATAATAGGTGTAAATAATGACTGGTAGTTATTTGGTTTCAATAGATGGAATTAGTATATTTCATTGAAATTGTATAACTAGTAGATAAAAATTATACCACAATTATGTGGTATGTATAGTTTTATAAAAAAATATACATCTGGTGAAGATGAATTTCATGATATAATAATTTCATAGGGAGTTTGAGGATGAAATTTCCATTGAACAATCAATAAATATACCAGAAGTCTGTAATCAAAATTTTTAAGTAAGAAGAATAAAATATTGTATAGGCTAATCAAAGTGTTGTGAAAATGGAATTAGAAGTACAATAGTTTTTTAGAAGATTGTGGTTTTGACCAATGTAATGTATATAATTTTTTTATATGAATAAATGTGATAATTTTAATTTCATCATTTTTCTATTATATATTGAAGACACCATGATTACCAGATCTGTTTTTAAAGGATCAAGAAATTTATAAAAATATTTTTATAGATGTTTTGAGATGAAAGATATCATGAAGGAAATCTATGTTACTAGGGATGAGGATAAAAATAAATAGGAATACTAAAACATTGGTTCTCTCATAAAAAGAGTGTATCTAAAAAATCATTGAAAGGTCTATTTTAGAGAATGAAAACCATTTTATATCCCACTTTCTAGAGACTAAATGATATCTAAGGAATAAAAAATTGCAATAGAAAATGATCATCATTATATAGATAAAATACCTTATGCTTATGCTATCATAATTATAATTAATGAAATTATGTTTTCCAAATTGGAAATTTTTATTTGTATTGGTATTTATAAGTAGTTTCATGTCTAACCCTAGAAATAGAAATGGGATGTCTTTAAATAGATCCCATCATATTTGATAGGATTGTATGTTTTGGTTTTCTGTTTTGTGAAGGATTATCTATTATAATTATTTTTTGAGAATGATTTTTTTGAAGACTATAATAATCAAAAGCTAATAATATGATTCTTATTTACTTATGTTGGTTCAAAAATATATTGTATTCCCTGACTTTAGAATATTATGACACTATGTATAACTAATGTAGAGTATGTGGGAGTAATGAAATATTGGAAAGATATGATTTGTATGAAATAGTTGCTAATTTAATTATTATGATGTTAAGATGGTGAGATTATTTTTTATGGAAATCAAAGTAAAATCCACTTGGAAAAAATAAGGACTTCCACACGAGGACTAGGCACATAGACCTAAGGTACCACTACATAAAAAATACACTAAAGAAATTATTAAATCCATATATGATCGTTCATAGCCAAAATTCAGTAGAATTTTTCACTAAGAGTTTATTTTAGGAAATTCTGAGGAGGCACCATGCTTTTTTTGGGCTTAGTTAAACAAAACAAATGTTGGGGAATACTGTAATAATATAGGATTTTTTATGAGATTTATGAATGAGTTTTTCAACTAAAAATGTTTTCAAGTGGGTGATTATTGGGATATGCTATATATTTCAAATGAAAAAAATTTTAAAGCTCAATTATTTTAGGGGATCGATAGTTAAAGTAGATTTACAGTTATTGGGAATCAATCAGTGTTCAATGGATGGGTATTTTTTATCCACTAACAAATCATCCATTCAAATGAAATTATGGAATATAAATTTCAAAGTTCCAAGGAAATCAATTATGGTTTATAACATTGGTGAATCTTCTAGAAAGAATTATTTGTGAATAATTATCTAGAATTGTTCACCAGGGAAAGTGGTGAATGTCCAAAATGATACAAGTGATCACCGAAAACATTCCATTTGAAGGTGTCTCCATGAATATGAAAATGTTATTTGACCCTGAAAAGCAAATGTCTTTTTTATAAAATGAAAATTTGAATTGATTTTGAATAGTGCATCTAATAAATATACTATGTACTAGTAGAATATAGTTATCAGTAGATTTTTATATTGTATTAATCATTCAACAATTAAACATTACTAATAGTCGAGTTAGTTTATTGTAATTATTTTATACTATATATAACAGAAGGAGGTTGTAGTGGTTACCCCCATTCTCATAGAATAATGTTTAAATCATGTTAATTCTCATATTTTCATTTTCTCCTTTACATACTACAGTTTCATGTTATACCATTACTTGTAGTTCTATTTCATTTTATATTCCTATTAAGGTGTCTGTTTGAGATCATTCTTGTGAGGTGGATAGGGTGTAGTGACTGCCTACTTCTCATATAGTCAGTTGGGGGGAAAATGAGTTTCATTGTTTTGGTACACCATCACATTGATTTGTATGTAAACTATTGGTGGATTTATTTATCATAATTACAAAGGTTTAATATATTTATAAGTTCTTGGTGTTTCAATCTATTGTTTGTCCCTACAAAAATCCTAGATAAGATTGTATTTATCACTTAATATCCTTGTCCATCAAATCAATACATTAAAAAGTTGGAATCAAGATCAATTATTTGGGTGGAAATCATACCATGAAGGTAAATATACATATTAACCTTGTATAGAAGAACTATCATTCAAATTCTTTAAATAATAAATTAGGGAAGGATATTTACTATTGGATATAGTAACAAATGAACTAGTTAAATCAAAGGAATCTGTCTATTATATATGGGAATTTAAGGTTTAATGGGAGAGAGGTACAATGATGATACCATGTTAAATGGTTAATTTTTGGAGTATTTTAATAATTAATTAAATTTTATAAATAATTTTAGAAGGATGTGTAAACACTCAAATTTTATGTTAAAATAATATTATTCTAAATAGATTTCTTAACACACAACACAATCCTTTAAGCGAACAATGATATACTATAAAGAAATATTATTTAAATGTGATAATTATAAAAGATGTGGTAAATAAGAAGGTATTAATATTAATTAACACATTATGAAATATAATTATAAATGTTTTAAATAATTTTAATTTATTGATTTAGGCATGATAAATAACTAATCAACTGTCAGTAAAGAGATGTTATGCTTATAAAATGTGTTTTCCTAAAAATTGATCATTATTTATTTTTTTACTAGGAAGCAATAATTAAATTATAAAAATTTTATAAATTTTATTTTAGGTTACAAATATAATTTTCTAAATCATATTTAAAATAATAGAGTAGGGTGATTTTTTTGGATTTTTCAAAAAATATTTTCTTTTTAGTGAATAGTGAAAAATACATTTTCAAAAAAGTTATCCTTCCTTTTAATGTAAATAAATATTTTTTAAAATTTTATATTAAATTAACCTATTCATAATTTATTTTTAAATAATATAAATAATTACATAGGAAACATCATTATACTTGATTTTGTTCTAAGTTCATTTCTATGCATCAAATCAATTTTTTCTAAAAACATTTTCATTAAAGAAATGTGTTTTATCCTAATGAATATATTTTTTCTCTATCTATTTATTATTTTAAGAACATATATTTAAAATATGTTCAATAAAATATGTTAACATTAAATTTATGGTTTTTACAAGGAATTTAATGGAAGAAAATTCAGTTTTTTTCTGAAAAAAGCATTATTCTAAAACAGGTTTTAGTTGTCGGTTTCAAACCTATTTGAATTAAATTATACCACTGATATAAATTGAATTTATTAAAAAAAATTAAATATTTTTAATCCTCTTAATTAGTATAATTTAATATGTTTAACATAATATTTTTTCATAAGTAATAATAAAACTATAGAAAAATTTTACCATAGTTACAATTATAACATGTTTGTTGAGTAGTTGAACCGTGAGATAAGGATATGAATACATCCCAAACTTGTGATTTTTTTTGAAAATATTTAAAAATTATAATATTATATATCGATATTAATTTTTATTTGGAGCCAATGTCTCCTGAAATTAACTTTATATTATTAAAATCTTCTATGTAATTCGATTTTTGTCATTCCCCTCACTTATAAAAGGGATCCTCTTATTCTCCCTTATTAAGACAATTTTTTACTTCTATGTAATAGCATTTATACACAAATACAGTAATGTATTATTTAATCCTAGACCTTTTAAATTATCCCATGACCATTATTTTATGGATTAAGGTTTAAGGCAAAGGAGTTCTCTAAAAGAAGAGGATTAAATCATAATAGAGCTCTTTCAAATTTATTTGTTCTTATACTTTTGGTAAATAAATTGTATCCATATTAAAATAATTAATATAGTATCATCAGTATATTAATATATTATTATTATAAGGAAAAAACTATTTTTGACTCCTTATCCATCAATGGGAAATAAAATTATCTCTCATCCGTACATGTCAACTACCACCTCCACGTACTAATTTGATTCATCTTCCATCACCTTAATTAATGTTTTGTTATTATCATGAATTTAATTTTTTTTTACATATGATATTTATGAAATAATTATTCTACTATTTTTTAATAACTTATCTAACTTCCTACATTTTTATCCATTGTAAAAGGATAATATCACTCGGTTATATGTATAAACTACTACCTCGATGGAGTGATGTGATTGTATTTACATTTCTAATTTTATTGGTATGTAACAAAGTTATATTTAATGAATTGTGATTATATTTATGATTTAACAATTATTATTTAATAATTCGTTATTATTTAATGTTGATTGATTTTATCCTTTTAAAATTGGAAACATTAGTCGTGTGTACATATAGATTACTGTCTCCACAAAGTGATGTAGTTCAATTTTAATAACCACATTATATGAATGATTATAATTGCAAATATAATTCATAGATATGATACTTATTTCCTGATTTATATTCATCATATTATGTACCACGGTAAAAGTGAAAATTCTATAATTTCTGAACAGAAACAAACATGAAAAACCAAACCATTAACACTTGAAAATAGGGAATTTTTATAAATATTTTTTATAAATAGGGATTGAAACCATATTATTGGATCATATATGATTTTATATGTATTAATATTATTTTTTTGTAATTATAATAAATATAATTTTATTATATAATAATTTGTATTTCTTATGAATAAATTTATACATATGGTAAGGGTTTCTCGCCTCACTTTAATTTCTACAAGACACATGCCATATCCACCACTTGTCTCATTTTTTAGCGTATATAATTCCCATGAATATATTTTATAACGTTTTTAATTAAAATTATATATATTTTAAAATACATATATGTTTCTCTCTCTTATGTGTTTTTTATTTAGAGATTAAAAAAGATGCAAGGGTTCTTCATCTTAATTTTGTTTCTCTGAGACATATTTGTAATTATGAAGAATTTTATGTTTATGAGGTGTATATAAATATTATTTTATATTTTATATCATAAATCCTTCTTAATAGATTTAATTTAATGTTAAAATTAATATTATATCACCAATTTGGTTCTTATTCTAAATTTTCCAAGGTGGTAAGGGTTTATTGTCTCAAATTTACTTCTCTGGGACATTTGTTATGATATACACTTTTTTATTTTATGAGTTGTATCTACTGAATTTTTTTATATTTTATCATTAATAACCTTATTCACATGGTATTTAGATTTTTTATGTTATTTAATTCATGGGTTATGTCAATAAAAATTTACCTAAGGGTTAATGGGTTTACGTTACAATCACATTTTTTCCTAGGATTGTTTATGCTTAAATTTTAGATGATGACATTTTTTTACATATATATCAAAAACTCTTAAAAATTATCATATCCTTTGTATATTTCATCATATTACATTTTTCTATCCATTTTAAACTCTTTTTTACTCTTGTGATCAAATAAATGTTTTTATGAAATATAATAATATAACTCTCTTCGGTCGGGAACCCTTTTCAGTAATGTCCATATTTTATTTAAACTATTTTTATGAATATATTTTTTTATTATTATGAAAAAATTTATTAAATTAATTTCTGAAAATGATTTATTTTTTTTAAAAAACGTTTTTATGTAATATTTTTTTGTTCTTAAAATGAGGTACATTTTAAATCTTACTAAATATTTGAATGGAATTTTTGTTTTAACGTAAACCAAATTAAAGGCCTTTTGCATAGTCAAGAATTTTTCTTCCACTGGAGATTCCTTTATATGTTTCTATGGTTTTTTTAAAATAAAAAATTTAACATTTTATTTTTCATATTTTAATATTATATATATGTGATCTCAAAATGAAAATTTTACTTTTCAAAAGATATTTTCTAATGATATTTTAATGGTAGTTTAATTTATGAAGACATCCTTTGACATTTATTATGATTTAAAATTTATATTATTGAATTTTAGTATAATTTTTATTTTCATATATGGTTTATGATTATGTTTATGGGATTTTAATTAAGAAAATTTTCTTTAATGGGTTATGCTATTATGAAATAATGAATGTTTTATCATCATTTGGATCACATTTTTATGGATTATGGTTATTTAACGGGTGAGAGGGATGTTGATCATGATGGTGGGTGGGTTTCTTACATCCCTCAAATGAACAAGGTAATGATGTTGGAGTTGAGAAAATATTAATATTTTATAGATTTAAAAAACTCTAAAGAATGAATTTACTCCAAAGATAATGTTGGAAATAACTGGTTATGAGTTTCCATCATGGGGATTTTTCACAATTATAGTATTTTTTGTGAACTTTTTGTAAAGAAGTTGTTTTCTATACTTCTATCATAGACCCTCCCTCCAAATATTCCCCTATTGAGTTGGTAATGAAGGAAGAGAGATAATAACCCTTTAGTCCTACTTTCATTAGGCCCCAGGGTGGTGACCATCACCAAGGGTATTGAATCTCATGAAATAGAGGAATTACCCTTTTTATAGTAACAAACCTCAGGAGATAATATATATCAACCTCAAACAAACTGAAATAATTATATAAAAGAATAACAAAAATCCATCCTATATGAATGTTTAATGTAAAAATGGTAAAAATACAATAAAAAGATCCAATTTAAATACCCAAAAGTAAATCTAAGAAGCGACACAATAACTATCTAAGTGTTTGAGCTAGTAATGGCCAACATGGTCTCTATAGTCGTTTTGAAAACATGAAAGAGGTTTTATAATGTATGGTGATACTAAAAGTATACTCAGTAAGAAAACCAAATTCTCTCATGCACAACTGAGAGAAGTATACTAATGCTCTCATGATAATATAGATGAACCTATAGCACCTAATAATGTATCTTATCCATCCCCACATCACCAAGTAACAATCTCCAATTAACATAAGTCAAGTAAAGTAATATAGTAATCACATCGATGATAGGATACCCCAAACCACTTTCCCACTGATTGGATTCTCTCACAGCCATACAAAAATGTCACGGTGCTTCTATATCTTTCAAAAGTACCACATAACAACCCACCCACACACACAAGGCCTCATAGATAGTCCCACAACCTGGGAAAACGAAGCTCATAAAATTTCTCCCACACACACATAGAACTCACATCCACATCCCACCCACACACACCTAGGCCAAATACCATGCCACATGTAGAAAACACCTAGGAAAGTACAACACATATCATACAAAATACACCAGGGAAACCACCACTCATATCAACCCGAAGACACCAGGGAAAACCCAACTCACCCACACACACCTGGGACCCACAAACCAAAACCTTCCTGGAGGACCATGGGCTAACACCTCTTGTAAGTGGGAGAAGGGAAGACCAGGTGGCCAGAAATCCATCCTCCCCTAAGGATGTTTGGGAAATACACCCTCCCTAGTGAAAATGGGGGTGTTTAGCACAGAGTTCTCAACAAGGGTGGGGTGCCTATAGAAATCATAATGAAAATACAGGTATGTATATATAGTATCAAACACTAAATCCCAGCCTATGGGTTCTTAGCCAAAAAATCAAAAACCCTATGATACTACCAACTCTGTTACTACTTCTAAATGTATTTATTAGAATCAATAATAGTCACTTAGGATGATGATAAATGAGATCCATCCACAACAAGCCACAACTCAAACACACCCACAACCAACTCATTTAACCAATTATCATGCTATATTAAGGAAACCATTTGTTCATTACATCCATAACTAGGAAACTACCAACCACATCCTGCAATAATCCGCACAACATAAACCACGTAGAGGAAGAAAAAGAACCACAGTAAAAAAACTCAATTCATATTTCCACTCCACCCTTAACACCCCACCTTATAACTATGCTCTAAACCCAAACACCAAAAAACTACACAAGGCACAAGAGATAACAAACCCTCACATTGAACATGACTCCACCAAAAAAGGTAGGGTGTATTCATCTTTAGAAAACTCTCATTCTTAAATTCCATTTTGATAATTCTGGGTTCTCATAGAACAATTCTAATCCTAGGGTCTCTATTTATTTAACCGAATATATACTTTTAATCAATTGAATATATACATATATTCAACACATTATTCACAAAAATCCATCACAATTCATCCGGAGTGCACAAAAAAGACAACCAATGACCATGATTTTCAGTAGGCATATAGCCCTTGTGGATCACAATATCAATAAATAGTAAAATAGAAGCATGCGTCAGTTTTACCTAGCCCACATTTATTTTTTTAAAGACGATTAAATTATCTTTATTAAACATGGATTCAACTAACTTCAGTGGGGAAATATTTTTACACTCACCCCACATGATACACAAATAATAGGGATGAAGAGATCCCTACCTCATGAAACAAATGATCAATACCTCCCCATTGTGCCAACCAGGGGGTGCATAAGGATATAGAGAAACAAGATCTAAGGGTACTAAATTGATGTGTAGCTCCTTAGTAAAAAATGGTTATGGGACGCCCATGTATAAAGAGAAAATAGAAATAAATAATGAAGGAAAGGTGTCCAGATTTGATGGGATAGATCCGAGACTCAATGGATATGAAACCATCTTGAAAACTCCATTAAAAGTGGATCTTGAACTTGCATTTTGACTAACATAAATCCTCCTAAGCATTATGAAATTAATGATATATTTTACATCCTTTGAGATGGCTTCAAAAACACATAAATATGGGTTTAAACTCATTTTACATCAAATAAAACATTATTGGGGAGAAATTGGAAAAACTATAGAAAACTGGAAAATTTGAACAACTATTGTAAGTGAATCACTGTTGGGTGAGTCACTATCACGAGTCACCAGTGTGAGCTATTGACATCGATATCTCGATGGAGAGTCCCCATTTGCTGAGTCACCATTCGATAAACTACCACTACGACTCACCGTCATGACCCACTATCAGTGAGACTCCGATATGACTCACCATCAATAAGTCCCTAGTAAGACTCGCCATTAGAAAGTCATAGAAGTGTCTCACTGTCAATGAGTCAATGAGGAGGGTATCTATTCTGGATCACTAGTCCTAACTCATCATTGCGACCTACCATTGGATGACCTACCATTAGACGAGCTACCATTAGTGACTCACCATCATAACTCACCATTGGATGACTTATCAGTGTGAGTCACTATTATTGAATCACCTTTAATGAACAACCATTCCTAAACCATGAGTGGAAAACTGAAAAAATGGTTAAACTCTCAAAAAGATCCAATGTGACCTCTATAACACCTCAAATAGTAGATTTTCATAAAGGAATAGACCGGGAATTTATGTTCCATTACATCAAATACTTCTCTAAATATTCTTGTCCTCAAGAATTCAAAACCACTGTAGAAGGAAAAGAGGTATCTGAAAAACCACCCCATGAGATACCTCATAAGGTCCCTGCTATGCTTGAAAAACCGCTACCAACAAGTCACACTAAAGTTCAACAATAAACTACTAGGTGTTGTTCGAAATATGGATTGAAACCTCAAAATCCAATAACACCTCCTACGACTTCTACTACCCCAACCTAAAACAAGACACACCACCTAAGAACAAATACAAATCCATCTAAAACACATGTATCAATGAAATCCTTTTTCCATGTGAAGATTCTATCCCATTTGGGCAGCATTGACTCACCCGCACAAGTTTTATCACATCTTAAATCAGGATTATTTATTATCAATTAGCCCCCCTCTTAATATTCAAGGATTTTATCACACATTGTAGAAATAGGAAACAAATCATCTCATAAAAAACAAGGTTCAATCATTACATTACAATGGGAAACACAATAAGGGAAAACATAGAACAACTATGGGTACCGAGAAAACATATGTGTCTCCCTTTCCCAAGTAATCTCCTACAGGACACCATGCTTCCACAATATGTGAACCAAGGGAATGGTATTTCCATGTAGAAAAATTTTCTGATGATCTTGGATCCTTACTGACCGCTCCATGAATGACTTTTCATCTTCGACATCTAACTCTCCCAAATCAATGACACAAGAGTCATCGTGATGATACTGAAGAAGTTGGGAGGAATGAAAGATGTTGTGTCCCTTCTCCATCTATGGTGGTAGCACCAAATGGTTTTCCACCATGCCAAATCACCCCAACACCTCCAAATGTCCGATAAACCTTAGAGAATGATTTATCCTCCACCAAACCTTCATTGCCCACATCGAGGGGAAACCTTTAAGAATACATGGTCCCTAACCTCCAACTCCAAGGGAGTACTCCTATGATCAGAATACAACTTCTGCCGATCCTATGCCACTTTCATCCTTTCATGAATGAGATGAACCTTCCCTATCATGCTATGCACTACCTCAGGACCAATAATATCTGTCTCCCTAACCTATATCCAACACAAAAGAAAAATGACACGATCTTTGGTACAAGGATTTAAATGGAGCCATGCTAATGGAATAGTCATAGCTATTATTGTAGGAAAAATCTACCAAGGGTAGGTGTCATACCCAGGATCCACTAAAGGCCAAGATTCATGCTCACAACATATAAGGCCCCAGCCTTAAACCTTACTTAATCTTGAGTTATTACAAGATTACACATTGAATATCTTTTCGGGTTTAGATTTTTAGAGAATTAGATCATAAAACTTGCATTACATTCCACATATAAACAAAGTGGTTACATAAAGATAGTATTATTCATTCCCATCAATGGAATCATATTTAAAATAAACATGGATTCTTTCTTGACATTTCCTTGACACTATCATCATATCATGTACCTTTCCCTTGACCTGTGAAAAACATTTCAAAAAAACTTGGGATGAGCATAAAAAGCTCAGTAAGGGATATAAAAATATGGAAAGGAAACATGGGTACATATATACATAAGGATGAGATCATACTTTACCTATAAAACATAATCACTTTAACATACCTCATCAAATCATGAATAAATCGTAGAAATCATAAGACATAAAGGTAACTTGAGGCATTCATAACATTCTTACGTAGGGAGTAACCCTCTTGGTTACATTTGGAATACCCATCACAGTATATTCCCTAAATCTCTTCGAAGAAACCTTAAAGTTTCACTCCTTCATGTTACCCAATGCATTGGAGAGCTATATCGGGCTCACCTGCCCTTAGTTTATCACGGAACCACCCGTTTTCATAATAATTCCCAAGAACCTCAACATAATCATATCACATAAAACAAGCATAAAGGAAACATAACATTTATACCTTTCAATAACAAGATATCAATACAACACATTGATATAAAAAAATTATGAAAACCATTTTCAATACCAAAATAAAAAAAATAAAACATGGTAGTTATTTTTCTTTTAAAAAATGGTATGGCTTGTAGAGGAAGCCGAAACTCAAATAACGGTCACGACGGCGGAGAAGTCATTGTCGCCGCATACGTACGACAAAAACATTCCCTTTTGTCATTTAGTTTACGCTTCGTATAAAAAATATTCCTTTTGAATAAACATAAAATTCAAAGGGGTTTATACACCGTATAAAAGAAATTTGTGTATAAAATAAAATATGCCTCAATTAAAGGAGATTGAGACGAAGTCTCATACCTTGGGTCTGACTTGACTCGATCGTTCTTTAATGTCCTAAATAATAAACTTGAGTTAATTTCTACTTGTTTAAGAACCTTTTTCAAGTTCATTATTCCTTTTATATCACTTATTGTCATGTCATGAACACTATGTAATTATTTAAGTTAATAACGGTCATTTTAACGATCATTGGTACTTGAGTCAAAAATAAGCCCTTTGTAATTATAAGTTGTTCATGTATCCATTTTATCCAGAATGGTATTCATGATGTAGATATCATATATTTCATATATATCCAGTACATGCATGCATTTATAATATTACATAATCATTTAGAGTTAAGAAATGAAATGCACCGTTCATGGAGACGGTAAGCCATACGTACGCATGAACGCTACTTTCATTTCTATTTCGTATTTTATAGAATGGAATCATAATGATATAAAGGTATATTATAATTCCAGTATAATATCATATATAATATCATATTTCCATCCTTTATACGTCCCACATATGGTATTTAACGAATCAAATCACTTTAAGGGGGCGGTAGTCCGCACTTCCTTAAAAGAAGATATCGCGTTTACCCATAATGGAAACCATAAAGGTATGCCCAAAATGAAAAATACAAAAGCTTAAGGAAAACATAAACATATTATAAATCATATATAAATATAGTGACATCTTAATGGCCACCTTTGAAGGTGTTAAAAGAATGTTGAACAATCATCGTTTCGGGAGGCATAAATTCGTCATCCCCAGAAACAGTATGTTCGTTAACCATTAGATGTAGGTGTGTGTAAGTGTAGCTCAAATACTTATTATAACAACATCCTAGTATATTGAAGATACTTTATTTGCTACAAGAGAAAAGAATAAAAAGAGTTTAGGGGGTTGGAGAAGCAAAATAAAACAAAAGGACTCAAAAGAAGACATTACCTTAAAATCGGGTAACTCCCTTTGGTTTGAGCTCAAAGGCTTCCTTGGGAAGACTTCTACCCAAAGTGAGGCTTCAAGGAGTAATAGAGAGAAGTGGAGAGACAAAATGGGCAGGGTTTTTCCGAGCCAAAGGCTTTGGGAGTGTGGGAAAAGAGGTAGAGGTGGGGACCGTTTATAAGAGGAGAGGAGGGGCACTCTTGGAAAGTAAAGAAATATTACTTTATTTGAAAATGATTTTCGGATTTAAATGGTCCCAAATTGATATAATTCGAGGATAAGGTGATAAGGGTTCTAAATCCACCCATACAATAGGTATTGTACATGTTTAGGTCTTAGATTTTACATTATCATTCCATTTTATTTAAATCGTTAAATAATGAGGTCATCGCTGCATCATCATGATGTCATAAATAATTTAATTTATTTAAAGTATAAAAATTATAAAACAAATACTATGATGTATGAAATATTTTTATCTTTCCAATGACTATTTATAATCAAAAATCTGATCTTTATAAACCCATGTAAAAATTGTTTTAGTAAAACATATCATGTTTGTGTCATTTTTACTTTATCATTAAATAAAAAGTTATTTATGTCATTTCCCAACCAAAGTGGCTCCATGGGGTCCCCAAGTTGACCCATGGATTGTCTTGGTCGGCCATGACACATCCAATAAGGGTCTGACATGTTTCAATCTCATCTCATATTATTAAAACATTATTTTTACCTTAAACTACACTAATTACCTCTAATCGCGATTAAGAACTTAAAAGTTACTACTCACCAAAAAATTATTTTAATCTCATTGAACCACATTTTACTTATTAATGACAACCATGTATGTCGGATTTTTGAAATTCAAAACAAAAAGGTGGAAAAATTTCATTTAAATGAAATATCAGTTTCTTTAACTACCACTTAGTGATTTCACTATTCATCTAAAATTGAAGTTTTTCAGAAAAATACCAAAACTTCACCCTAAGATATATTTGATATTATGAATTCAAAAATGAAGTCTATTTTACAAAATTCAAAACATATAAGTCACATTAATTAATTTAATAATTAATTCCCGCTGTCAGAGCAAATAGCGTGTTTTTATGAAACAATAAGTATCAAAAGATTGACACCAGTTTAAGTCCAATTTCAAAGTGAAATTGATTCCAATGATCACCATTGGATTAAATGGTAAAAATATATTCTAATTTCACTTCAAAACCAATTCAAAACATAATCTAATCATATAAATAAATTATATTAAAAATAAGTTTTGATGTAAAATGAGGTATTTTTTACTATTCATTAAAAAATAAACATTGTCAGAAAAATACCAAAAATTCACACTAAGTAAATTTTGATGTCCCAATCATAAAGAATAAGTTTATTTTGACAAACATAGATTATAAAATTGTCAAAAGATAGATTTAAAAATGGTTTTCCATCAAAAGGCAGTAAAACAATCTTTTAAAAATATTAGTGTATTCCATGCTTAAGATTGGATTTATTATAGTTTTAAGCCTCTAAAACACTATCTAATTCATTAATAGAAATAGATAAAAATATATATTATTCATTACTTACTTGGGATATTACATCCTTCCCCCCTTTTGAAAATTGCATCCCCGAAATTTATTTACTTATCAGATAAATGGGGGTACTTATCCCTCATTGCATTTTCAGATTCCCATGTTGCCTCTTCCATCATGTGGTTTTTTCACAAAACCTTTACCTGATTAATCACCTTATTCCGTAACACTTTCTCCCTATGGTCAAGAATCTGGACCGGTTGTTTCTCATAAGATAGGTTCTCTTCCAACTGAACTACCTCTGGACTCAAAACATGAGATGGATCTGGCATATACTTTCTCAACATCGAAACGTGAAAATCATTGTGTACCTGAGATAAACACGGAGGTAAAGCCACCTGGTATGCAACTGATCCAACTCTCTCCAGAATTTCATATGGTCCAATGAACCTTGGACTCAGCTTTCCTTTCTTACAAAATCGCATCACACTTTTCAATGGTGAGTCTTTGAGAAAAACCTGATCACCTACCTCGAAAGATAGATCCTTCCTCCGGTTATCTGCATAACTCTTCTGCCTACTCTGATCTGTTCTCATGTGCTTCTAAATCAGATGAACTTGTTCTGCCATCTTTTCTACCAATTCTGGTCCCATCAACTTCCTTTCACCCACTTCATCCCAGAAAGCTGGAGTTCGACACCGCTTCCCATATAATGCCTGAAATGGTTCCATCTGTATACTGGAATGAAAACTGTTATTATATGAAAATTCAACCAAAGAAAGATGTTGGTCCCAACTTCCCTGATAATCCATAGAGCAAGAACGTAGCATATCCTCCAAGGTCTGAATTGTTCGTTCTGACTGCCCATCTGATTGAGGATGAAAAGTTGTACTAAAATTTAATTCAGTACCCAGCGACTTCTGAAGGCCTTTCCAAAAGTTATAAGTGAACCTGGGATCACGATCAGATATAATGGAGAGAGGAACTCCATGTAACCTGACTATCTCTTTAAGATACAAACGGGAAAGTTGATCTAGGGAAAAATTATCTTGTATAGCAAGGAAATGAGCAGATTTGGTCAAGCGATCAACAATAACCCAGATTGCATTATTACCTTGAGATGTATTCGGTAATCCCACAACAAATTCCATGGATATATTCTCTCATTTCCACTCTGGTACTGGTAATGGTTGAATCATCCCTTTCGGTAACTGTCGCTCTGCTTTAACCTGCTGACAAGTCAAACACTTCACAGTAAAGTCAGCAATATCTCTTTTCATTCCATCCCACCAGTAATACTCCCGAAGATCTCTATACATCTTAGTACTGCCTGGATGAACTGAAAATGGAGAACTATGAGCTTCACATAACAACTCTCTCTTCAACTGTGAATCACAAGGCACACACAATCTCTTCCCAAATCTAAAAACACAATCATTATCAATGTTAAATTCAGGAAACTTACCTTTCTGAACCAGCTCTACCTTTTTCTGCAACTCATTGTCTTGCTTCTGTGCTTGCTTGATTCTATCTGATAGAGATGATCTCACTGATACCTGAAACAAAACAGAAAAACTTCCTGCACCAACAAATTCTATGCCAAAGTTCATCAAATCCTTAACCAAAGGATCATGTTTCAAATGCAACATTTCTAATGAAGCATTACTTTTTCGACTCAAATCACCAGGCACTTTATTTTCTTTTCCCGGATGGTAATGAATTGTACAATCATAATCCGTGATTAATTCTATCCATCTCCTTTGTCTCATGTTCAATTATTTCTGAGTGAATATATACTTTAAACTTTTGTGATCAGTATATATTTCACACTTTACTCCACACAAATGATGCCTCCAAATTTTTAAAGCGAAAACAACATAAGCTAATTCCAAATCATGTGTAGGGTAATTTACCTCATGAGTTTTCAACTGTCGTGAAACATAAGCAATTACCTGATCATTCTGCATTAGGACGCAACCAAGTCCTTTCAATGAATCATCACTATAGATAACAAACTCACCATTCCTGGAAGGTAGTGCCAAAACTGGAGCATTCACCAATCTTCTTTTCAATTCCTGAAAACAATCATCACATTCTTTTGTCCAGATAAACTTAACACCCTTCTGAGTTAGCTTAGTCATTGGACTAGATAACCATGAAAAATTTCTAACAAACCTTTGGTAATAGCCTTCCAAACCAAGGAAGCTACGAATCTCGGTTACATTTGTGGGTCTTGGCTATTCTTCCACAACTTTTGTTTTTTCAGGATCAACAGTTATTCCATCTTTAGAAACAATATGACCAAGGAAAGAAATTTATTGCAACCAAAACTCACACTTACTGAATCTTCCATACAGTTTCTTTTCTTTTAAGGTTTGCAAGATAACACTTAAATGTCTTTCATGCTCCTATTTACTTTTAGAAAACATCAAAATATCATCAATGAAAACCACCACAAACTTATCCAAGAACTCATGGAAAATTCTATTCATTAAGTCCATGAATACAGCAAGTGCATTGGTTATCCCAAAAGGCATTACTACAAATTCATAATGGCCATATCTCGTACGGAATGCGGTCTTCGGAATATATTCCTCCTTTACCTTCAGCTGATGGTACCCCGATCTCAAGTCAATCTTTGAAAAAAACTGAGCTCCCTGGAGCTGATCAAACAAATAATCGATATGAGGCAAAGGATATTTGTTCTTAACAGTGATGTTATTCAAGGCTCTATAATCAATGCAAAGTCTCATAGAACCATCTTTCTTTTTAACAAATAAAATAGGATCACCCCAAGGTGATGTGCTAGGTCGAATGAAACCTTTCTCTAATAAATCTTGCAATTGCTCCTTCAACTCTAAAAGTTCAATTTGAGTCATTCGATAAGGGGGTTTTGAAATTGGCTTAGCATCAAGAACTAAGTCAACAGTAAACTCAACTTCCCGATCTGGTATTATTCTAGGAAACTCATCAGGAAAAACATCAGGATACTCATTTACCACTGACACATCGTTAATCTGAACAGTTCCTTTATTTTCAACGATGTGTGCAAGGTAACATTCATTTCCATCTTTTACAAGTTTCTTGGCCTCTTGATAAGTTATCAACAGTAAGGGTTCATTCTTGTACACAAACTGAAAGTCTCTCTGAAAAGAAACTTCTTTAGCTCTACAATCAATCTTATCATGGTAAATAGAGAGCCAATCTATACCCAGGATAACATCAAACTCTACTAGAGGTAGAACAATAAGGTTTGCAAGTAGGTTCTTTCCACAGATAAGGATAGGAAGATTCTTATAAATTCTTTTTGCCTCAACATTCCACCCAGGTGTTTTTACAAAAAGTTCAGGAGTCATTTCTTGAGATGGTATTCCCATTTTATTAGAAAAGGTTTCAGAGATGAAAGAATGTGTAGACCCCGAATCAAACAACACACTGGCATAATCTGAAAAAACAAACAAAGTACCTGATACAACTTCATTTGATGGCCCAACGTCTGCTGAAGTAGTTGCAAAGGATTTCACCACCCCTTTCTGCTTGTAGTCTAACTGCTTCCCATCACCCAAGCTCTTTGTCGGACACTCGTTTTCATAGTGACCCATCTCATTGCACTTATAACATTTCACCAACTGTAAATCAAATTTGGTCTTACCATCACCCTGATCTTTTTCAGTGCAATCACGAGCCTTATGTCCCATCTTACCACATCGGTAGCACTTTCCAGAATTCAGAAGACATTCCCCAGCATGCCTTTTTCCACATTTATCACAAACTGGAAACTTAGTTTTCTTACCATCAAACTTTTTTGAATAATTCTTACCTTTCTCCTGCCACCTCGGTCTCTTCTTCTGCTGGTTTTTATAGAACACTTGATCATCGGCAAACTCCATTTCCACCTTCTCAGCACATCGAACAATCTTTTCATAACTTTTAAACTCACGATAATCTAATGCCCTTTCATATTTTGGCTTTAATCCTGAGTAAAAACGATTGATTTTACTATCAAGGTCTCGGATAAAATTTGGAGCATACCTTGCCAATCAAGTGAACCTTTCTTCATAGGCAGCCACTGAGTCTTCCTCTTGCCTAAATTCCAAGAATTTCTTTTCCATACTAAGTCAAACAACCTTAGGAAAATACTTCTCAAGAAACATACCTTTGAATTCATCCCAGTCGAGAGCATCAATCTCATCGGCATCCCTGGTATTTTTAACCATCGACCACCACTGATCTGCCTCACCCTCCAAACGGTAAATAGCAAGACTAAACTTTTGATTGTCTGAACACCCCATGACATCAAAAATCTTCTCCAATACTTTAATCCACCCTTCAGTAAACACAGGGTCAGATGATCCTCTGAATGATGGGGGATGTTGCCTCATGAAATGTTCAACCACTAACATGTTCCTCTGCGGTTGATCTGGCTGATCTCGTGCATGGATACCACCACCATTTATAGCCTGAGTCAACTGTGCCATCACTGCAACAAATTGTTCTGTTCCAATTCTGACCATCTCGGGATGCTGATTCGGAAGGTTATTTCCTTCTGTATGCCTTCCTTGCACTGCTTCCATGTTTCCTCTGCAGAAAACCATTCTGAACAAACATGTCTTAGATGAAGCAACATGGTAATCTTCAAATGCTATATAATTTCAAAAAAAATATTTTTGGATAATCATTTAATAGAATTCTAACTCCTAAAGTTATCTAAACCGACCTTTGATACCAACTATAAGGCCCCAGCCTTAAACCTTACTTAATCTTGAGTTATTACAAGATTACACATTGAGGATCTTTTCGGGTTTAGAGTTTTAGAGAATTAGATCATAAAACTTGCATTACATTCCACATATAAACAAAGTGGTTACATAAAGATAGTATTCTTCATTCCCATCAATGGAAACATATTTAAAATAAACATGGATTCTTTCTTGAAACTTCCTTTACACTATCATCATATCATGTACCTTTCCCTTGACCTATGAAAAACATTTCAAAAAAAACATGGGATGAGCCTAAAAAGCTCAGTAAGGGATATAAAAATATGGAAAGGAAACATGGGTATATATATACATAAGGATGAGATCATACTTTACCCATAAAACATAAGCACTTTAACATACCTCATCAAATCATGAATAAATCATAGAAATCATAAGACATAAAGGTAACTTGAGGCAATCATAACATTCTTACGTAGGGAGTAACCCTCTTGGTTACGTTTGCAATACCCATCACAGTATATTCCCTAAATATCTTCGGAGAAACCTTAACGTTTCACTCCTTCGCATTACCCAATGCATTGGAGAGCTATATCGGGCTCACCCGCCCTTAGTTTATCACGGAACCACCTGTTTTCATAATAATGCCCAAGAACCTCAACATAATCATATCACATAAAACATGCATAAAGTAAACATAACATTTCCACCTTTCAATCACAAGATATCAATACAACACATTGATATAAAAACATTATGAAAACCATTTTCAATACCAAAATAAAAGAAAAGTAAAACATGGTAGTTATTTTTCTTTTAAAAAAATGGTATGGCTTGTAGAGGAAGCTGAAACTCAAATAACGGTCACGACGGCGGAGAAGTCATTGTCGCCGCATACGTACGACAAAAACATTCCCTTTTTTCGTTTAGTAAACACTTTGTATAAAAAATATTCCTTTTGAATAAACGTAAAATTCAAAGGGGTTTATACACCGTATAAAAGAAAGTTGTGTACAAAATAAAATATGCCTCAATGAAAGGAGATTGAGACGAAGTCCCATACCTTGGTTACGACTTGACTCAATCGTTATTTAATGTCCTGCATAATAAACTTGAGTTAATTTCTACTTGTTTAAGAACCTTTTTCAAGTTCATTATTCCTTTTATATCACTTATTTCCATGTCATTAACAATATGTAATTATTTAAGTTAATAACGGTCGTTTTAACGATCATTGGTACTTGAGTCAAAAATAAGCCCTTTATAATTACAAGTTGTTCATGTATACATTATATCCAAAATGGTATTCATGATGTAGATATCATATATGTCATATATATCCACTACATGCATGCATTTATAATATTACATAATCATTTAGAGGTAATAAATGAAATGCACCGTTCATGGAGACGGTAAGCCGTACGTATGCATGAACGCTACTTTCATTTCTATTTCATATTTTATAGAATGGAATCATAATGATATAAAGGTATATTATAATTTCAGTATAATATCATATATAATATCATAGTTCCATCCTTTATATGTCCCACATATGGTATTTAACTAATCAAATCACTTTGAGGGGGCGGTAGTCCGCACTTCCTTAAATGAATATATCGCGTTTACCCATAATGGAAACCATAAAGGTATGCCCAAAATGAAAAATACAGAAGCCTAAGAAAAACATAAACATATTATATATCATATATAAATATAGTGACATCTTAATGTACACCTTTGAAGGTGTTAAAAGAATGTTGAACAATCATCGTTTCGGGAGGCATAAATTCGTCATCCACAGAAACAGTATGTTCGTTAACCATTAGATGTAGGTTTGTGTAATTGTAGCTCAAATCCTTATTATAAAAACATCCTAGTATATTGAGGATACTGGAGTTGTTACAAGAGAAAAGAATAAAAAGATTTTAGGGGGTTGGAGAAGAAAAATAAAACAAAATGACTCAAAAGAAGACATTACCTTAAAATCGGGTAACTCCCTTTGGTTTGAGCTCAAAGGATTCCTTGGGAAGACTTATGCCCAAAGTGAGGCTTCAAGGAGTAATAGAGGGAAGTGAAGAGACAAAATGGGCAGGGGTTGGCCGAGACAAAGGCTTTGGGAGTGTGGGAAAAGAGGTAGAGGTGCGTGCCTTTTATAAGAGGAGAGGAGGGGCACTCTTGGAAAGTAAAGAAATATTACTTTATTTGAAAATGAGTTTCAGATTTAAATGGTCCCACATTGATATAATTAGAGGATAAGGTGATAAGGGTTATAAATCCACCCATCCAATAGGTATTGGACATTTTTAGGTCTTAGATTTTACATTATCATTCCATTTTATTTAAATCGTTAAATAATGAGGTCATCGTTGCATCATCATGATGTCATAAATAATTTAATTTATTTAAAGTCTAAAAATTATAAAAAAAATACTATGATGTATTAAATCTTTTTATATTTCCAATGACTATTTATAATCAAAAATCTGATCTTTATAACCCCATGTAAAAATTGTTTTAGTAAAACATATCATGTTTGTGTCATTTTTACTTTATCATTAAATAAAAAGTTATTTATGTCATTTCCCAACCAAAGTGGCTCCATGGGGTCCCCAAGTTGACCCATGGATTTTCTTGATCGGCCATGACACATCCAATAAGGGTAGGACATGTGTCAAGATCATCTCATATTATTAAAACATTATTTTTACCTTAAACTACACTAATTACCTCTAATCGCGATTAAGAACTTAAAAGTTACTATTCACCAAAAAATTATTTTAATCTCATTGAACCAAATTTTACTTCTTAATGACAACCATGTATGTCGGATTTTTGAAATTCAAAACACAAAGGAGGCAAAATTTCATTTAAACGAAAAATCAGTTTCTTTAACTACCACTTAGTGATTTCACTATTCATCAAAAATTGAAGTTTTTCAGAAAAATACCAAAACTTCACCCTAAACTATATTTGATATTCTGAATTCAAAAATGAAGTCTATTTTACAAAATTCAAAACATATAAGTCACATTAATTAATTTAATAATTAATTCCCGCTGTCAGAGCAAATAGCGTGTTTTTATGAAACAATAAGTATCAAAAGATTGACACCTGTTTAAGTCTAATTTCAAAGTGAAATTGATTCCAATAACCACCATTGGATTAAATGGTAAAAATATATTCTAATTTCACTTCAATACCAATTCAAAACATAATCTAATCATATAAATAAATTATATTAAAAAGCAGTTTTGATGTAAAATGCAGTATTTTTCACTATTCATTAAAAAGTAAACATTGTCAGAAAAATACAAATAATTCACACAAAGTAAATTTTGATGTCCCAATAATAAATAATAAGTTTATTTTGACAAACATAGCTTATAAAATTTTCAAAATATATATTTAAAAATGGTTTGCCATCAAAAGGCATTAAAACAATCTTTTAAAAATATTAGTGTATTCCATGCTTAAGATTGGATTTATTATCATTTTAAGCCTCTAAAACACTATCTAATTCATTAATAGACATAGATAAAAATATCTATTATTCGTTACTTACTTGGGATGTTACACAACATGTGGTCCAACATATGGATTGTCAATTCTGTCTTCCCATATATTTGATGGTGAAAGGAATTACTGAAATATAACTGAGTGATAAAATAATAATGAAATACCCTACAAACATGTGAAGTAAAACATATATCCCGATCCAAAAAAATAGATCCTATAATTCTATGAATCCGCAACACCTTATCCACATACCTATTGTAAAAGGTATCCACTACACACGACTCCTTGATTGATATGAAGTGATCCCATTTCGCCAGCCGATCCATGACTACCCAGATTGCATAACATCTTCCTTGAGACTGGGGTAATCATGAGATGAAATCCATCGAGATGTCATCCCACTTCCACTTGGAGATACCTATGGGATGCAATAAACCCCCAGGTACATGGTGCTCAACCTTCACCTTCTTGCAAAATAATCACTTCTTTATAATCTCTACTGCTACCCATTTCATCCCGGGCCACAAAAACATCTCTTTACAGCTGCGATAAATCTTTAAAACTACTAGATATACAACTAAATGTTTGCTATGAAACTCCCAGATAAGTCCCTCATGCATCGCCAATAGAACAAATATCCTTCCATGAAATAACACCCAATTCTAACCATCCTCTGACCATCCTTCCGTAGTATCACCATGGCCAACACGATCGCACTTCACCTCTACCTCTGAGTCTCCCCACTGGGACTCCTCAACCAACTATATTAGATAATTCTATACCCCCATCTAAAAAAATATGCCTCTACTTACATACATTCTTGTATCTAAGTGAAAGTCAACTAACTCCTCCACCAATTTCCAAGAATCCACAAATTCCCAAACTACCACATTCTATGAATTTCTATTGAAAGTATCAGCTATGAAATTACCTTTTTTGAGGTGTAAGATATTTTGAAGTCATAGTTTTGAGGAAACTCTATTCACCTCTGATGTAACATGTTCATATCTCATTATTAGAAGATATATCTCAAGATATTGTTATCTGTGAGGACCACAATGTGCTCACCAATGAGGTAATGTCCCCACAACCTCAGCGTGAACATGATATCTACTAGATCCATATCATGGGTGGCATAGTTATGTTCATGGGTACATAACTGCCTAGATCCATAACATATAACTTCCCATTTTTTCATTAGTACAGATCCCAAAACCAGACGAGAAGCATCAAATAACACCTCGAACATCACCCCTTCCTATGGAAACCTGTGCGCTATAGCACAAACCAACTTCTTATTCATATAGATAAAGACTTTCGGGCACTGCTCACTCAATAAAAATTCCTAGTCTTTTCTTGTCAAAGCTGTCAACATGGATGAGAATTGAGAGAAATCAGGTACAATCCTCTAGTAATACTCTGCCGAACCAAGAAAAATATAAACCTCTATAACATTCTTGTGTGATTCCAAAGAAACAACTTCCTCAACCTTTGATGGGTCCACTTCTATACACTGTTGAGACACTAAATTTACATGGAATTGTACCTATCTTGTCCAAAACATACACTTGGACAACATACCATAGAGCTTGTGGAATTGAAGAACCTCCAAGATAGTTCTAAGATGATCATTATGAACCTCTATGAATTTGAGTAGATCAATATGTCATCGATGAATAAAATTACAAACCGATCTTGGAACTCATAGAAAACGGAGTTCATGGGACCCATGAACACAAATGGTGAATATGTAACACTGAAAGACATAACCAAGAACCCAAAGTGCCCATTATTTCACCTAAAAATAGTCTTCAGGATATTATCTTCCTTTAACCTCATCTGGTGATACCTAGAATATAGATTAATAATTGAGAACCAACTTTCTCCCCTCAACAGGTTGAAAAGATCGTCTATCATCGGGAGAGGGTAATGATTCTTAACCGTCAACTGATTCAACCTTTGGTAATCTATATACAACATTAGACCACCATTTTACTTCTTCACAAACAATACTAGAGCACCCCATAGTGACACACTAGGATAGATGAATCCATTCTGCATTAGATTATATATCTGAATCCTTTACTCAAGTAGTTTTAAAGGTTCCATCTGATAAGGATACATCGAGATTGGAGAAGCATTGGGCTGAGAGTCTATCCAGAACTCAACATCATATTGAGGGGGTAGATTCAAAACCTCCTTATAGATGAAATCCAAAAAATCCCCATCAATTATAGGAATTTACTCTATCTCATCATCCACCAATTCCACTTACAGCTCATCCAATAATGAAATAAGTGGCTCTATACGCTGACTGCCCATTTGGAAACTCCACCCTCCAACGATAGACACACACTGGACATCCACATATAGAAACATGAATCTACTTTGGAAGTAGTCAATAACAATATGTATAGAGTACAACCAATCTATTATAATGATGACACCATACAATTGCATCTGTAATAGGAAAATATCCCCACAACACTAATGAAGTTCCATCATCAGCCTACATCACTCTCATACATCAAATAAGTTGGTCTATCCTCCGAATGGTCTATTCAACACCAGAGGAACAAGAATCATGTATATGTATTTTATAGAGAATGGGATATATTGGGTACCAAAAAAGAGTGTGAATATCCTAAATCAAAAAAAGTGCAAGTAAGAGTACTGAAAAAATTGATCGTACCTCGAACGATCTCCAACCCTATTGGAACTGTCGCCTCTGTGGTGTGCAACTGACCATGCCCAGATCCTCTTTCCTATTTATGATGACCAACTCCTTGACCATGTCCAGTCTAAGGTCCCTAAGTAACACCCCGAGGTCATCCCCTACATTCTCCTTCTCCCCTCGGTGGTGTGTGACGCTGCGGTCCCTACTACTAGAACTTCCCTTCCATCAACTACTATTGAGACGGGAATTGTACCTGCCCAACTCCACCATACTAAGATTTAACGGCCATAGGGTACTGAATATTATTATTCCCATGTACTCCAAAGATAAAATATCCACCCACAGGCCCACATGATAGGCACGAGGACCAGAAGGTCAAAAGGGGAAATGTTGAGGTTTCCTCCCCACCGGTCGCAACCACAAAGGCCCTAGAACCTGAGGCCTACTACTAATAACCATTCCCTTCAATGAACTGGGTTGGCTCACCTCTCGTGGTATTCCTCCTCATGAGTGCATGCTACAAACTACTTTCTCTTTATTTTGTACATTCAAGTATGTCAGCAAGGTAAAGGGAGTAACCACGTACTGGATAGAAGGACAAAGTACCTCCTACTAGAATATCACACAAGACTCCCCATCCGGAAAGAGATCTAGATAAAAATGAAGGAGATACTTGAATTATATCCCCAAATCCCATACCAACACACTCCCCTAATAGAGGTAGAGTAACTACTTCTTATTCTCTGCCTTTGTGGTCGAAGAAATGAATATTTCTTGGAACATATTCTCAAAATCGACCCACATAACATCAGCCTCCTTCATCTCCCTCAGGTAAAACATCCACCAATGATGTGAAACTCCCCACATCTGGATCATTTCCAAGGGAACCTAGTACTCCATCAAATTTTCGATCAAACTGATGGTGTTCACAATATCATCGATCCAACTCTCTATCTCCATGTACGAAACGCTACCCTCATACTTAATTATAGTATTTTGTTGGATAGTATGTAATGTTTTCTACCACGGGTTGTCCTCCTCCACTAGTTTAACTATCTATCGATAAGCCAAGACGACGTGATTTTCTTCCACTACCTTTACTACATGAGGAAGAATATTGGGTTCCATAGCTGAAAGGTGAACAAGGAATTCCTAATCTAGAATGGTATTGAATTTTATTCAAGATTCATTTTAACTCATTATTTATTTAAATTATTCAAAACACCCTGTTCAAACAAGAAAAAAAATTCATTATGATTCATGTACCTATCCTAGGGTCTCTACTCTACAAATGGTGTACCCTCACATGTCTATTCAGTAGGATCAGATTCCTTGCATCGAATCATGGGGATCCTAAAATCGTGTGTCCTATCCTGTCTTACATGGACTATGTCATGCACCAAGATCACCTAAAACTTTTTCACTACCAACCCATGCAATACTCGATCTACATAACTCCAAACTCTATCCTATCTCTCAACCATAACCTCTGATACCATTATATAATAACCATATCCCTCCAAAGATGCTCCTCATGATATTGAAATGAAGGAAGAAAGACTATGATCCCCTTGAGTCTTGACACCAGTAGGCCCCTGGGTGGTAACCAGCACCAAGGATATATAATCTTACAAAATGGGAGTCATTAACTTTTTTATAGTAAAAAAGATTGAGAGATAAGATATATCAACCTCAAAAAATCTCTATGAAATATATAAAGGGAAAACCAACATCCATACCACATGTATGTTTAAAGTAAAAAATCTACAAATACAATGATAATCTCCAATGTAAATACCCAAAAGTATAGCTAATCCACAATATATTAACTATCTCAAGGTATGTGATAGTAATTCCTACCACATTCCCCCTAGTTTTCCTAGAAAACTAAAAGTAGTTTTATAATGTAGGGTGAGAATACAAGTATACTCAGTGGGAAAACCAAAGTCTCTCATGGACAAGTTAGAGAACCATACTAATGCTCCTGTGAGAAAATAGAAGATCCAACATCACCTAAAAAGGTATCCTAGCCATCCCCACCTCACCAAGGAACACTCTCCATGTAACAAAAGTAAATTAAAGTAATATAGTAATCACATTAATGAGAGGGTGTCCCATACCACTTTCCCACTGATTAGCTTCTCTTACACCCTAATTCCAAAAATCATGGTGCTCCCATATCATATTAAAGTACAATGTCACAACTCACCTGCACACACCTTGGCCTCACAACTAGTCTCGTAACCTAGACAAACAATGCTCATCACATTATCCCCATACACAACTGGTCCTCACAACCACATCCCACCCACAGACACCTAGGCCACATACCACGTCAAATCCCAAAAACACATAGGAAAGTATAACACATCTCATCCCAAAGACACCTGATAAACCACCATTCATCTCATCACGAAGACACCTGGGAAAACATAACTTTATCACACACACCTGGGCCCCACAAACCACAACCTGCCTAAAAGACCTTGGGCTAACACTGCATGGAAGAGGGAGCAAGGAAGAGATGGTGTCCATCCATCCATCCTTCTATCAGGATGTTTGGAAAATACACCCTCCCCTATGACAATGGGAATGTTTGACACATAGTTCTCAACTAGGGTAGGGTGAGTATAGAAATATCATAGAAATATCAGGTATGTATATATAGTATCGAACACTCAAACACAACCTATGGGTCATCGACCAAAAAATAGACAATTCTATGATACTTACAACTCTACTAATACCTCTAAATGAATTTATTATCATCATCAATAGTCACTTTGAAAGTTGATAAATGAAATCCATCCACGACAAGACATAACTGAAACATACCCCTAGTTGCCACATTTAACAAATTATCATTCTATTTAACGGAAACCATTTAATCATTCCATCCCTACCCGGGAAACTACCATCCATATAATGCAACAAAACACACAATATAAACCAATTATATGAATAAAATAACCATAATAAAGCAACTTACTTCATATTTCCACTTCATCCAACACCTATACCAACCACTACCATCATCAATATTAAAAGTCATTCCATCCAATCCTTTCTCTCAATAAGAAAACTACCAACATATAGCCAGAACCAGAAACACATCTCATCACAACCAAAATTGATAGCCCCACTTTATAATAACACCCCACCCATCACACCCAGTAACACAAACATACAACAACCTGAACCTGCAAACTTGCTGCTTGAGTACTACCCATCCAATCCACAATCAATCAATCTCTCAACCTAAGATTCATTGCACCACCCGTAACACCCCACTATATAGTTGTTCTCTCAACCCCAACACCACACAACCACACAAGGCACAAGACAGAAAAAACCACACACATCACATAACCATGCCAAAAAAGGCAGGATGTATTAAGATTAACCAAAAACTCATTCTTTTATTACACTTTGATAATTCTGTGGTTATCATAAAATAATTTTTATCATCAGGAATCCATTTATTTAACCAAATATATATAGGTAATCAATTTCATATATACATCCATTGAACACATAATCAATAACAAGCCATCAAAAGTCATCCTGAGTTCAAAAACAAATATCACCAATGACCATGATTTTTAGTAGGAATATAGCTCATATAAATAACAATATCAATAAATAGTAAAACAGAAGCATGCATCACTTTTCCCCAACCCCTAATTATTTTTTTAAATCCAATTCGATTATCCTTATTAAATATGTATTCAACTGCCTTCACATGGGGAACATTCGTAAACACACCCCACATGATACATAAATAACAAGGATGAAGGGATCCCTACCTTAAGAAATAGATGGTCAACTCCTCATCCTTATACCAAATAGGGGGTGAGTAGGCGCTAGAGAAACATGATCTAAGGTTGAAACATAGATGCAAGGTTCCATGGGGAATAAAGGTTATTGGTTTCCCAATTATCAAGATAAAATACAAATAAAAAACAATATAATGGTGTTGATCTTTCAAGGACTAGATCTAAGACTCAAGGGATATGAAACTGTGTTGAACTCCCCATTAAAAGTGGATATTGGCCACATGTTTTGACTAACATAAAGACTCCCAAGAATTAGAAAATTAATGATATATTTTATATCCTATGAAACATATTCAAAAACACTTAAATATGGTGTAAAAATCATTTCATGTCAAATAAAATGTTTAAGGGGTAAAACTCGGATAAATAGGTAAAACTGGAAAATGGGACACACTATTGGAAGTGACTCACTGTTGGTTGAGTCGTCATTGTTAGTCTCTGGTATGAGATACTAGTGATGATATACCAATAGAACATCACCATTTAGTGAGATATCATCACGACTCACCGTTGCGACCCACTGTTAGTGGGTCCCCGATGTGACTAACAGTCAGTGAGTCACCAATGCATGTCATTGTTCTGACTCACCGGTCCAGACTCACTATTGAGACCTACCTGTGGATGATCCACCATTAGAAGAGTGAATTTTAGTGACTCACCATCATGAATCATCATTGGATGACTCACCAATGTGAGTTACTGGTCCTGAATCACTGTTGGGAAATTGTAAAAATTAGAAACCTCTAAAAAAGTGTCTTTGTGGTCTCCAAAACACCTCAAACATAGAATTTTCACAAAGGGACCTATAGGGATTGTGACATTACAATTTCCATGTATACCACAAACATATAACTTATTCTTATGATATGTTTTCATGGATCATGATTCATTTTTGATGATTCCACAAAATTTTGATTCTTGTATATCGTCATGATAACAACTTTGACATGATTTATGATTAATGATACTTGAAATTTTGTTTTGTATATATGATTGTTGTGATCATTTTTTCATACCATTATTCTTGTATCATGATCACTTATGGACATTAGTTGATATATCTTATGTTTACCCTTATAGATCATTTGGGATCACCCTTTATTATGTTTCCATTCCCTAGGTTATGAAGAAAGTTTTTAAGTATGATATGTATTAGAAGGGTTCTAGATGTGATGAACTTAATGTAAAATGATGCAGATGTTTTATGTACTGTTAATTTAAATATCCAAATTTCCAATGAAAAAACAGTTAAGATCCTTAAGAATTTATTATTTTGGAATTTATTTAATATTCTTATAAAATGATGTATTATTTATGTATAAATATTTTTGTTCATATACTTGGTATTAGGGGAAAGGTTATGTTGTTTTATGAATCTATGATAAGGAAATGTTAGTGAGAACCATTTGGATAGGCATAAGTATAATAGAACATCCTATGTTATGATAATGTAAGAAGTATGTTTCTCCTTGAAAATAAATCACCTTTAAGATACTATTATGTCGATGCGGCTATGTAACATATGCACCTACAGGAAAAAAAATATGAATGAGTAGGAATGGGTATTATCTTAATCTTCACCAACGCATGATGAGTGGGACTAATATTGTATATTTAGCTATTCATTTCAGATGGATATTCATGGGCTAAATCACATTTTGTTTATGAAAAAAAATGAAGGATTTGAATAGATGATGATCATGGATTGCTTAGGATAAACCTAAGTTTTCATATATTGAAAAAAGGTATCATTATTTATGAATCATATGAAATATTATTCATGATTTTATGACTACTCACTATAATTATTGGTGCTTAAACATTTCATTTTTTATTCAATGGATGGAAATATTTTTAATTTTGTTAACATTTAATGTGATAGATTTTGGAATTAATTTCCTCATAAGAAACCAAAAGAAATGTGATTAGTAAGGACAAAACATTGTACTATGAATAACCATTTTGATATATGATTAAAAATATGAACATATATGAGTTTATAAATGAACCAAATGAGAGAAAATAGAGTTTCAAGAAGAATATAGAATAAATAACATTTAGATTCTTACATATTGAGAATGTGGGAAGAATAACTCGATGAAATATATCAATGGAACAAGAATATATTTTATTTTGGGAAAATGAGGATATATAGTTGATAATTGTTTTGAAAAAAAAAATTCAGTTAACACTATGAATGTGAATAATCGTTTCCATATGTTATCATTGATATTTTAATGTTATAAATGTCTAAAATGTGGGCATTATGTAAATTTATTTCCTTGTGTGAATTATCATGAAGATGATCAGAAAGGTTGTAAGAGTAAATTTTTTACTATTTTTAATGAAGAGACTAAAAATGACATATAAAACAAAGTGTTAAGGAATAAAATAAAGAAGAGTCGTTATTGGTTTAAGAGGGATGTGGAATGACTGAAGGGTTTATATATTGGTATTTGATAATTATGTTGTAGAAATGTTTTATCAATGATATTATAGTTATAATATTAAAGAAACATATATGTATTTTTCTAAAGTAGTTTTTATTTAAGTGTTTTAAAAAATATGTTGAATGCTACTGATAACCATAAAAATTGATTTATTGTTATGGTTGAATTTTAGGAAAAATCATGATTGAGGGATAGATAAAACATAATATTTTAATTTTATCAAGATAAAACAATTTATTTTGTATGAAGAGATGATTTATGTTGAAAAATAAAATTGGATAGTATTTATTATCATGAAATTTGTTTTTTCTATGATAATGGAGTGATTAATGTTATATTTGATGAAGGTTGCTGCATTTTTTTATTAATATAATGTATTTTATAGTATATGATTATATTAAATGTATATTAGTAAAGTAAACATTTGGATTCATATATGTTTTCAATAAGGTTTTATGGTAATTCATGTTATTTTGGGAAATGAATAACTATTTAAAGAGATTATATAATATGATAATTCACATGTTTTTTATATCACATTAATAGGTACTTTATGTTATTTAGAGATTAATGTTAACTTAATTTTGTAAATATAGTGATATATTTTATATTATTTTGGTTTTTAATATTGTATAGCATATATCAGGTGATTCTTAATGTAATCTCTATGTGGGATGGTTTATTATGAACTTTGGGTGTTATTTTAATGCCTTTGAGATTAATGCATTATTTTATCATATGAAGATTTATCCAGATTAAATAAATCACGTTAAACATTTTGGTCATGGTAAATGTATAGAAATATAAGAAATTTATTATATTAATTTCTGGATGTTATGGTACATTAATAATTAATTTTAGTGCTTATGGAATTAAAGGTTAATATTCCATATTAATTTATTGGAGAAAGATATAAGGCAGAACATGAAATTGATTGAAGCACGACCAAAGGATGAAATTAAATTTATAGGTTCAATGAAATAATTTAAGTATATTTTATAATATTACACACAGTATAATTCATCATATCCAGAATAAAGGATTCTTAAAATGATAATCTTTTCTTTATTACAGTCATTTCTGAGGAATTGATTGTAATTTTCACCCCTCAATAATTATGGGTTTTTCATCTTCAAATTTCTTAAGACCTTGTTCTATATTACTATTTATTATTCAATAGAAGTTATATTTCATCTACATGTTATAATTTTCAATTCCTGATAATGTTCTCGTTATCTGGGAACCCAATTTTTCATTCTTTTAGGTAATCATTTTTCGTCCCACTTCCATATTTAAAAGGAAGTTTCTTCATCCTATTGTATGATTTGGGTTTTAAACAGAGGTATTTTAAAATATATAAAACATTATTATAAAGATAAATATTTCACATATAAAATTTACTTGGGATGGAGGGAATTTAATATCCCAAATATTTAGCTTAAAATAATACTATACTTGATTGTTTTCATAACATAAAATAATTAGCATTAAGTGAACAATGATATAATATAAAAATATATTATTCAAACATGAAAATTATATACTATAAATTGAATTGGAAGGTTTGAATTTTAATAACTAAATTTGGAAAAATATTTAAAAAAAATTTAAATACAGAAAATTTATAGTTTTTTATAATAAATAATTAGAAAATCTTTACAATAGTCATTTTATTCTTCAAAAATTTGTTTTCTTCAAATTTGTTTATATTAAATTTTTTAAAAGTAAAATGTAATTAATTTATATATTTTATATAAATTTTATTTTTTAAATGTATATCAATTTTTAAATCACCATGAAAACATTATGTTATGTATAATTTTGAGTATTTTTATTAAAATATTTTTTTTACAGTGAATACTAAAAAATTATAATTTTTGAGAAAACTATCATTCCTTTTTAGTTAAAATTAATTTTAAGTTTTTAATTTTAAATTAACTTAAATGAATAATAAGTTAATTGTAAATAATATAATTAATTACTTATGATTCATCATTATACATAATTTTCGTATCAGTTCATTTTTTTTTTAAACATTTTTTAGAAAACTATTTTTAAGCATGAAATGTATTTATATTTGTCACGACCCATCCCAGTGGGGCGCGGGCCACAACTCCCCAAGCCCGCCTCCAATAGACCAGGGGCTGGTGACTAGCACCGAGTAGGAATTCTACTAAAATGGGAGGCATTGCCTATAAACCTGTACACACACACACACATCTCCAAGACCACAAAGATGAAAAGTAAAAACTATAAAAAGAAAAGATGCATGCATACACTAAAACCCAACCACAGACTACGACAGGAAAGTAAAGTATAGTAAAGTAAAACCCTGGGCCAAAAGTACAAGCCCACCAAAAAGGAAGTCTGCAACAAAGTCCAACCTGTAGAGAAAGGTATTGAGACTGTAACCCGTCGTCGAAGGAACACACCTCGTCCTGTCTGATCTCACTGAACACCGTCTGGTCCTGGTCCACCTAGAATCCGGTCAAAGGCTCGCTCATATGCACAAGACACGACACGTGCGGGAAAATCCAGTGCAGTGGTGAGTATAACAATACCCAGTAGGACACCCCAAAAACCACAAAGGAAATACAAGAAAGGAAAATACCACAAAGAAAGGTACAGTCAGCTCTACACAGTATATGTCTACGGAACATATAACAAGAATATCCAGATATACTCATACACAAACGACCATCGCGAAAACCACCACTAGGATCCATCTCTAAGATTCCACTAATCATACCATCGGAAGGACATACTTCTAGGTCTAAAGAGAGAGGCACGAAGTACTCGTTCCGGGAGAACACACTCCACAAGTACCATGGGAACAAGATGCTCAGATGAGGATCACAGCCAAGTCATGGGGTGATTCCAACAACTCAGTCTGAGCTAATCCGCTAAGCAGAAGATTGATGCCCGGGTAAAGTTGGTCACGTCGATACCATGAACTCTACCTAGGGTTCCAGGAATGAATAGAGGATCCAGCTCTAAGTCTCATAGAGGGTATTCCAACAACTCTATTCAGGGAGGTCTGTTGAAGGGATCATACCCCAGTATAAATAAGTTGATGCTAGAACCTTCAGAGGATTTCCAAGGGTACGAACCCAAAGAACTAGTCCAAGCAACAGAAGGCAAGTGGCTCAAGCCATGAAGAAAAAGTTACATGGTGTGTAGTATGGTTACACTTCGTGTTCCTTGACCTCGGGTACTGCCCGTGTGAATGGCCTGTGTCCTTCATTCAAGCCATGCAAAACCAAACTACACGGCGTGTAGAAAAGGTACACGTCGTGTTCCTTGACCCCAGGTGCTGCCTGTGTAACTGGCCCGTGTCACTCGGCTTGTCTAAAGTAACTACACGGCATGTAGATGAAAACACACGCCGTTTTCGAGCGCCTGGGCTCGCTCCGTGTACGCTGGCCATGTGCACATACACAGTCTCTGCCCGTGTTCGTGTTTCCTACCTGTGTACCAGTACACGGGGTACCCCATGTATCTGGCTGGGTCTATCCGGGGAGGGGTATACATGGTGTGTCTGTGGTCGTGTATCTTGCCCATGTCCATGTACTCCTAGAGTATATGACAAGTAACCCTACCGATGAACACACGCCGTGTAGCCCATACTACACGGCGTGTAGTCAGGAAAATTTCCAGAACTGCGTCTTCCTCAGTGCGCCTTGGTCGATCTTCCGGATCTTGATTCTGTCATCCGTTCGTAGTGAAACTCCAAATACCGGGTCGGCTCATCTCCATGAAGCTGAATCCGTGGGTTTTGGGTCTTCAATCGACTCCAAAATCCTATTATGGCCATCCGAACGGAAATCATCTGAAGAACGATTTCTTCCGATCTGCTTCAATCTGTCTGCCGAAACCGTCGTCGCACATCCTCAAGACCTCCGCGGTGTTGATCCTTCAATCTGGGATCATTGAATCGTAGAACGGCTGTGCAACGATCCATTGTTCATCTCCCCACGAAGAACGCAAAGAATGCTCATGAAGAACGCGAGAATTTGGGGAATAACACACAACAAATCGAGAGGAACGAACCTCGATTGATGTTCGTGTCGATCATGGTTCATCATTGTTAGAAGGTTGAACGAAACCAAACAAAATTAAAGAATCAATTACCCAAAAATTACTACAAAATCCCATCCCACAAGAACGATCAATCCGCGGGCTAATATATTTGTGGATTAGTCTGCGTTCGTCGTGGAAATCAAAAACAGGGAAGAATTAAAATCACAACAACATCCTACCTAGATTCATTGTGTTTGCTGGTGAAGATCCGCTCGCCGCGTTGTTGTCTCCATCGAAATCTGTCAAGAACATCGCCGCTGCCGCATTGGGGGTTTCCTCTAGAGCTGCCAAGGGTTTTCAGGGTTATGGGGTTTGTAACCCTGGACCCTGGCATAAGCCTCTATTTAAAGAGAATAAAATAAAAAAAGGATTTAAAAGATCTCGCTACAGAAATAAAATATTTTTATTAAATATTTTAATGTTGTTGCGTCCAAAAACTATATTTCACCACCGAACCGCGCCGACCGAAGTTAGGCAACGCCTAAGGTAAAATCGATGTTCTGTACACAACGGTGACCTCATATTTCTAATCCAATCACCCGTTCAAAAGTTATCCACTTTTTCAGGAAAACCGCACACGCGCGTAATTTAATTATTAAATTAAATTCAAACACTTGTTCCGGGGTCACTGGGCCTCGGAACTGCACGCCGTCTCAGAGCCTGGTCTCGAAATAATTCCCATATAATATTAAAATAATACATGGAAAAATCTGGGACAATACATCACACCCACTTTAGGGCTTTTACGTCCCTGAAAAGCCAAAACAAGGGATACTCAAAAATACGTGGGTACTGCACGCGAATCTGAGCCTCCCGCTCCCACGTGCTCTCCTAGAGATTCATGTGCTGTCACTGGACATGCACCAATAGAATAGCTCATCCACAAAGGATCTTCTCCTGCCGATCCTCGATCTCCACTGGGTACTCAGCAAAGGTCGCTCCATCGTCGATGTCCAGCTCTCCCCAGTTGATGACGTGTGATGGATCATGCACGTACCTCCGTAGCTGCGACACATAGAAGATGTTGTGTACCCGTTCCATCTGAGGAGGTAGATCCAAGCGATACTCCACCTCTCCAACTCTACTCAAAATCTGAAAAGGGCCAACTAACCTCGGAGATAGCTTGTCACCTCGGCCAAATCTCTGCAATCCCTGTTAAGGTGAGACCCGAAGGAACACATGGTCTCCTTCCTCAAACTCCAAGGGCCTCCATATCTAGTTGACATATGACTTTTGCCGACTCTGTGCAGTTTTCATCCGCTCCTGGATGACCTGCACCTTCTCGGTAGTAGCTCTCACCATCTCAGGGCCCATGAGTGCTGACTCTCCTGGGCCAGTCCAGCAAAGTGGCGACCTGCAAGGTCTCCCGTATAGAGCCTCGAATAGTTCCATGCCAATAGTGGAATGATAATTGTTGTTATAAGAAAATTCCACCAGTGGTAGGTGATCCTCCCAGCTACGACCGAAGTCAAGTATGCAAGCTCATAGCATATCCTCCAAGACCTGGATGGTCTGTTCTGTCTGACCACCAGTCTGGGGATAAAACGCTGTGCTCAAGCGTAACTGAGTCCCAAAAGCTTCCTGCAATCCCTTCCACAACCGGGATGTGAAATGAGCATCACGATCTAAGATGATCTTGGATGGTACTCCATGAAGCCTAACTATCTCTTTCACATAGAGGCGTCCCAAGCTCTCTACCGAACTCTGCTCCCGTATGGCTAGGAAGTGGGACGACTTAGTGAGTCGATCAACAATCACCCAGATGGCATTATGTCCCCTGGATGTGCGTGGTAAACCTATCACGAAGTCCATGTATATCTCATCCCACTTCCACTCTAGCACCTCAAGGGGCTGAGTCAAACCTGCTGGCACCTGGTGCTCAACCTTTACTTGCTGACAAGTAAGGCACTGAGAAACAAACTATGCCACACTCTTCTTCATCCCTGGCCACCAGAATTGACGTCGAAGGTCCTGGTACATATTTTCCACGCCTGGATGCACCGCCAAAGGGGATGTATGGAACTCCCTCAGAACCTCCTCCCGCAACGTCATTGGTAATATCGTACGCCATCTGAAAAGGACAAAGTGCTCCCCTCCTTCTGAATATCCATCAGTAGAATCACCTGCAGATATCTGAGCACGTAGAGTATCACAACTAGCATCCTCATGTTGTGCTTCCCTGACTCGCTGTAACAGTGGAGGGGTAACAACCATCGACTGAAGGTAAGCTCCCTCATCTCCATCCACGAAGGACAACTACAAAGAGGACAACTGCCTTGTCGCCTCATCAAGCAACTACGAACTGGATTTCCTACTAAGATCATCTACCACCATGTTCCCCTTCCCAGAAGTATAAACGATCTCAAAGTCGTAATCCTGGAGGAACTCAAGCCATCACCTATGTCACAAATTCAGATCCTTCTGAGAAAAGATATATCTGAGACTCTTGTGATCAGAGTAGACGGTAAATTGCTCGCCCATCAGGTAGTGCCACCACATCTTCAATGTGAAGACTACCACTGCCAACTCAAGATCATGGGTCACGTAGTTCTGCTCATGTGGCCTCAACTGACGTGAGCCATAGGCAATCACCGCTTGCCTCTACATCAGGACACAACCAAGCCCGGTTCCTGATGCGTCACAGAACACTATGTACTCGATACCCTCCTCCAGTAATCTCAAGATCGGGGCACTCGTCAGACTCTGTCTCAACTACTGGAAATCCTACTGGCATTTCTCGGTCCACACGAAAGTTTGTACCTTTCAGGTCAAAGCTATCATGGGTGCTGCATTCCTGGAGAAATCATGGATGAATCTCTGATAGTAGCCCGCCAACCCAAGGAAACTCTGCACCTCCATCACGCTCTGAGGTAGCTCCAATGCTAGAACTGCCTCCACCTTTGCTGGGTCAACTGCTACACCATCCGCTGAGATAACGTGTCCCAGAATGTGGACCTCCTGTAACTATAAATGACACTTTGAGAGTTTCTCATACAACTGGTTCCCTCAGAGTGTGTCCAAAACCATCCTTAGGTGTCTCGCGTGCTCCTCCTCGGACACAGAGTAGACAAGGATATCATCGATCAATAACACCATAAACCAGTCTAGATAAGGTTGAAAGATCCAGTTCATGAGTCCCATGAACACTGTCGGGGCATTCTTCACGCCGAAGGGCATCACCAAGTACTCATAATGACCGTAGAAACATCTGAAAGCCGTCTTCGGTATATCCTCTTCCCGTACTCTCAACTGGTGAAAGCCTGATCGTAGATCAACCTTAGAGAACCATCATGCCCCTCTCAACAGTTTGAAGAGGTCATCGATCCTTGGCAGCAGATACTGTTTCTTCACCATCACCTAATTCAAGCGTTGGTAATCCACACACAGCCTCAATCTCCCATCCACCTTCTTAGCAAACAGCACTGGGGCCACCCAGGGTGAAACACTGGGTCTCACAAAGACCTTCTTCTGCAAGTTTCCCAGCTGCATCCTCAGCTCATGAAGCTTTGCAGGAGCCATCCGATAAGCTGATGCTGATATTGGGGTCGTACCGGGTTGCAACTCAATGCAGAAATCTATCTCCTGACGGGGAGGTAGCCCAGGGGCATCCTCTGGAAAGACGTCCTCGTACTCAGCCACCACTGCTGGAAACTGGAAACTCGTAACATCTGTCGCGACAAAGGCTAGGCTAGCCAACTGGTGTGAAATCAGTTGTTCCCTCCTATACATGAGTCTATCTTGCACTTCCTGGGTCTCTCTTTCACCGACAAAAGAGAACCTCATTCCATCACTGCGGACACACCACACCCTTCACCTAAAACAAACAATCTGGGCATGAACTATGGATAACCAATCCATGCCAAGAATGACATCATAAGGCCTCGACGCTACCACCAAGAGGTTCCAGCCTAAACTCTCTCCTCCAAGGGTCAGGTCACACTGCATGCAAAGGTGTGTGATCTCATAATCTTCTCCAGTCGGTGTTTCTAAGTGTAAGGGTTGAGTCAACAGCTCAACTGGAATCTCAAGGTCTCGAACAAGATAAGAATATAGAAAGGAATGACTAGCACCTGTGTCTATAAAAATGGTAGCCAAGGTAGAAAAGACACAGATAGTACCTCTAATCATTCCGGGAGTACCTGGGTCATAAGCCTCTGCCGCCTGCAGTTGTCCCGGCCTCTATCCACCAGCTCCCTGAGCCTAGGGTGGACCTCCTGGGGGTGGTGGTGGTAAAGGGTCGAAACGCAGACCACCTCCAGATACTCTCCCAACTTTTCTACCACATCCTCCACCTCACGGATCTGCCTGCTCCACACATTTCCTCTGCCTCGGTGGTCCATCCACTACTCCTGGGTCAGTAGTACGACGGGTCGGACAATCTCGAGTGAGATTTCCCCTGCCGTCACATGAGTAACATCGCCTCTCTTGAGGTTGGCTGGATTCACCCTCGGAACCCAGTACGGTTGATCCCCTGTCCTGGGATCTCCTCTCAAAATGTCTTCCACGATTGGGTCCCTAGTGTCGGCTCCCTTCCGCTGAGGTCTCTGCTCCAGCTCGCCCACTACTGACAACTGTCGGTTATCCCAACTCCTCCAGGAAGCTCTCAACCACCAAAGCTCGCTTGAGCACCCCAGCAAAAGTAGGAATTCTCATAGGGATGATGATAGCTTGGATATCTCTACGCAAGCCCCACTCAAAAGTACAATCTCTGAAGTACTGATCTCTGAACATATCCATCGAGTACCGTGAGAGGTCGGTAAATCTTGATGAATAGTCAGCCACCGTCATGGTTCCCTGCTGGAGCTGAAGAAGCTCTTGTATACATACTACTCTCAGGGTAACTGGTGAAAACTCCTCTCTAAAGAGACTCTCAAACTTCGACCAAGCAAGATTCGCCTCATCATGAGTCTGGATGACCAATCTGCACCATCGCCCTGCCGAGCCCTGTAGAAGGCTCACTGCCAGGATCACCATCTGGTCTACTGGTGTCCTAACCAAACAAAAGACTCTGGTCATTACCTCAAGCTAGTCCTCTACTGCCTGAGGGTTAGGCTTGCCTTGAAATATGAGGGGTCTTTGTCTCTGAAACTCATGGAGTGCGCTCAGCCTGTGCTCCTCCTCCACTAGTACAGCAGGCGCTAAACACTGCTCCACAGGGGGTGAGATAACTGGCACGCCACCTGGTGGTAGAACTGGGGGATCTGGTCCCTATATTGAAGCTTCATCACTGAGGGGGGTCATCCTCGTGATCGAGCTGCTAGATCCTAGCGGGTTTGCGTCGCGGAGGCATCTGGTTCAAGAAACAAGATGTATCACAGTCAGTGAGTATATATGGAGAAATGACTCAAAAAGGACATGGAAACCACAACCCATTCCTATATGATTCATGTACCATCATTTTCCCCCATGCAACTAGTGTTTTCATGTTCCGAGTCGAAGAGCAAGTTATCAAAGTCCTGGTGTATGGATACGTCGGTCACCGCACCAACACTGGGGTCCCTGGCCTGAGAGCCAAACTCGAAACACTTAACACTGTTGCCCCAAACCAACTCACAGACTCTCGGCCCTAAGGTAGAACCGAACTCCTTTGATACCACTCTGTCACGACCCGTCCCAGTGGGGCCCGAGCTGCAACTCCCCTAGCCCGCCTTCAATAGGCCAGGGGCTGGTGACTAGCACTGAGTAGGCATACTACTAACATGGGAGGCATTGCCTATAAACTTGTACACACACACACACATCTCCAAGCCCACAAAGCTGAAAAGTAAAAACTACAAAAAGAAAAGATGCATGCATACACTAAAACCCAACCACAGAGTACGATAGGGAAGTAAAGTACAGTAAAGTAAAACCCTGGGCCAAAAGTACAAGCCCACCAAAAAGGAATTCTACAATAAAGTCCAACCTGTAGAAAAATGTACTGAGACTGCAACCCATCGCCGAAGGAACACACCTCGGCCTGTCTGATCTCACTGAACACCGTCCGGTCCTACTCCTCCTAGAATCCTGTCAAAGGCTCACTTATCTGCACAAGACACGACACGTGCGGGCAAAGCCCGTGCAGGGGTGAGTATAACAATAACCATTAGGAAACCTCGAAAACCAAAAATTAAATACAAGAAAGGAAAATACCACAAAGAAAGGTATAGTCATCTTTACACAGTATATGTCTACGAAACATATAACAAGAATATCCAGATATACTCATACACAAATGACCATCACGAAAACCGCCACTAAGATCCATCTCGAAGATTCCACTAAGAATACCATAGGGAGGACATACTCTTAGGTATAAAGAGAGAGGCACTAAGTACTCGTTTCAGGATAACACACTCCATAAGTACCTTTGGAACAAGATACTCAGATGAGGATCACGGTCAAGTCATGGGGTGATTTCGACAACTCAGTCTGAGCTAATCTGCTAAGCAGAGGATCGGCGCCTGGGTAAAGTTGGTCACGTCAATACCAAGAACTCTACCTAGGGTTCCAGGAATGAATAGAGGATCCGGCTATAAGTATCACAGAGGGGATTCCAACAACTCTATTCAGGGAGGTCTGTTGAAGGGATCATACCCCAGTATAAAGGAGTTGATGCTAGAACCTTCTGGGAATTACCAAGGGTACGAACCCTAATAACTAGTCCAAGTCATAGAAGGCAAGTGGCTCAAGCCATGAATAAAAAGTTACACGGCATGTATTATGGTTACACGCCATGTTCCTTGACCCTGGGTACTGCCCGTCTGAACGGCCCATGTCCTTCATTCAAGCCGTGAAAAACCAAACTACACGGCGTGTAGAAAAGGTACACGTCGTGTTCCTTGACCCGGGGTGCTGCCTGTGTAACCATCCCGTGTCACTCGGCTTGTCGAAAGAAACTACGCGGCGTGTAGAATAAAACACACGCCGTGTTTGAGTGCTTGGGATTGCTCCGTGTAGGCTGTCCATGTGCCCGTACACGGTCTCTGCCCGTGTCCGTGTTGCCTGCTCGTGTACCAGTACATGGGGTACCCCGTGTATCTGGTCGGGTCTGGCCGGGGAGGGGTGTACATGGTGTGTCTGTGGCCGTGTATCCTACCCGTGTCTGTGTACTCCCGGAGTACACGCCGGGTAACCCTACCGACGAACACACGCCGTGTATCCCATACTACACGGCGTGTAGTCGGGAAAATTTCAAGAACCGCGTCTTCCTCCGCGCGACTCGGCCGATCTTCCGGATCTCAATTCTGTCATCTGTTCGCCGCGAAACTCCATATAATGGGTCGCCTCGTCTCCATGATGCTGAATCCGTGGGTTTTGGGTATTCAATCGACTCCAAAATCTGATTCTGGCCATCCGAGCGGAAATCGTCCGAAGAACGATTTATTCCGATCCGCTTCAATATTTCCGCCGAAACCGTCGTGGTACCTCCTCAAGACCGTCGTAGTGTTGATCTTTCAATTTTGGATCATTGTGTCGCAGAATGGATGTGAAATGATCCATTGTTCATCGTCCTGCAAAGAATTCAAAGAACGCTCACGAAGAATGCGAGAATTTGGGGAAGAACACACAACAAATCGAGAGGGACGAACCTCGATCGATGTTCGTGTCAATCTTGGTTCGTCACCGTTAGAAGGTTGAATGAAACCAAACAAAATTCAAGAATCAATTCCCTATAAATCTCTGCAAAATCCCATCCTGCAAGAATGATCGATCCGCGGGCTAATCTGTTCGTGGATTAGTCCGCGTTCATCGTGGAAATCAAAAACATGGAAGAATTAAAATCACAAAAACATCCTACCTGGATTCCCTGCATTTTCTGGTGAAGATTCACTCGCCGCATCGTCGTCTCCATCAAAATCCGTCAAGAATGTCGTCACCACCACGTTGGGGGTTTTTTCCAGAGCTGCGAAGGGTTTTCAGGGTTATGGGGTTTGTAACCCTAGACCCTTGAGTAAGCCTCTATTTAAAGAGGATAAAAGAAAAAAAAGATTTAAAATATCTCGCTACAAAAATAAAATATTTTTATGAAATATTTTATTATCGTTGCGTCCAAAAACTGGATTTCACCACCGACCCGCGTCGGCCGAAGTTAGGCCTCACCTAAGGTAAAATCGCTGTTCTGAATGCAACGGTGCCCTCGTATTTCTGATCTGAGCACCCGTTCGGGAGTTATCCACTTTTTCAGGAAAACCTCACGCGCGCATAATTTAATTATTAAATTAAATTCAAACACATGTTCTGGGATCACTGGGCCTCGGAACTGCATGTCGTCTCAGAGTCTGGTCTTGAAATAATTCCAATATAATATTAAAATAATACATGGAAAATCCGGGACATTACAATATCTTAATGATTTAAATTAATATCTATTGATAAACTTTTTAATTAAAAATTTGTACATTATATTCAAAATAAATATTTTAGTATTCAATTTATGTGTTTTAAAAGGAATCTAATGAGTTTAAATTCAGTTTTATGCTTAAAAATCGTTATTCAAAAATGGGTTTTCATTGCGTATCGAGTGATTCGTTAAAATAAAAATCATAAACTTATAAAAATTTAATCTATGAAAATGTATTTAATATTTATAATCATCATAAATAATTAAATTTAATTATTTGATTAATTTTTTAATCATAATTAATAATAAAAATAGTAAAATTTTGCTACCTTGACTAAGGTTAAAATGAGCAAACAAGGGTGGGTGGTTAAACCGTGATAGAGGGGTAGAAATTCCACACACTCAATTATAAGTCTTATTTTTTGTATATATTTCAACAATAATTATCCAAAATTCAAATTCATTCCCATTTTGTGCCACTTGCGAATGAATGTATCCTTATATTGTGGAAATATTTTATGCAATTCTAGGTGGGTCCTTCCCCTCATGTGTAAAAGGGAACCTCTTCTCCTCCATTATTAAAATAGTGTTATCCTTATATATTAGAAATTACCTTATCCAAAACCATCATATATTCCATTCCTAAATCCTAAATCATCTGGTATTCTCCTAATATTATTCTTTCAAGGGTTATGTTGTAATCCAAAGGAGGTCTCTAAAAGAATAGGTATATATCTTCGCCAAAATATTTCAATTTTATTTGATATTTTACTTCCTATTAACCTATTTTATGAATAATAACATTATTAATCTTGTATCATCAATATAATTTGGTTTATTATGTTTATATAATAACCATTTCCCCCATCTTATCCATCAAATGGGAAATAAAATTATCGCTCATGCGTACTTGTCGGCTAGTTTCTCCATGTTGCAATATGATTAAGTTTTTATCACCAACTTTAATGGTTATATATAATGATTTGTTTAAGGTCGAAATATGATATTTATGAAATAAATATTCTTCTAGTAATATAATATCTTATAATACTTATTAACTTTCGATCCGTTGGAAAACTATAACGACAGTCGTGCTTTCAGGTGGACTATATCCTCTATAGAGAGATGTGATTTTTTTCATTTATTATTTACATGGATAGTAAAAAATAAATAGTTAATTAATATATATTATATTTATTATATAATAAACATTATTTAATTTTTAATTATTATTTATGTTTCTTTCATTACGTCTATCCAAAATTGGAAGCATCACCCATGTGTGCATACAAATAAATGTATATATGAAGTGATGTTGCGCATTTTTCATCACTGTTTTATATAAATGGTTATAAATAATTATATAATGTATATATATGATATTTATATCATTATAAATAATAAATAGATTATTTAACCATGATCAAAGTGAATGTACCATTTCAATTGTACTAAAACATACATGAAAAATAAGACAATTAAACTCATAAATGACAATTTTAATAAAGAATTATTAATAAACGAGTGTCTAAATGATATAGGTGGATCATATATGTTATTATAAGACTTATTATTATTTAGTTTTTGAATTATAGTGAATGTAAATATATTATAGATGATTTTAGAGTGATTATGAATCATGTCGTACCTAAGATAAAGGTTTCCCATCTCACATTAATTTCCATGAGACACATGCCATACTCCCCAATTGTTTCCTTTTTTAGTTGTATATAATATCCTTGAATACCTTTTATTATGATATTCTATAAAATTATGTTTATTTTGAAATACATATAAGTTTCTCCCTTCCATGAGGTTATGATTCATATATTAACAAAGTTATAAGGGTTCTTCGTCTCAATTTCTTTTCATTGGGAATTACTGGAAGTTATTCACCTATTTATATTTATAAGGTGTATATACTAAAAAATTGATATGTTATATCATGTATCCTTCTAAATTCATGTTATTTAAATTTACAATTGACTTTATTTCATCAGAGGGGTTAATATTTTAAAGTGACCAAAGTGGTATATGTCATGCCTCAAACCTAGAGTGCCCCAGAGCCGGTATAGTTTCAATAAAACATGGTGTGTAATTTTTCTGATAAAAAGAAATTCTGATAATTACTCATCATGTTACACTAAATAGGAACTTTTTGGTTTAGATTATGGAAAACTATATAAAAATATTTCAATTCCTCAAAAAACTAAAAGAGAAAAGAATCTCCACAAGGCTACCACTAAATCAATGTAACTCAGATCTACTAAACTTGTAAAAACAGTTTGAAAATGTAGGGTGAGCATACGAATGCCCAATAAGGGGGTTTTAAAAGAAAATAATACGTATATTGATACATTTTTAAAAACAATGATTTAAAATCCTTCATAAAACATTTCCTTAAGGAAATCTATAATACATGGTGCATATCATAACATTTTTTCCAAAAATTACAAGCGAACAGTTCAATGAATACATACAAAGTTACAATGAAATGTGTTCTAAACGTAAACATTATTATACAAAATATATGGTGTTCAGCATATAAATAAAGTGTTACTCCAACAATAATAAGTGTGACATGCGAATGTGAAAGTACGAAGTTTACATGATCAGAGTTGCGCACAAAATGACAACTACAATTTCTTTCCTTACAAAATTTAAATCATAAAATGGATGACTAATCTCTAAGTGATGAATAAACATTATGACATAAGCATTTATTTTTTATGATACTCATAATTATAAGATCTTAACCAAGTATATTCTACTAGTTGAATATTCACTTGGTTAATTAAATATCATAGACATAGGGAGGGAATGTATAATGAAGGACTCTATCAAGGCCTCATACCATGACCTAATTTGTCTCATAAGAACTATGGATGCATCATAGGGCTTTCATTGACCAGTCCCCAACCCATAGAGATTTCATTAACCAGTCCCCAACCTATAGGGATTTCATTAACCGATCCCTAACTCGTCATATACTAAGTCCAATACATTCCTCATATTCCATGTAAGGTTATATATTCAAAGTGTCCCATACCACTTTGAACATTTAATTTATCATTTCATACTATGAAAAGTTTCACATACCACTTTGAATAATTTAGTTCTTAACTCCATAAAAGTCCATAAGAGTTTGTTTACATTTTTTCATTTACATATACATAGTGAGTCATGTATATAAGTGTCAATAAAAAAACAACTGCATGGTTATGGAAATTTAATAAATGAAAAGTATGGTAGAAAGATCGTAGGACATGTAATGATATCTAATTCACATAAAATGTAGTTTTTTTCACATAAAATGGTAACGATGAAATTCCAAAATCTATATTGTGAAAGTAAACATTATATATTATAAAATTCATAATGGAAATTCACTATGGATTGAATACTTAATTAATTTAAAATATAAAAAAATCATGTGTTGTATTAAACATATAGTTGTCTGAACATCCATCACATGCATGTTTATATATAAACATAAAATAAGGGTACTCTCAATTATTTATACACAATGTTATAAATTGAAAATCACAAAACATTATAAAATAACCAATAACATTAAACTTATAAAAATAAGTGTGAAATCCTTATATACATAAATTGATTATAAAGGGTTGAATTACTAAAACAAAAACCAAGTTGATTTTTGAAAACTTTTCACACTTTAAAACAATTTTTATAACCTTTTATCAATCCTTTGTGAACTCATATTAAGAACCCATATTAATGTCATGATCAAAGCACACACACACAGAGACAGATATATATAAATATATCACAGTATGTACTTAAGGGTTCTTTATCAAAACTCAAGAACCCAACTACATAATTTCTATACAATAAATCATAATTTAATCCAAATATTAGTATTTGAAAACCATAATGTAAAAACAAGGGTTGTTTCATAATTACAAACCTATATATATACACATGTATTATTACATACATATTTATAATTTTATTAACATAAAACACCATGTACCCTAGTATGGTTTACATTTATTATGTTTACCTTTAAAAAAGAAGTTCTACTTTCTTAAATAAAATAATCTGATATAGTATAATTAAAACATGTTTAATCAAATTTATATATATATGTAGTGATACTAATTTTTGGTAAAAAAACAATACCCTATCGTGATTTTCATGGTAGAGACATCTTTTAAAACTAAGGATCTTTTTTTATAAGTCCATCCACGAAACATTAGTAGGATTAATGAAAATTGTATATATATGTATATATATATATGTACATATGTATATATATATTTACAAATCATAAAACAAAAATGAAGAAAGTCAAACTAGGTCCTTTACCTGGTTTGAATAAGGAGAATAGGTTGATCGGAGGTTGAAGAGGCGATGGAGAGGAAGAACACCCATGGGGTTTGAGTGAAAAATGAATTATAAATATAAACCATATATAATATATTTTAAGTTAACTTGCATAGAAAACTGAGGCACCTTAGTTTAAATGAAGACCAATTCACATGGTCTTGTGTAAAATGAGAAGGAAGGAGGGGCCACCCAGTGTCATTGGTATGGAAAAAGGAGAAAGTGGGAGGTTGAGCACGACTGGAATACTGCGAAGGGGAAGAAGACTTCGTAGGCAGGTGCAGAAATGAACAGGCAACCGAGATTAAATCATGCCATGATCTAATAACTGAAGAGAGACCAAAATTTTATAAGAGATGAACAGTTTAGATCGTACATGGGAAGGATCAGATGAATGTGAGAAACACGAGATTTTGAAATGGTTTGAACAGCCATGATTAGATCCAAACCAAATCATATGGCTGATAAAAACGTGGAGGAGAAACCACAGTAGTGGGGAGTCCATGACCGAACCGATCGGATGGCTCAGATCTTGTGCATTGAGATCTGACGACGTAGATAATTCCTGCTTAAAAAAGCTCATCCCACATTGAAATGGGAGGATTTCTTATTGGATTTATAAGCCTAGAGCTCCCGATGATAGTCCAAAAATCCCCCTCCTTTCCTTGGTATTACCCCTTACCGGGTCTCTACGGGCACACTTCTGCACCCACCCCTGCCACTGTGCTGCCTCGCATGGTGGAACGCTATGGAACCCATGCACACGCATGACCGTGCATTATTCGGGCCTACTATGCATACATGTGATCACAACATAGCACACACCATGCGTTCATATCCCTGGGCCATTTTCAATGGGATGTGAGTGATATTCCCACCAAGGCCTTGAGTGTCTTGGCCTTCTATGGTCACCATCGGCTAGGTGGGGAACTCACCCAATTTTTTCATAGTAAAATTATTTTTTGTTGAACATAAAAATAGTTTTTCATATACATATATAGTTTCCTCCAAATATAGAATACAAATTCTTTATTATAACTAAACCAAATTATAAACAAATATTTTCCTTAGTTTATAAAGACTTGAGTTTTAAAAACATCAGGGTTAAAAATCAAGTAGTTCTATATTTTAAAAGAAATATTAACTAGTATTATATTTAAAATCCAAATATACATTTAATTAAGACATTGTTTTTATTCATCGAAGGATGAAAAAATTTATAAAATATCTTTAAAACATTTGAAATAATTAAATAATTAATTCACTAATTCTAGTTAAAATATTAAATACAGAAATAGTCATTAATTTCATTTTTCCCAAGGTATGATTTGAAACTCAAAAATATGTTTCTTTGTACCAAAACCAAGTGGTATCAAAAGTTTTCTTCTCATAGTACTTATTTTAAAACACAAGTGTTATTATTCAAACCCATTTTAAACTTTAAATCATTATCCTTATAAAATATATAAACAGATTTTATTACAAACATGTTCATAGTTATAACTTCAATTCACATTTTAAACACTTGGAAAACTCATTATACCTAGATACATTAAATTAAACCACTATAATACCCAAAAACTATAAGGTCATATAGATATTAGATACTCAACGGTCACCTCAAGGAGGAAACAATAAGATTATCTTTAAGGCCTTATATAAACATGAATTAGGGTGTTCCAAATTTAAAAGCTGAGATAAAGAAGATAGTGTTTATCATTCCTATGATTCTTAGAACAGGTTTAGTGGTTCTAGCTATAATGATGTTCATCATGACGGATCCGAAGTACCCCTGATATTTTATTGGTATTTATTTTGTATTGGTGGTCTTACTACGATTATAATGGGTCTTTTAGTAGGTATCCTAGGGTAGTGAGGTTCTTTGGTCTTGTTGTAATGTAACCATTTTTAGTGTTTCATTGAATAAATAAAGTCATGTGTTTATTTACAAGTATTTTTTTAGAAAGAATGGGAATTAAATGATGTAAAACCATACAATATTATTATTACATAATAAATAAGTTAAAGGCATCACAATAAGGGTTTATCATCTCAAATTGTATTTTTTACAGAAAATGATATGTTATACACATATCTTCATTTATGATATATATCCACTAAAACATAATTATGTTGTATGATTAATATAATTATTTTCAAGGAATTTATAGTTTCATTTTATGTTATTTAATTCATTGGTATAATGAAAATATGTTACAAAAGCGGTAAAGATTTTATGTTATAATCTATTTTTTTACTGGGATTATTTATGCTTGAATTTCCATTGATAAAATTATATGTTATTTATCACACAAAAATTTATGTATTTTCCTCTCATATATATTTTTATATATAGAACATATTTTCTCTTTATTTTCCTCTTGTTAAGTACTCATATGATCCTAATATTTTCTTATAGAAAAACTGAGCTTATTTATCTCTTTAACCGGCAATCTTTTTCATCTATTTTGATATTTTATTTCTAATTTTTTGAATAATGTTTTTTAATATTCTATAAATATTTATTAAATTTATTTTTACTTATTTTTGAATTTCTATAATTTTTTTATGTAGTCTTATTTTCATTTTCTAGATAATGTTCTTTTTACTTTTTTTTAAATGTGAAATAAAATTTTGTTTTAACGTACACTACATGATTGAATTTTCCTACCATCATGAAATATATTTACATTGATTATTAAATTAAATTTTTTAATCGTTTTACTTAATTAATATTATTTCCATAATATATTTTAAATTATGATATTTTAAATAATTTATCTCAAAATTAAAATTGTATTATAGCTAATAAAGGTTAGAGAGATATTTAAAATATATTTTTATCTATGAAAAAAATATATTAATGTTTCTTATGATTTACTATGAATATGGTAATATTTTACCATCTTTATTCTCTCTATATATGAATTATTATTATGAAGTTATAATTATTATAAAACATATAATATTTCTGGGTATTATTATATAATTAAATAATGAATGTTTTATTATATATAAACACTCATATGTATAGATTATGATTATGTAATTGGTTATCCAGATATAGATATATGTGATAGGTGGTTCCATTATTTCCCACCAATATATTAGGTAATTATTAAAGAGATAGAAAACTCCTAAGAGACAATTAGTGTAACAAACTCTTAAGAGATGGCCAAATTATCAAGTTGGATTTTACTCCTATAAGAATGTTGGAATGGAATAGATATGCATTTCCATTATGGTACATTACCCATAATGATAGTATTAGGAGTGATACGTGACAAGAAAATTGATTTTCTATGATTCGGTGCATTCCAAAAACTTCTTTCTTATTCTTATGATACATTACCTTGGATCATGATTTATTATTTTTACTCCACACACTAATTACTAATGAATATTTTTGATACAAAGACCTATGCCTTGATTTTAATTTTATGATATTTGAATTATTTGATAGGATATTATAAGTTATGATCATGTTCTTATACTCTTATGTTGATTTAATGCTGACTTATGATCATTCATTGATATCTATTATGTTTACCCTTACTGAGTGTCTCATCTATCTCTTTCTTATTTTTACTTTACCTATGTATTGAATAATTTTTTTTCAGTATGATATGTTTTCTAAGAATTATAGCTGTAAAGATATTTATAGGAAATGATGTAGATATTTTATATTCTTTTCATTTATGTGTCTATTATTTCCAAATTCACTAATCCTTTACAGTTCTCAGGAGTTTATTATTTTGATTTTTTTGAATATTCATCTGAAATGATGTAATATTTATGTATTAAATATTTGGGCCTCTATATGATTAGACACCTATATTTATTGGGACTGAGGAAGAGAAATTTATGGAGGAAGAATTCCTTGAAGAAAGTAGGTAAGTAGAAGATACATCTACTGAATTAAAAAAGAACTTTGAAGAATATAGTGAAGTGATTGTAGAAGAATATGTGAACGAGGAGTAATACTTGTTTTGGACATTTCATGAATTAATTTTTCATTCATTTAGTCTTAAAAAATCATGGAATGAATCTTAAGAATGTCCAAGTTTCCTTTAATGAACAAAAAGGGTTTGATCAATCCTGATGAGTAGAAAATCATGTATTGGGTACATCCAGACTAGGTAACTTATTTTGATACTCCTATTACATCATAACATGTGGTAATGAATAACATAATGGCCATAAAAGTGGGATTCTATGAGGACACATTTAATTTTATTTGTCTCATCACACTCCCCCCAAAGTTAACCCTCTTGAACCAAAAATGAGAGAGGGGAGAAACTAATGCCTAAATCCTTCCTAAAATAGGCCATGAGTTAGAGACAAGCACCAAGGGTATATCATACACGCAAGTGGGAGGCTTTGACATCTTAAATAATATGAGGAAAGAGAGATAATAAATGTACACAAAAAACTCTTTATCAATATAATGGTTTAAGGTAACCCAATTATAAGTATGTATTTTCATACAAATATAGTAAAACTAAAAAGGGAAGTATAAGTACCAAAATATAAACTCAGTAGTGGACATGAATCCATGAATTATCTTGATACAACATTGATCTAGTTAAATATAGTTAAATATATAATTCTCATGATAACTGAAAAAATAATGTATGTATATGTTGGGTGATCTTAACAGTTATACTAAGTAGGATCCTCCCTAGAGTGTCTCATTCAAAAAATAAATAAATCATACTAAAACTTAGTGGACAATGAGTGAATCAAACTCATCACATTAACAGGTATGCTAAGTTACCATCCTTTCCATGAATATATCTCAATATGCAACACATACAAGAGATCATATAATATAGTAATAAAATTTTTTACCCACTACCACTTCCCTAATAGTTTTCTTTTTTCCCCATCATCATATATTCTGATCTATCACCCCATAGAATAAACCATCCTAAATCCACATGTGCTAATGTGTCATACAATTTATCTTCTATATCATATAATCTCATCTTCCCATACCACATCTCTAGATAGTAATTTAGTAGTATTTAGAATCCACCACAACTCATATGTTAGGTATTACACATATATTATTATACCTCAAACCACCAGGCCCATACATTAAGTGATATAGAAGAAGTATTTACAACCGATACATGTCATACCTATTATAATCTTTGGGATACTATATCAAAAGATACATGTTTGTGAAATGACCAAAATCCAATACAACCCTCGATACACATATGTGATAAAAGACAACCACCATTCATACCAGCATGTACATTCTATATAAAGTTTAGAGTTGGGCCATAGGGTGTAATAAACCATACATTCCTTACAAATATGGATGTTGTGAAACAATATCCCAGTTTCTAATGGGTTTTAGTCACCCAACCGACATGGATGGAATAACATATGAAATCATAAAACATATAAGATAAAAAATTTGTCATAACCACATTAAAGGAATTAAAATAGTCATATGCTCATCTCTAACAATCATTTATCAGACACTCAGATAGAATCACTAAGAACTAAATATCATATATAACATAAGATTTTATCCAGATTGTAATTTATTATTTATATTTGTAAAATATTTATTTATTCATTAATTTATTCCTTATCCATTATTTAACATTATTTAATTCACAATTTATAATCCTCAAAGTGAATTCTATTACAATCATGAATAATCCATCCCATTCTATGTTTTTACCAGATTAACACCTTGTCCACATTCTATAAAAACCCAAACCAAAGGGTAAAATAATTTATTTAAACATTATTATTCCATAATTCCACATATTATAGTAAACTTCCTATGTTACCATAGAATAGATACATATCTAGGCATAATAAGATACACCACGCAATGGGGAACAAAATATAGGAGAACAAGAAACCAAGTAAAGTAACCCATGAGAAAAAAATAAGAAATCATTATATATTTTAGAATAAAAAAATGGAATCTTAGCTTTAACCTATTCAAACAGCCAAGATTCCATACTAGATTCTATCATACATATCACCATACATTTCTCCATCATAGGCATCACCTTAAATCACAAACCCAAGACTTTATACCCATATCTCAACAACCAATAACTATCCCAGGATCATATCACATCACATAGAAAGGATCTCATCCATAGAAACCATAGAACGCATCATATTACAATAAAATTCAACTATGAAACTAGGCTCTCAAAAAAGGAATCCATCCTTTACATCCAAACATGACCTCTTGGACATAAAATTTTATATTTAATAAAAAATGTGTTTTATTACTGTCTTATGATAAAAAATTAAATTATTATAGGTCACAACATCATGAAACCTTAGGAATCAGATATTTTGTGATGTTAAATTATTTAAACATGATTTATGGAATATCTTCCAGTTTCAACACATTACAAGAGAACAACTCCATTTTAACATGAATTTTAATTAACATCAATATCAATCATTCTGAAATTATGTTCTTTATCAATTTACATTAATATATGGAAGATAAATTTAGATAAACATGCATTAAGAATCATTTAATTTCAAAAAAATTATATTAAAAAATGGATTCATTACACATGCCTCTTTAAATTACCTAGAAAACCAAATATTACCAGTATTATGTTCTTTAACCATTATTATCAAATTGACATTATAAAACCAACATTATAATAATCATAAACCTAAAATTAAAACTATCTAAAAAAACAAGAGGTTAAATGTTATCATGAAGACATACATATTATTGTAACAATCATAAAAAACTTATATCATTAATTAAATTTATTATTTTTTATGGTTTATTTCACCATCACCAAAGGGATAAAGAAATACTAATTTATTAATTATCATAAAATAATATTAGAATCAATGAATCCCTATTAAAAGGGTTGAACATTCCTCAATCGAAAAAAATGAAAACATGGATCCTCATCAACTCCCCCTCAAGGAGACTACAACCCTCCAAGAATGTCATGCTTCAAACATGCCAAGAAATATCAAATCAACTCCATAACAATAATTGAGATCAACCATGATAGAATGGTAAGAGAAATAAGATTAAACTAGACCAATCCAAAAATAAACCATAATAATAGATTATGGAATCAATTAGGATCTTCAATGTCCGGACACAGAATTCTAGGGATCAATACCTATCAAACAGATCTGAAAACACATTGAGAGATAACCTCTACCCATTGGGAGTTTGAGAGGAAAATTTTGGGTCTAAGAGAAACCAATGGTGATATTGTATTTTTTTTCTTACTACCTAATGAATATTCAAAACATGGATGGGTAATTTACATTTTTAATGTGCTGTATTTAACATATACAAAAACATTATTTCCTAAAAACACACAACCTACAATTAATTAGCACCAGGAATTTTATATTCATGATGTGATTTTTCCTGGATAAAATCATTGGGAAAATACCCATCCCATTTCTATTGTGAATTCAATGAAAATAAAAAATGAAACCCTTGAACCACCCTCACACAATATATGAATTCAATTTACTCTCTTAATGGAACTCCCACATAATACATGAATCAAATATAATGAGATGGGATTAATTTTTCATCAGGAAATCCCCCTGTTTTATAATTTTGACTCCCAAACACAACCAAACTAGCAGTAGGCTTCTTATGAGAACCAATGTCTTCATAAATATGCAATTTAATAGACTGTAATGATATTTTTCCTTAAATATTATATATATGAAACATTTCTCATCCTCAAGAATATAATATCAAACCCATAGAGAAGGAAAAATATGTGTCTTTTGAATAACCACACAATGAGATACCTCTAAATAATTTCTCTTATAATAAGTTTAAAATCATAATTAAGTGGAAAGAGGCACAAAAATAAGAAACAAAAACTATAATCTCATTGACACTCTCAAGATAAATGCCACCAAAAAATCATCAATGAATATGAAACCATATCATTACTAGAAAACCATCAACACCTATAAATGAGAATGACTACAAGACAAAGAAAAACATAAAATATTTTAGGATACTAAGAATGTATCTACGACTTACATTCCCATGATATCTCCATAATGGATGAACTAATGGAATGTAACACATTCATAAAACCCTCTTCGGGAAGTATTTGGTATCTACTAGGAAATATTGAATGGTTTCATTATCATAAATATAAATATCACACCAATTAAGGACAAATGATTCATTATGAAGATAATAACATAATTGTGACACATGAAAACATCATGAATTCATATCATCTAAAGATAAAGTGTTATATAATATTCCATGACTCCAACAAAATCCAACACCATGAATGTCATAATAGACTAGGGGGAAACCTTACTTTGATGATTGGAACTTCATTTCCTAGTAATGTGAATCACCTTCAAGTAAAATATATCTCCAATGTCAGTATCCATAGGTCTCCTCCTATGATCATCAGAAGACATCTGATGATCTCATGCTACATTCATCTTATCATGATTCACCTAAACCATATCTAACATTTTCCACTATAGTTATGGACTACTAATAGGTAACTCACTCTCCCGAGTAATGTATATTGGATAATAAATAGGTATTACATATGAATATTCTAATGGTAAAATTTTGATGGTGAATCGATAGCTATCATATTAAAAAGTCATCTAATGGTAATTGACTCATCCATGAGCATCCGAAATCCAGGACACAAAAATGAAACAAGTCCTCAAGAGACTACATATCCCACTCTGTCTGAATATCCATCAACTTATGAAAGGTAGTGAAATAGAATACCTGAGATTCCAAATAAGGATAAATAACACTACATAGTATAGTGTTGAAACATTGATCATTATTAGAGATTATCATCCTCACGACTCTATGGTATCTGATCACTTTTTATTGGTACTACCTTGACAAATATTTCCCTAATATTAAGTCCATAAATTCTAAAAAGTGGGTTTATCTCATCAAAGGGTCCACTATAACCCATAAATTATTAAAATATCCCTAACATCACTGTAAACCGGTAACAAGTTTCATCAAGATATCCTCCCACATCCACTAATGAACACCGAACAACTACAAAAAACTGTTAGGAAGAAGGGATTATGCATCAACATTAGGAAGACCAATAATCATAACAAAAACTATAAACAAATTTCTTCATACCTTGCTAACAAAAATAAAATTTCAGAGATTAGTACATCTTCATCATGCCAAGATTACTACCATGGTTGATCAATGGAACTCGTAGAGAACCATCTCACACATCGCTGAAGGGGTGAAATTCTTTCCCTAGAACAACACCTGATACTACACATCCTCGCAAAAACCACCAAGGGAATCACTAAATACATCTTGGTATCTATAAAACTCCAGCTCAAAACCCCCCATATGGGAATCCTCTACCTAATTCACCAAGGATGAATAAATTATCATCAGAAAAATTCGAACTCTTCAACTATCCTATTCCATATCAAGATACACAACTCAGAGCTCCTCAATCACTCCAGGATTCCCTTGATTCATTTTCAGAATCATTTAATGAGTTAAATATTAGAACATCAGAAAAAACATTACAGTTTCCCATTTTATATGAAATATATATGTTTTAATCCTGTAATAAATGTATCCACTGTCATTTCCACATGTTTAGTTCCTGTTGGGATAAGTCATACCTCAAGATCTTATTATTAGTGAAAACCAAAAATAAATTGTTTGGGGAGGTATTTTTTCAAAAAAACATCTAGGAAAATAAGAATGATAAAAAATAATGAAAATGTAATGAATAAATATTTACATGGGTTCATAACTACCAAACCCAATAAGAAACAAATAGTCTCAACAACATCCGAAAAAATCCCAAACAAAGACAAGAATCATTACAGAAAACCTCAAACTGAATCCCACTTCTAAAAGATAAATAATTGTAGCACTGATTGAAATATTATTTAGTTAGTTTAAAACAACATGAAAATGATGTTTCCACGTGAGTTATTGATCCTTTCAGGTCATTTTTGTTATAGGAGTCCCAACCTAAGTAAAATTAACTATGAACCTCCTATTATAGCATAAAAGTATAGGGGAAAATTTCACCTCTCTAAATATCAGGAGGATTTCCAATAAATGACTATCTTAATAATTGAAGGATCCATAACTAATCATCACTGGGAAAAAACATACATCAATAAATAAAATTAATGAGACCAAAAATCGCTCACTAAAACATTTTGAATAGAAGCTATTAATGAGGAACTCCAAAAATGTAAAGTATACTCTATAGATACTCTTCCTCGATCATGAAGTACAAAATGATTATGTAAATAAAAACAATTCTGATCTATTATAAGAATTATACGAATACTATCTTTATAAATCCCAAGAACATGGATGGAGAGTTATTCACACTGAATGTGATCACAATGAACTTGTAATTCCCATATCATCATCAGAAAGTAGTCTTTATAAAATCCTCATCGTTCACCCACATATGATCATATCAGGACCATAGATCGATCTTAAAAGATTAAATATATCCTTTTAGGCTATTAAATTAATCATTAATCTAAGAAGGTGTATAGTAGTTCACCACTTTCAATTGATTCAAGTGACTATAATCACTACAAAGAAGAAAACTATGATTGAAATTATTTAGAAACAAAATATGTTCAACGAAGGTGACACATAAGGATGAAAAAATAATCTATATAATATATCATCTAGTTTCACTCATATAAATATAAACCTAAAAAGAAATATTATATATGTATACATAGATATCAGAGAAACACCTGATTTTAACACTATTATATAATCAATATCTTGTGGAGGTGGTAACCCCACAACCACATTCAAAATAAAATTAGGGTACTCATCAAAAAAATGGTAAACACCAACATATGAACTTTTAATGAACATAAAATCAGCTTAATCATCATGGAATGTATGTATTAAATATGTATCAAACCCATCTATGTGCCTCACTCACCAATGAACTTGAAATACACTTTTTCAGCATCATAGACTGTAATATTCCTCCTAATACATTCAAAAAAATCATGAACTAAATACCATCCATATATAATAAAAATGATGTTGTACTGATACATCAGTAAACATAATAATTCTCTAAAAGAGTGATGTTATCCTAATAATATCTCAAAATATCTATATACTTCATAAAAATATGCTCAACCTATAACATGGTTAGTCAAAACCAAGGGAACTGGATGTCTCTCTGTATCAAATAAAAAATCATGGACTATAGAAGGTGATATAATGGAGTGTGTGGATCATAAATCAAACAATGTAGGCACTCAATTATAAAACAATCAATTGGTACCTAGAATGACATCTGGATTTCAAAACATTGTCATCGCTAAGGAATGTAGATAGCCACAACCAACCCCATGACCACTCTGACCCTAATAATGACCACCCACAAGGCCACACTCTTATATTTGAGAAAAAGAAAGATATCAAGGTTTTTATTGACCCTCCCCATCACCTCTCTACTGATACCTTGATATAAAATCAAGTTTCTTCTACCTTATCTATAACTTCCTCAATGGAGGAACTTGATGAAGAACACCTAGTACACAGTACTTGCCCAAAAAGGCCACTCACTCTCATTGCTGATGACATTTTCCTCCACAAAAAAAATCATATGATCCCATTGAAGATTATTGAGAGAATACACCCTAGGATAAAATATATGGTGAGGGATGGTACCTACCCATGGTTTTCTAAAATCTATTCTATCTAGAAAATATGGAACACCGGACAATAACACTACTTTGTAAAGAGTCCAGATGACTCATTTATAAGGAATATATAGTTTTGGAAAGCATCATATAAAAAATATGTACATTCCCTGATACATAATTATGTAACACCACAACACATCTCAATGTATTTCTTTTTAAATGAATTCAATCCTTGCGATATATTGTGATACATGCAACCCCGAGTCTAAATGGGAATTAAAAAAGTATTTCTTTATAAACTAGTCAATAAATTGCAAGGTATGAATATTAGTAACTAAATAATGAATAATATATTTATTTCAAAAGTTTAGATAAATTTATTATTTATCAATTGAGTATAAATATATAAAAAAATCATTTAAAAGAAAAAATAAATGTTCTTCTGAAAACTGTATTTTTTTCTAAAAAATGGTTTCACCATGTTTTGTGTGCGTATTATAAAATTAATCTTCACCAATTTAATAAAATATACTTGAAAAAATAAACCTAATTTTTATATTATTATTTCAATATTATCTTTTTATTAATTTGAGAGAATATTTTAATGAAATATATTTTTTGATGAATAGTTAAGAAAACTAATTATTATTTATAATTGCCTTTTTATTTAAAGATTTTACATATTAATTTTTGTTAATTGTATTAAAAATAAAATTAGTAAAATTATATTCTAATTAATCCAATTTATTTCATTATATTCAATTATTTTTTTAATTTTTATATTAAATCATTTTATACTTTTGAAAACATTTCCATTGAAAACTTGTTTATTCATCGCATATGTGAGTTTAATATTAAATTAAATTATTATACTTCTATGGAATAAATTTGATAAAATTATTTCCATATTTTATAAGCATAAAAAATAATATTATTTCATAAGTTTAAAATAATTTTTTTCATAGTTCATTGTAAAAATTGTAAAAATTAATTTCCACAGTTAAGGGAAAAACAAGTTTATCAAGGGGTTAATCTATAAGGATACGGGTTAAATTGAACTAAAAACATCAGTAATTCCTATTTTATATCCAAATTTAGATTATATCACTTATATATATTTATAATGGACCATTTTGAATCCATTTTACATGTAAAAAATTTGTATATGAATTATTCATTTCAAATCATCCATGTGTGTCCTCCACCTCAATTATAAAAGGGAAATCCCTCCCCTCAATTATTCACATATATAAAACCATTTTTCTATACCAATACATGCAAGAATATATCTCAAAAAATTTTATACACATTATAGAGATTATTTTATTCCAATAATACCAAAAATATGGTCCTTAAGTGGATATCCAGGAGAGGTTTCTCTAAGAGAATGCAATCATCTTAACAAAGCTCTTTCTTTTTCATTTATATTTCAAAAGGCATCAATTATGTTTTAAAAATATAATATAATAACACCATTATAAAAAATATAATTATATTTTATTATGATTATGGACTAGTATTTATCTATATCTTTCTCTATCAATTGAGAACCAAATTCATCTCTTATGTGTGTAGTGGACTACAACCTCACAAAACAACATAATTTGTTTCCATCACATAATCACATGTATAGTGATAATGATGTAAATAATTAATATCTATAATAAATATTAAATAATATAAATTCTATAAAATTAAGATATTATCCACTTCCTTACCCTTTCACTGATTAAGGGAATGATATATTCACTCGTGTATATATACAACCTACCATGTCCATGCAGAGATTTGATTAATCTTCCATGTCAAAATTTAAAGAATGTTTATAAAAAGGTATAAAATTAATAAAATAAAATTTTTTAACATCAATATATTAATTCTTTCGATGGATATATATCACATAAAAATATCTAGAACTTTCATGAAAAACTTGCATGAGAAAACAAGCTAGTTAACACTTAAAAAACAACAAAAAATGAAATATTTTTAATGAATGTGTGATAAAATGTTATAATAGAATAATTTTATATATTATAAATAAAAATATCTTTCTTTTATAATAAAATAACCATGTTAAAATGACCATACAAGAGGTTAAATCAATGTTCAACCAAATATAATCCTGATGTAATGGACATCGTCTAAATTTCCCACCATCGAGGGACATTTTAATGTTATGCACCTAATATATTTTATAAGGTTTATATAATTCCCATTTTAAATGTTATATCATTATTATTACATAATTAATGTTATTTTATGTTTTAATTGGAATTATATCGTACACAGAAATTTTAATCGAATGTTACTTGTTGGTAATGAATTTCATGACTCGATTTCCTTCCATTGGGTTATATTATTTCATTGAAATAGATATTCTAAAATTATGTTAATAATGAATTTGGATTATATTATATTTTATTTAAAATTTCATAATTTCTATGTAAATTTGATTCACATAATATATTCGTTAGTTAATCTTCAATTAAATGTTAAGATCATTGAAAGGGTATTCATCTCAAAACAACATTCTTTGTGACACAAGTTCTTTTATACAACTAATTTAATTTAAATGGTTTATATGATGTAAATTGAATATTTATTATCAGTTTTTATTCTTATTCATGGTATTTAAAATTCATATTTCATCTCTCTCTCTCTCTTTCAGGTAGATTTTAATAAGAAATTTCTTAAACCATAAGTGATATCATCTCAATTTCCCTTTATTGAGTCATATTCTAATGTTATGGACCAATTTTTTTATATAGGGTATAAACTATAAATTTAAAAAGATATATAATTAACAATTCAAAATTAATTGTATTTTATGTTTCATATTGAATTATTTCATCCAATGGGATTTCAATTAAATTTTACCATGTGATAAGGCATTTCATCTCAACTTACAGTCAATTGAGAAAAATTTGTCGTTTTGAACCTATTCACCTTTATGTAGTGTATATACTGACCATAAAATGTATTTTAAATGAATAAAAATTTATTCATGATGATTAATGTTTCAATTCAAGTTAATTATTTTGAGGGGATATTATTTTAATGTTACCAATGGGGTAAGAATCTATTTTACAATCTCACTTTCTTTTGGGATTGAATTATTCTAATTGAAGGAATATTATCATTTATCTTTAATAAGTTCAAAAAAAATTATTATACATTGTATATTTATGTATTTTTCATATTTTATTCAAAATATTCCTCTCATTGTAACTTGAATTAGGAAAATAATGTTTTAAAATAATAACATATTTTATTTATCTTTGAATCAGATATGTTTTTCTTCCATGCCAATTTTTTTAAAATTATTTTACAAAAGTCCTATTACATAATCAAATTATTTATAAATAATGGTTTATGTTATCAATTAATTTTTAATGGGTTTAGAAGAAATATTTATAATATTTTTTGAAAGGGGAATTTTTTATAAAAATTTCAAATTGAATATTTTTCCAACATATACAGCGATAACAAACTACCCCACCAGTGTAACCATTTTACAAAATGTATCACATTCCACATGTTTGAAATAGTTTTACAAATAATAATGAATTATTCAATCTTATTTTAATATTTCAGTTAAATTACCTTTATTATTTCACAGGATATGATTTTTTTTACAAAAACCTATATTAATGAAGAATCAATGGCCACCTCTAATCACTTGATTAATTTTTTTATTGTTAACATTCTCTTGAGAAAATAACTTTCTTCTGATTATATTAAATTGGAAATTAATTTTCTCTTAAATATCTGTATTCTTTATATGATTTATTATACCATTTTTTTAACAATATACCGTTTTCACATATGGTGCATACTTTGATTGTTATTTTATTAACATGGTAAATGTAGCTGAATTCATATTTTTACTCAATATGGGTATTTTTTGATAAGGAATATTATTCATTAATTAAATAAATAATTTATTATATGTGGAATGTTTAGACATGTAATGAAAGGTGGGTACCATAAATATATATCCCCATGATGCATGGGTAAGTCTCATGAGACAAATTATTTGGCCAAATTAAATTAATTTTCACACATAGTTTTAAACAGTATTATGAAAGGTCATCACTATATAGATATCATAATGTATAATATTAGGAAATCCAATAGTATGTATTACCTTCATTGAGAATTAAATTATTATTATCAATGATTTTAATTTAATTGAAATTATCCATGGATTCATTTTCCACTCAATTTAATGATTATGTGGAAAGTGTGTTCAATTATTTACCTTTACATATTGATTATTACTTACCTAAACATGATATTAAAGTTATTAAGTAAATGGGCTACGTGTTTAGTTTTTTACTTTTCCATATTGATTATGCCTTATCTAATCATTCTTCTCATGTTATTGATATAATATAATGTGTATTTTGTTATTTACCTTTCTATATTGATTATATATTATTTACTCATTATAGATTATATTATATATACCCCTAAATGATAATTTTATCTCACAATTATTTTGATTCTTTTTTCCAGGATATGAAGAGGAATTATTTCAACGTGTTCATGGATGGAGTATTTTTTACATTAATATATTTTATAATTTATCCCCAGTATAAAATGGGTATAATTTATGTATCTGGATCTCCAAAAAAATAAATTAATATGTCCTTTTTTATTTTAAACCACATATAATTTCCAATGTAATAAACTAGAAACAATCTCTCAGTTACTGGTGTTTCTCTTGATATATTTGGTATCTGATCAAGTATAGTAGAATCCTTGGTAACTAGATTAAGGAGAACATAGATTAAGAAATTTAATCCTATAAAAGACTTTGAGGATAAGTATAAAAGAACATCCTACAGATTTTTTAAGGAATATATTATGTGAATTTTTTAGAAAAACATATCTATTTGGATACTACATGTGGGTGTGGTATATGGGTAATAACTCTAATAAGGGAGCATTGGGTTTGAATCGGTCATCACTTAGTACATGGAAACAAACCTTACTCTGCACATGGTTTCACACTTCTAGGGGATATTATGTAGATAATTCAAATTTTATTTACAAACAATTATGGAGGATTTGAAAATAAATATATCCCAAAAATAGTCATGTTTATAATTCTAAGATTAATAATGAATAAATTTTCAATTTATGTTATATAAAACACCATATTTAGAATTATAAATTATGATTTAAAATTCATAATTTTATAAAGTAATTTTGAATATTAAATTTCTTATAAATGGTTTCTTAAAGAAATGTTCCTATAAACACACATGGTCAATCATGGAATTTACCATTTGAGAAATCCAATATGGCTGGTATAGGATCATAGAATAATATGTCTATATTAGTGGAGCATAATTATATTGTTAAAAATAACCCTTCTCGAATGAATCAATCTATTATTGTATAATGTGATTCACTTGTGTTGTATCAATTCATGTGACAGAAGCACCTATGATTTAGTGTTCTACCAATCTAGTGGTATTTGAGAAGTGGATTATGTCCCTTTAGAAGATACTTCAAGCCTAGTAATGAGATTAAAAGTAAAAGGAAAAAATTATGACAAATTTTTTCAATGGAATTGATGATCAATACTGGTCGTTTACCTTGAATGCTAGAGGGGAGAATAAAATAGAACTCATGGAATGGAAACATTTCGAGGATATATTATTGGATAGTTTTTTCCCTCATGAGAAATAGCCTAAAATAAAGTTATTATTTTTTAGCGTAGATAGGAAAGGAAAAAATTGTGGAGTATGAGGAAAACATTACAAGAGTATATAGGTATGATACCTATTACATAAAAAACAAAAAATGAAATATTGATCATTTATTTGAAGGGAGTAATCCATGTTCCTAAAAGGTTATGTTTTTTTAATAATTTTCATCATATGATTAAATAGTTTTATGAACCATCAAAATAGAAAATGAATTTCCTATATCCAATATATTCAAGGGGCATCAAAAGAACCATACATCATATAAAACCATAAAAGGTGATCTTTTAAAGAAAAAGAAGAATACAAACCAATTTCCATCATGAGAAAATGGTGGAAGGAAACTTCCTAGAGAACGATTGAAGGGAATGGAAGTTTGTTCAAGTGAGGTGATAAGGGTCATTTGTTTTATAATAGTAAGGGTTACAAGGAAAAAATAATATTCAGTAATTTATCTACAAATAAATGGGGTATTATTTTAACCAATGTCCCAAGAATCATGGTTATCAACCATATAAGAGTCCAAGGAGTGAAGTCCAAGCTTATTTGTTCACTATAGCTGAGGTGGAAGTAACCAATAATGTGGCGAAAAGTACATTGATAATAAAATCAAATTTACCCAATTCATTATTTGATTCATTATTTTCACACTATTTTATATATACTATGTTTTATAGAAAATTAGACACTTATCTAGAACCTTAAAAAGGGAGTTTTCAATCAAAAGTCATTGTGGAATTCTAACTGCAACAAGGATGTGTCTGGTGATCCCCATTATGAAGCATATATGATTTCTATTTATGGAATTTATTATCAAATATATGGTTGGAATTGATATATTTATTGATATGAAATGGACTTAAAAGTAAGATGAAAAAATTTATTAAAGGGAGTGGGAAACTATGATTATTGATGAATATATGAAATTACTTATCTTTAGAGTGGAGACTTGATCATCTATGTCATGTCTAGATCCACCCACAGTATCTCTTATAACAAATATTTATGGGGAATAATATGAAACATTATTTGTGGATGGAGAATGTAATATTAAAATTGAGGATTTTCATATTGTATAGGAATACATTGAGGTATTTCTTAAAGAAATACCTAGAAATCAACTAGATATTGATGTCTAGTTCTCCATTGATCTATCCCCTGATGAGAAATTATATAAAGGACTCCCTATAAAATTCCACTATGGAATTGTTGCATTTGATGGAAAAAATAGAATAATTTTGAGATAATTCCATTATACACCCTTGTGTTTCAACTTGGAGATACCCTATTCTATTCATTAAGAAGAAAGTTGTATCTATGAGGTTTTGGATTGATGATAATGAAATATCTATTATTGATATAAAGAACAACAATCTTATACCACAAATTTATTATTTAATTGTTAAACTTAATTGAGATCAATATTTTTCATTAATTTATTTTCATTCATTTTATCTTAAATTGAGAGTAAAAAAAGAATATATTCCAAATGGAATTTTCTGGATGATGTATGGAAATTGTGAGTTTACAATAATGAAATTTGGATCAACTAATTCACCATAAGTTTTTATGGATATAATGAAAAATGTATTTAAGGAACATCTTGATGATTTTATGGTATTAATTGATGATATAATTGTGTACTCTACGGGAGTTTAGTACTAGAAGAATCACTTACATTTTATTATCATGACTCTTTGAAGAAAACAATTATATTTTAAATTTAGAGTGTTAAAATTTTTTCTTCAGGATGTTTCTTCTCTGGGATATATTGTCTTCAATGATGGAATCCCTGTACATCCCACAAATATAAAGTTAGTTATAGAATGTAATTAAACAACTAACATAATTGAGGGGTGTAGACTTATTCACTAGTCAAGTTACATTTGATGATTCAATGATATTTTTTCATTATTGGTGAACCCATTAACTAATATTACATATAAAGTGGTTAAGTTCCTTGGGAAAAAGAAATGTGAATAAGTTTTTAATAAATTTTTGTGGATAATGATAAATACTCCAATTTTGACTCTATCACTATTAAATAATGTAATTTTGATATATTGTGATGTATCAAATAATAGAATCGGTTGTTTCCTTATAAAAAATGATAATGTAATTTCCTATGAATCAAGATAGTTAATGACTCATAAAGATAACTATCCTACCCTTAATCTGGTGTTGGAAACTATAATATTTTATTGGAAGATATAGAGACATTATCTATGTATTGAAATGTGTGTGATATATACATTCCATAAAAATACTAAAATACATCTATTCACAGAAAGAGTTGAACATGAGGAAAAGGTGATGGCTAGAGATACTCATGGATTATGATTTCTTAATACACTATCACCTGTGGAAGGAATATAACATAGAATATACTTTGAGTAGGAAAGATCATGATATTCTGATAAAATTGAGGATTAAGATGGATCATATATTCATGGATCTAGTAAATATGTATATGGTAATTAATATAGAAGGGATACATATATTTATTTTAAAATGATTTAAAATCCATATTTATTGAAAAAGATAAAAAGTTATCAATCCAATGATTGGAATTTTATGATGAAAATTATAGTAATGATTGATGGGAAATTATCAAACATCCTTTTTAGGATAGAGTTCTTAATTTTTTGAAATAGAATATGTGTTCTATCTATACTATGTTGAAAAGGAAATTATTTGATGGTGTTCATAGCTCAAATTTATCTATACACCCTAGTAACACCAAAACATACCAGGATTTGATGGAACATTTTTGGTTGGATTCCATGAAGGGGGATGTTTTTTATTATGTTTCTAGATGATTGGTTTGTAAATAAGTGAAGGTTTAGAGACAAAATCCTAGAGGAGTCATGAAAACCCTCCATGTTCCTATATATAAATGAGATTAAATTACTATGTACATTGTCATAACAATACCCAAGACTCATAAAAATAATGATGCAATATGGGTTAATTTGTTCCACATAACCAAATTTGTACATTAAATCACTATATCATATGATTTACCCCTCCAAAACCTGACAAGGATCTATATTAATTATGTTTTAAGAATACATGGAAGACCTATTGTATTTTTTATGATTATGTTACCAATTTTACATCCAAATTTTGGATGTTTATTCTAATTGTACTTGATACTGAGATTCATTTGAGAACATCATACCATCCAAAAACTAATTGATACTCTAAAAGGAATAGTCATGGGTTTCTTGTTGTTTGGGTATTATTTATATTTATTTATCAAATAAATCAATTAAGATTTGGTTATTTAGTGTTGAGTCATTTTGAGTTTGTTGCATCGTTGACGTTTTTTCTCAGTGGAGCTCGATGCTGGTGTTGATGGTGACATTGAAGGTGAAGTGATGACGATATGGGTTTTCTGTGTTGGTTTTTGTGATGCCAGCAAGGTGTAAACATTAGGGGGTGCGGCTAAAGGCAGAATGCTTCTTGAAAATCAGTGACCCTAGGTGATGGGATACATGGACCTGATGGTTTTTTTTTAATTTCATATTTGGGATGGTGGTTTTTGTATCATGTTTTGTGATTTTTGTAATCTGGGTGGTGGTTTGGTTGTATCCATTTAAAGTGTGGTTACAACTAATCCTTAAAGTGGCTTTTGAAAATACTGAAAATTGGTTTTGGAGTGCAGTACCAAATTAAGCATGATATAAGTGACTTTATCTCAATTTCCCTTTGGGGAATTTTTTAATGTTATAAACCTAATTTCATTTATATGATGAATATACATACCATTTTAAATGTAATATCTTTAATCCATAAGAATTAATAGAATTTTAAGTTTAAAATTGAATTACTTAATTCAAGGGTATTTCAGTTGAGAGTTACCAAGTGGTAATGAATTTCATAACTCAATTTATTTTCACTGACTTACATTACTTATTCATTGAATTCAATATTGTATTATTATATGTGTAATTACTTTTAATTATCCATTGTTTTATATCCCCTTATTTTACATCTAGTTATATTTGTATCACATAATCAATTCAAAAATTAATTATTATTTCTTTAGTAAGATCATTATAAGTGTTTTCATCTCAAAACATCCTTCATTGGAATACATGTTATTTTATGCACCTAATTCCTTTTAAATTGCGGATATACTGACAATAAAATATTGATCATCTTGTATAATAAATATTCACGATATATTTACATCAAATTAAATCTCTCTCTTTCTCTCTCTATATCTTTCAAGCAGTTATTATTAGGGAATATCATAAACCTTAAGGTACATTGTGTGAATTTCTCTTCATTGAGGCATACATTAATGTTATGCACCAATTTCATTTATATGGTGTATAATCTATATCTATTAAATTTAATATCATGAATATATCATAATTCACAGTATTATTTGTTCTATATTAAATTATTTCATCCAATGATATTTTACATTATTGTTACCATGTGTTAAGGGATTTCATCTCTATTTACACTCCATTAACACATATTTGATGTTATAATCCTATTAAATTTTATGTGTTTTATATAATTCCCTATTGATGTATTTAAAATGAATACATACTTCTTTATCATGATTAATGTTTCAATTTAATTAAATTATCGCAAGGGGTTAAATTTTTAATGTTACTAAGGTTTAAAGAATATATTTTATAATCTCTGTTTCATTTTGGATTTATTTTATTATTATTGAAGAAATATTATCATGAAACCTTTATAAGATCCAACAAATTTCATCTATATTGGATATTTAAGGAGTTTAAATATTTTCATTCAAATATTACATTATTTAATACTTTAATAAAGAAAATAACTATTTAAAAGAAAATACGATTTTATTTGTCTTAAAATTAGATATATTTTACATTTATGGCCATGTTTTTATTTTTTGTTAAAAAATTACTTTAATTTACTCAGATGATTTATCAAATACATTTAATGTTATACTTTTTTATTTATATGGTTTCAAATTAATAATTATATTATTTTTTTCAAAGGAATTTTTTTGACAAAAGTTGGGAAAGAATTATTTTCATATATATATAAATAAAATACTTCCCCACCACTATAACGATTATAGAAAATTGACATTATTCTAAAAAATTTCTATGGTTTTACATATAAAACTCTTGTATTAATGATTATTTTAATATTTCACTCATCATCATTAAATCCTTTATTGATCATAGAAGGGTAAAAGCAACAGGGGGCCAAATGAGAACCCCAAGAGGAAAGAGTTATGGGGGTCTAAAGTAATGAAGACCTAGAGTATCCCATATGATCAGGTTCCTCCCTTCAAGAGGAAAATACAACACCTCCACAAGAGAAAACACACTGAGACCTTGCACCTCCATCAAGGCTAGATAATCCAAAAATCATTTCCCCTCTCTCCATGTGTGTAAAAAGACAGTGTCACTACTGATGATGTTGCTACATCTTCTCAGAATTTAGGTAACCGACCAGGGGGTGCTATTCTTATTGTGCTTGGAGTCATGGAGGATGAGAGAATTTGTCTCTATTTCTCCTAGTGTGATCCCCCGTTTTCTGTAGAGCTAAACACCCGTGAGCATGGCCATAGCCTCAGCCAGGAGAGAATGGCCCCTACCAAAATGGGTAGCAAATGCGAGGATGGAATGCCCTCTAGGGTCTTGTACCACACAGCCACCCTTCATGTCATTCGAGGATCAAGAGCTGTCAAAGTTGAGATTCATTCGGGACCGATGGGGATGCCATATGACCCAGTGGCCGGACATTGGAGGGCTTTGCTGTGGCAGGACAGCTTGAATACAATGGATAGAAGGGGCCTCACGCCATTTGTTGTTAGAACGAACCAGATTGAGAAGGAGAAAAATAGTCCTGGCCACCAGAGTCCTGCCGGAGTAGTGGATCCCCTTAAACCTAGCTTGGTTCCGAGCCTGCCTAATGCACCAGTAGCCTGAGATGAGAATCATGGTGCAGACATTCTTCTCCGATCCACTTCCCCCATCACCATGGAACCACCGGTCCAGAAAATGGAGGTCCATTAACGCCTCTACAGAAAATCCAGTGAAATCGCCAAACGCCCGCCACACCTGGCAAGCCCATTAACTGCAAAAGAAGAGGTGGGAAGAGCATTCCTCCCTAGGAGTCGTGCAGCATAGGCAACGGGAGGCCAATTTGATGCCTAAGTACTTCACATTTTCATCTGTAGCCAAATCCCTATTCCTGATACGCTAGAAGAGAATGTTTTATTTCACAAGGACGGCTTTGACCCAGACAATCGGACCCCATGAGTCTACTTGGTTCGCATTGGTGAGCACCCGCCTGTAATCCTTAGCAGAGAACATATATTTCTGATAAAACGATGGTAATCTCTTATCTATTGATTTATTTTTTAATGTTTAAAATTATCTTACGATAATGAAATTCTTCATATCATTTTTCTTTAGATATTATAACTATATTAAGTATCTATATTCTTCATATCATGGATGTGATTATTTCTTAAACCATATACCACTTTTCCATGTGGTTCTTACATAGACTGTTATTTGATTAACTTGGGAAATATTTATAAGTATTTATCATTTACTCAACACAAATATTTGTTGACATGGAATATTAACTTATAAGATAATGTATATCATAAAAAATAGGAATATTACAATAAAAATAACTGATGATAAAAAAAATTTAAGATAGTGAGATCTTTCTAAATAAGGGAAATACTACTTTATTGAAAAAATAAAAAACTATAGTAGTTGAATTTAAGGTTTTTACAATAATCCATTTGAAAAAATTAATAATAGTCATCAATTGTTTCATCGATCAAGGTAAAATGAGTAGAAATTATCCCATTATTAGAAATCCAATAACCAAAAACGTTTTCTACATGATATTTATGTATGATGATATAATTCATGAAATGGAGAGAGCCCATTTAGTTTCGATACCTAGAAGATAGACTCCATGAGAGATGAATAAATCTGTTTCTAATATTGTACACAATAGTGGTGGAATCACATACATGTAAAAAGTTAACACGATGACAATTCTTTTCTATTTCAACTGTATCTATTATGGAAATAATTTTAACAGCAAGATATGTTGATATTTCACAAGGACCATAGAGGCATCACATTACATCACTAAAATAATTTTTAAAAATGGAACCATCTATAGAATGACATTGATTTCCTCTTGAATATCCATCTCTGATACACTTGATCCAACCCATAAATTTTTGAATTCATATTACTTATGAGATTCTAATATGAGGATGATAAATACATATAGCTCCAAGATGCTTAAGAAATATAAAATCATAAATATATTTATCATAAAAACCATTCTGAATTGCTTTTTCATATTTTACAACAATAATAATTAGATTCCTCAATAAATATAAATTAAATTGGATGTTCTCATGGAAAAAAAATTTATGTATGGTTAATATAACAATGATGAATTACATGCATTCCAGAAGAAGAAGATTCATAATATGACATGATAGCATTAGTTTAGTGCATACAATAATGGAGTCATGGATGCAGACTGTACATAAGAGTTTGATCTTGAAATTTTTTTCTACTACGGTCCTTAGGGCAGTAATAATAATGAAACTGATGTAAAAGTGGTAAATATAATTCATATACTGGTTACTTAGAACACATCTCAGGCATAGTTTTATTTAAAAATGTTATATAAAATCATTAATATGGATAATGGAGTATAAGATACTCCATGTAAGGGAAAATATGAATGTTAGTATAAAGATTATGCTCAAGAATTTATCCCAATTATTAGTGTTCCCCTATGTATATGTTTGGTATAAAAGGTAGGAGGAGAGACAGTCATTTAAATCAAGTTCCTAGACTAATGTTTCATAACCATTTAATATGTTATAATTCATAACCATATCCTTGATATCAATAGGAATATATAACAAATAAATCTTCATTCCCACCATTATTGAAACACTTGTGTCATGTGATGGGTTAGTAGATATTAAAACATTAATAATATGTTTACCTATCTATTTTTATAATAAGAAATTGAGGAATGAATTGATGTATTGCATCCAATGAGAATTAACTATAATAATAGATAAATAATCCTTAAGGTTAGGGTAAATGGAGGTATCCATGTAGATTAATTTCCTAGTATTAAGCCTCCTTAAAAATATGTGTCTCATTAAATCATGATCCCAATAATTCTCATTGCTAATCTTCCACATGAAATTAGCCTCTAAATACTAATTAAATTTTCAGTGGTATTTATTTCCAAGGCCTCCATATTCTTCCAGTTGAAAAAATTTCTTCCATGAAATGGGTATAGGTCTTCTATAAAGAATTATTACACTCCAAACAATGTTCATTATGGAAGTGGTGATTTTTTAGTGATTACAACTGGCCATTTATAAACCATAAATAATAAAAATTTAACACAATAATATAATTTACAAGACTTACCAAACCTTCCATCAATGACATCTTTCCCTTCCAAGAGGACAACTAGTATTGAATTTGTCTTACACTATGAAAAAATACACTACACATGGTTTCCCCTAAAACATGGGAACACCAAGATTGATGAAAGGAAAAAACACCATATATAATTTCTAGGTCATCGATGATATAATATTTTCTTACCGTAGGAATTATCTTTCCAAAATATACGATTTTTTTTCAACTGATCTCTTTCCTTGGGAGTTTTTTTATAATAATAGAGGGAATTATAGATTTTCTTAATGATTTTTTTCACCCTATGTGATGAGTATAATTTCATCAATATACAATAAATTATTTGGGGTAACAAGGCCTCTTCTGGCCCAATTGAGTCTTGGAAATGTTGCAAAGGAAATTGATGTTATCCCATGAATTTGGAAAATGAAGGAATATAAGTCGAAAGAAGAATTGAAGTAAAAATATTTATAGAATTGAATTTGAAAATGGAATAATCTTGACTGTGAGGTGGGAAACCCTTCCCAGATTGTTGTTCCATAGGGTGATCCACTTTGTGAAGATGCATATGAACTAAATAGTCCATGGAAGTAAAATAGTGGCAGCAGCTCCGTAGTGAAGATCACTTTGTTTGAGAGATGAGGGGGGATAAATTTTCCCTATGCACAACATCCCCCATAGAATAAAATAGTATATGGGAAAGGCATGACTAATGAATCCCCATTAATGGAACATAGTCGTTCATGGGACCGAAATAGTAATTCATAACTTCATAGATGATTACTCCATGGAATCCACTAAGTAACTCATCTGTGGGTCTGGTAATGGCTGTGGGAATAATCAAAAGGGGGATCACAAACTCATTGTAAAAATCCAACTACACCAGTACCTAGTTCCCTGCATCTCTATAAATAGATATCAAAGGGATTTAATAGGGGGATTGATGATTTAAGGGAATATAGAAGGATCATAGGGTGGAAGATAGGGAGATCGATATCTCCACAGAAGATGGGTTCTCTCGAAAATTCTATGCTAGTAAAACTCCACCATAAAGTGTTAAGGAGGATAATCAATTAAAATTTGTAATCCATGAACTAAAAAAATCACTTGCAGGTTTACACCTTGAGAGTTGAAAAACAAATTAACCTTTTTCAACATGGATCTCCACATTGAAAAAGGCTATGTGAATCTAACATTCCCCTACGTCGCAATTCACTATGTGAGAGGCACTCGATCCCATGTGTCCATACACTATGTGTAGGGAACATGTACTTATGCAGCAGAGTGCTAGGAAGACTCAAACCAGATCTTATTACCACAATGTTACATAGACATCCCCCATATCCTCATAGAAACATTCTATGATGAGGAATCTATATCCCGCATATGATTCTGCTATGCAGATATGGGTACCCCAAGGAGTTCACTATCTGGCCTTAATAATTCCCTTATATTATGTCATTTTCCCCCATGTTGGATCCTTCGAAACGAGCTTGATGGTTTCAAGGAAAGTAATCTTCCATACCCTCTATAACCATATGATAAAACAATTTTGTGAATTATTGTTCCCTTTTGAGTTTGTATGCCCATCATAAGTGGTTTCAGGTTGGTTATCCTCGTAGTGTGGTGGAATCCCAGAATGAACACAAGTTCACATTTCTATGGAAACAAGGGTTCTAAACATCAGGTAATAATTTTAATATCCCCATTTTAGGTTGGAATATAGGGGATCAAACTCGAATTTCAATTTGGTAAGGAATGATATCCTTCCCTTAGAAACAAATATTCAATAGGTAACTCCCATGGAGGTGACACATTCACTCCTCTCTTCCCTCGATCGAGATATGTTCTGGTAGATTAGTAGACAAGAATATATAGAATATAAAAATATGTGAGTAGATGGGTACACTAAAAGATCTTTCTTCCCCACCTTGGGCTCCAGTACCATCTCCCAGCAGATGAAGTTGGACGTCTGATCTGTAGATCCACTTTATCCCCTTGTTTCTCACACCGATCATGACTCAAATCAGTTTATTGGTTTATGTGATCCTAAAATCTATATGATCTCAAGTAAATGGTCCTTCTATCTAGATATAAGTCCCAAAACTTGATCCAAATGGGCCTCTTTAGGTGTAATCCCAGATCAAATTCCCTATCTGGGAAGAGTCAATGCATAAGCCCCACACCACATGATTGGTATTTCTCTTTAGGTTTAATTTCCAATTCCCCCACTCATAACTACATGGAATTTTATTCCTAGCCACTGGGATACATAGAAAACCACCCCAAGGTTCGATCCTAACACTGTCATACTCGCATCAGTTCTCTTTAGCCCTTACCATATGATGTTAAACCACATAATATTACTGAACTACATGGGTTCTTATTCATTTCACTAGGTTACATAGTAATCCCATATTATTGGTTCAATCGTGACATCAAAACAACTATTTTCCCCCTAGGTTGATAATAAATTTTAGAGTGCTATTTTGAATGGATTAACACCATTATTGTCTTAGGGAATAACCAAACCATCCCATATTTTTTCATAAAAGTGCTACGTTGATAGAGAATATTTAAAACATATAGTTCCTTCCATCAATGGATAATGTTGGATATATACAGTTTATTTCAAACCCATGTTTAATAAGGATTAAATAATGTCTCATGATTATTACACAGACACATGATTGGTAATTAGCCATGGAATCAATAACATATCAACATAGCTTAAATCTATAAGCGAGTCTAGTAATAGGAAACAGTTCACCCTAAAATGGTGAGATGGTCTAGGGTTACCATCCTTTTGACCAATGTGAGTCCTTAAGTTTCATTGGAAAAATCATTTAATGAACATCGTCCTTTGGAATATAGGTCCAAGAATCATAGATTTGTGAGCCATTGGGTGTTTCTTGCACCGTAGACAAACCCATTTGATACCATCAAATATTATATATTCGATTCTAGTAATTACACATCACTTAACACTTAAAATTATTGTTTCATCCTCACATGAAATAGATATAGACTATAGAACCTCCTTCATAAGATTAGATGGATATACTACCCCATCTATGTTTGTCCATTTGGTTCCTCATCAGATAACATATTCAGTGGAAACAAAAAGAGTGGACCCAATGTGAATCCTTATCAAAGGTGGTGGTTTTACCTAACTAAAGACCCTTTCACATTCAAAATAAATTAGGCTAAGCGAGATAATCAATTATTAATGCGTTCATGAGAAACTACTTTTACTGAGTTTTATTTTCTGTACATGTCACATATATTGGAGGTATTATTCAGAGCTACATTCAATCCAATGGAATCCCAAAAGTTGTCACAAATTCACATGTAACCCAATACACCAGTTGAGTCTTCTAAAAATAAGATTACTTGTTCACCCAACCAACATATTCAATACTGGGTTTCAAATGCCCTGATTCGGGAATACCACCAGTAAAATACTCTCCTGGAACTGGAGGCTGCATGATAGGCCCTCCAATCGGTGACAGATTACTAGATGACCCTTCAACAGTGGATGCAATTCTAGGACAAGGTGGACCTTCTGCCCATCTCTAATCATTTTGAGATCCTATCCCTTGAACATTACTATGATTACATTCATTATATTAGGTAGGTGTATGGGCTCATTGTCAATGAATTTGTCCCAGTTTCATAGGAGCTTCACTCAGAGGTCATTGCCGAAAGACATCACCCCCAACACCACTAGGCCTAGTTTTCTCACACCAAGGGGAAGACAAATATATGGGTTCCTATTGAGGATAGAAAACCACATGTTTCTTGGGATTCCTATTTAGGGAGACAAAAATATAATCATGAATAGTTCATCACCCTGATTCCTGAGGAAGATATCCACCATTCAAATACGGTGACATACTATGAGCAGAAAAAAATTATTGCTCCCACTTCTGATGTCCACAATGGAAATATGGGGCAAAATTATTAAAAATAATATATTACCATTAGTGATTGTCAAACCTTCTAAAAAATTAGAGCAGAAAATTATAGGTAGATGGAAACCCCTGCTAGTGTGCATGAATCCCATCATCCATATAGGACAAAAACCTGTTATATGTAGACAAGAATCTGTGTTGACCAAAACCTGGTCATCATAAAAATAGGATGGAGAATTATGGTCATCCCTATAACCCTTACAAAGAATATGAATCCCACCAAACAAATACAATGACAATAAATATGTAGACACAAATTAATGCTTACCAAAATGAAGCCCACCGTCAAATACAGTGGAACGAAAATACAAGATGTGTCAAATTCCTGCAGATTCATACCAAGACCATAAGATAAATACAATGGAAAATGATCAGATTAAAATCCATTCATGAAAATATAAATCCCACCAGTAAAATATGGTGGCAACCAAAGAAAACAGCTAGTATATCCCATCAATGGATGATGGGATGACTGTTTCTTCTACCTTAAAACAAAAGAACCACCAGTACCCATTGGAAAAACATAGAGGATATGAGAAAACATAAATTGTTTCTCCAACATCAGAAGGGAAATGCATACCCATTCCATCCAAATACATCTCTAAACACATCATGGTAATGATGGAGGATCAGACATCAATTCTGGACAATATTCTCCAAACCTGTCAAGACATAATCACGTACGTGATAATAGTAAGGAGTAAGTCCCACAGACTGTCTCCCCATGTGGGGTGACTCACCCAAAAAATAGGATGGTCGCCCTAGAGTAGACATGCATCCCAGATCTAGTCCATGAGGGTCATCAAATATATTCCATGATAAATGGACAACCATATTAGAAATAAATACCCATTTCAATTGGGGGATGTTGGTTCACCATGGTGGCCACTACAGGGAAGACAATTATCCCTGTCAAAACTCAAGATGATCATCAGCATATCCTGGAGACATCATGGGAACTATTCAAATATTAGTTTGCATATTAAGGTCATTACCAATAGTAGGTGGCTCCAATTGCCTACAAGAGAGCACCAAAAAATGAAATGTGCCAAATGAAACCAGAAAATGAATAGAACATTCATGACCCTTCTCTACTATAAGTTATAGTTCTTGATACCTTCCAAATACTATCAATAGAGTCTCAAGATCCTGCTAATCCATTACTAAATTATGTAAGTGGTAGTAACAACCGTGAAGGTCCACCCCCAAAATGTTATTACTATTTACTCTAAAGGTCCTCCTCCAATCACCCATGAAGGCTTACATAGTGAAAAATAAATGAACTATCATGAGATTATATATCCTAATGAGTGTCACAATATCCTTCCTCATGAAAAAATGATTGAAAAGAAATAATGATCTCTCCTCGATTTCACCTACCCCGATGGTCCTTCCCAAGGTATACGATGTAGAAATTATCCCTACAGTCAGACATCAAACTATGATGGTAGTCTTTAACATGATGGAAATCACCCTAAAGGCCCTACCTATAATAATTTCCAGAAAAAATAAGGTGTCCAGGTGTTGTTGACCATCATGAAGTTCCCCCTAAGGATTCACACCACGGAAATTATACCTATGGATGGATATCAAGCTATGGTGGTAGTCCTCTCCATGGTAGAAATCACAATGAAGGTCCTCCCATAGTAGAGTTCTATATTGGCAGGGTGGTCCTCCCCTTTACAAATCAAATGCATGAAAGACCTCACATATTGAGGAACATGGAAGGATAAGTTTAGATATGCTAGATACCATATCAATGACAAAAAAAATCGTTTCTCATACAGAAGATAGCCTAGGGCCACACTCATCTTCCAAGCCACCCACATACTGTTCACATATCAATGAGACCCCTACAAACCCCACCCCTTCTGATGTGATCATCAAGAAGTCTCCAAATTAGGAAGATTATGTAGTGAAATATCTAGTGGAAGATCAAATGGATATATTGCTTGTGAGAATAAAATTATCCATGGATGACATACAAGTCATGTTTTAGATCTTATCCAATTATCAATTCAATATACCAATGGAATTATCATTTTAATTCATACATAAAATTAACATAAATCTATGGACAACCCTATTCCCCCTAAAATAAAAGGTCTTACCCTATGATGGGTATGCAGTCCATGTAAAAATAATGGGAGAGATTAGCCATCAGGTCGACTTGGAAGCCCTCCTGTCTGCGTGGTGACTACAATTATAGAGGCAGATGAAATATCTTGAACTGACCTACATCAATGTGAAACATAAGTTGCATTATCTAATTTCTTACACATTGTATAACATTCATAACCATTTTTGGGAAGAGTATTGAGCTTTTCACTTCACCTCACATCTCATCTAGGAAAGCCCATCTAAAATGAGATAATGTAATGTTATTATCCCAATAAAGGTATCAAATGAATGTATGGGGAATGAATGGTTATATCCTAGACATAAACTAGTATTGAATAAGTATTAAAAGTGTCAGGCCATATGAGTTCATGTAATTGAAATAAACCTGAACTAAGAAATCAAGAACACTTAGTAGGCCTCTTGTTTGTGAGAATCCAATCAACAAGCCTTTCTAATTTCCTCAGAAGAAAATAAGTCACATGAAAATATTTCACCATACCCGATAGAAATCTAAATGAGAATACATGAGATGAAGAAAGTGGAAATAGTAGAAGAAATTTCCAAAATACGAGACAATCCCCATCCTGTAGGGATGGGGGATTTTTAATATAAAATACACCCCCATAAAACCAAAAAAATCTTGGACAAGGCATCCTAACAAAGGAATGAGAGCAACCCCAACTTAAATGGATAAGGGAATTTTTACCTCAACTATCCACCCAATGAAAATAAATTTTTTACCAATTGGGGAGGAAAAATAATAGGTAGTTCACGCGTTTCATCCCATCTATTGATTTAGTCCCCCTACAATAGAGTCATACAGTGTGGTCATATAAAGGTTTAATCCGATTTACCTTTTACCATGAAACATGAAGATGACCCTAGAATGGAAAGAGAAAATATAGTAAAGGATGAAAAAAATCCCTCCTATCATTCAATAACTAGAATGACACCCACAATGAGTTATGCATTATTGAACTTCATGGGTATCAAACCTATGGACCCCACAAAAAATGATGCAAATTTTTACGTACATGGAGAGGATGGTTCCACCTAGAATCTGATCTACACCGAACTCAGTGGTGCACATATCAAAAATTAGATGGCCTCCCAAAATTTGAGTACTCCCTAATATAATCGCTCATTATCTCTTTTGTGAGATTGTAATAAAGAGAATAAGAAAACATGGTCACATATGACCTAAATGCTCATTTTAATGATAATAAGTGCCTTACTCTTGAGGATATATTCAATTGAAAAGAGGAAGAAATTGAAGAGTTGAGGTAAATGAATTCTAGAATACTCAATGTAAATTGTCCTATGTAATATCCAACTAAACATATTCTAAAATAACCTCAATGTAGACTCCTAGTAGGTGTACCTACTCCAAAAGGTTTTATGCTAATGAATGAGGAAAGGTTCTTAGGTTCATCCTGCATAGTTCTTGGTTCATCAGTCTACCTGAATCAAATCCCATAAGGATATCAAGATTTTCCCCCAATGAGGAAATTACCAGAAAAGGTTTAGGTAAATCCTCTGTGGATACCCCCAACTGAGTATCCACCTCAAGCCCCAACAGTGCTGGCACACCTAATTTTTCCCACTTATGCACCAATCCATGGTTAAGTTGAACATGAAACACATAAAGGGATCATGAATACCATTGAGTCATTGGGAGGTAGATTGAAATCTATTTAAGGATGACACTATCCGATAAAATTGGAATGTAAACCTTACCCTGACTAGGTGAGTACTGTTCTGCCACCACCAAAATTTAGGAATCCTGTATTCATAGCATTAAATAGATCAGGTGACCCAGAAAAACATCTGAGTCATTATACATCCTATTATGATCCCGTCATGGGAACCCAAGAGAAAAAATATATAGTGAAACTCTAATTCTTCATGGGAAAATTTTAAGGTTCATACATTTTATGGTACACAATTTTTCCAGCACATTTTAATAATAGGATTGGAGGATATTTGAAGGAATTTCCTTTTACAGTCCATCTCAACATTGCAACAGATAATAGTCAGTGACCTCATGAACTAAAAACAATGGTAGAATGAGAGAGTCTCAGATTTCATTTCCATATGGAATTCTCTGAACTAATATTTGAACCAGTCATCAATCAAAGATGATATAATTTATATGTGCATCGATAAACTAAGTGAAGAGTTGTGAACGCAACTCAAACCAGAGAAATATTTGATTGGGTTTCAATATTTCTATACTATTTCCCAAATAATATAATATTCCTTATATTGGATTAACCAAAAGTGTTGGGTTGCCCCATCAGCACTGGGAAAAAGGGTGGGAAGAGCCAAAGAAGTATATGTTACTCTTAAGCCACTCCTATACCAGCACCAACTATGAGGCCTCCCCTGAATCGTACAAGACCTCTTGGATGTTAGAAGCAACCCCCAACCTGATATGATGTGTATAGAAGACCCAGGAGAATCCAATTTGTGGAATGTATAATTAATGTGTCCTTATTACGATATGAATAAGTCCATGGATACTTTTTAGTATCCATGAATTGAATTTTTCTCCATTTACTAGATCCAAAGAGGTATGATGAAGTCATTCTCAATGTTGTGCTAGATTATTTTCCCTTCCAAAAAATATTGGGTAATTACATGTAGAAGTTTATCATGGTCAAAGACCTACTGTAATGGATGATAGATTCTAGGAAAGTCAAACTAGGACCACCCCTATCATAAGTCACATATGTTTCCACCACTGACCCAGATGAAGGAGAAGAGTGGAAAAATGTTGTTAGAAAAATGGAGAATAATTTTGATAGTTTTATGGCTTAGAAAATAGTCATCCAATCTCAGGGAATACTTCATGGACAATTTATAAAACTAATTGTGATCCAATGACCCTGAATACAATGCAGCCGACATCCTCGACCCCACAATACTCCAAGATTTTAATGTTCAACAAGAATTTAAACTATAAAGGTGGAGAGAAAGTGAAATAAGATGATCATATTTCAAGGCCAAATATATATTTCACACTCTTAGATTTTATTCCATAGATCTAGAATCATGGGTACTGCCCCACAAAATTATAGTATCGGAAGAATTCAATCATGAACACTCATTATCAGACGAGGAACTGATCTTTGGATCTATTAATTTCATTCACCCAGTTGATACCATATTTTATTAAGAGTATGGATATGAAATTGAGTTCCATGCACACAATCAGGATACTATAGGAAGAGGCCACAAAATATGAGGATACATAAGAATATGGAGTAGTGGAATAAACCCAATTTATGGTCGCACCTTGGCTTAAACTATCAATATTTCCGAAACTCATATAATATCCCTTCAGTATATCCAACAAGAATAGGAAAATTCCTCTACCGCTACTAGAAGCCACTCAGTACTAATCATCCTTTAATATCTATCAGAAGAGAAACAAATGTCTAATTCCCTCTGGCATGCAGACATGACTGCCTGACCCAACCGACAAGGCATAGAAGCCCCACGAGATACTTCCTCGAGTGCCAGTACATACTAATCCAATAGAGAAGTCCCTAAACCACGTGTAAAAAATCATCCCCATGATGGTATGTTCTAGAATTTTGAGAAGAAAGAAGACATTATAAACTAATTGGGTTCAGTACTATCCATGAAATCAATCCTAGATGCCCTAAATTTGTTAAAAGATATCAGTGAAGTGATTATAGAATATTTTCTAAGAACCCAAGAGTTTGAACCTGAGATGGCCATCGCTAAAGTATATCAGACAGAGTCAAATCTTAAATAATTCAAAGTTGTTATCTCCATTATGTACCAAGACAATGATGCCATTTTTTGGGACACATAAATCCCTTATATGTGTCCGACATGAAAAATGGAATTGATATATGAAATGTATCCATTGAAATTGTCTCTAGAGTTAATATGCCCATACTGTGAACACTTCACCATCTTGGCTGTAAAGTAGATAACTTGACACTCTCATCCACAACCTAGTTGTGTTATGAAAAATGTAAGCAGAAACTATTGGGACAAATCATGTTCAAAACTCTATTTTGAGACCTTATAGATGAATCTAAATCTTTGGCTGTGTGGAAAAAAGATGGCCTTCAATGTTCTTCTAGGAATTACTTTGGTGCATCAGCACATGAATAATCCTCTATCCTACCAATAGTGAATCAAATATTTCACTAATGGAAAAAATGTGATATTATATACTGAAAATGTCTCATTTGAATATTGTTAGTCACACTATATAGATGCATTATTCTATGAGCAGAAATTGAAGTCACCCTCAGTTGATGGTATTGATTAGTTTACCACCCCAAATGGTTTAGAGATGGTCTACGCTGACCCCTTCAAGTAGATCTATGATGAATACCCACTTATCATCAATTATGTAGAGTTCATGAGTCCTAACTCTGATTCATATTTGATGGTGCTCATGTTTTCAGTCACGAGAACCAAGCCTAATACTATTTAAAAATCCTCAGGTCCCCTAGATAATGGTGAATTCTCAAACTAATAATCCCTCAATCTAAACTAAGAGAACTAGGTAATCCATGCCTAACAAGGTAAGGCATATGAGAATGAAAACATTCCTCCATCCCTCACTCTATCCTCTCTATAAAATTCCCCATTGTTAGTCGGGATAGAAGATGTCACCTCATCCTTTGAATGCCAAAATTTCCACTCTTCCCTTATCTCTAGAGAGTTCATCTCAAAAATTGATTCCCAAGCAGAGGAATAAGATGATGATGGAGACAATGAAGATGTGGAAGAGGAAGAGGAAGAATATATTAGTGATGGCCCCCCAGCATTTAAGTAGGGTGTCTCTACCACCATTGATAAAATCAGGGAAATAATCTTGGGTTAAAAAGGAGACCCCTGACCCACAATAATTGTTGTGGTCATGTATCATAAAGAGAGAGAGGCATAAACCTAATTTATAGGGAATAATTGAGATTTTTTTCCAAGAACTATAGAGAAATTCTAGGCCTTGATCCTAAAGTGGTCACTCACCACTTGGGAATACTAGAAGATCGTCGTGGCTACAAGCAAGCATCCAAAAGGATTCACACAGAACATGATGCCAATATAGAGTCTAAAGTAGAAAATATAATTAGAGATAACATCATTAGGGAGGTCTAATATCCCATCTATTTGGAACATATGGTCCCCATAAAAAATAAGAATTGAAAAAATTAGGGTTTTCATTGATTTTTAGGGTATGAATCAGCACTACTAGAAAGATGAATTCCCAGTCCCAATAACAAAATTATTGATCGATGAAATTACCAGATATCAGGCCCTCTATTTCATGGACGACTATTCTGGATATAATCAAATTCGAATTTCCTGAGAAGATGAAGAATCTACCACCTTCAGGCCTCCAAGGAGTATTTTTCTACAGGGTAATGGCTACCAGTCAGCAAAATGTCGAGGCCACATAACAAAGCGCCATGAATCACATCTTCTAGAACTTCCAAGGAAATTTTGTTGAATTATATGTTGATGAAATAGTGGTTAAGTCAAAACAATTTTTTGGTTACCTATCAGATCTTGATGTCACCCTCATTAAAATATGACAACAAAGCCTAAACATAAACCCCTTGAAATGTGATTTTCTAGTTACCTCAATGAAATTCCTCATCATCATTGTATTCCATCATGGAATCAATGTCATCCCCAAGAATAAAAAGGATATACTTGGTATTTAATGTCCTAAAAACCTCACATAATTGAGAGTACTTCCAAGAAATATGGCCTACATTTGCTACTTCATAGCCAACTATTCAGGGAAATGTTTTCGCTTCACCATGTTGATGGAAATGGGAGTCGAATGTCAATAGAATAATTATTTTCAAGAAGAATTTGAAATTATCATAAAATATATCTTAAGACTACCAGTGCTAATGATACCCATTAGTGAAAGACCACTCATCCTGTATGTGATTTCCATGGAGAAACCCTTCGGTGTCTTCCTCAAACAATATAATAATGCTGACACTGAAAACATCATATACTATCTTCTTAAAACCATGATTGATGCTGAGAATCATTACTCAAATATTGAGAAAATATATTTGGAACTAATATTTATTGTTTATAAATTGAGCCAATACCTTCAGAATCACGAGGTACACTTTCTCTCCCATTATAACCCACTCAAGTAAATTTTCATCCATACAATGTTAACAAGATATTTTTCATGGTTTAAAGTCATTATTTAGAATTTTGACATCTAGTTCATATGTTAGAACGTCATAAAAGGCCAATAATTAGTATATTTCATGGAAGGGTACCCCTAGGAAGAAATAACTCAATTGGACACTGAACTAGTCGATGAAGAGGTTTTCTCTGTGAGGGAAGATCCATAAATATGAGAGATTAATTTTGAGGGTGAATCCAAAAGGCAGATCAAGAAAGGGATGGAAGACCCCTAGATCAACAAATTTGGGATGAGAATAATTTTCACATCTCTAGAAAAGGAATTCACACCTTACTCTATCCTAATTTTGAATGGATTCAAAAAACAAAAAATCAGAGTATCAGGCTCTAATTGCAGGCATAGAGCTTTAACTTCAAGAACAAGTAAAACAAATAAAGATAAAAGGTGACTTGGAAATAATCATTAAGATAGTAAATGGTGAATATACTATAAAAAGGAATAACTGATACATTTTTTGACATTTTTCCAGGTTTAATGGTATCATTCTCCTCAAATCCAAAATTAAATCATGTTCCTCGACCATAAAATGCATAGGTCGATGCATTAGAAAATTATAAAACATCCCTGGATGACCTGGACTGAGATGAGATGTTCCTCAACATTTCCCTCCATCAGATGGTCTGAATATTCATTCAAGATAGCATGGAAGAAATTGAAAAATTAATTCAATCCCCAAGCCATATGGTCCAATGACTGGCTAGATGACCCCCACTGTGGATTAACATCAAAATGGAGAACTCCCACAAGATATGATTGAAAGAGAAAAAATATAGAGATGGGAAATTAATTTAGTTTTTCATGATGGATAAAATAAAAAAATAATTTCAATAAGTGAGTCTTTGATGGGATCATTCTTAGATTCATTGATGGAGAAGAGACCACCACTATTATGAAGGAAGTGAAAGATAGAGCTTGTGGGGGAACACCAATCAAGTTCCATGATTTCTCACCAGATTCAATGTCTTGGATATTAATTTCCCACAGTGATGCAAGATTACACTGAATTCTCCATGAAATTCCAATTCTTCCATGTTCGTACCAACTTCATCCACCCACGCCTAGAGTTACACTATAGATCTATGTACTCCATGTCTTATTCAGTATGGGGAATGTATGTTATAGGGATATACCCTCACTCTACAACTAAGTAATTCAATTATATCCTCACAATGTCTGAATTCTATTCCAAATGGGCAGAAGTTGTACCCCTCAAATAGATTGGTGTAAGAATCATTGTCAGTTTTCTGAAATAAAAAATCATCACCAGATTTGGTGTCTATCATTCAATACTGACGAACAACAACACCAATTTATTTTCTATTCAGTTTGAGGAATTATATTTGGAGTATTGTATCAAGGACAAACATTAATCCAACTACCATTAAGAAACCAATGGATAGATAGAGGATTTTAACCAGACCCTGTCCAATATTCTTCAGAAGATTGTATACAAGGAAAAGAGATCATGGTCGAACAAGATCCTCCATGACATGTGGTATTATCGAACCATGACCCGCACTGTCACTCAAACCACCCCATACTCAATAGTATAAATGAATTATATGGTTCTACCCATAGATGTCCAATTAACTTCTCTCTATGTTTCTATCAGTGATAAACTATTCACATATTAGCAATCAAAATAATAGCTCGATGAGTTGGAGAAACTGGATGAGAGAAGATTGCATACCTTGAATCATTTGGAGATTTAACAAAATTGGATTTCATGTGCCTTCAACAAAAGGTTATCCTTCAGTCATTCCTCCATGGGGAATTGTTATTGGTCCTCAGAACCCTGATGATACTCATAATGAATCCCCAAATGTTGGAACTATAGTGGGAGTGACCATATTTAATACATAAGGTCTACTACAATGGAAAATATTACTTAATTTCAATGGATAGACAACTCATTACCACCCCTGCCAATAGATGGTTCTTAAAAAATATTTCATATTAAAAAAATCCATAAAAATTTACAATAACTATGATTCCACCATCTTGATAACATGAATTTAAACTTCATGGAATACGTCCTTACCGTATGATGTTAAAATATATGGAAAACATCCTTATCATAAAAAATTAATCTGTCTGGAAAAAATCTCCTTATTTTATGATGTTAAATATCACAATTCCATTAAGATATAAACCAAGAGAAAATTACCTCGGGACCTGGTCACCTACCATCTCGTGACAAAAAAACTATGTGTGGATTGATTCCTCCCCTCAAAGGATACATAGTGATGCCCAGATTTTATATCCTATCCCATCCACAATAAAAAAGAAAATTAAAAGGAACCTCCCTGTATATGGGTCAAATTTGAGATGGGAAAATCATAGGACTACATCCAGATTGATTATTTTCCTAGCAAGATATGTGGTGACACATGGATCTCTAAACCCGGGGCCAATTGTGACAAATGATCGAAAAGAAAATTCCCAAATATCTTATATGCAAATGAAAACCTATGCATGAGATTTCAAACTCTAGATCCCACATCTAGGATCTATTAAAGAATCATTAATCCCCATCATATCAATCTGATCTATGTTGGGATGTCTGTACCTCACAACTTATTATAGTCTAGATATTTCTTGCATGTCTGGGAACATCCATTCCATTTATCAAACTCTGTTATTTGGGAAATATCACATCTTAATATTATTTCATTCACATCGGAAATAGAAGGCTAGTGTCATGTGAACTCCTCTTCTTGACTCTTCGCAATATTTCTTGAAAACTCTACATATATTTCCCACAAAAATGGTATGTCATCTTGAGATAAATTCGTCCTTAGGGGAGGATTTTCCTACCCCCATACACTCAATGGATTCCATGCATCGCACCATCTCTCCCAATAAAAGAACCCCTAGAATCATTGTTTAAACATTTTTCCACTTTTTATATAGGTTATTCCAGAATATCTCAGTCGGATTATCCCACACTCACTAATGATTTGAATGAAAACTTATCCTCGTAACATGAAATTAAACTGTTATGTCAACATCCTTACCACGTAGTGTTAAACTACATTGCCAAAAAATCATTATTGCAAGACATTAAACTACATTGACAAAATTCTTTTGTTATATGATGTTAAACTATATAATGCCACAATATTCTAAACTATGAAGACATTTATTATGGATTTGGTAACCAAAAATTCTATGTCATAGAACTATGTACGTCTTGATTCCTAACCAAATCGAATATGTAGAGATTTCTAGATTTCATATCTTGGTCCAACCATATTCCCCAACAAGAAAATTCCCCTTCCTTATGTATGGGTCAGAGCTATGCATGGATTCTAAACAACTACATATGGCTTGATTCCTTCCAAGATGGGATATGTAGAAATTCCTGGATATCACATCCTATCCCAAAAACTCCTAAAATCATAAAAAAAACCCTTATCCTATAGAAAATCTAAGTAAATGCAGGGGAATTCTAAACATGCCCTATTTGGAACACTATTTCATGAAACACAATGCCCACATCTTTTGTGCATGAATATAGATCTATGCATAAGGTTTCAATAACGGATTCTACATCAGTAATTTTTTTAGATATATAAATTCACTTACATATGATTCATATCTATTTAGAGAGAATCATACATTATTTCCAATTGCGGTCTGGATGTCTCTTGTGTATCCAAAAACATCCTTTCCATTTACTAAACTCTACACCTTGGAAATATCAGATCATGATAAGCCTCCATGGACATAAAAAATGGATGGTCAGTGTCCTGAGGACACCTCTATTTGACTGTGAAAAATATGAATTGGAAGCTCTGTATATGTTTTCAAAAAAAGGACTTTTTACGTAAGGAAAATTCATCCTCAGGAGAGGATTTTCCTACCTCCATACACCCAACTGGATACCATGCCTTATATCATTCCCACTAATATGAGATTCCCTAGGATCATAGTTTACACCTACCACCCCCCTTCATGTCTGGACCATGATAGAATATCATGGCCTGATTTTCCATCTAATTAATCATTATTTCCAAGCCAATTATTCCCTAAAACACGAAACTAAACCATGCTACCACCATCCTAACCAAAAGAAATTAAAATTCATAAAAAAAATTCCTAATCACATGACATTAAAATGAATGATGTCATGAACTAGGTGTGGATTGATTCCACCACAATGCCTAATTCTTCTCATCCTGGTCTAAACACTCCCATAATTAAAAATGCCCCCTCCCTGTGTGTGGGTCAGACTCATGTATGAAATTTTAAACATAAAGAAATCTACGTATGGCTAGACTCATGTCCACACATGATAAATTGTGACACTTCAACACTATATTCATGTCTAAACATAATAAATAAATGTACCAACTACCACTTTTCATTTTTATTCGGTCTACAAAAGAAATTTAATACATGACAAATAGTGTTTTCCCCCATGCTCCCATGAATGAAATAAATCTGCACAGTGAAGGTCAATGTGTGTTTTTTCTAACTATTAAGCACATATTCAAACAATGTACCACTCCCATGAATGAGATAGATCTGCATGGGAGGATTTAATATGAGTGGGGTCTTTACCACAATACATCGAACTGCATTTCCAATGGTACATCTTATGCATGGGTCAGTCCAGTGTAAAAAAACCTACCCACCCCCAGCATAGGGAAACATCTCTATCATTTTCATAGGGAAATTGTGACTTACAATGCCCCTTTAATGTTTAGGTACCTTCCTATTATAATCAAAACTCAATGATTTAGGAAATCTCAAGTCTTCATAAACATCGTTTCCCATCAGAAATAGAAGGCCAATGTCCTAAGAAGACCTCTTCTTGACTATTCACAATATTCCCTAGAGGATTTTCAGAAGTTTCCCCAAAAAATTCCTATAAACCATAGAAAATTTATTCCTTAGGAGTGGATTTTCCTACCATCGTATTCCATATAATGTTTATGTCCCATATGATTCCTTGGATTCAAAAACCCCCTAGGTTATAGTTTACACCCATTCCATCATACATGCCTAAACATGGATGAACATTCTTGCTCAGACTACCATGAAAATGGTGAATCATTTCACCTATATTTGGTTATAAAAAATGGGTGAACCCTAATAGAGACCCAATTTCACGACACTAAATTGTACAATGATTCCACTCTCCTTTGTAAAAGAAAAATTCATGTAAGATTTTTATTCCATCCATGATTAACGTTAACATGAATAAATTTATACTATTTAGACGCCACTCTTTGAAAATCCACCCAAAATGGATCCCAAGTCCCAAGAAATCACCATGACCATCGGAAATGGACGGTCGATGTTTTGAGGATACCTCTACTAAACTATGAACAATACACCCTAACGCATATTCATAAGTTTCCCACAAAAAAGGTCGTCAGCCAGAGAAAAATTCATCATCCAGAGAGGCTATTCCTCATTCTGTATGCCCCAATGGATTCTATGCCCTATACCATGTTTTACACCCCAATATCCTAAAACTAGGGTCAAGAAAAATACTTCAATCACATCTGAAAAATTTTAGCGTATTATGTATCAATATATAATATTTGAGCCCCCAATTCACAAATTCATGGTTAAAGATATTCGAACTAAAACATTATTAATTATATTCTGGTTGGAAAGACATTATACTACCCATGAAAAGAGACATGAAAGACACCAGGTTGAAATCCTGCAAAGGTTTCCCTAGGTAAAAGTCTATTATTAGCTATCTAAAATAAGACATTGTATTTTTTATACAAAATATAAAGGAATCAAGAATTAATGGCACACAAAGTGTGATAGGTCAAAAAAATTAAAAGTGAGAATTATGAAAAATTCCATTCATATCCTATAATATCACATCCTAATTGGATTAGGAAAAAACATGGGTTAAAATATAAAGAGATAAATCTTGTAGGTTATCTCATGTGACCCAATCAATAGTCATGTTACACTCACTAAGTCCCTCGAATCGGGAAAATATAAATGCATGGGTTGATTATTTCAATTTAATTATCCTTGGTATTGATTCAAATCGGTACCCAGTGAGAATTATAATTCAATATATAGTCAATTAAAATTGATTGACATTGTAGGAGAATATAAATAAAAATAATTGGAGAGAAAAACATTTGTCATTCTATTGAATGAATCATGGAAGAAAATTAACAACATGAATCCTCTTGATTAGACAATAAAAATTCATATTTTAATTACATTTTAATGGTATTAAATGTTCATTTTTGATCTTATGGGCCTGAGTTAGTGGATTTTAATTTTGAACATCCATTCTTATCATTTGTGCACTTCAAGCCTAATGTAAACCAATTTAGGCCCAATGATTCATCTGATTTAAGGATTGTAATTATCAATATTTTAATTTTATATTTTGGGAACTGTATATACACTTAAATATGAACATTTTTTATTCAGGGATCAATGGAGGTTTCATAAATAATGATGGAGATATTTGGAGATGAATGGAAGCAATTCTAGAGAAGGCAGATTGGACACCATCCCACTGATGAGAATGTGGGACCCCATTAAAAACCCAATGAATCCCAAAATTTAGTGGTATGGTAGAATTCATATATGGGAACAAATCATTCTTCAGGATCCAGTGCTAATTTTCCCTCCATTGTTTCTATTTAGGTAGCCCAAGTTGAAGATAAAATTCTGGACCAGATTCTGCGACCCAGAAAAACAGCCCACCATTTTACACATATCTCATTAACCATAAACTATTTTGGGATGAAACATTACAGAATGTTAGGGGACATCTTGAAATTAATTTTTTTATTATAGGTCCCACTCCAATTAAGCTATCTAGAAGGTCTTACAGGTGCATCAGTTCAGTAAAAGCAAGTTGGCTGCCACCTCAGGCCAAGGGTGGAAAAGTCTCATCTCCCTTACTTTCCACCACCCTAGGCCTACCATACTCAAGTGGGATCTTATTTACTATTTGAGTCTCGACCCAAGTCTCCAAAAATTCCTATTTAAGGCAGTTTTGGTGGAAGAGTTTATCATATTTGATCTTTGTTTTCATCTTATTGTTATGCTGCCAATTTTTCTTTGTAACGTTCTTCCTTAACATGTAAGTCATTTTAATTCATCCTAGTTTCTTAATAAAAGTTCTTCTTCTATGATTATTATATTATTATCCATATCACTTTGACGCCATTGCCTCAATTTGTGAATTTATTCACACCAAACATTGTGAAATTATTCACACAACGGTGGAGTGATAATTTTCTTTTTATTGTTTTCTTTACTTCTTCAATTCCTCCCTCATGATTTTACTTCCCGATTCCATTGAAACCACAACATAAATGGTGGGATAACCCACTTATGGGTTGATCCAAGGGGGTAGAAAGGGGCTGTATTGGATTTATTTATCACCCCATTAATGTATACTCACTTCTTTTAATTGAGATTTTTATTTGATGATTTCAAAAATTCTTCGTCCTTGTTGAATTTTAAGGCCACATACTTCAAGTGATAATACAAACCATTACCTTGGAGTGATCATAAATTTTATCCTCCCAGTGTATAGGTTATTAGTATTATTGTGTGTTGGTATAAAATCAGTAAGTGATGAAGTTGTTTTATCTCCTTAAATGTACTCAACTCAAATATAAGAAATTGAAATAATTGAAAAGAGAATACGTCCAATCCACCCTAAGTGATAACCTAGGATCAAATCATTCATTTAAATTTAATTCACTTAAGTCTAGTAGAGTTAATATAAAACCATCTTAAATTAACCCAAGTTGGCCACTTCATATCCAAAAACAATCCATAGAATGTATGTGTCTGTAGGTACTTCTTAGGTCTCTGAGGATTCGACAACCCAAGCTAGACTACAAGGACCGTCCTACCTTCTTCTTTTGGGTGAATTTTAGCGTGAATCAAATTTTGGAATCGTTTCCAAGGACCCAATTAAGTCATCTAAACACCCATTATATTCTCCCCCATTTCTTCTTTTCTCATCCAAATTATTTTATCTTGTCCCTTTCTCAATTTTTTTCTTTTAGCGCATGTCCGCCTACACCCGCGATCAATTAAACCGTCTAGTTAGGGTGGATAGTCCTGGGGTTGGGGAGTCAAGTACACCAAGGGAACCCTTTTTATTATATCATATTCTTCTTAATACTCTAGAGTCCAAAATTGATCCCATTTCAATGGAAGGTCTTCAAAGAAACCAAATCATAAACCCGGGTGGAAACCAAAATGGAAACCCAAATGAGGCAGCCCCAAACTTGGGGAATGTAGTTGATGAAAACATGAATGACTACCTCACACCTTCCTAGACCAATGACCCCTCATGCATTATAAACAACTCCCTAGGAGATGCAAAATACATCTTTAAACCCCATTTCCTAAATCATCTTCCCACATTCCATGTAATGGAGTCCGAAATGCCCTACCTTCACATTAAGAAGTTCAATGACATTGTAGAAACCATGTGTCCCCCACATCAACTAGAATCAGATAATATGAGGATATTTCATTTTTATTTAAAGGATCAAGCTAAAAATTGGTTAAAAAATTTGAGACCATCATCCATCAACTCTTGGGACCAACTACAAAGATAATTCTACAAAAAATACTTTCCCCATCACAAAACAATTGCACTTAAAAAGTGTATCCAAAAATTTTTTGAAAAAGAGGGAGAGTCATTATATGAAACATGGGAGAGGTTCAAAGACACCCTAAACATGGTTCCACGCCATGGTTTTTCTATTCCTGAACAAGTGAGAATTTCCTAGGAAGGGTTCGGTCTGAGGAACAAACAATTCATTGACATGATGTGTAATGGAACCTTTAAAAACAAAGCCTCAAATAATGCTTACAAGTATCTAGAAATCCTTTCTGAACAAAATCAAACATGGGGAATTTCACCTTATTATGAAAATACACAAAGAAATACTAGAATTCATACACTTAGAAAAAAGGAAATCCTTAGGGCTAAACTCACAGCACTCTCTAGGAAGGTTGAAGAGATAGACCTTAGGAAAGTCCATGAAATCCAAACTGTTGACCCTCTTTGCACAATTTGTGACAAACATGACCATAAGAAAGACAACTTCCCAACCATTCAATCCATCAAGAATGTTCTTTTAGGAGGACCCCAATAGAAGTAAATGATTTGAACTTTCAATATCCTCAATACCAAAACAACTTCAACCCAAGGTATAATGACCACCCAGGATTATGCTGGAAAGATAAACAACAACCTAGATAACAACAGGGAAAAAATCCTTACCCCCACCAGAACTACCAAACCCATAACCAATTCCAAACCCAACCTATCCAATACCAACAGCCACCGGTCCATTTTCAACAAACTGTCCCACCTCCAAAATATCCCCTTGGGATAAACCAATCTTCTCAAGCACCAACCCAAACTATTCCACAAATCCTTCTAGAAAAACTATGAAAAAAAATAGAAAGTATGAACTCGAAAGTCTCTTCCATTAAACAATAACTTCAAACCATCAAAACTGGAAAGGCACCCATGCCTACATAGGCGGTTCCATCCTCAACTTCAAGGGGAGAGTCAAGTTGTAGTCAAACAACTCATGAACAACTAAAGGTTGTGACTTTTTTAAGAAGTGGAAAATCAATTGAGAAACCTGAACAACTAATTCAGAACCCACCTAATGATTAAAACTTGGATGAAAATTCAAATGAACCAAATGATCAAACTGAAAAACACAATAACATTGTCAAATAATCAACTCTTCAACAAACAACCCCACAACCTGCACCATTTCCTCAATGCATGAGGGGGAAAACCAAGCTTGAATTGAGTGAAAAATTAAGGGAAATATTCTCACAAGTCAAGTTAAACATTACCCTTCTCGATTCCATCCAAACCATACCTACCTACTCAAAGTACCTTAAGAACTTATTCACTTTTAAAAGAAAATTTTCACATAAAAACCAAGTCCTTTTGGCTTCTAATGTGATTATCACCATTCAAGGGACCATTCCTTCTAAGTTGAAAGACCCGGGTTTCCCTTATATCAATGTTGAACTAGGAGAGAGAAATGTTGTCAGGGCCTTGTGTGACCTAAGTGCTAGTGTCAATATCATCCCTTATGTTGTGTACTTCCAGTTAGGCCTAGAAGAACTCCAACCCACATCTGTCACACTTTAACTTGCTGATCGTAGCATTTGGGTTCCAAAGGGGATTTTAAAGTACATTCTGGTAAAGGTTGAAAACTTCATCTACCCTACTGACTTTATTGTCCTTGACAACTATCCAAACATTGGAAATAAATAACAAACCCCAATCATCCTTGGTCGTATTTTCCTTGTAATAATCAACTCTGTTATCCGAGTCCGAAATGGGAACATGACCATCACCTTTGGAAACATGAGTCTATACTTGAACATCTATAATACAAGCTCACAAATAGGGTATGATGAGGACATTCATGAAGTAAACATGATAAAAAGCATTGATAATGAATCCATTGAACATCAAGGAATATTTAATGGATGTTTAAGTCGGTATGAGATTGATTTCCTTTGATCACATGAAGGAAGCTTATCTCCTTGGATTGAATCATTTTCAAATTTCTCTTATTATGAAGTCTTAGTTCCAACAATCAGTGAAACCTTTCAGCAAACCACATTCATGGAGACCAATCAAACTTCCTTCCCTAAATCTGATCAAACCAATCTTGTAGATGAAACTTCTATATGTGGGGAATGAATACTATCTGAAAATATAAAAAAATAAATTGTTATTGATCCAATGTCCCAATATTCTGCTGAAATTTTGAACCAAACTGATCTTGAATTGAAGGAACTTCCCGCTGCACTCAAGTATGCCTTTCTAGGGGACAATCAAACACATCCTATTGTCATTTATTCTTCTATTGAAGCCAATAATGAGAGGATGCTTATATATGTCTTTAGGAAAAATAAGAAATCCATCGGTTGGACCCTGTTTGATATTCCTGGGATTAGCCCACTTATCGGGACTCGTAGGATTATTCTGGAATCTGATTCAAAGCCATGTAATCAACCTCAACGGTGACTCAATCCTAATCTCATGGAAGTAGTGAGGAAGGAATTTCTAAAATTGTTAAAATCTGGTATCATCTATCCCATAGTTGAGAGTGAGTGGGTGAGATCAATCCAAGTGGTTCCCAAGAAGGTAGGAATAATAGTGATAATCAATAAGGATAGAGATATTCTTCTAACTAGGTTGATTAGTGGATGGAGGGTCTGCATTGACTATAAGAAGATAAACTCATTCACCAAGAAGGACCATTTCCCCTTACCATTCATTGACCAAGTCCTTGAGAGAGTGGTAGTTCATGACTTATAGTGTTTCTTAGATGGGTAATCAGGGTACAATCAGATTGAGGTATCCCTAGAGGATCAAGGGAACACTACATTCACCTGTCCATTCAGCACCTTTCCCTTGAAACACATGCCCTTTGGTTTATGCAATTCCCCCAGAACCTTCCAGCGGTGCATGATGGGAATCTTCTCAGACAAGGTATGGGGTTCTCTAGAGGTCTTCATGGATGACTTCTCTGTGTTTAAGGATAAATTTGAGGGATGTCTTCAGAATGTGGAGAGAGTCTTGTCAAGATGTGAAGAAAAGAATATGGTCTTAAACTTGGAAAATTTTCCATTTCATGGTGAAAGAGGGACTAATTCTAGGCCATCTGGTCTCAGGTAGGGGGATTGAAGTTGATAAATCCAAGGTTGACATCATTCGTCACCTTCTATCACTCAAAACTATCAAGTAAGTGAGGTATTTCTTATGACTTGCTGGTTTCTATAGAAGATTCATCAAGGACTTTAATTCAATCTCACATCCCCTTTGTGCTCTCCTAGTAAAGGATGCTCCATTTGTTTGGATAGAAAGTTGTGAGGGTTCATTCTCAACCCTCAAATCCTCTCTCACCTCTCCTCCCATTATGAAATCTCCAAATTCGAACCTTCCTTTCAAACTTATGTGTGATGCGAGTGAATTTTCTGTAAGAGTTGTGTTAGTAAAATGTTATGATAAAACTCCTTATGTCATTTCTTATGCAAGAAAATCCTTAAATGATACCCAAATCAACTACACCAATACTGAAAAGGAGTTACTTTCTATTGTGTTTGCCTTAGATAAGTTTAGGACCTACCTCTTAGGATACCCCATCACTGTGTTCACTGGCCATTCTGTACTAAAATACCTCTTCCAAAAATAAGATTATAAGGATATAATGATTAGGTGGTTCCTTCTATTACAAGAATTTTTCCTCACAATCAAGGATAAAAAAGGACGTTGAAAATGTTGTAGCTGATCACCTCTCGAGGATGGAATTAAAAGACAACTCAAATCACATTTTTATGTCTGATTCACTTCCTGATGAACACCTATAATCTGTGAGTGACTTCCCTTGGTATGCTGACATAGACAATTTCTTAGTTACATGAGTCATTCCAGAATTCTTAGGGACTCAAGATCGAAGTAAATTCCTTTCTGATGTTAGACACTATGTGTTTGATGATCCATACCTCTACAAGTTATGACCTGACCAAGTCATTGGGAGGTGTGTCCCAGAATCTGAACAAGAGTCCATCCTTAAATTCTATCATAGTGAGGCATGTGGAGGTCAATTTTCCTCTAAGAAAACTTCTTATAAGATTCTTCAGTGTGGTCTATTCTAGCTCACCCACTCAAGGGACTCCTACAAATTTTGTCAAAGTTGTCCTAGGTGTCAATAAGTTGGGTCCATCACAAAAAGGAATCAAATTCCACTCACTCCCATCTTAGTGGTTGAAATCTTTGACTGGATAGGAATTGATTTCATGGGTCCCTTCCCAAACTCTAGGGGATATATTTACATTCTCTTAGCTATTGATTATGTCTCAAAATGGGTTGAGGCCATTCCCACAAAATCCAATGATAATCAAACTGTGAATAGATTCCTAAAAGAAAACATCTTCTCTAGATTTTGAATTCCTAGGTCTATCATTAGTGATTGTGGAACTCATTTTTACAATCATCCATTCTCATAAATCATGGACAAGTATGGAATTTATCACAAATTGTCCATTGCTTACCACCCACAGACCAATGGTCAAGTTGAGTTAGCCAATCGAGAAATCAAGCAAATTCTTAAGAAAACTGTTAATCCATCTAGGAAAGATTAGTTGATCAAACTCTTAGATACCCTTTGGGCCTATCGAACCACATATAAAACAATTTTAGGAATGTCCCCATATAAGTTGGTTTATGGTAAAACATGCCATTTTCCAGTGGAGATTGCACATAAGGATTTTTGGGAAATTAAGAAAATGAATTATGACCTCTCATTGGCCAAAACAAAATGGAAATTAGATCTTAATGAACTTGAGGAACTTAGGATGGAGGCTTATGAAAATACAAGGATCAATAAAGCTAAAGTACCACCCTACCAATCTCAAAATCTTAAAACCAAACACGTTATACTGGGTAAACCTATTCTTTTGTATAGTTATAAACTTCATTTACACCAAGGAAATTTGAGGTCTAGATGGTCAGGTCTATACATAGTGCATAAGGTGTACCCCCATGGGGCTGTAGAAATTCAAGATCCCACCAATGGTCAAACCTTTAAAGTTAATTGTAATAGAGTCAAACCATTCATTAAACCATTACAAAAAATGAAGTTGAAGAAAAATTGAGTGAACCAACCTTAGATGTGGAAAATAAATAAATAATTAAAGGTCTAATTCGAGATAGAGACATTAAACCAAATCTTTTCACATGAGGCAACCCGTGATTTTCATCTTTGTGGATCATTTTTTTTAAATAGGATTAATGAATCATTTTGATATTTAAAAAATATATATATATTTGAGACATGTTCTTCTACTATGAGTATGGATGGGTATGAAATGGGATCACCATATCCATCTGTGTCATGTGGTGTGATCCTTGAGTAATACCTTACCCAGAAATTTAAAAAGAAGATAATGTATCATCAGTTTATTTTATGTCTTTGTAGGTTAAAATAAAAATAAAAAAAATAAATAAGTAAAAATATAATAATAATAATAATAATAATAATAATAATAAGGGACATGTCATGGGTCATGGGTTAAACCCCGTCACAACCAGTGAAGCCGTGGGGATTCGAACCTGGGACCGAAGGGAGACAGGGGCGTGCGCTTACCACTGACCTACAGTTTTTTTGTGCTTCCTTATTCTATAATTTTTATATATATACTTATATTTTACTTTATTTATTATATAAATATATATATATATGTATAGTTTTTTTAACTAGGGAATTATCATAGTGACATCAAGATTAAGGGACTAAATTGGAGCAACAAGAACTTCAACTTCAACCACCAGGTGACTTCATTCCATGATCCTCATATTTCAATTTCCTTTTTGAACTTCCCTTATCTACCTCTACTCCTTCTAAATTTTCATTTCTTCAAACACTGGGGATAGTATTATTTTATGTTGGGGGGAGATAAAATAAAAAATGCTTTTGTGTCAAAAAAATGAATGATTTGAAAAAAATTGTTTAAATGGAAGGAAAAATTCCTTTAACTTTGAACATGGTAATACACATTTCACACTTTGAAACTGAATATCAAATAATTTAGCATGCCCCGATTATGATTTTAATCCTTGTATAATTTCATGATCATATATTTTAGAAAGTGTGGTTTTCCAATGTGATATTTCATCATTTATATTTTCATCCAAATAAAAAAAGATCACAATGCACGTCCTTTGGATAATGGGGTATTAGTTTGAGTTCATGGGGTCCCCCAAATAAATAGCATAGGTTTTGTGATCATTTTAGTTTTAATATGAGTATTAAATAAATTTTTTTTGAAAAAACATTAAATTTGCACGTAGAGTAATGTAATTACCTAATGTGTGGCTTTCGGAACTTGGGGATCGTGACTCCATAGTTGTCTCGCCCAAAGTTAGAAATTTTATCTCTATTTTTGGTTATTTGAATTTTTTTTGACTGAGGTAACTTGAGATTATGCCCGAGTATGTGAGCTTCACTTTGTTCCCTAAGTTCTTTGAGTCTGGGAGTCATCGGCAAAGTCTCACTATAGGGATTGACTCTTTTGAGTGCAATTTCAATTACCATGAAAAAATTGGAAAAAAAAAGAAAAAAAATTAATACTCATCTTAATATTAAAATGTGATTCCACCTAGCACTTCCATCATTTCCCTCTTGAATAAAGATGAACCTTCATGTCTAATGTGATGCACAACACATCATCACTCTTAATTGATACTGGATGAAATATGGTGATGAATTTGAACAAAGGAATGAGCTTGGGATTGGGATCTGCTTATGAAACTATCTTGTATTAAAATATTTTGATGGGTTTCATGATTGTTTGGTATAATGGTGTTCGTGATCATTGTGTATTAAAATGTTATTGGAAAGGGAATTCGAATTTTATATTGTTAAGATACATTTTGCTTGGGACTAGAAAATCTCAAGTTGGGGGGTGTTATTAGCCAATAAAAATACATATTTTCATTAAATTTTAATGGTATTAAATGTTCATTTTTGATCTTATGGGCTTGAGTTGGTGGATTTTAATTTTTAACATCCATTCTTATTATTTGTGCACTTCATGCCTAATGTACACTAATTTAGGCCCAATGATTCATCTTATTTTAAGGATTGTAATTATATATATTTTAATTTTCTATTTTGGGAACTATATCTAAACTTAAATATGAACATTTTTTATTTAGGGATCAATGGAGGATTCATAAAGGATGATGGAGATATTTGGAGATGAATGGAAGCAATTCTAGAGAAGGCAGATTAGACACCATCCCACTGATGAGAATGTGGGACCCCTATTACAAACCCAATGAAGCCCAAATTTCATGGGAGGATATAATACATATATAGGAACAAATCATTTTTCAGGATACAATGTTAATTTTGCCTCCATTGTGGCTATTTAGGCGGCCCAAGTTGAAGATAAACTTTTGGGCTAGATTCTGCGACCCAGAAAAATAGCCCACCAATTTACACATATCTCGTTAACCATAACCTATTTTGGGATGAAACATTACAGACAGTTAGGGGACATCTGGGAATTAATTTTTGTCTTCTTTGGACCACTCCAATTGTGCCATCTAGAATGTTTTACAGGTGCATCTATTCAGTGGAAGCAAGCAGGCTTCCACCTCAGGCCAAGGGTGGAAAAGTATCATCTCCCTTACTTTCCACCACCCTAGGCCTACCATACTCAAGTGTTATCTTTCATACTATTGGAGGCTTGACCCAAGGATCCAAAAATTCCTATTTAAGGTAGTGGTGGTGGAATATTTTATCATCTTTGAGCTTTGTTTTCATCTTATTGTTATGCTGCCAATTTGTCTTTGTAACATTCTTCCTTCACATGTAAGTTGTTTTAATTCATCATAGTTTCTTAATAAAAGATCTTCTTATACTATTATTTTGTTCTTCTCCATATCACTTTGATACCATTGCCTCATTTTTTGATTTTATTCACACCAAACATTGTGAAATTATTCACACAATGGTGGAGTGATCATTTTCTTTTTATTGTTTTCTTTACTTCTTCAATTCCTCCCTCATGAGTTTACTTCCCGCTTCCATTGAAACCACAACATCAATGTAGGGATAACACACTTATGGTTTGATCCAAGGGAATGGAAAGGGGTTGGATTGGATGTTATTTATCACCCCATTAATGTATACTCACTTCTTTTAATTGATATTTTTATTTGATGATTTTAAAACTTCTTCATCCTTGTTGAATTTTAAGGCCACATACTTCAAGTGCTAATACAAACCTTTACCTTGGAGTGCTCTTAAATTTGATCCTCCATGTGTATAGGTGATTATTATTATAGTTTTTTGTTATAAAATCAGTAAGTGATGAAGTTGTTTGATCTCCTTAAATGAACTCAACTCAAATATAAGAAATTGAAATAATTGAAAAGGGAATACATCCAATCCACCCCAAGTGATAACCTAGGATCAACTAATTATTTTAAATTGAATTCACTTAAGTCTATTAGAGTTCATTTAAAACCATCTTAAATCAACCAAAGTTGGCCACTTCATATCCAAAAACAATCCATAGAATGAACGTGTCTGTAGGTACTTCTTAGGTCTCTGAGGATTCAACAACCCAAGCTAGACTACAAGGACCGCTTACCTTCTTCTTTTGGGTAAATTTGAGCATGAATCACCTCTCTATCCATATAATACATAAATGTTACAACAGTTTATCAGAAGATCCATATATTATTGTTAGATCTTGATTTATGTCCTTTATGGTAGAACTTTGTTTGGGAAAAGATGCATTTTTAGTAATTTATCTAGCCCATAACTCCTCTACCTTCTAAACCACATCAAATCTGACTATTTCCTTCTCATCTACCAGTTGATTCCCTCCATTGATTAAAATCTCGGGGTGTGTCACTTTATGATTTATATGGGCCAGTTCCTACTTCATCCATTCCATTTCTTGATGAATATGGTCTAAACAGGCCTTATACTATGTATGTCACCCTGTCGCTTTGCGACCATCCGAGCATGATCCATGCCTTTATCAATAAAAATATACCTGTCTATAGAAAAATGAGTCATAGAATCAGTAGTTTAAATGAAGGAATTAAAAATTATTATTCTTTTCCTAGTAGTGACCACCTAAATCAATATACCCTAAATACCATGATAATTAAAACCTCTAAACCCTAGAAATAAAAACATGTGGTGTAATCTGGGAAGCATCATCAGCATGTCCACGATATATGTCTGAGAAATCAACCTCTAAATATGTATCCATTATTTATAGAGACAGAATAAAGGCTAGATAGGTCTGCCTATTCAGTTTTAGAGTCTCTACCATATGTAAGAACATATTCAGGAATTAGTGCTACCTGAGAAGGTCTTGATCCAAAAACCTCACAATGACTCGACCCATTAGAATCCACATCTTTGGAAGAATCGATAGAAGGAATGATCAAGGTATCAACCTAAACTATTTGTTCTTGTGTTTGTGATCCTGAAATCAAGTTTAAAAAAAGTTAATACTCTAAACTCTTGAAGGTAAACAAAAAAAAATAGGGAGAGAAATGGTTGGAAGGGTGAAAAACATACCTTCACTTTCTAGAGCATAAATACCTTTGTCTTTCATAGTGGCATCACCACCTAGTAATTTTGGTGCTGCATAATCAACCTATGATTAAATATAAGGGTCTTCCAAAGGTATTCATGTCTTAGGTTCATGCTAAAATGATTTGAAAACTTTTAGATGGTCACTCATAAAGACCATACCCAATAAGATAACCATCATAGTGTTAGGAACAAATTCTATTTCCAAACCTGCATGATCATGAAATGATCCCTACTCTGTGGTTTTATTCCCCTAAAGAGTCGAATTATAATTCTCAGTGGGTGAGTTAACTCTTGAAGACCCGCCCCCTCTATAAGGGTTGGATTCATTTTGTTAGGGATGGATAATCTCTTAGTACTTGGAGTCCCACTGAGGTTCTCAAACGTTTTGGGCCCTATATTCATCTTAGATGTTTCAATCAATGTTGTCCCATAATAATATACAATATTGGGGTCCGCACAATCAGTTTATGGTTTGACATTTGAAGAATCCACCCCTATTGGGGTAGGGGTTGTTTAATACCGAACACGTTATCTATGAGGACTAGGAACTCCCCCAACATCCTCAGTTGGCCTGGCTTCCCTTGCCTTCTCAGCTACAACCACTAGTGGTGTCTCCTACACTTTATAAGGGTTAGGATCTATAGATTTATAGGAAATTAAAACCTGGTTACTTATCATTCCTTAATGAAGACATGTTCATGATTATTTTTCAACAAATGAAAGCATTTACTTTAAAAAATATATAGACAAATATGGTAGTTACTTGTAATCCTTGACTTTATGAATATCAAGAGATGTGATGCCTTTGGATGCTTCGTGGTATTCCATGGGGATGGATCTCTAGTAGGAGAAAAAAGTGGAATTGGAGGAGGAATTTCCCTTGTAATATTTTCAAGTACTACCTCCATGTTCTCAGTAGCCTTAGGAGAACTCTCTACAGCAACCAACATGTCTGAGGGAGCATGTTCCCTAGTTGTCATATCTTTGGAGTATACACTAGAGAATGTTTCTCTCTTGAACCTCCTAAGAAAACTATAAAATTAAAGTATAATTTTTATGATCCTTACAATAAAATAAAGAAATATTTTGGATAGAAAATATGACTACCTTTCCTTCAATATAACATGACTCTGGGACCACATACATATATTCTACCCAATAAGACCAATAAGGTCTGTCATTGGAAGAATGAAAGAAGGTGTCCATATCATTAAGATACAATACTACTTCATATGAATACTCATGAGAAGAAATAATGTTGGGATAAATAACTGCTCTAAAACCCAGAAGATAAAAAGATTCTTATTGTAGTATCTCCCAGATATCTTCACCAGAAGAATTTTACTTTAAGTCATCCCAGACCTTCCAGTCCTTCGATAATGCAATAGTGATGTGAATTGCTAAAATATGATGATCTTCTTGGGGATGTGAAGCTAGTTCCATTAACTGTAACCATTTACTGGGTGCCTCTATAACCCTAAACTCTTAGGGGATAGATTCTTGCAAGGCTTTGGACTCAGGTGAGGAATTTCCCCTACTCCCATTATAGTAGCCACATTGGTAGGGTCGTGACCCCCTGAAGAGTGACCATCATCATCATCTTCTTAATTAACCTATGATATCAACATGATAAGTACTCTACAAGAGTATTTATATTGATTTTGTTGATCATTAATCATGTTTTTGAGTTTCGGAAGGTAATGATTCACTATTTTAGGACCATCATAATATAAAATGTCATCATGTTCTTACACATAGTCTAAATTGGAAAGAGAGACATATTTCTATTGAAAAAAATTACACAAAGAATGAGGTGATTTAGAATGAGAATATTAACCACCCCTTAGACAATCCCATTGACACTAGGCCATGAGAGATGCATCATTCGAAAGGATCAGTGTTTGGCAGCAACAACACTGAAAAAATGAGAAGTTAAAACTCACGCTCTCAATGCCTTACGTAGATGTTCAGAAATTATAGACATTCACAGATGTTTCCAAGTCATGGAATTACAAATGGTTTTATTTTGATTCCTTTTATCCTCAGATGATTTATGGAATGTGAAAATGGAAATAATCTCTTCCAGCAAACTGTATAGGTAAGACTAAATCCAAATATCAATATAACCTTTTGTGAGGACTCGTGTAATACCTATAGGATATGGAAGCTTAATCATCCACTATGTATCTTCTTGGGTAAATATTAACCAATGAATTCGAGCTATTTTGATTTTTTTCTTGAAATGCACTATTAATAGATGGAGGTAACAACATCTAGATATAGATGAATTGAAAAACAAATATATAGGGCACTTATCCCTCATAGATAAGTTCCCCATATATTTTGGAAACCAAGAAAACCTCCCTCAAAGAAAAGTGGTAGCCTCACTTAACAAAGTTCTTTGATTCATCATCCACTAAATCACCAGTGGGGGAATAGTAAGTATTATAAGTAGAGTGGTCATGATAGTTAATTCTATCCATCAATTCTCATTCATTTCATTCATCCTGTTCACCCTGATCATCCTTCTTATCCTGTATGGCATATTCCATCAATATTACATCACATATGTTATGAAGATATGACTTCATACCAACACCTGAAATTAGATAAGGATTTATAAATGTGTAAAATTTCGTATGGGATCCCATTCAACCCCATGGGATTTGGATAGGACTAATCAGCCGATGAAGAGGTTTTCAATTACTAAGTTGTCCAACTAAGTGACATATTTTCACTAATACCAAAATGGATAGGTTGATGCATCTCCCAATGGCTAGTTGGGCCTCCATGATGAAGGTTGTAACTTTGAAACTGGTACCAAAATCATGCACTAGATGAAGCCAGCTGCTCTGAAACATGGCTATGAGGGTCCCCAGTGAAAACAACTGATTAACTTTAGGAACAAGTTCACATCACCTTTAATGAAACTAATCCTCCTCTATGATAGACTAGTAGAAAACTTCTATCCTTTAGGTGTCAATGGTTGGGAAAGAATTTTGTCCATGCACATAGGGATCTTGACCACTCTTCATAGAAAATACATTAATATTTTCTAAAAAGGGGATGTATTTCTTCATTCAAGGGTTGGTATCATTTAAAATGTATTTTTATTTGTTAATAAGTTTCATAGAAAAAAAAAAGGATTCTTCTCCTCATCATCCCAAAAAGAAGGGGGTGTTAAGAACTCATTATAAATATCTTTGACAATAGGAACTCCCAAATTCAATTGGAAATCATAGAGGCTAATACCTTCCTCCCTGTGGACCAAATGTAAGGTGTTGGAATATCAGATCTTCTTTATCTGGAGTTGTGGAAGGAGAGAGTGGTTTTGATGAGCATAGGTTTGGGATACCCAAACTTCATCATATAGCCCCATAGTGTACAATTCAGTTCAGAATTCCTTATAGCTCTAGTGAACCCAGATAGGCCACACCCAGTCCAAGCTGAAAAAACCTCTGGAACAAAGGTCCCATTTCGATGACCAACCATGTTGTTCATTCACTATGGTCATTATTGAAAGGATATGGTAGCAATGTGCCTTGTAATCCAAACCTCATAGTGTACCCTCTTGTGAATCAGGGGGTATAGTTTAACAATTACAATGTAGTAGTGTCTTTATATATGAATTTTCCCATCATCAAAATAAGAGCCTGAGGAAAAGTGTTGTTATCAATTATCCATTTTGTGAGATGGCTAGTCCAATGTTGTGCTAGAATCACCACTTTGGATGGTAGACCGAATCCATAAATGGATAGTCTATCAAAAGTTAGATATTATTTTTGACCCACACCGAGGAGTTGATCTAAATACTATTGTAATGGGACAACATGGATTAGATTTTCAGAAGAATCGCTCATGTATTTACACTTCACATCAGTAGATAAAAAGTTTTTAGGGGTGGAAGAAGTGGCATGTGGAGGGTCCATCTAGTTTCTGTATCAAAAGACCATGACACAAGTGTTATCCTACAAAATTTTCTATGGAAAATATGTGGTCTGCATAATGATAGTCTAGTAAATTAATGGTTTGTGGAAGACACCATCCACGAACTGATGGTTCACAGAAGCTCACAATGCAGTGGCCTGTGAAGCATTGTCGAATGAATTATTTGTTCATGGAATAAGAAATCCACACACTGAATCACAATATGTTGAAAACTGAAGTTACCATTTTCATATTCAAGGATTTAGTTGACATATTTGAAGTTTTGTTCATAGACGAAGGCATCTACAAAGTTATTATGTATGCAGAAGTAGACAGTCGAGAGCGATTCACGAGATCACTTTGTTAACTGAGAAATACAATAGATGAAAAATGCTATGGGACACATTTATATATGCATGGTCCCCCTTCTATGGGTAAAACCTCATACAGAAAACTTACTCAAATCAGGAACACTTTCTACCATATAATAGTCTCATCTTCATCTCGATCGGAACCCATTCCAATGGGATGCATTTGTTGGTTCTTGAAAAAATTTCAAAGGAATATGAAGTTATCCCATGAATTTGTAAAAGAATAGAAAAAAAATTCGAAGGAATAATTGAAAAAATATATTTAATGGATCAAATTTAGAAAAGGATGAAGCCATACCATGAAGTGGAAAACCCTTTTCAGATCACCACTCCACATGGTGAATTGCCTTGTGAAGATGCATGAAAATTGAATAGTTCATGTAAGATAGATGGAATCATCATCTTTGAAAATTATATTACATATGTTGGGAGACAAGGGTATATAAATTTATCCCATGCACAAAAACCCCTGCAAACTCAAATGGTCCATGGTAAAGGAAAACCGAACAACTCTCTATGAGTGAAATGAATTCATTAATGGGTCCAAGGTGATAATTCTTTCCTTCACAGATGATGAACCTATAGCCTCTACTAACTAAGTCATTCAAAATCTAGATAATTGTTGTAGGCTTCCAAAAAGGGGGATTATGACCCATTTAGAAAAATATGTTACACTGGTACCCATTTCCCTACATATCTATAAATGGGATTTTAAGGGAGATAATGGGGGATTGAATATTGTAGGATAGATTGAAGGCTCAAAGGGTGAAAAATTGGGAGATCGATAGATCCACCAAATAAAGACTAAATCGAAAATTCCCCACAAGTAAAAATATGCCAAAATGTGTTAAGTATGAGAATAAATTAAAATTGGTAATCCATGAAGTAAAAAATCCATCAAAGTAATATAACCTAAGGGGCGCAGAACCAATACCACTTTTGTAAGTAGGCGCCTCATATAGAATAATTCAATGCATATGGAACCTTCCACAACATAGAAATTAATTACATGGGAGGAACTCGATCACATGTGTCCATATGCACCATGAAGGGAACCCATCTTCTTGTAGACAAGTGCTATGCATATTAAATATATGTCTATGTACCAAAATGGTATACGGACAACCCCCTTCCCCGCATAGCAATAAACTACATGGATGAATCCATACCCCATGTAAGATCCTACTACGTAGAGATGGGTACCCCATAGAGTTCACTTTCCAGCCTCGATCATTCCCTTTTGTTGTGTCATGCCAAGGGATTTTCCAAATCCACTAGAGTTGTATGATAAAACTATTGGGCACACCGGAATGCCCTTTTGAATTTTTATCCCCATGGAAAGAAGAGTCATGTTGGTTATCCTTACCATATGAAATTAAACTGTATAGGGTAATAGAAAAAACATGGGTTATGATTCCCTTCACAATGATACATAGGAATGTCACGACCCGTCCTCGGGGCCCGTGCCGTGACTACCCCAAGCCCGCCTTCCAAAATCCAGGGACTGGAGACTAGCACCAAGGCGTAAATCCCGGTAAAAAGGGAAGGCATTGTCTTTGTAAAGTAAACAAGCACCACAGAGTAAGCAAGCGGAAAAAGTAAACACTAAGTAAAAACTGAGTACAACTGTAAGTGCGGAAAGTAAGTGGGCCAGTATACAAACCCAAACTGAAAGTAAAGTACAACTCGAAAGGGAAAACAACAACTGAAAAGTAAAAGCCGCTACGCTGAGCTGTCCACTGGAAATCCCACCTGAAGGGTGGGTACAGATAGCTCCACTACTCCACGGTTCCCGTCGTCCGCTCTGAGTGCGTCCCGCCCAGTGGTCCACCTCCAGGTACCGTCCTGCTCTGCAAGCCTCAACCACGATCAACGTTGTCCGTCATCTGCAACCAACACAACGTAGTGCGGGCATAGCCCGTGCAGGGGTGAGTATAAGCTAATCAGTAGGGACCCCGAGACCCCCGAAGGTCTCCCAAAATCCACAAAGGATAAACCACAAAGGAAAGATACAATCACGAAGTAACAACCGACACTGCTTAGGTATATGCCCATACATATACCTAAGTCACCAATTTCAATACGCTCCAACCTCCGAGCCCAAGTACAACCCAGTCCACACAGGAAAGTATACGTATTCCACACAGGAAAGCAAACGTAATCCACACAGGATAGCACAACACAATCCACACAGGAAAGTAAACAGGATTCATCTCACACAGGTATACTTCTTCGAAAGACGATAGAGATGATCACTGATCCATCTAAGTCGTCGGACCCACAAAGGATCGATAGGTACTAACCCCCTCAAAGACCCACACAGGATCAGACCCACACAGGATCTGTAGGCGCTGGCTCACACAGAACCGCTGAGCGCTGACCCACACAGGATCAGACCCACACAGGATCGGTAGCACTGATCCACATAAGATCGCTGAGTGTTGTAGTCGTCGTCGTCGAATCCACTGAGGATCTATGTACAGTCGTCGTCGTCAGAGTAGCAGTCACAGCCAGCCCTAGGGTTCTCGCACACAGCAAGCTCGTTCGGGAGGGTGTGCTCCACGAACCGAGAGGCTGATACATCAACTGACACATAGTCCAGAGTTGATGTATCCAAAAGTTCTGTATCGTTAACAGGAAGCCAACGTCGCAGACGGCGCGTCAATCGGACGCCCGGTCTGAGAGTTATTGGCTTTTTCGTCCCAGGGGCCCGGTTGGTTTTTAAGGCAAAACCAACCCGACCGTTCTCCACCTGCATCCAAACCTCGGTCGAAGTATGCCAAAAGATCCGTCTCACTAAGAGGAACTCAACAAAGTCGACGGCACGTCAATCGGGCGTCCGTAGTTCAAAATATGAGTGTTTCCGCTCCGAGGGCCCGGTTGGTTTCGTGTACGAACCAACCCGGATGAACTCAAAGTATTTCGAAACCTTGAGTGCGATATACCGAAACGACCGTCTCAATCCAAGGATCGCATCGCCGCTGACGGCGCATCTTTTGGAGGTCCGTAGCCCGAGTTATGGGCATTTGAACCTAAACAGTCCGATAACGGGGGTTTCGGGCCCCGACCGACCCGGCCCGAGACCCCCCGATCGGCCCGGACCGGATGGGCGTGGCCCGGCCCGGCGCGGCCCGGCCTGGCGGACCGGCTGGGCACAGCGCGCTGCCGGCTCGGCCAGTGGCCAAGCTGTTTCGGCAAAGGGGGGGCGCCTGCCCCCCCGTGTAACCGTGCCCCCCCCCCCGGTTTTTGGGGGCCGTTTGGAAAACCAGCCGGGGGAATTTAATTCCCCCGGTTCCTCCTCTTCCGGCCGGCCCGACCTGGCCGGCCGGTTCCAGCTAAATGGGACCGGAAATGGTCGGTCCCCTTCCGGCTCCGACGCCGGCGGCCCGGTCCGGCCGCCAGTCACCTTGCTCCACCACGGCCCGGAACCGGCCGCGGCCCTTGTCGTCTGGCACGGTGCGACGGCACCGCATCCCTCCGACGTGGCCCCGCTCCAGCCGCGGCGTCTTCGGTTTTCTTCGACGCGGCGCGACGGCGTCGCGTCCTTGAATTTCATTCCACGGTGCAGCGCGATAGCGCCGCGCATTTTTCTTTCTCTTGATTCCGCATGGTGTGACAGCACCACGCCTTCCCGTACCAACCACAAAGAAACCAACACAAAAAATAAGGAGGAGGGTCGGCCGTGTTTGTGCGGTCCGACCCCCTCGCGTTATTCGGTAACAATTTTTTTTAATCCATGAAGATCATCAAGTTGGTATTCATGAACAATTAAATAAATAAAACCCCTACCTCAGTTTCAAGAACGGTGTACGTCAACGAGCCGTAGAAGACGAGCGTCGCGGAGGTCGGGCGTCGCGGAAAAAGAACGTCGACGTCGCGAAGTGAGGATTCGAAGTCGTTGATGGAGATTCATCACGGAAAACTGTCGCAAAAGAGACGACGCGGAAGAAGAACATCGCGTCGCGGATACGGCGTCGTGGAAGAACCGTTGCGAAAAGAGACGTCGATTCCGTTTTCATCGAGGTGCGTCTGAAGAGGAAACGTCGCGGAAGAAGTTCTTCGCGTTCTTCGGTGGAGATGTTCTTCGTTGAAGAAGAAGATGTTCTTCCCAAAACCTCTCAATGACAAACTCTAACAACACAAATAAAATAAGTTCTTTTCTTATTTTATTAACACAACAACTCTTTTGAATTTCAAGAGTTTGAAATTCAATTAACCACACACAACTCACCTCATTAAACTTATTACATTAAAGTCATAAGTTATAACTTAAGTTAACAAAATTAAAGTGGGAGTTGAGGGGGGTTTTAGAGGATATGAAGGGGTGGGGTTCGTGTGGGCCCCACCACCCTCATAACCTCATAAGGGAGGTTGGGTGGTTACCCAGCTTCCATCAAGAACTAAACACTTAGAGTAAAAATAATAAAAATTGTAGAGTAATTAAAAAATAAACTTCCACAATTTTTATCATCAATACTCGTGTAAATGCATCTCCGGAACAGGAGTTCCTAAGCAACTACCGGCGTTGCAGTTCCATTGGTGCCCTCGAAATTTGATTCCGGGCACCGGTTCAAAAGTTAGAAATTCCCACTCATTCGTTCACTGAACGTACCTGAGCTAAACTTCGGAAATTGATTCCGGGCACACCGGGCCTCGGAATCAGGTGCCGTTAGAAACCGCGTTCTTGTGAAATTCCAAAGAAAATTAAGAAAAAAATTCCATTGAATTTTACGGGTCTTTACAAGGAAGCCCATATTATGGGTTCGATCCTAACATGAAAGTAGCTCTCATATACCATGGATGACGATAAAATTCTGAGTGACATCCCATATGGCTTAACACTAGAATTGTCTTAGGGACTGACCAAAGCATTCCTAATTTTTCCATAAAAGGGAAATGTTGATAGATAAACTCAAGTACATATAGGTCCCTCCATCAATGTTGTACCTCAAATACATATAGGTGATTCCAAACCCATGTGTAATCATGATTAAATGTTGCACCATGGGTATATCGTAGACACATGCTTTGGAATAAACCAAAGATTCATGAACATATAAACATAACTTAAATATATAAGAGAGTATTAAAAAGGTAATAGTTCCCCCAAAATGGAGATATGATCCCAAGTTCCCGTCATCTCGGCCATTGTGAGTTCTTAATTTTCATTGGAGAAATCATCAATTGAACGCATGCCTTTGGAAAGTAGGTCTCTGAATCATGGATGTGAGAGCCATTAGGTGTTTATAGGTTCACTAAAAAACTATTGAAGACCATCAAAGATGTTATAATCGACACCAGTAAATGAAAATCAATTAACCCCATGCATTTATCATTTAAACCCGACATGAATCAAATGGAGACTATAAAACCTCATCCAAAATATTAGAAAGATATACTACCCAGTATCCATCAGTCCATTTGGTTCCTCATCAGATATCATTTTCATAAAAAAATTATATTTGATAGTTATTTTCATTAACCGTGATTTGAATGAGCCTAATAAAGTAATGTTCAATAATAGATAAATTAATGGAAGAGAGTGGATCACCTTATATGACACCTCTAGAGCCTATAATTTAACCCTTAGTGGAGAAGTTGATAATAACTAAGATATGCGATCTGCTAAAAAAGATTATAACCCATTTATTAAATGTCTCTTCAAAGTAATATCTGGATAAATACTTGAAAATTAATCCCCTATAAAAATAATCAATGGATTTTATAACATCAATATTGATAAAAATATTACATCCTTTGGTGGATTTCTAGAAAAGTTTAACAAACTTCGAAGAAGTGATAAGAAAATATTTTATAGTTCTACATTTAATGAAACCAAAATGATTTGAAGAAACAATCCTATTAGAAATATTGGAAACCTAGTTAGCAATAATTTTACCAATAAATGTCTAAATATTTTTGAAAAGGGACACATTTCTAAAAACATATATCTCATTCACATTATCCACTTTTGGATTGAGTGAATGAATTTTAGCATAATGTCTTGTTTCAGTGGGGAGCCTTGAAATAAATGATTGAAAAATATGCAAAAAACAATATGAATAATAACCCAATATGTTTGGAACAAAGTGTTTGTAAAACCATCCATAATAGGCAATCTTCCATGTTCGAGGCCAAATATGGCTTCTTTAATAAAAAATTAAAGAATAATAAAAGAAATAAAAATAATTATCTTCATTATTTACTAGCTTGGGAAAGATATAGTCTATCAGATAAATATAATACTTGGGGAGTTAAAAATGGTTATCATAGTAAGATACAACATGAGTATCCAAGTACTATCTTTTATAAAAAATCTCTCCATTATCACTGATATTAGATAAAGGTCTATTAATATTTCTAACTCTTTTATGTGAATTGAAATATATGGTATTTGGGTCACACTCCTTAAGCCATTTAACTTTGAAATATTAAAATTCCATACATAATTTCATAAATAAAAGGTTATTGAGATCATGAGTAATCACTTTTTTCTTCTCAAGATGCATATAGAAATCAACAATAGTTCCCTTCTCGAGAATAATGTTTAGAAAGGATTCATGATGAGCAACATTTTCATCCATTTTAATGATGAATTCTCGACTCCAAACAATCATATTTATCTTGATAATTTTGAGTATTAAAGAAAAATATAAGTCATTATACTTAACATTTAGAGTATTCTTAGAGTATTCCTCCAATTTCAAACAATAACATATCATAGAACATGAATTTTTGAATCTAAATAGAAAGGTTGGTTGAACCACTCTGGTGACATGGTTTTTCAAAATATGGTGATGGTATGAATTCATATTTTCAAGTTTAGTTAAGGGAAATGAATTTTTAAAATGTGTGAAATATATAATTAGATATATGAGGAATTATTTGGACATATAGTGACAGGTAGGGATGGAATTATATATCCCTAAGTTTCATTGCTATGTGTTGTTAAACAAATTTGTTGGTTAAATTATATGGGTTTTCTCCCAATGGTCTAAAACATCTTATGGAAGGTATTGATAGTATAGATATCATTATTTCTAAGATAATAAAATATAATATTAATAATTATTTCATTGATAATTTAGTTATTATTATCAATGAAATTATTTTCATTAATATTATCCTTGGATTTAATCTTTCCCCAACTTACTGATTAATTTCAGCGTGTGTTTATTTATTTACATTTTCATATTGATTATTCTTTATCTAATCAATATATTCAGGTTATTGATTAAATTCCATGTGTGTTTAGTTATTTAACTTTCCATATTTATTATTCCATATCTAATCATGATAGTAATGTTATTGAATAAATGTCATTTTGTTCAATTATTTACTTTTCCATATTGATTATTCCTTATTAATTTGTGATATATTTCTCTCTATGTAACCCTTATTGACTATTTTAACCCAATATTGTTTTTTTTCTATTCCCATGGAAATGAAAAACCATTATTGGAATTATTTTAGGGATGCTAACTGTTTTCCATCACTATGTTTTATATATTATCCCCAATTAAAATTTGGAAACATGTATGTATCTGGATATCCAATACTACTAAATTAATTATTTAATTAGGATTTTACCCATTATACATATCCCAATGTAATAAATTTGATATCATCTCTCAGTTATGGAGTTGGGGTTGTCACAAAATTTAAATTAACAAGATAATTGGGGTGACCTTATTATGGATATTTAGATGCATTCCCTCTTAAAAACACCTCTCCCAATTCTCCTGATATAGAAACAAGTGCAATGCATAATGGGGAAGGGTCTAGAAATGGATCTCAAACCTCCACATTCTAGTTCTTCCCAATCTAAGGGTAATAATCTTCTAGATAATTTACACCTTCATGGACAAATAAAGAAACTCTAATAAGATCTATTCCATGAACATCCCCCATAAGAAGTCTGACTCCTTGTGATCCCTAAGGAAAAAGATCCATCAATGCATTACTACTCCACACAACACTGACACTACCAATAAAACACATTCATCCTTCCAAGCATGGATAGAACTGAAATATATCACCACATCCTTTAATATATCTTGCATTAATGATTTTAAAATATATCCTTTATACTTATGTAGACACGGGAATTGGAACTCTAAGAGTTTCCTCCTCTAAGTATCATTGTTTTCGACCACTACTCTATGATAATCTTGGAGTGCGTCCTATTAGACATCCTCGATGAGAATCTGATAGGAAAAAATACCTAGAGCCATGACTACAATATAAAAAATATCTACATACTCTATAAACTAGAATACATAACATTTAAGATTAATTAATTACTTTATTTATTTATTTCATGTTTAACCTAGCCCATGGTCTACACATTTCAAGTACAGACATAATGAATAATGATGCGTGCAATTTTTCTTAGTCTCTACCCCACATTCAGTAGTACGTCATTTAGTAGTATTAGTAAACATAATGGTCCATGCATCATATCACATGGGGCACTAAATAACTATTCCTCATCTATCCACTCTTGTTTTCATTTCAAAATAAATATATCTAAAACTATTTCCATACAAACTCATGGAGTCTCACATGTTCCTATATCTAAACTCCATACTATCCCTTTTCCTAAAACTTTTATACCACTATGTCACGAAACCATTCCCTTAAAGTTACCCCTCTTAGGAAGAGTATGATGGAAGGGAAATAATGACACTCGAAGGCCACCTTCTACATGCCATGGGTTGATGACAAGCACTGAGGAAATATCATTCCTACATGTGAGAGGAATTACCCAGAAAAATAATATATGGAATGAAAGATGTGATAGGTATAAAAAAAACTCATTAACAAGATAAATTTTAAAATGAACCATTAACATTAATGTAATTTTATACAAATATAGCATAACTTAAAAAGGGAACTATAAGTTCCAAAAGATAACTTCACATTGGACATGAATAAAAAATATCTCTCATTATAACCATGATCTAGTATAATCTAAACTGATCTCCAAACATATCTAGATAAACTAAAAAACAATTTGTATATACATAGGGACATAATAATAGGAAAACACAACAGTATCATCCCTAGATCCACAAATGAGAAAGGAAAATAAATAATTCTAATTCAATGTGAAAAATTGAAAAAAAACTAATAAACTAATTAGGTATACAATGATCACATCCTCCCCATGTCTATATTTTACCTATTAAAGAAAGGAATAGATCATATAATATATTAATAAAAAATGTTAATTTTATAAAACTTCGTGATTATTTTGCTACTTTACCCCAATGTCATACATTGTGAAACATATCTCTCTTAAAGAAACAAGTCTAAAGAAAACTGGGATATAATATAATATCCCGAGTATCAGGAAGACATCATATCATCACACCAATCCACATCTCTAGATATTAAATGATCAATTTATAAGATCCACAATAGCCTGTATGACATGTATTTAACATCAATTATTATACCTCAACCCATCCTTGCCCATATGTTGAGTAATTTACCTGATTCTATTATATCCCACACACATCATAATTATAATAATTCTTAAGAAACTATATATAGAGGGACATGTGTATGAAATAACCATAACCCATTACCTACCACAAAACACATATATGGGAAAATATAACAACCTCATATATTGTCTTTTAAATACTATAAGGATGTGAGAGCAATGCTAAAGGGGGTAGCCATAAATATATTTCTTGAAAACCAGGTTGATGTGGAATAACCCATCCCAAAGTTCACTTAGTGTCAATAACCTTACTCCCATGTGTTTGGTATTGTATGGAATAATAAAAAAAATACAAGATATAATACAATTCATTACCAAACTAAGGTAATTAACATATTTTTATTATAAACTATTGTTATAATGTCTCAAAAACCCAACATTTATAACTATGAACTAGATGTCATATAACACAAAATCATTTATGAAAACATTAATTAACTCATTATTTTCATTTAATGTTCTATTTCTATTTATTAATTAAATATCTATTAATTGACATTACTTAATTTTAATTTCATAATCCTAAAAGAGAAGTCCTTTTCCATGATTAATAATCCATCAGAGTCTATATTTTCACAATATTAACACCTTTTCAGTATTCTAACAAAAACAAACTCCCATGGTTAAATAATTTATTTAAACATTATTAATCCATAATTTCATGATTTTTTAGATATCCTTTTAATATACCAAAGAAGTTATATTAAACAAAGAACTACCAGTAAGATCAAGAATTTTTTAAATTAATGTAGGTGAACAAGAAAACAAACTAGAAAGACTTTAATTAAAATATTAACAATAAATAATTCTAGATTTAAGAAAAACAATTGGAAATAAAATCATCAACTTGTTCCATAAAACTTGGTTCATCCCTAACAACATCATGAATATCACCATGCTTGTCACCATAATAGGTGTTAAGTACTGACATAAACCCAAGACACCCTTGGAATATATCATGAATAAATAACCATCCTAGGCTCATATTGTCACACCCATGACTTTTTTTAAATTCATTATTCATTTAATTTCCATTCCTGATTTGTTTTGGGGTTTACCACTCATTTTGTTGAAAATAGTGGGTTTTGAAAATTTGGGCCAAACCCTGAGCCCAAATCCATATTTAAAAACAAATATTGATTCTTCTATAACTTCTTCAATTTTTACTATTTTATACTCATTCCACTTCCCAATTGGCATACCCTAATATATTAAAATCACCATATCCCTTTGAACCACATAGAAATCCCAAATCATGATGGATTTGGGTTTTTAATTAAGGTAATGGGCCTGCCCGTAAGCCCATTTCCTGCTTTAAATTATTTTTTTAAAATTTCAATATCTCATTTGTTTTTTACTTTTTTTCGGTGATTCCACCTCCCACTCGAAGCCAAAAACCTCATCCTCACTCCCTGTATCTCGTTTTCCTCTTTGGAGCTCAAATACCCCGCGGAGTTGGACGATCGTTCTCAATCTTTCTCAAATCGACCAGATTTGATGAGGTGAAATGAATCTTTCATAACTCCTTCAATTTTCATCTTTTTCACCCCATTTCAGTCCCCACATGACCTAATATGACTCCTTCGGACCTCCATACCATTTTTGGGTACTTGGAGATTCATATATTGGTGGATTAGGGCTGATTTCTTCAAGATATTTCAAGTAAGGGAATTCCTTCTTGGTTCCTTCCATCCTCTTTTAGTTTTATTTCCTATTTCTTGAAGTTCCTCATGTCCAGAAGTTAGGGTTAGATCCTAAGGTATGATTTGGTATCTTTTGGGTCAATTTTTGGTGGTCTATGTCTGGATTTATATTCCTTGTGGTGCGGCGGTGGTGCGCTTAAGGTTTCGCACCAAGTTTTGAGGGTTTCGACTCAAAAGGTAGGTGATTCCATGTGTAACCATTTTATGATGAGTTAGCTTGCTTGTTTTATTAATTTAGTATGTTTATAATCTGTCATTTGTGGTTTTAAAACTGTTTTTGATGAATTTGGTTAAACATTTAATTTTTAGTTGTATTTTAGCTTGAAATTGGGTACTTTTCATGTGTGACTCTTGGGGTAATGTTTGGATTTAGTTTATAACATATGAAAGTGATTTATTAGTCTTGAAAGGGGCTGCCAATTCTGTTTTGTTAATTCCTTATTATCATGTGGGCCTTGAAAAGAGGTTTTTTGAATGAGTTTAAGTTGTAAAACCGTGTTGTACTTTTTGAAGGAGATTTATGAAAACGTGTGTTTTTCATGTGTATCTTTGTGGTATTATTTGATGTATTTTTATAACATTTGGGGGTGCTTTAATAATTGTTTTAGGGCTGAAAATTCTGTTTTGGATTGTTATTGTTATGATTTTGGTTTTGAATGAGGGGTTTGAAATGGGTTTAGAGTGCAAACAATGGTTATACCTCTTGGGTTTGTTTTATAAAAATTGCAAATGTTTTATTTTGTTAAACAAAGTTGGGAAAGGGTGTATATGTACTGTTTGGGTGAGTGTGTTCACCTAATGTGGGTTTTTGAATGTTAAAGTGGTGATTTGAGATGTCAAACATTTTTAGAATGTTTTATAAATTGCTGAAATGTTTTACTAAATTGTGTTTTGTGTGCGAAACACGGGTGTGGGATGTTTCGTGTGAATTTATTGATAAAATGAATTGTGAAGGTGAGAAGTGTATTATGTGACATGTGTGTGGGCTGTTTTTTGAGCTGAATATCTTGTAATGGTTTTATAAAATCATATAAAGGATTTGTGTAAGTGTTAAAGAAATGTGAAAAGTGTTGTAGGGAATTTTGGTGTGAGTTTGATTTCAAAATGCATTTGAATGAATAGTGGAATTTGTGACTTGTGTGATGTACATGGGGCTGTTTGGTTAATGTGTGATGTGGAATTGATATTTTCATGTGAAAACTATACTTCTTGGATTGTTGAACTTGTTTGATCACAAAGGGAAAACCCGGGTATCTAGGTGGGTGGACGTGTACTAGTATGCTAGTAAATCCGTGGGGTTTGGCCTCAGTTTCACTTAGCAAGATTGACGCTTACAACTCTAACTAAACAATGATGATGATGATTGGGGACCACTAGGTTATGGGTATGATCCCTACTAGTGGCTCGTGCATGAGAACGGATATTTTTTTGTGGTTACTCTCACCGAGATACGAGGTACCTGGGACCCACAGCTAGCTAGTGCCTAGGGGTTATTTCCTATTACTTGTGCTCATTAGATCCTTTGTACTTACCGTCAGTATACGGTATTGTTGGCTGGAAAATTCAGTAGCTTTGTCATTTATTTTAAAATTGTTGTTCCTTTAAAATTATCTCACATGAAAACTGTTTTCATTTATTATTTCATCCTTTAGAAAATTGTAACTAGCATTTATTATTTACAAAACATGCAATGCTTTTTGTCATGAAATGTTTATCACATGGAATCTCATAGAGGTGGTATCCTACTGGGATTTTGCTCACACCCTACTTACACCTTTGGGTGTAAGTAGACTTTCTTATTTTATGTCACAGCTTTGGGTACAGGTTTTATGCCTTTGGTTCAGGTTTTTAGCGGTCCATCGTGATGGAGTGTCGTGGAGATGGCTTGAGGGCGGTGCCTCTTTCCATGTGGAGGTTCTTGGGATATATTTTCTTGGGTTTATACCTTTGTAATGGTCTTTAAAAATTGTTTAAAATTGTGTAATTCAGTTCTGAATTTTTGAAAAAGATTATTTGGTTTAAAAAAATCCAGATTCGTTTCATTGGATTCTTTTGTCGTTTTAAGTTTATAAACTCGGGTAAATCATTCCCAATTATCATTTTATGATACCCGGGCACTTGTGCCAGCCCGTGGGGATCGGGAACGCCCTTCGGTACTTGTCACGGTCTGGGTTTGGTGTCGGTTTTGGCGGCGTCCAGATTCGGTTCGTGACACATATCACATAAAATAGAATTTCATACATCAATAACAAACACAGAAGGAAGAAAACAACAAACAATGTAAACTGGGAAACAATTCCATAAAAAAAGGCATCAAACCTTTACTTAAAAAATGACTCTCCCAACTCCACACATTTATCATTAAAAATAGTATTAATAACAATATTTGTTTAAAATATTAATTTATTTCATGTTACAACTATAGGAATCCTATGGCATCATCTATATCATGCTATTTTATTATTTTAACTTTCTCTTAAGAATATCTTTCAATTTAAACATAGTGAGAATGAATAATAATATTTTAAAATTCCACAAAATTAAATTCAAAAGAAATTATTCCTTCATTGATTATATATCCATTTCCATTAACATATGTATGATCAATTAAGTTAAATATACATTTAGAATTATTTTATTTGTATCAAATTATAACAGTGAACATATTCATTAAACATTCATCTTTAAATTCTTTATCAAACTAACAATTACCAGATTTAAATTATGTATCACTTTTAATCAAATTACCATGATATAACCTAGAATAAAAAAATACTATAATAAGATAAAAATTAATAACATGCTATTTAGAAAAATAAGTTGTAAACTATTATTATACTAAAGGACATACAAACACTACAACTATAAATAACTTCTTTTATTAATCTTATTTAATATTTATTATGTTTAATTTCACAATTTTTGAAAGGGATAAATAATGATTAATTTATGATTTCAAATTCAAAAAATTTACAAGAAATGAATCCCATATATCAAGATTCAACGTTCCTTGACTAAAAACAAAATTGAAACGTGGATTGTGATCACCTCTCCCTTGAGGAAACTACTTACCTACAATAAATCAATGGCACAATCATGAAAAAAAATCAAAAGAAATCTATAATAACAAGATAGATCAGCCTCCATATCATGAAATAAAAATGTAGGAAACTTGACTGATTTGAGAAGAAACCACATGAAAATATGAATGAATCAGCTCAGATCACCAGGGATCAAAAATAGAAAACATGGAAATAATCCCTAATGAAAGGATCCAAAAATTCCTTAATAAAATTTCTTTTTCTTTTTATAATTTTGGTGTAAATGAAGGGTTTATTAGAAAATTATGGTGAAAATTTTCTTATAGGATTCTTTCTATGTTGATATCCATAATGTGAATGGTTTATTTATGTTGTGAATGTGCTTTATTTAAAATCCTCTGAAAATCTCATTGCCTAAAAAACCTGACCTAGTATTAACTAATGTTAGGAATTTCATATTCTTGATGTGAGTTTTCATTCATGAAATATCCATGCAAATAACCAATCCCATTTACATCTTTCATTACACTCACATCATAAATTCACCACACAAACCACCCTTACACAATCCATAATCCCATTAAGCCTATGAAATAGACTCCCACCCAATCCTTGAATCAAATATTCATAATTATAGATTTAATTCACATGATTAATTCCCCCTACTTCTATAATTTAACTCACAAACACCACCAATACTACTTTATGCCTCCTCCAAGAACCAAATTCTTTAGAAATAAGAAATCACATAAACTAAAAGGATCTATACCCTTACTTTATTTCTTTCTTATGAGCTAGTTTTCAGGAATAATTTTACTTTAGGAACACTATTTATGGTTTATGATAAGTGCCTCTTCATTTTTATTTTTAATCAAAGATAATATATTCATTAATTAATTCTCACATAAATGTTAATATCATTGAAAGGGTATTCATCCAAAAACAACATTCATTGTGGAACAAGTTATTTTATACACCTAATTGACTTTAATTGGTGTATATACTTCCAATTGAATATTTAATATCATGTTTTATTCTTATTCAACAAATTTAAACTTTGTATAAAAACGCACTCTCTATATCTTTTCCAAGTGTTTTTTAAGAAGAAATTTCTTAAACCATAAGTGATATCTTGTCAATTTCCCATTGTTGAGACATATTTTAATATTATGCACCAATTTTTTTATATAGGCTATAACTATACCTATAAAATTTTATATAATTAATAATTCATAATTCATTGTATTTTATGTTTCATATTAAATTATTTCATCCAAGGGGATTTTAGTTCAATGTTAACAAGTGGTAAGGGATCTAATCTCAATTTACACTCCATTGAGATATATTTGTTATTTTTCCCCTATTCACTTTTTTTGTGTGGTGTATATCATGCATCTAAAATGAATTTTACATGAATAAATATTTATTTATAATGATTAATGTTTCAATTAACGTTAATTATTTCAATGGGATATGATTTCAAGGTTAAAGAATAGGTAAAAATCTATTTTACAAGCTCACTTTATTTAGGGATTTAATTATTCTCATTAAAGTAATATTATCATTTATACTGTATAAGTTACAAAAATTTTATTATACATTCTATATTTAGGGATTTTTCATATTTTCTAACAATTTTTTTTCGTGTTGGGACTTGAATCTGGAAAATAATTTTTTAAAATAATAACTGATTTTATTTCTCTTTTAATTGGATATGTTTCCCTTCAAGGTTAATGTTTTTCAAAATTAGTTTTCAAAATTTATTTTACATAATAAAATAATATATCAATTATGGTTCTTGTTACATTTTAATTTTAAAAGGTTTTGGAAGGAGTCTTTAAAATATTTATTTTTAAAAAACTTTTTTTACAAAAAGTGAAATGGAATATTTTTCTAACATATATAGAGATAATACAATTCCTCACAACTATAACTATTTAACAAAATGTATCATCTTCCACAAATTTTAAATGGATTTAAAAAGAATAATTCTTTATGAAATATTATTACAATATTTAACTTCTATTTACCTTAATTCATTCAAAGGATATGATTTTGTTATATAAACCTATACTACAAATGAATCGATGGTCACCTCTCATATATTGATTAATTGTGTGATTATTAACATTCTCCCAAGACAATCACTTTCTAGTGATTATTTTACATTGAAAATTTCATTTCTCTTAAATATCTATATTCATTACATGATGTATTATATTATTTCCTAAACAATATATCATTTTTACATATTTTTCTTACTTTTAATGTTATTTGATTAACTTGGTAAATATATATAAATTCATATATGTTACTCAATATGAATATTTGTTGATATAAAATATTGTTCATTAATTAAATCAATCATTTGATATATGAGTAATGTTTGGACATGTACTGATGTTTGGGTCCCTTGATTATATAGCTCCATGATGCATCGGTCGGTAACATGTGACAAATTAGTTGGCTATATTTAATGGGTTTTCACCCATAGTTTTATGTTTTATTATAAAATTAATTCATTGTAATTGATATCATGATGTATTATTTCATGAAATCGAATATTATGTATTACCTTAATTTATAAGTAAATTTCTCTTATCAGTGATATTAATATAATTGACATTATTAGTAAATTCATTTTATATGCAATTTATTGATTAAATGAAATGTGTTTGTAATTATTTACCATCCCATATTTATTATTTATTATAGAATAATGATATTAAATATATTAATTAAATAAATTTTGTGCTCAATTTTTTTACATTTCCATACTGATTATTCTTTATATATCATGTTGGTCTTGTTATTGATTAAATTTATTCTGTGTTCTGTTATTTATCATTCCTTATTTTTTATGAATTATTGATTCTTGAAAGATATTGTTGTATATAACCCTTATTGAGAATTTAATATCACCTTTATTCTATTTCATTTTCTTAAGATATGTAGAGTAATTCATTGAAGGATTTCAAGTATGGAGACTTGTTTGCATTACCACCATTTATATTTTTTCCCAAATGAAAAACCGGTATCATTTATGTATCTCTCTCTCCAAAACATATAAATTGATCTATCGTCTGTTATTTTACCCCTTTTATCTATGCCAATGTAATAAAATATACAAAATCCCTTGGTTACTAGAGCTAGGGTTGTTATAGTTTGTATCAGATAAAGTGTAGTATAATCCTTGGGAACAAGATTAAAGATAACATAGATTAAGGAACATAACCCTATAACAGAAATTGAGGATAAGTATAAAAGAAAATCCTAATGTTTTGTTAAGGAATATATTATGTGGATTTTGAAGAAATTCATCTCTATCTTGGTACTACATGTGGTTGTGGTTCTAGAAAAATTGTACATATGTAAAATAAAACTAATAAAAGAGATTTGGTCTTGACTTAGTTGTCACTCAGTATATGAAAATAGGCCTTACTGTGCACATAGTTTGACACCACTTAAGGATATTTTATAGATAATTCGCATTTTATTTACAAACCATTATGAATGATTTGAAAATAAATATATCCCAAAAGAAATCATGTTTATGATTCTGACAATAAAGATAAATAAATTCTTAATTTGTGTTATGATTTAATCTAAATTTAGAATTATACATTATGATTTAAAATTAATAAATTAATAAAGTAATTTAGAGTATTCCCTTTCTTATAAATGGTGTCTAAAATAAATATTTATATAAACAGTCATGGTTAATATAGATTTTTACCATCAGATAAATCCATTATAGCTAGTATTAGATCAAAACATATTATGGCTATATTAAAAGAGATTACAATGATTTTCATAAATAACCATGTTCGAATGGACCGGTATTTTAATCGATAATGTGATTCTCATATGTTGTATAACTTTATGTGATAGAATCCCCCATGATTTAGTGTTTTACCAATCCAATGGTAGATGGTCAATGGATTAAGTCCCTTGAAAATATATTTCAAGCCTTGGAATGAGATGAAAAGGAAAAAGGTAGAACATAATATGTATTTTTTCAAAGGATATAATAATCATTAATGGTTATTAAACTAGAATACCGGGGAGGAAGATAAAATATAACACATGGAATGTAGATATTTCAAGGAGATATTCATTAACTGATATTTCCCTCATCAAAAATAAACTGAAATAAAGGGAATGTTCCATAGGATATAGAAAAAGGAAAAAAAACTATTCTTGGGTTGAGGATAACTTTACAAGAATATCTTGGTATGATAATTATTACATAAAAAACACATAATGTCAGATTGAATATTTATTTGAAGGGATTAATCCATTTTTCGGAATGGTGTTTTTCTTCCCAAAATGTTCATCATAAGATAAAATAGTTTTATGATCCATCAAAATAGAGAATTAATTTTCTATATCCAATATATTCATGTGTAATCAATAGAATAATATATCATATGAAAACCATAAAAAGGGAACTTTTAAATGAAAAAGAAGAAAAAAAAATTCCATTATATAAAAATTAGGGAAGGAAAGATCATAGATAATGCTTAAATAGAATGAGAGTTTTTTGAACTGCGGTGATAAGGTTAATTTTTCTTAGGAATGTAAGGGGAATAAAGATATCCCTATTATAAAGGGCCTAAACAAAAAATAAATGGGGTATTATTTAAACCAATGTCCCAATAATCATGGGAATCTACCATACAAGGGTCTAACGAGTGAAGTCCAAGATTATGTGATCTCTAAGGGTGGAATTCCCCAATGATGTGGTGGTAGGTAATTTAATCATAGAATCAAATATACCTAATTTATTATTTGATTCTTGATAGTCACACTAATTTAAATATAATATGTTTTCTATAAAATTAGATACTTCTCTAGAACCTATAGAAAGGAGTTTTCAGTCAAAAATCATTGTGAACGTCTCACTGAAATCGGGATATGTCTAGTAATCCAAAATATGACTCATAAATTTTCTCCATTTATGGAATTTATTATCATAATTATTTTTTCATTTGATACACTACTTGGTATGGAATGGATTTATAAATATGTTGAAAAATATTTATTGTAAGGATTGGGAATTTATGTTTGTTGATAAAGATGTGGAATTTTTTATATTTAGAGAGGATACTTTATCATTTATTCCATGTTTAGATCCACCCCCAGAAGCTCTTCTGACATTTATTACCATGGAATAAGAAGAAATATAATTTTTGGATGGATAAGGTAACATTAAAATTGATAATTTACCTAATGTATAAAAATATATTTAGATATTTCTTAAAGAGTTACATAGGCATCAACTAGTGTTTAAAGTTGAGTTCTTCATTGATATAATCGACAAATGTAGAGTTATATCAATGACTCCCTATAGGATAAACACTATAAAAATTATTAGATTTTAAGAAAAAACTATAGTATTTGGGTGATAATGGATTCATACACCCTAGTATTTTAACATGAATACCCACTTATTCACATCATTGAGAATAAATTAGGATCCATAAGGTTGTGCATTGATTATAAGAAAATCAATGATATTAAAATAATGAAAACGTGTCTTATATATGACATTGATGATTTAATTGATCAACTTCAGTGAGATCAATAATTTTTAATGATTTATCTTCATTAATTGTATCATTAATTGTGAGTGAAAAGATAATATATTCCAAAGGAAACTTTCCAAAGGATGTATATAAATTATGAGTTTGAAAAAAATCCATTTGGATTGATTAGTGAACCATATATTTTTATTGAAATAATAAAAAATGTTTTCAAGGAGTATCTTGAAGGTTTTTTTAGTAATTTTTGATGATATATTTTTTTATTATAAAATATTTGAGGACTATAAGATTCACTTACAGATTATTCTTGATTCTATTATAATGAAATAGTTATATTTGTAATTTAGAAAGTAACAATTATCACTTCAGGAGGTTTCTCTTCTTAGACATATTTTCCCCATGGATGAAATCTCGGTAGATCTTTCAAATACAATGTTAGTCAGAGAATGAACTACACCAATGAAAATAATTCAGGTATACTGTTTTTTAGTTTTTATGTTAAATTTAGTGATTCAATGATATTTTTTCCTGATTAGTGAACCTATTCACTAAGCATACATATAAATCCATTATGTTTTTTTAGAAAAATAAATGTGAATTTTTTTTAAGAAATTTTTAAGGATGATGTTCAATACCTTAATTTTGACTATACCATAAGTAAATAATGAACTTTGGATATATTTCTATGTATCAAATAAAGGACTGGGTTTTGTACTTATGCAAAATGATAATTTTATTTCCCATGAATCATGACAGTTAATGACTTCTAAAGATAACTATCCAACCAATAATCTAGAGTATGAATATACAATATTTTATTTGAAGATATACAAACATTGTCTCTGTGGTGAAATATGTTAGATATACACATATCATAAAAATGAAAAAATATATATTTTCACCAAAATAGATCAACATGAGGAAAAGGAGATGGCTCGAGCTGCTCAAGGATTATAATTACTCAATATACTTCCACTTGAGGAATTAATATAACATAAAATATTCTTTAAGTTGGAAGCATCATAGAGTTCTAAATGATATTAGGATTAATAGGGTTCCTATTTTAATAGATCATGTATAAATAGATAAGGTAATTATTATATAATGGATCCATTTATCCATTTTAAAATGATTACAAATCCTTATTTATTGATAAAGATAAAAATATATTAATTTGACGATCGAATTTCTATGATAAAAATTATTAAAATGAATAATGGGAAATTAGAATACATCTTTTTTATGACGGGGTTCTGAAATTTTTGAAATTAACTATGTGTTATGTCTATAAAATGTTGAAAATTCAATTAATAGATGATTTCTATAGCTAGAATTTATCTATATGCCCTAGTAACACTAATATGTATAGGGATTTGATGGATCATTTGTTTTTGGATTCTATAAAGTGGGAAATTTATGATTGTGTGCCTAGATGAGTGGATTGTCAACAAGATAAGCATGAGATTCAACATTCTTGAGGATTCATGGAACCAATTACTTTTCATATAAAGAAATGAGATGACATTACTATCAAGATTATCATAGGAATACCCAAGACTCCTGAAAATAATGATGCATTATGGGTTAATATTGACCGCATAACAAAATCTACGCATTTAGTGACTATAAGAGATGGTTCACCCCTAAAACACCTCACAATGATCTATATTAATGATTTTTTAAGACATTATGGAACACCAATTTTGATTTTTTATGATCGTGTTACCTATTTTACATCGAAATTTTGAAAGTTTCTTCATAAGGATTTTGATACAAAGATTAATTTGAGAACTTCCTACCATCCAAAAACTAATGGATGGTCTAAATATAGTATTATGGAATTGGAATACATGTTGAGGGAATAAAAACATGGCTTTCAAGGTATGTGGGATTGGTATTTATCTTTCTTATAGTGTTTCTAAAATAGTAGTTTCTATTTATGTATTCAACTGGTGTTTTCTGAATCATTATGTATAAGATGTGACATACTTCAAGTTATTGGTATAAATTTAGGGAAATGAAAGTTATAGCCTATAAACATAATGAATAGATAATGAAAAAGGTATTTACTATTTAGTGTCATATTAAAGTAGCTCAGATTAGTCAAAATAATTATACCTAAAAATAGGAGAATGATTTGGAATTTCATGTTGTAGGTAATGAATTATTCAAAGTAACCCTTTGTAAGGGTGTCATAATGTTTGATAAGAAGGTAAACCTAAACCTCAGGTACATGAGAACCTTTTAAATTATCAAAAGTATTAAATTTATGGATTATTTATTATTCATTCCACCAAGTTTCTCTAATGAACATGATGCCTTACACATGTTATTTTTAAGGAAGTACATGCTATAACCAAATAATGTTTTCAAATATCAAGGTATATAATTGGAAGTTGGTATATATTAATGTGAATATCCTATCTATATTATTTCAACTAGAAATCATGTATTGAGGAATTTAATGACTAAATTGGTAAATGTACTTGGGATAAATCATAAAATAAAAGAAGAAATGTTGGAAACAATGGACGTTATGAAGAAAAATACCATCATTTTATTAGAAGGTAATTTCCATTAAAATTAATATGTTGAATTCATAGTTGGAGGCAATAAAGTAACACCCTAGAATTTATGATTTATTTTCTTTTAAATAAATTCAATATCTCCAATAGTTAGAGATATATGCATCCCTAATTCTAAAAGAACCATAAAATATTATACTGTTATATCCGAGAATTTAAATTGATGGATATGAATAGGAAAAACTAAATTATGAATATTTTTTGGTTTAAACATATTTTTATAAATTTATTAGCTATTAATTAAGTATAAATTAATGTAAAAAACATATGAATAAAAAATAAATTTTCTTTTGAAAAAATGTATTTTTTCTAAAAAATGTTTCATCTCCTAGTGAATGCTTATGGTAAAATAAATTTTTACAACATTTAGAAAAAAAGGTTTAAAAGGTTATTTTTCCAACCATAATGTAAAAATTAACTTCGGGTGAAATATTTATAATTTTATGAAATGATTAATTTTGTAACCAATAGTGAACATATTCATTTTAGTGCAAATGAATTTTCATTTCAAGAGTGTACAAGTTCCATATTTTTTAAAAAATGTTTTAGAGGTAAAATTAATTTAATAAAATTATAGTTAATCAAATTTAGGTCATTTTAATAAATTTTATGTTCATCCTTGAAATAAAAACATTTTTCATTTTTGAAAACTATTCCTTTGGAAAAATGTTTTTTCTTTGCATCTAGGGGTTTATTTTTAAATTAAATTATTCCAAATTTGTGGATTGAATTTTTTTAAAATGTATTACATATTTAGAATCTTAATAATTAATATTATATAATAAGTAAAAGTTAATTTTTTGTCATAATGAATTGTAAAAAGGGTAAAAATTAATTACCATGGTTAAGGTAAAGCGTGATTACCTGGGGTTAATCAATAAAGATAAGGATTATAATGACCAAAAAACATTTATAATTCCAATTTAATGGACATATTTCTACTTTATCACATATAAGTTTCAATAATGATCTATTTTTTTCTGCATTGAAATTTTAAAAATGTGGGAATTATTTATTCTTCACAAAAACTCCAAGTACGTCTACCTGCAAAATTATAAAAGGGCACTCTCTCCCATCACATTTTCAGACCTCTAAATCCATTAGAACTAACCAAACCCTAAAAAATATCCATCACAAATTTTTATCCACATTATATAGAATATTATCTTATAAAATTACCAAAAATAGGGTTCTTTAGTGGAGATCCAAAGGAGGTTTCTCTATTTTAAGATAATCATCTAAACGAAACTCTTTCTTTTTATTTTTTATTTTTAAAAAATATATTATGTATTGAAAAATAAAATATAATAACAAAAGTATATTTCAAATAATATGATTTTTTATCACATAATATTGTTCAATCTCTTTCTCTAACATGTTTTAAACAAATTCATTGCTCATGTGTATAGCGGACTACCGCTTCGCGAGTTGGTGTAATTTTTTCTCCATCAGATATTGACATGGATATTCATAATGATTTCATTAATGAATATATATATATATATAATACATATTATGTCATATTAATTATTTAACATTAATATATTATCATATTTATTTCCCTTTCACCTATTAAAAAAATGATATTGTCGCTCATGCATTCATATGACCATCCATCATCACGAAGTGATGTAATTCATTTTTCATGTCCACCATTAAGGAATGGTTATTAAATGATAAATAAAAATTAAAAATTATATTTAAAAAATTAATATAATTCTATAAAATATTTATCTATTTCCTATAAAAATTAATTGATGCTTTCAAGGAATGCATGCATGAGAAAACAAGGCAATGAACACCAGAAATAGGGGAAGTAATGAAAAATTCATAACGAATGGGTGATAAGATGTTATAAAAGGATCATATATGATATAATAAATATGAATATTGTTCACTTATAAATTAATATCATTTTTAAGACCATCGTACATGATGTTAAACCATTTTAAACCAAAATTCAGCGTGAGGTAAGGGAATTCATCCCAATTTCCCATTATTGAGGCATATTTTAATTTTATGCACCTAATTTAATTTATATTATGAATTTAATTTCTGTTTTCAATGAAAAAAATGGAATACTTAATAATTCATTGAATTCTATGTTTTAATTTGAATTATTTAATCTGAGGGTATTTTTCTTAAGAGTTACCAAATGGTAATGAATTGAATAACTCAATTTATTTTCAATGAGTTATATTACATATTCATTGTATTTGACCTTATAATATTATGTGTGTAATTAATTTTGATTATATATTTTTTTATCCAATTATTTTATGGGTATTCACATTTTTAACATATAATTGATTCATCAATTAATTCTGACTTAATCATTATGATCATTGTAAGGGTTTTCATCTCAACTCTTTCTTCTTTGAAACACATGTTATTTTAATCACGTAATTAATTTTTAATGATGTATATAATAAAACTTTAATATTTATCATCAATTATAATTAATATTCATGGTATATTAACTTCAAATTAAAAATCTCCCCCTCTATCTCTTTCAAGCAGTTATTGTTAAGGAATTTCTTAAACAATAGAGGGAAATTTCATGAATTTCTATTCATTAAGGCGTAAATTAATGTTATACACAAATTTATTTAATATGGTGCATAATATATACCATTTAAATTTATTATCTTTTATCCTTCATAATTCATCATATTTTTTATTTAATCTCAAATTATTTCATCCAATTATATTTTACATGATAATTACCATGTGTTAAGGTAGTTCTTCTCAATGTACACACCATTGACACGTTTTTGTTGTTATTCACCTATTAAATTTTACATGGTTTATATAATTACCATTTTTATGTATTTAAAATGAATACATACTTATTCATCACGAATAATCTCTCAATTTAATTATATTATTTCAACGGGTTACAACATGAGTCTTACCAAAGATGTAGAATCTATTTTAAAATCTCATTTGTTTGGGATTTATTTTATTCTCATTGAAGAAATATTATCATTTATCTTTTATAAGCTTCAATAATTTTATACCCATTGGATATTTTATAAGTTTCAATATTTTCTTCCCAATATTACACTCTTTCATGCTTTATTCATGCAATGAACTATTTAAAAGAAAAATTGATTTTATTTGTTTTTAAATTAGATATATTGTTCTTCAATGTAAATGTTTTTGTAAACTATTTTAAAATTTTCATTTAATTTAATTATATTATTTATCATGGACAATTTATAGTATAATTTATTGTTAAAATATTTTTAAATAAATAAATAAATAAATAATATTTTTTGAATGGAATGTTTTTGATAAAAATTCAAAGGGAATTATTTTATTGTATAAAATTATAATATAATTCCCCACCACCATAACCATTTTAGAAAATGATAATCCTTCTATAAATTTTTAATGGTTTTACACAAAAAACTCTTTATTATTATTTTTAAAATATTTCTCTTAAATTCCATTTATTCTTTAAAAGGATTTTATTTTTTTTTTAAATCATTATTCTTGATAAACTAAAGGTCATCTAATATCTCTTGATTAATTTTTTCATTGTTAAAATTCTCTCCAGACAATAACATTATTTGTATAATTTGTAATTATATATTAAAATTCACTTAAATATCCATATTATTTGTAACAAGGATCCGATTATTTTCTTAACCATTTATAACATTTACATGTGGTGCCCACATAGAATGTTCTTTAAAAAATTAGTGAAATATTGATAATTCCTTTGCCTTTAATCAACACATATATTTGATGATATGGATTATTAATTAATAAGATCATGTATAGTATAAAAAATTGGAATATTATAATGAATCATTATTCAATAACTATTGAGAAAATTGTGTTTTATATAATGAGAACATTCTAAATAAGTCGAAGTCACCTTTATTGAAGGAATAAAAAACTATAATAGTTTAAATTATGGTTTTCTATAATAACCCCCTTAAAAAAGTTAGAAATGTCATAAGTATTTCATTCATCAAGGTCAACTCAGTAGAAATTATCCCTTTATAAGAAATCCAATTCGAAGAAATATTTGGAACATGATATTCATGTATGATTATATAAATCATGAAAGTGAGAAAGAGTTCATTTAGTTTCTCCACCTAGAAGTCATACTTCACGAGAGATGAATGGTGCCATTTATGATATCCTACACCATAGTAGTGTAATCACATACAAGAAAAAATTTGAACCAACCAAAATTAATTTTCAATTTCAACTGTATATATTATGCCTTGTATTTTAGAATCTACAGATATTGTGATTTCACAAGGACCATAGAGACATAACATTGTATCACCAGTATGACTTCTAAAAATGGAACCATATCCAAATGGACCTCGGTTTCCTCTTGAATATTTATCTATGATACACTTTATCCTACCTATAAATTGAGGAATTCACATGACTTCGAAGGTTCCAGTAAGTGGAGGATAATTACCTATAACTCAATTATGCTTAAGCATTGTAAAACCATGTACATAGTTTTCACAAAAACCATTTTAAATCCCTTTTTCATTTTTCATAGAAATAATAATAAGATTCAGTAATGAATGTAAACAAAAGGGTATGTTCTCATGGACCAATTTTTTTGCATGGACCATATAACATTGATGAAATCTACGCTGGCCACAAGGAAAATATTCATAATCTAATAGGATACTAGTATTTTATTGCATACAATAATGAAGTCGAGGATGAAAACCATACAAGTTATTTCTATCGTGAAAATTTTAGAAACTACTATCTATATAGGAGTATTAGTAACATGGCTGAAGAAAAGGTTTTCAATATCATCCATATACTGATTATATAGAACACATTTCAAGTGTATGTTTATTCTTTGAAGCTATAAAAAATCATTAGTATTGAGCTTGGAATACATGATAATCCATGTAAGGGAAAATCCAAATGGAATTATCATGCATCTAATAAAGTAATAAGCCCCACTATTAGTGTTCCCCTATATAGATCATTGGTGGAATAACTTTGAGGAGTGCCTCCCATTGGAATCGAGTTCCTAGACTAATGTTTCAACTCTATTAATTATGTTATAATTCATAAACATATCCTTGATGTCAATAGGAATATTTCACAAATAAATATCTATTTCCCCCTTGACTAGAACATGTGTGTCATGTGCTGGGTTAAGATAGTTAAAACTTTAATATGATGTGTAACTATCTATTTTTCTAACCAGAAATTAAAGAATGACTTGATGTTGGCCATCCAGTGATAATTCACTACTATAATAGTAAAATAAGCCTAAAGTTCATGATAAATGGAGGAGTCTATGTAGTTTAAGTTCAAAGTATTAAGCCTTCATTAAAAATTGGTATATCATAAAATAAAGAACATCATATTTCTCAGTTATGATACACCACCTAAAATTAATCTCTATATATTGATTAAATTGAAAGATATATTTAATTCCAATCCCTCCATATTCATCCAGTTGAGATATATTCTCCCATGAAATAGTGAAAAGTATTCTATGAATAATTACTCTAATCCATACAAATTCATGATGGATGTGTTGGTATTTTTAGTGAGGTGATATGGATATTTATAAATAATAAAAAATCAGGAAAATTTTAACACAATAAAAAAAATTAAAATATTGTGTAGTTGGGGTTTGGCTTAGTGGTGAGCACCCTATAATCCTACATGTAAATTGGGGGTTAAAAACCCATTTAGTGTAGGTTATTGTAGCAATACTATAGCATACTATAGCAGTGGGGACACTGTAGTAATGACGGGAATTATAGCGGCGGCAAGTTACTGTAGTGGCAGTAGGGTACTGTAGCAACGGCGGATACTATGCAGTACTATAGCAGGATGAGTACTATAACAGAACTATTCATAGAATGGGTCTTGGAAAAAAAATTTGTGCCTTCGGGTCATGTAATGGGCTAAATGCCCACTAGGCCTTTGGGCTATGTAATGGGTCTCCGTCTACCCAGTAAAAATAAGTATTTTCTTTGATTTAAATAATAAATGAGGCTTCGGCCCCAACCTTAAAAAATATTTTAAAAGATTGACCATACCCACCATCAGTATCATCATTCTCTTCCAATAGGCCCACTGATTTTGAATTTTTCCCACAATTTCAAAAAAAATACCCCACACATGGTTTCTTCTAAAACATGGGTCCACCAAGATTGGTGAAAGTAAAAAATCGCTATATAATTTCTATCTCATTGATGATGTTATATTTTTTTACCATATGAAGTCTCTTTCCAAAATATAATAAAGAATTTTTTCAACTAATCTCTAGGACTAAAAAAAATTTCATAATGGTAGAGGGAATTCATGATTTTCTTGATTATTATTTTTTCACCTTTTGTGATGCACATAATTTCATCATCATATAATAAATTATTTTAGGAAACAAGGACACTACTTTCTCTAATAGAGTTTATTTTTAATAATTAACCATGGTGAAAATGATCGTACTCGTGTAATCTTCAACAATAAACAAAATAATGGATGTGAGTGGATCCCCATGTCTGACACCTCTATAGATTGTAAATTAACCCATATTATGTAAATTAAGAAGCACTGAGATATGGAATTAACTAAAAAAGATTCTAACCCATTTAATTAATGTCTCATCAAAGTAAAATATAGATATATCCTTTAAAATTAAGCACACATAAAAAGTTTCAAAGGATTTTTTAACATCAATAATAAAATAAATATTACATCCTTCGGTGGATTTTCTGAGAAGTTTAAATCATTCAGAAGATATGATAAAGAAATATTTTATAAGAATAAATGTAATGAAACCAAAATTATTTAAATATAAATTATTATTAGAAATGTTAGAATTCGTGTTAGTAAGAATTTTCCCAATAAAATTTTAAATAGTGTTGAAAAGGGATAGAGGTCAAAAAAATATAATTCACATTATCCACTTTATGAATGAGTGTAATAATTTTAGCAGTACTGCCTTGTTTTAGCTGGGCACTTATGAAAAATTATTGATAAGTCTGTAAATATAAACATGAATAATATCCCAATAATTTTGGAATAAAGAGATCATAAACCCATCCATAATATGTGGGATTACTTGATTGGGTCCAAATATAGCTTCTTTGATCTAAAATTCAAGAGGAATAAATGAAAGAAAATAATTATCTTTATTATTTACAATCCGAGTACTGATATATCCTATTAGATACATATAAGAATTATGGAGTTAAAATAGGTTATCATAGTAAGATACAATATGAATATCCCTGTCCTCTATTTTATAAAAATATCCCCATTATAAATGATAATAGATAAAGGCCTATTACGATTCCTACATTTTTGAAGTGAATTGAAAAATTAGGTATTTTGTTCTCAATCCTTAATCCATTTAATGTTGAAATATTCTTTTTTCATACATATAACTATATTTAAAAGTTTATTTAGATCTTGATTGATCTTAGTTTCTTTCTCAGGACCCATGGAGAAATCACCAACAATTTCATTCTCTAAAATGATGTGCAGTAGGGACTCATGTTGAGAAAAAAATCCATCCATTTGACTGATGCATTCTCGACCAAAAACATTCATCTTTTTCTTGTGAATTTTGATATTTAAAATAAAATCCAAGTCATTATACTTAATATTTAAATAATTCAAGGATCCTTTCACTAATTTTATACAATTAGGTTGCCTAAAATATTCATTTTTGAATATGAGTGGAAATCTAGGTTTAACCTCTCTCATTAAAAGGATAATCGAAATATATTGATGGTGTGAATTCAGTTTTCAAGTTTAGTATGTGAAAAAGTAAAATTAAAATTAATAAAATCAGTCAATATATATATGAAGAATACTTTGGAAACATAGTGTCAGGTGGGGGCAGGAATTATATAGCCCCACAATGCATTGTTTGGTCTTATTAGACAAATTAGTAGGAAAATTTACATGGGTTTTCACCCAATTTTATAAACCATATTGTGAAAGGTATTCAAAGTATATATATTTTGATTTCTGAGATCATTAATTATAATATTAACAATTATTTCGTTGAGAATATAGTTATTATTATCCATGAGATTATTTTCTTTGATATTATCCATGGATTTATTTTTTCCTCAAATTAATGATTAAATTGAATGTGTGTTTAGTTATTTACCTTTTCATATTTAGTAGGCCTTATCTAATAATGATAATCATGTTATTGATTAAATTAAATATATGTTTAGTTATTCAACTTTCACTATTTATTATGCCTTATCTATTCATTATAGTAAATTTATTGATTAAACGGAATTTGTGATCAATTATTTATGATTCCATATTGATTATTCCTTATTAATTTATGATATATTTCCCTCTATGTAACCCTTGATGATCATTTTATATGGAACATATTTTTTTATTTCTAGTTGAAATAAATGAGGTCTCATTGAATGAGTTCAAGGATAATGATTTTTTTTCTATTACTATATTTTATATTTATACCTAATTTAAAATTGGTAACATTTATGTATTTGGATCTACAACACTATAAAACTAATTGATTTAATCAGATTTTACCCCTTGTATATATCCATATGTAATAAATTTGACATAAAATCTCAATTAATGGAGTTGGGGTTGTCCCAAAACATAGATTGAAAACATAAATAGGGTGATCTGGTGTAGGAAATATGGGTCCAAGTCCCCTTCAAAATACCCCACTCTAGCCTCATCATCTGGAAACTATGTTGATGCATAATGGGAAGGTTCTTGAAATGTATCCAAAACTTCTGCATGCTAGATATTCTCTATTGAAGTATAATAATATCTTAGATACTAGCCATTGTCATTATCAATGAATGAAACTCTACTCATAATTGGTCACTAAAAATCCCCCACAAGACCTATGACTCCTTACAGTACCTAAAGAAAAGGATTTTCTACTTCCTTACCACTCCACACAACACCCTCACTTCCAATGGAACCAATTCATCCTTGTAAGAATATATATAGTTGAAATAGATCACCAATTACTTTAATCTATCTTATATTAATGAGTTTAAAATAGATCATTCAATCTCATATAGGCTCTAAAAATGGGACACACAAAGTTTCCTCCACCAGGTATCATCGTTGTCGACCTCTACTCTAAGATAATCTACCGGTGTATTTGGCTATTTATCCTCAATGATGATCTAATAGAAACACTGACCTAGAGCCATACCTACAATAAAAAATCTGTTTAGATACTCCATAAACTAGAATATTAAACATTTAATATTTATTTATTTATTTTTGGTTTAATCTAACCCATGTTCTACCCATTTTATGTATAGGATCAAAGAATAATGACACAAGATCCTTTCCTGGTCCTCTACCCCGCATCAAAAAAACTTGTTTAGTATGATTAGTAAACATAATGGCTTATACATCATATCAGATGGAGTCCTAAATAATTATTCCTCGTTTATCCATTATTGATTAATTTTTCAACTAAATTTAGATGACATTTTTTACTTACAAAACCATATAGTCTAACATGTGTCTAAATATGAAATCAATCCTTTTTCATGAACCTTTGATACCATTATTCCATGAAACCATTCCCTAAAAGGTACCCCTATTAGTATGGGTATGATAGAAGGGATATAATGACACTCAAAGGCTGCCTTCAATAGGCCATGGGTGGGAAACACGCATTGAGGACATATTGTAATGACCCAAACATTCATTAATGGAAATTCATCTTGATCTAATTAAATGTCTCTTTATGTAAATATTTTATATAAAATGTCAACTTCTTTGGTTTTATGTTTTTGGACTTTAAAATAATATTAATAATTTCAACTATTTCTAATATAGACATTGAACAGTGATCACATGATTAGTATAAATATAGGGCTTTACCAAAAACAATTTACTCAGAAAACGGAATTGATGGCCTCATCCAATAGACGTGCCCCATACGAAGCACATTTGTCAGAGATCAGAAATAAGGTTGCATATTTGGGCTTCACTCTTGACTAAGCCCAAGCCGAGCTTGAATATGTTAAGCTCGATAGGGACCGCCTACGAGAGAAGTGAAAGTTGATAGAGATTACCACCCGAGCAATGTTATCTGAGCCACCCCAAGAGTCTATCACCATCGCACACCTTACTCTTCGGTCTTATGCGGGTGTTATAAGGGTTTATGTAACAAGACCTTATCACTATGTTTATGTACATTATTTTTTTATATAATAATGAATATACTGTCATTTTATTATTTTTACCTTGTAAATAGTTTTTAAAGTATAAATAGTATTTTTAATTAATATTCAACTAAGAAATATATTTTGATGAATTAATGGATTTTTAAATTAAATAATATTTTAATAATATATTATTATTTTTATTAAATTAATTTTTATTAAATATAAATGATCTTATAATTTTATTAATGCAATTGTAATTTTTATTATGGTTTGAAAGCCATTTTTGTCAAAACCTGTGAATTTTTGATAAATGTCAGTTTTTATTTTAAAAGTGAAAATTAACATATTTAGAAAATTATTTTGATAAAATAAATATTATTTCTGGAATAAAGACATCGAAATTATCCAATGGTGAATTTTTCATAATTTTCTGAGACAATCAAATTTTTGCGTAAAAATTAAATACCGTTTAAATATATAATGTGTTTTATGACATCATAATGACCCAATAGTGATGTAATAAAATACTATAAGCTATATGTTCGGCCAATATATGTTTTACCATTAAAATAATGTGTTTTTGGGTTTGTTTGACTTATTTTACAAATCATTAATGGACCCTTCAAGACTTATTAAACATCTTGTGTTTTTACATTGTTTTCCTTGGGAGTGTGACTCACCTCCACATAAGCAACCCCATTATTTTAAGAATTTATTAATTGGGAATTATAAGATATTTTTTTACACTCCTCCTTTCCAAAAACCATGGGCAAAAACCTTGTTCTGGTTTGTGGTTTGATTTAGTTTAATGTGAGGTGTCCCAAACCTAAATAATAAAGAATTCCATCACCTTTCCTATATAAACTCACCCAATCTCCCACTTCCACCTCACTCAAAGCTTTTGGATTTCTTCCAAACCTTTCCCTCCTCTATATATAATCCTCCCAAGGTTCCCAATCTCCCAAGAAGCCTCTCTCAAGCATCTCTCGTGCCTTTATAAGCACACTTCCAAGTATGGGTTTTTATTCCTTCCTTATTTTTGTCCAATACTCTTTAAGTTGTTATGCCCTTTTAACATCAATTATAAATGTTGGTGTATGGTTTTTAACCTCCCCAATACTGACCTATTTATGTTTTAATGATGTTATACCCATTTCTCTCTCACTAAATTCCTTCCATGTACACCCGTTACTATGCCGAAATTCTGAAAGAAATTTCTCTCTCTCATTTACATTTAAGAAATTATTTTGTATCATGAATCTAAATTCCATTAAATTTGTTAGTAAATGTATCTAAAAGACCCCCTTAATGTCCATGTCATGTAAATATGATGATACACCCCTTTCTCTCTCACCAACCATTTTTATGAGTTCTTATGTCACACCATTATGCTGTCGAAATTGCACCGCGTTTTTCCAAGCCAAAGTCATTTTTTAGTGAATACCATGCCCATTTATATATCAAGGGTATTCACCTTTATGAACATTTAATTATTGTTTAAAGAGTTTCATGTACGTATTAAACATTCTTTTATCATGGAATAAAATATTATTTTTAATGATTCAATGTTTTATAATCCATGTGGCACACTTATGCATGAAATGAAATGTTTAAGAAGGGTGCGCCCTTATAGCGCTCAAATGCATTAGGTAAAGTATAGTATCATGATACGTCATGTGAAATGGGGATTTAATCATTCTAATTCAAATGAAATGAGGGTTTACTCATGCTCCATGTTCAATGAGTGTTTACTCATGCTCCATGTGCAATGAGCCTTGGATCATGCTAATTCCATGTTAAGTGTTGTTGCTGCATTTCCATGTTATGATTATCATGCTTTATCATGCCTTTATGTTTATTCTTATCTTATGCTATATTGATATTCATTTTTTATAACATGTATTGTATTCCTCATGTTATTCCATGATTTTTCCCTTGGGATTTATAGCTCAGCCTTTTCTTATGCATGTCCTAAGGTTATCCAATGCAATGCTAAGTACGAGGGAATGTAGTGGTCATATAAAGGAATTTTTCAATAAAGATATTGTATTTAATGTTTTATGTTGTTATGTAATGATCCTAAGCCCCAAATACACTAGACCTCTCGATCTTATATGTTGTATCAAGTGAATTTTATGTAATAAATCAGGTTTAAGTGTGTAATAAAAGATCAGTACATATCATTCCTAAAAGTGAGAGGAATTACCCACAAAAATAATAATGGAATGATAGGTGTGATAGGTACACAAAAAATACTCTTTCTGATAATGAATTTAAAAAGGAATACATGTACATGAATATAGTTTCATAAAAACTACTATAACTAAAAATGTAACTAGAATTACCAAAATATAACATGGCATTGAACACAAATCACTAATAGATCTCAATATAATCATGATCTAGTAAAACCTCAACTGATCTATAAACTTATATAGTTAACCTAAAAAATATTTTGTGTAAACATAGGTTGATAATAATTGGTAAAATGAGTAGTATCCTCCTAATATCCACTCATGAAATAATTAAACAATGAATTCTAATTCTAAGTTAACTAAATGATGAAAAAATAATTACCTAATTAGGTATACTAGGATCACATCCTCACTATATCTATATTTCACCATTTAAATCATATAAGATTATATATATGTAGTAATAAAAAGGGTACTTCCCAATAAATCCACATTAGTTTGCTGCTCTACCCCAACATCACTCATCTTGAGCCATATCTCTCCAAAAGAAGACAGTCTGAGGAAAAATAAGATAAGGTATAGTATCATGAATATCAAAAATAACATCAAATCATCATCACATTCCACATCTCTATATATTAATTTATAAATTTATGAGATCCACCACAAACCATATGTCATGTATTAAACATTTAATATTATAACTCAAACCATCCCACCACATACATTGAGTAATTTAGATTAATAGATTAAATCAAATACACATTTTACCTATAATTATCATTAAGAAACCATGTATATAGAGATATGTTTGTGAAATATCCATAACCATCACTTCCCTCGAAACACATATACGGGAACAGATAACAACCTTGCATTCCCACATGTAAATACTACAAATAGATGAGAGAAATTCCAAAGGGGGTAGCAATCAATATGTTCCTTGAAAACCTAGTTGATATGAAAAACATCTTCCTAGATTCCACTCAGTGTCAGTAACCCCACTCACATTAGTGTGGTATTGTATAAAATAATAAAAAATAAAAGATATAATATAACTCATAACCACACTAAGGGAATTGACATAGTCTTAGGATAAAAAATAGATATCAGGCCTCAGAAACCCATTATTCATAGATAATAACAGGATGTACTATAACAATAAATATTTTATGGTGACTTTCATTAACTCATTCTTTTCTTTTAATGTTTCTATTTTTATTAATCAACCAACATCCATTAATTAAAATTATTTATTCAGGTTTTATAATCCTCAATCTGAATTCCTTTTCCACCAGTCATAATCCGTTAGACTCTATATTTTTTAAATATTAACACCTTCTCATTATTCTAATAAAACCCAACTCCTAGAATTAAATAATTTTTTTAAACATTATCAATCTATAACTTCATATTTTTTTAGAAACCCTCCTAATCAACCATAAAATATATGTACTACAAAACACTACTAGTAACCTCATGAATTCTAGAAAAGAATTTAAGAGAACAATAAACCCAACTATAAAGACTTTAATTAAAATTTCAACAAGAAAGCATTATTTCATTATGAAAAATACTGGGAAATCACAACATCAACTTGTTCTAAAATTCTTAGTACTATCCTTGACAACATCAAGCATACCAACATGCTTCTCTCCATAAAAGTTGTTAAGTACTTACAGAAACCCAAAAATACCTTAAAATATATCATCAAATAATAACCATCATAGGCTCATATCACATCACATAGAAATTGTCACATCAATAGCAAACAGATAATCAAAAAAATAAAAAACATTCTAAACTAGGAAACTGAGCCTTAAAAGCAAGGCATGGAACTTTTGTTTTAAAAATGGCTCTCTCAACTACAAACATTTATCTTTAACAACCAACCAATTTTATTATGATATTTATTTAACATAATAAATTATTATAGGTTACAAGTATAAGAAACCTATGTCATCACTTATATAAAGATATTAAATTATTAAAACTTTCTCTTAAAAATATCTCCCTATTTCAACACTATAAGAATGAAAAATTATATTTTAACATTTCACTTAATTAGAATCAATAGAAATTATTCCATCATTAATTCTTTATCCATTTCCATTAAAATATTTAAGACTAATGTAGTTAAACATGCATTAAGTTTTATTTGATTTCAATCAAATTATAAGAATCAACAGATTGATTAAACACGCCTCTTTTAAATTCTTTAGACAACCAATAATTTCCAAATATACATTATGTAACATTTTTCATAAAATTAAAATAGTACACCCAAGAATAAAAGACATTCTAACAATAAAAAACATTGATAACATGCTCTATAGAAAATTGAGAGGTAATATGTTATCATACTAAAGGATATATGATTGCTACACCCATAAACCACTTCTTTCACTGGTCTTATTTATTATTTATTAAGGTTAATTTAACTATCATAGAAAGGGATAAATAAATATTACATAATCATTTCATATAAAAAATATAGAATAAATAAATCTCCTACATCAATGATTCATCTTTTCTTGAATGGAAACAGAATTGAAATGTGGATAACGATCACCTCTCCTTCAAGGAAACCACATCCCTCTTATAAATAAACTACACAATCATTAGAAAATCCATCATATTATATATTTGATAACAAAATGAATAAATATATATAGAAAGATATTTAAAATGGTAAGAAACCTGATTGATATGAGAAAAAAATGAAAATAGAAATAAATCAACTTATATCAACATGGATCAAAAATAAAAAACATGGGATAAATACCTGATGAAAGGATCTCAAAATTCCATAACATCATGACTTATTATAGATAAAATTTTAGAGGAAAATTAATGTTTAATAGAAACTGATGGTCCAATAATTTCTAATAGGTTTACTTTTAGGTGGATATCTGCAATGTGAATGGTTTATTTATGTTATGAATGTGCTACATTTAACATCATCTGAAAATATTACCTCCTAAACACACTTTAAAACTTATTAAGTCATGGAAAGAATTTTATATTCAATATGTGAGTTTTCATAGATGAAATATCCACGAATAAAAACAATACCATTTACATCATTTATTCCATTCTCATCATAAATTCACCATATGAATCACACTCTCACAATCCATAAATATCATTTATGATTTGAACCAAACTCACACCCAAGATGTGAATAAAATTTTCATTGGTCTAGATTAAACTCACATAATGAATTTTCCCACCTTTCATATTTTAACTCTAAAACACCACCAAAAACACTTTAGGCCTCCTTCGAGCACCACGAGCCTTAAAAACATGGAAAAATGAATCAGAAGGATCCATGACTTTATAATATTTCTTTCTTATGACCTAATTTTAAATAATTTTTTTTAGTTTAGGGAAAATATTTATGGAATATGAAATGCCCCTCTTTATTTTGATTTTTAATTGAACATACCTTTCATTTTAATTATTTTTTTATTTTTCTGTTCCATTGTTTGAAGATCTCTAAAAATTTGGAGAAAGAATAAACACTCCATAGAATTAATAGTCTTTCATGTAATCAATTAACTCAAAGGGTTGAGGAAAGGGTGTTGTAAAATCTTGGGAAGAATTAACTTTTATATCTTATTAGGGAATTATTTGAATTTATATCACTTTAATTTTTGAACGTATATTTCTCAAAATAGATAAAAATTTAAAGAAATTATTAATTTAAATTCGGTAGAGGGATCCTTGTCCCTCACAGTTGATTTTTACTCATGAATAACCTTGGATCCATTAATTATTAGAAGAATAATTTTTGATTGTTAGAAAATTTTGATTGACCATGATTTTAAATAATGATGTCGTAGATTACAGTAATGAATTTTGAATGATCTTTATATTTTTAATTTTTTTATTGATTTCTAATATAAATTTAATACATGATTATAAATATTGAAAATTTTCATTTACATTATTGGTTAATTTTTACCCATTTGATGAATTTATTGAATAATATAATATAAATTAATTTTATTGAGAGGATCTTTGATTTTGTTTTTTGAAATATTATTTCCCATATCTTATTTCTTGAGGGATTATTGGGATATTAATATCTACGAGGACTTTATTGTTATCATATCTGGATTAATTATTTTAAACGTTATTATAATGATTGTGTCCATAAATAGATATATATATTTATCCCATTTGATCATGGGATCTAATATATATTTAATCCTTTTAAAATTTATATGAACCATGAATTTTATATTGGTAAGACACGTTAAAAGGCTAATTTTTTACATCTATAATTTCTATGGTATAAAAGTATTATTTTTAAATATTAAAAATAGATTTTATTTATTATATAGTTCTAGTGGAATCATAATATAGATATTTAAAAATATTTTTTCCCCTAAAGCTTTCTAATAAAGATTCACATCTCCTGGGTGATTGATCTTAAATTTATTTATCTAAATTTTGAAAAATATTTAGTTAATAAATGAAAAGGTAACAAAAAATTATATATCTAAGATTAACCATTAATTATTCTCCTACACCCTTCTATGCTAAATTTTACACTTTTTTGTTGTAGGATATTTATGGTGGAGATCTAGGTGCTAGCTTGGGTTGATATTCTTGAATGTGAGAATATTTGTGGCATAGATTTCATTATAAAAATTGAGATGTAAAACCCTTTCTGAGAAAAAAAGTGTAAATTTTTCATTTTGAAAACTCATAGGTTATCCTATATTGAATATGAATAATATTTTTGGAGTTTATATATTTTTAGTGACAAAAATGATATACCATAATTAATTAGGATTAATTAAACATAATCCAGTTTAATTTATGAAATTTATCCCTCTTTTTTAGCATTAATGTAAATGTTTAATTCAATACCCACCAACCATTACCCTAAAATACATTTTAACTTGAATGAATGCCATCATAATTTCTATTGGGTTATTTTTTAATAAAATTTTTCGATAAATTGTAGGACTATGGTTAAACCGAATATAGTTATGATTGGGAAGAAATATTATTAAATGATCTTGAGTGATGAGAGAATTGTTTTTACATGTGAGGAAAATGATTAATGGTATGAATATTTAGGAAATTGTTAATATAACACCCCCAAGGTTTTACAAAAATATTTAATTTAATGAATGATACACTGAGTCTCTACATAATGAAACTTTGGTTTAAGAATATAGTTCTAACCTAGATATCAATCATAATTTTTCCACTTCTATGATTTGAATTACGAAAAATGGATATACACAATTTCATTTAGTAAGTTTTTTAGAGTCTAATAGAACAAACATAAGTGTTGGTGAATAGTAACCTGAACATTATGAATAGTAACTTGACCCTTATGAATAGTAATATAACCAAAATTAATAGCATCCTCACCAATGAATGAATTTCTAAAAAATTATGAGACCTTGATTAATTTTTCAAGGTGTTATAAAATAAGTCATAATTTTAAAATTGTAAATTTTTTAATAAATTATTATTTTATTTAATACATAAATATTCATTATTTAGAAATATATTTTGTTAAAATGGAGTTCATTTTTAAATTCTACATGTTAAAAAATGGTTGGGGGAAGTTTTGGTATTTTTCTGAAGTAGTTTATTTTTTTGGTGAATAGTAAAATTCGATAATTTACAAAATAAGAAAAATAAATGATTTCTTGAGTCATTAATGATGTTCTGCTGAGGTAACCACCCTTGGTTATAACTCACATGAACAAATTACTATTTTTTCACATGAATTGCAACTATTCATGGTGTTGAGAAAAAAATAAACTATTGATTAAAATAATGTAAAATCCCTCCTCTCCTCCACTATAAATACCACCCTCACCCCCTCTTCCTCTCATAACTCTCAAGATTTTAGAATTGTCTAAATTCTACCAAAGCCTCATCCCAAGGCTCTTCCCAAGTCCAAGAACTATTGGTATCTCCAAAAGGCCAATACCAAAGGCCTTAAGGAGGATCTCAAGGAGAAGATATCAAAAGGTAAAGATCGTTATTCTATTCTTGTGTCTTAATTTAAATTCTTATATTTTATTATACTCTCTTTAACTCCCCTTTTCCAAGAGAGATTAAAGATCTATAATCACATATATTCTTTATTTTAATCATGTTATTTTAAAAATTCATCGTCACACTTCTTCTCTTATCCCTCTCATTCTAAAAATAAAAGCATCATCCATGATGTGTCAATTTACCAACATCATGGACAATGTGTATTCAATTTTTGTTAATTATTTCATATCTGGTTATAAAATAATTTTAATGGTTTAAAAAGATTTTAAATTTTAATATATAACCTTTTTATGTTTTTTAATTTACTTACATTCATGATCTCAAAGTATATAATGAAACTAGTTTGTGGTTATCAATGAATCAACAAAATGTTCCAAACGAATATCGTTAATGATTTTTCTAATGATTAATCATCATAAATGATATAAAAATTATTTATGGTGCCTTTTAATATTATATAAACATTATAATACTTTTACATTCTAATAGTGGAGTTTCACTTCCATTCGATAAGAAAAAAATCCATTATGAACCGACCATGGAAATCATGTAAGAACACATCAAAAACAAATTAAAGAACAAAACATTATTAAAATGATCATATATGGTATTATAAACATGAAAATGTTAATTAAAATAATAATATAACTCTTTTAATAATTATATAGGATGATTAATCACATTTTATGTGAGACGAAACTGAGGTAATGGAATTCTTAATCCAATTTCCATTCTTTGGGTTAACCTTCTACTTCTTTCATTATGTGGTATTAATATTGTTTGTGTGATAAATTTTTTTATAGTATGTTGTTTTATGTGAATTTATAGTGTATAAAAATATTCATTTCACTATATTATATCTCACTCTAAATATATTATATTTTTAAGGGACTTTCCTTTTAAAATACTTTTAAAAGTCTCTATATTGAAATTCAAAAAGATTGTGTTTTTTATGGAGTAAGTGGTTTCTCTTGATTCATGTGGTTATATTAATATGGTATTTCCATTATATGTTTACATAGTTATTTTAATGAATATTATTTCATTATTATGTGAACAATTTTTATATTTCAAAAGTGACTTGTTTTAAGAAAAATGTGTACTTTGAAAATATGAATGTGTTTTTCTCAAGGGTTTAAATGAGTCCTAAAGTATTTTTTTCATTATATGATCCTTAGAGATAGTTATGTTAGTTTGAGACCATTATATCTCATGATATGTTTGGTTGATACCACTATATCTCATGATATGTTGGGTTGTGCCTATTATAGCTCAAGATATGACGAGTGAGCCCCATTATAGCTCTCCAAGGCATTGGGTATTCCAAAGATGGAAGTTAACCAAATGGTTATTCCATGTGTAAGGGTTATTGAAAAAGTGATATGGTAAATATTTCCCAAGGAAACTACATGATGATTTTATTCATGTTAATAAGCCTTTATGAAATGGGTTTTATTAGGTTTTTATGTAATCACTTGACTAACGGTTCCTTTTTGTATATACCTTACTGATGTTTTGTGCTCATCCCATGTTTTTAAATATTTTTCATAGGTCATAAGGGGTTTTAAGAGAAAAGAGGATGACAGTTTAAATGTTTTGAATATTTTTCAACGATTTTTTTTAAAATATTTATATTTTGGATGAAATGAATACATGTTAATAATATCCAATATGTATAAATATGCAATGTTATGTATGTAATATGTCCTAATTTTCTAAAAATATAAACCTGAAAAGATCCACAATATAACTAAAATTAATTCCATGTTTAATTTCAAGATTATGTAATGTTTAAAGCCATGTCCTTATAGTTGGTATCATAGGAATGTTTATATAACTTTATGGGTTAGAATGATGTTAATATAATATGATAAATGATATTCACCTTATGTACATTTTGAATTGATATAGATTTTAAAGATTTTCTTATTTCTTTTCTAAGATATATCTATTTAGAATGGGTTTCCATAGAAGAATCAAGGAAGCTAAAGTAGAAACAAACCAAGTGGCGCATATATACCGAATTTGTAGCCTAGAATAGTGGGAATCGTAACCTAGTGTTTTTTGATAGCAATGGATCAGTTAAATCTAGAGATAAATGGTGGTGGTATCCATGATATAGAGGAACCTTTTCTACCATGAATAAACATGTCATTTGTGGAGAATATAATGAGGCAACATCCTCCATCATTTAGTGGAACTATAGATACAGTGATAGCCAAAGGATGGATCAATGCTCTAGAAAAGATATTTGATGTCATGGGATGTTCAGAATGTCAAAAGATAATACTATAAATTTATCATTTTAAAGGTGATTCTGATCAATGGTGGTCTATGGATTTGAATATGAGAGGAATATATAATCTTGAAAGTCTGGAATGGGATGATTTTTAAGAGTATTTTTATAGAAAAATATTTTCCAAAAACTGTTTTTCTAATAATGGAGAAAAAAATTTGGGAACTGAAGCTGAAAGATGATGGTTCTATGGAAGAATATGAATCCAATTTTACAAGACTAGATAGGTACATACAAGAATTTACATGGGATATTGAAAATATAATTAATAGATTTTACACTGGTTTGAAACCATTTTTACGAAGATCTTTGCCTTTACAAGTGTTTAAAAGCATTGAGAAACATGTTCATTATACTAAAAAACTTGATATAGAAGTCACTAAAACATATGTGCCTCTTGATGGAAATAATATGAAGCATTCAGGTTGGAAAACATTGGGGAAGAATTATTCAATGAAATATTGTGGTAGAAAAAATCAATTTCCCATCTTGTGAAAAGTGATGTAAAAAGAATCCATGTGAATGTATTGTAAATTATGGGAAATTATATCAATGTGGAATTTTTGGGCACATGTATTGTGAGTTCAAGGAAAATGATCAAAAAATTAATGAGAAGACGATGGTGATATGCTTTTACTATAAAGAATTGGGTCATTTTTCTAATGTGTGTCTGAAGCTAGTCAATCAGCTAGGGAATCAACCAGATTAAAAGTATAAGGTTGTGGAAAAATCCATTACAACCACTTCATTAAATGATTAGATGTAAAATAAAGTGTTATCTTGTACATTTACTATTTTTATAGATTTTTTAAATGTGTTTTTTGATTCGGGTTCTACAAATTCCCTTATTTTAGAGAAATTTTCTACAAATTTTGGAATTCCACCTCATGAAATTAAACCACAACTCAAGGTAAAAAAACATGGAAGAAATATTATGGAAAACATAAATTTTAAGAACTTGCTTATCTTTGTTTTTGGAAATAGTTTACCTATGAACCGTGTTTTATTACCTCTAGTCAAGTTTGATTTTATTCTGGGTATGGACTGGATTTTTTTATCATGCCAAAATATATTGTGGAGATAAATAAGTTGTTTTTTCAGAAATAATTTTAGTTTGAGTACAAGAATGAACCCACAACATTGATAACATATCTAGAAGCTAAGAAACTGTTAAAAGATAGAAATGAATATTATATTTTAGACATTTTTAAAAACAAGGGAACCGTTCAAATTTATGATTTCCATATGTTAAATAAGTATCTTAATGCATTTCATAATGATTTTCCTGGTGTTATTCATGATCGGGAGGTTGAGTTCACTGTTGAATTAGTTACTGATGTAAAGCCAATTTTTAAACCCCCTTATCGAATGTCTCAACTGGAACTTCTAAAGTTGAAAAATAAATTGCCGGAATTATTAGATAAATTATTAATCCTGTATAGCACTTCACCATGGGGTGCTCCTGTCATGTTTTTTAAATAGAAAGATGGTTCAATGATACTTTTAATTGGTTATATATCCTTTAATAAAAAAACTGTTAAAAAAGAAGTATCCTTTGACTCATATAGATGATTTTATTGATTATCTCTAAGGATAACAATAATTTTTTATCTTTGAGCTGAGGATGGGGTACCATGAGTTGAAATTAGAAGAATAAGATATCTCAAATTCTGCATTTTGTACTAGATATGGGCATTATGAATTTATATTTATGGTGTTTGGGTTAACAAATTCACCTACTATATTCATGGATCTTATGAATAGAATATTTTATGAGTTATTATATAATTTTGGGGTTGTGTTTATTGATTACATTCTGGTATATTCTAAAAGTAAATAGAAGTACAAAAAAACTAAGGGGTCTTTTGTAAACCATGAAATAAATGTTAATATCTAGAAAATTTAGAATGTGTGAATTTTTGTTATAGTAAATTTATTTTCATGGTCACATTATTTCTAAATATTGCATAATTGTTGGTCTTGCTAAATCAAAAGTTATTGAAGAATGACCAAGACCCACAAATATAACCAATATTCATATTTTTATGGGTTTGGAAGTATATTACAAGAGGGTTATTGAAAACATTTCATGGTTATCTATCCCACTAACCATGTTAACCTGAAATGGGGTTAAATTTGTTTCTATAAAAGAATTTTATTCCTGTTTCAGGAATTAAAAAAAATATTGGTTAATGATCATGTTATGACCCTACCTTCTAGAAGTGGTGAATTTTTCATCTACAATTATTCTTCTTTGAAGGGGCTTGGTTATGTTTTGATTCATAATTATTTGGTAATTTCTTATGCTTCAAATCAGTTGAAACATCATGATTTAAATTACCCTACACATGATATGGAATTAGCTACTATTGTTTTTGTATTAAAATTTTGTAGGAATCATTTGTATGGAGTAAAATGTGAATTTTATACTGGCTATAAAAGTTTGATGAATATATTTACTCAAAAGAAATTTGACATGAGACAAAGAATATGGATATAACTAACCACAATTTATTATTGCATGATTTATTACCATCCTGGAAATGCAAATAGAGTGGTCGATGCATTTAGTTGGAAAAATAATGCTACACTAACCATGATACATTTAGAACGTTACCTGTTGGTTAATGATTTGATGAATTTTATCTTAGAAGTTGTTGGTGTTGGAAATACCTCTATTCTGTTTTAGGTGTCAGTGATGTCATCTCTATAAAATAGAATAGATAATTTTCATAAGAATGATGAAGAGTTACAGAAAATGGTAGAATTGGTTAAAGTGGGTAAGTTTCTAGAATTTAACCTTCATAAGGATTGTTTTTTGAGGCTTCAGAAGCGATTATGTGTTCATTGGGAATCTATGTTGAATAATGAATTGTTATATAAAGCTCAGGGTTCTATTTTATTAGTTCATCATCGAAAAAAAAAGATATACATAGATAATCGAGTGTTTTATTGGTGGGATGTAATGAAAGAGATATTGATGATTTTACTATGAAATGTTTGACATGTCAATAGGTTAATGTAGAGAGGTAGTTACAGAAGGGGATGCTTCACACATTTTCAATGCAATAGTGGAATTGGAAAAATATATCCATGGAATTCGTGGTAGGACTACGAATGACATCTCGAGGTAGTAATTCAATTTGGGTTATTATTGATCGAATGACTAAATCTGCACATTTACTTTCTATTGGAGACCCAATGTCTTTTGATTAGCTTCCTCAAATGTACCTCAAAGATATTTTTAGTTTAACTGGAGTCCCAATTTCTATTTTATCTGGTCTTGATTCCAGGTTCACTTATATCTTTCGGAAATACCTTGAGAAGTCAATGGGAACATTATTAAATTTTTGCAAAGACTTTCATCCTCAATCTGATGGAAAGACCGAGCGAACAATTCATATATTGAAGGATATACTTTGAGATAATTCAATGGACTACCAGGGAAGTTTGGATCATCATATTTTTTTAGTAGATATTTCTTATAATAATATTTTTCATTCCAGTATACAGGTGGAACCTTTTGAGGCATTGTATGGGAAGCGGTTTCCAACTCCAAAATTTTGGGATGAAGTTAGGGAAATGATGCTGATTGGAAAATAATAAGTAGGGAAAGTGGTTGGGAAAGTGAATATGATCCAACAACACATGAAGAATGATTATTGAAGGTAGAAAAATTATGCATATAATAGGAGGATAGACTTATCTTTTGATGCAGGTGATCTTGTTTGTCTTTTAATCTCACTATGGAAAAGTGTTATGCATTTTGGTAAAAAAGGAAGGCTTAGTCCGCGGTTCATTATACCATATGAAATTTTGGAGAAAGTTGGACTGGTTTACTATTGAGTAGCTTTGACTCTGATTTTATATTAAGTAAACATTATTTTTCAGGTTTCTATGTTGAGAAATTATGTGCCAGTTTCATCACATGTTTTGAGCCCAAACATAGTTCAGCTGGAAAAGAACCATTCTTATAAAGAGAATTCAGTTCAGATTTTTGATTGAAGAGAACAAGTATTGGGGAATAATGTAATCCATCATGTAATGGTTTTGTGTATAAACCACATGGTTGGAGAAGCAACATAGGAATTTGAAAATGCTATGAGGTAAAGCTACCCTCACTTATTTAATAAGTAAATAAAAATTGTGAGGATGCAATTTTCAGAAGGTGTGGAGAATGTAAAACCCCAAAGTTTTGAAAATAAATTTTATTTAATGAATGAAAAACAGATTCTCTACATAATGATACTTTTTTAAGAAGATAGTTTTAACCTAGTTATTAATCATCATTTTTTTCTTCTTCTATGATTTGAATTTTGAGAAACAAGAATACTGGGTTTTGATTAGTATGTGTTTTGGAGTCTGATGGGACAAACATAATTTATGGTGAATAGTAACTTGATCCTTATGAATAAAAATATGAAAAAATAAATATTAACCTCAAAAATGAATTTATTTCTAATAATTTATGATACCTTTATTAAATTTTCATAGTGTTATTAATCAGTTATAGTATTTAATTTTTTATTTTTTGAATAATTTTTTATTTTACATAAAAATTAAATTTCTCATATTTATAAAATTATTTTGTTAAAATGGAATACATTTTTGAATTTTAAATGTTGAAAAATGGTTGGGGAGAATTTTTGGGATTTTTATGAAATACTTTATTTTTTGGGTGAATAGTAAAATACAATACTTTACAAAATAAGCTAAATTCATGATTTATTAAGTCATTGATGATATTATACTGAGTTAAGTACCCATGGTTTGAACTAATATTAAATAATTAATATTTTTTCACAAGAATTGAGATAATTTATATTCTTGAGAATAAAATAATAAAATAATGATTAAAATAGTGTAAAACCCCTCCTCTCTTCCACTATAAATACCACCCTCACCCCCTCTGCCTATCACACCTATAAAGATTTTTGAATTCTTTATATTCTACCCAAACCTCTCCCCAAGTCTCTTCCCCACGTCCAAGACCTAATGGTATCACCAAAACACCAATACCAAAGGCCTTAAAGATGATCTCAAGGAGAAGAGATCAAGAGGTAAATATCCTCATTCTTTTCTTGTGTTTTCTTTTCAATTATTTTTTTATTATAATCTCTTAAACTCACCATATTAAAAAGCCATGAAAGATATATTATATTTTATATTAGGTATTATTATCATGTTATTGGAAAAATTAATCATCATACTTTTTCTCCTCTCCCTCTCTTTCTAAAAATAAAAACACCGTCTGTGATGTGTCCATTTACCATCATCATAAATGATGTGTATTCATTGTCCCTTACTTCTATCAAATATAGTTATAAAACCATTTTAGTGGTTTAAAAATATTTTAAACTGTATTATATAACCTCTTTTATGTTCTATAATAAACATACATCCATGATCTTATATTATATAACAAAACTAGTTTGTGGTTATCTAAGAACTGCCAAAATGATCCAAACGAATATCATTAACATTTTATCTAATGATTCATCGTAATAAATGATAAAATATTATTTATGGTATAATTTAATATTCTGGAAATATTTTAATACCATTCCATTCTAATTATGGAGTTTTACTTCCATTCAACATTAAAAAAAATCCTTCTCAAACCGACCATAGAAATCATGTAAAGAACTCATTTGAAATGACGTAAAGAAGAAAATATTATTAATTAATGGATGAAATGATGTTATAAAATGATCATAAAAGGTGTTAAAAACATGAAAATGTTTCTATAAAATAATAATAACACTCTTTTAACCATCATACAGAAGGTATAATCACATTTTAACTGAGACAAACTCGAGGTAAGGGAATTCTTAACCCAATTTCCTTTCTCTGGGTTAACCTTATACTTGATTTATTATGTGGTATTAATAATGTTTTTAAGATTTTTCTTTGTTTATATTATTTTTTATTATGTTTATTTATAGTTTATACACATATTAATTTCATTATATTATTAATCACTCTACTAATATTATATTTGTATGGGTCTTTAGTTTTAAAAGTATCTTTATTTAATTAAAAAATAATGTCCTTTTATAGCATGAGTGGTTTCTCCTAATTTAATGTGGTTATATGAATATGATGTTTCCATTATATGTTTACATAATTATTTATATTAATATTATTTATTTATTATGTGCATGGTTTTTATATTTCAAGATTGATTTTTTTTACGAAGAAAGCGTATTTTGAAAATTTGAATGTGTTTTGGTCAAGGGTTTAAATGTGTAATCAAGTGTTTTAATCATTATATGTTTGTTGGACATAGTTATATTTTTTTATCCAATTATATCTCATGGTATGTTTTTTTGATCCCATTATACCTCATGATATGTTTGTTTGAGCCCATTATAGATCAAGATATTATGGGTGAGCCCCAATATAGTTCTCCAATGCATTGGGTACTCTAGAGATGGAAGTTCGCAAAATGGTTATTCGATGTGTAAGGGTTATTTTAAGAGTGATATTGTAAATATTCCCCAAGGAAATGACATGTTGTTTCTATTTATATTAATTAGTTATTATGAAATATGTTTTATTAGGTTTTTATGTTATCACTTGACTAATGATTTCTTTCTGTATATCCCTTATTGTGTTTTTGTGATCATCCGATTTTTTTAAATGTTTGTCATAGGTTATAAGGATTTTTAAGAGAAATAAGTAAGAAAAGTTAAATTTTATGATGATTTTTTAAATAAATTATTTTTTATTAGAATTTTTTAGTTTTTGGAAGAAGTGAATACTGTTTAGTAGTATCCACTCTATATAAATTCGCATTGTTATGTAAGTAGTATATCCTAATTTTCTTGAGAATTAAACCTAAAAATATCCTCAATGTAAATGAATTAATGTTATTTATTTAAATTTAGTATTATGTAATGTTTAATTTTGGGTCCTTATAGTTAACAATACAAGTAGAATAGGGGAGGGGTCATAAATTGAAATTATACATGATCCATGAGTGGAATACTTTGAATTGAATGAGTTGCCTTATTTCAGAATTCCCAGTTATGATTTTATATTAATGATTACATTATATTTAATTTTAACATAGTAGATAATGTATTTTATTGATTTTTTTAGGTTTTACTTAGAGACCAAAAATCATATGGGCAGGGGAATTTTTTGTATCTAATTTATTCATATATTTTAAGTAATAATTTTTTTTAATTATTTATTATTTTTCCCAATTGTTTATTTTTTTCTAAATGTATTGAATGTTATTTATTCGGAATTTGATATAGTTTGATGAATTGTTTGGATTATAATATAAAATAAAATCACAGGGTATAACCCTATGTACATGATAATTCATAAATAAGTGTCTATAATACATACATAAGAGTCCTTATATGAAATGAATAGAATTTTAGAATCATCCAAATAGGTGTGCATACATAACACGGTTAATAATAGTATTGTATAATGGGGATTTATATTCAATATTTGAAAAATCGTGATATTTAAGAGTTTCCAAGTGGTACATTAGTTTTTTTACTTTTCTTTTGATGGTGATGGAGTTGAGATTCATATGATATGTAAGATGTAGTCTACTGATCCCAATGAAATATAATACAAATAAAGGGATATAAAAGGTTTTTAATATAGTAAATTTTTTCAAACCTTATACATATTATTTTTTACATTTCCAATGGAAGAAGAATATTCCATGAGATCTATAATACTGGGAACTAGAGCTTTTGGTTGTGAGTATCTATAAGAACAAAAAGTGGTTAATAATTGATGTGTCTTGTATATAGTGATGTATGATACTAATTCAATGATGTCTAAGAGGGTGATATAATTTTAGAAAGCTTGAGACTCATGGGTTTGAAAATGTTCCATAGGGGGTTTATTATGCCATGGGTGGCCGACTGACCCCATGTATACATGAGGTTAATGATGGTAAAAAATATATAAGGGGTTTATTTCACTATGGATGAGATATAAATAATATTTTTATTTTCATAGTGATTTTATATGCAACATGGTGTTTATAAATAAATTATCTAGAGTCCATAATCAAGTGTAGCTGATGATAATGGTTTTACGATCATCAGACTGCAACCCTACTCCCATTTCAAATCACAAATGAGTGATGAAAATAATATTAAAAACTAGTACTGGGAAAAAAGGAATATATTTTAGGAATTTAGGTATTTTATTTTGACAAGATATATTTCTATATGTGTTCATCATAGGACGTATCATGTAATGATGTTACCCATGGAAAATGAAGATTGACGTCGGTCTAGAAATTTATAAATGGGATACTCTGTAATGATATTGGTCACGTTATAATGATTCTAACCCAACATGTTTTTGTGATTCATGTTCCTATATTTTAGGGATATCATAGTAGTTTTAACTAATATTTAAATGATTAACTAGAAGGATTTTCCCATCCTAGTTTGGAATAATAAAAATATGTAAAAGATTCATGATAAGGCATTGGTGATTAGGGAATCAAGTAATTAAATTGGACTTTAAAATAAAGTATTGATATATTCTTATATTAGATTTGTTTTTCATATTTTTTCATTATCTAATGAAGTATTTCATATATTTGATTTGTGTTCATATTTTCGATGTGGTTTTCATTATTTATTAATAGTTTTGTTTTAGTTTTGTTATTTCTATTCACTATTATATGATGTGTGGTTCACTATTGACAAAATAACACTAATATATGAGTTTCTTAAACTCATAGAATATGGTAGGATTGATTGTAAATTATGTGTGTGTCCCCAATATTAATAATTAGTATTACATTTACCTTAATTAATACCCCATAATTATGTTTTGTAGTTAGAGTGATGATTATTAGGGTATGAACCATAATTTTATTCAGCCACATGTTTATAAAATCCGTAAAATAATACACTAGTGATCATTTGAGAAATTTAACACCAAACATTGTGTTTTCATGATATATAGTCAGTTGGGTACTTTTAGGATGAAATAATATTTTCTAATTTATAAGGGGGTACCAAAGAATTATATAAATTTTTTATTATTATAATAATAATATAAAAAAATAAATTATAGCTAACTATGTTCACACAAGTTATATAATCAATTAAATCACTGTGTAAATGCCACACACCAAAATTATTTGTTGAATAAATTGTCCATGCGAGTACTTTCCACTAAGGACTCCAATTAGGAACTTTTTCATAAAAATGCATCATGAATACATAATATAATTTTTTAAATGTAAATTTATACAATTATATAAATGGATACCAACTTCTAAATAGTAATTACATTGCTAAAAGCTTGAAGAATAAGGTTCAAACTACTCCAAACTTACACATAATAATAATAAATGAAAAAACCAAAATTTTAACATTTAAAAAAAATTCAATTCAAACTAGATTTTATATAAATCCCAAGGTATCACACTATGCATGAAAATTTTAAAAAAAAATATTTTGTGGTGATGCCTAAATACCTTTCTCGATCCTCCTCTAATGATTACTGACTAAAATATATTGATTGTGCTATAATTATATCATTATCAAATAGAATTTAATATCAATATTTCTAGTTAAACAATCCAATATCAAGGAGAATAAGGGATGGTGAGGAATGGGAGAAAAATAGGAATATCATACTTATGAATTATATGGCCATATGAACACATGTAACCTATATTTATAGAAGAATAAGAAGAATAATAAGATAAAGGAGAAGAGGGGGAGTGTAGAACTGTAGTCCACTTATATATAGGATTCCAAAGTAAAGATAGAAAAGTGGGTTTCTATAAGAAAATAGTAAATTATTATCTTCTAATCATTAAAAAAAGATATGTGGCTATAAGAAACATGTTTTCCCTCAATTGTCCACTTAGGAATACACCATATGTCTGGTGAAATGTTAGAAATATTCTTATGTGTAGACCAAAGGGTCTTCCAATCTGGTCATTACACTATGTAATATATGAATGATAAATTAGGTCAAAACAGCTATTAAATTTCACCTTCTTAATTATATAATTTCAAAAAAAATATATAAACACAGTCTTTGTACTTTTTCCCAAATTACACCACTATAAAACCTAGTTATACATTCAAAACATTTCAAAATATCCTCAAATATGATCTAAATTAAAAAATTTAATACCGCTTAAAATATGGTTTCACTTTATTTTTACAATTTTTTACTTCATTAATACCTAGCTATCTGGGGCATTATATAAAAATTCCTCATTTAATGAAATGAATTATGTAGTATTATTGAGATTATAGGTTTTCAGTTTTTAGAATATATAATTTTTCAATGTCAAACAATACAAAATCATTATTAAAAATTTTTAATTGAAAAATGTCATATTATAGTTTGTCCATGGATAAGTACATAAGACTAAAAAATTAATGTGATTGTTGAAAATGAAATATTGGATGACTAAAATGGTGGTTTAGGATAAAAACTCATATATTAATTATATTTCAATTCAAACCATGTAATTTCAATGATGATTTGAATCATAGATATTAGATTCAAGATCTAAATTATGATTTTGAAAAGAATTAGATGAGTCAAACATTGAATTTATATTATAATTAAATGATTTTTTATTGGAAATATATTTGTTTTCTAAATCAGATTATTTCAAAATGTAGTAGTGGATACTATAAAAAAATATCCAGTGTATAAATGTTTTTCTACAAAAAAATTAGTTTTCTAAAACGATATATTTGAATTTTTTGTTAATAGCTATTTGGTGTTGTTATGGTTTTAATATGGGAGTGAATTAGTTTTAGTGGTGATGGATGATGATCAGCAATTTTCATTATTCTTGGGATTTATTGATGTCCAATTTTACATTCCTTTCCTAAATAAAAATAAATTTTCATTCATATAATGATAGTAGTTTATGGTTTTTAGTTGATACATCTATTATTACTGAATATTCATGGGTGTAAATGATGGAAAATAGTGTCAGTTTTGAGGAATTTATTGTGGATCAACATTCATTCATTCAATGATGGATACTTATGTAACCTTTTCATCATTATCACTAAATAAATTTTCTTCTTAGTGGTTCCCTATAGACATTCATATCTATAAGTTATATTTTTACACTCATTAATATTTTTCATACCAGCATATATAATTTCAAAGAATTCAAAATTACATAACTATTATATGGAACTAAATTCATATCATGTATATTATATACTCGTATATTATCTATTTCCCCTAAAATATCATGTTGTAATATTATCTTATAGATTAGATAAAACTGAGGGATAATTGTATTCATCTCTCTATAACACTCGCTCCCATATTCAAAACCACATTATAATGATATTTATTCAATGTGGTTGTAAATTGAAGGCTCATATTGTTAATTGTGATCCAATGAAGGACATTGTCATGACCCTCTCCCATGTTGAACCCCTCTTGGTCTTCTAGTAAAGATGAGAGTGACCCATGAGTCCCACCCACAATACGCATAGGGTTGGTGATTGGAATCAAGTTTAAAAACATTAAAATAGGAGGAATTAACTTCATAAGTATGAGAAACATATATAAAAATAAAACACCATCCAATACCATAATGAAATATAAAATTAAGTTCCCATAATACAATATTTTCATAACAAATATAAAACCATGATCTAATAGTATAATAATTTCATATAAAAATAGACTCCAAAATGATATACATAAATGAAAGACTAGTGGAAGAAATTCCAACCGTGGTTATGAGCTCATAATATTTATCTATATCTCAAAACATTAAATGGAATCCTTAAATATAATATATATATATAAGGGTATGTATAATTTTGTATTCAATGGTATCTACCTCGATACTTTCTATGGAATTTTGGATAAAGAAAACTAATTCCCTAATTTATATATATTAAAATGAACAAGAACTTTCAGTAGGAAATCTATCACCCAACCTCACCATGTCACACTCACCCAATATCACAACCATGTATAATAACATAATATCAAAATAATATATCAAATGGCAACCCAAAACTACTTACCCAATGTTTTAAGAAATTATAACCCATGAAAATTGTAGTACTAATCACTATTGTTCAAATTCCATTTCTATTGAGATACTAAAATACTATACCCACAAAACACATATAACCAACACACAAGATACTTCACAATAAATTCCAATGATCACCAAAATAGAAAAAAATCACCATGATTTATTCCACACAACCAACTATGACACTGCTGGATTCCAACCACCACACATCAATAGCCACCTCTATCATTTCCATATAAACCAAAAACTCTATTTCCAAACATGGAAATCATAACCAACACCTAATTACAAAAACATTTTATATCACATCCTAATAAAATCCACAGTAGTACAACAATATAACTTCAATTTCCAGCACTAAAACCATACCACATCAATTCACTAATTCCAACCAAAAATCACACCACCAAGAGAACAAAATCATAAAAATATAACACGGTATACCTGTAACAAAAATTACAAGAATTTTCACAATAAAAACATCATAACACCTCATATTTTAGTAGGAAACAATATTTATTCAACATATATATAATAAGAAGTTTGATATCAATTAATTATTTTATAAAAAAATTTCATTACCATATTTCCATGACTATCACTTTATTAAAGGTAAATCCATCATTCAATTCCCAACAAAAAATAATATATATAAATATATATTTCAATAATATAAAAATATTTTTATGAAAAAATGATAGATAGTCACAATTATCAAGATTCAATAAGAATTGTGTATGAAATTAAAATCACTGTATTCCATTTTCTTTCATCTAGTTATGTTCATTTTCATAATCAATTTTATACAAACTATCCACCCAATGAATGAAACATAATTTTAACTCAATAAGTTCACATAAATAAAAAAGGCTCAAATCCCATGCCTCGATATAAAACTTGAATAGGAAACTATGAAATAATGGATGAAATAATGTTAAACCACATCTAAAAGCTAAATTCACCACATTGTAACTTAATCATGATTATGAACTATCGGACCAAAACTATATATCAACCAAAAGTAAAAAAACTCACTTTCATGCATCATGGATTGATAAATTCATGATGAAATATAGAAGGTCAATAAGAGGGAACCATTGATCAAACAAGAGTTCATCAAACAATTCAGGTGGTTAGGATCGACCAAATGTTAACTAAAGAACACTAAGGGAAACACAAGGTTGATAATGATTAGAGGGGAATTTATTAGAAATAAAGAAATATTTTTCTTGATCCCACATTTATTAAATAAACCTAACGATCCATCAAAATAACATATATAAATCAACCGAAAACATATATCCTCTAGTATAGGTTCGATAGGATATCACATACTTAAAAAATACATATCTCCCTTTATCAAGAAGATTGTTTCACCAATTTAAAAACATCTTTAACCACCACCATTATGTGTTGTCATGTGACACTTTTATGTTTCCCTCTAATATATATATGTTTAGAATACCACCATATAGTATAGGGATGTCCTTAAACATTATAGTCACACTTTGGTCCCTTCCATAGAGTGGAGGGATACCCTAGAAATTTTAATTATCACTGAAAAACCCAAAATGCATCAATCCATCACAACTATGACCACCTACACAACCATTATGTATATCCTCATTTCCCATTAGGAAATTCTTGTGACACCACACTACATATTTACATGACCGTGGAATTATACAAAAATCACTATTTACTCTTATGTCATAAAAAATACTTCCCCTAGAGCCACACATATTGAAACACCCATCTCCACAACATAGACAACCACTAAGATAAAATAACTCATTAAAGAGAGGAAATTATAACATAAAATTCACCTAAAATCTAATATGGACAAAAAAATATGCTCAAAATATCACTATGGACTCCACCAAACCTATTAAATTCAAAATTTGAGACCTATATCAAGAAAAAAACTCCACCAGTTAGACCAAACCACCTTCAGACATCCTTTCAATTCCAATAAATCCAAAAAAACATAATGTAAAGGATTCAAAAAACAATTCCATTACATAATAAAAAAATATACTAATTATAATTCCAATGAAGAAAAAGAAACCTATATAATGAAATATTATCCACCAAACCCATATACACCACTTAAGAGATACCTCTTAAAAATAAAAACATCAATATATAGACACACTATAGAAAGAAATAGAAAATATTAAAAAAATCAACCATAAAAAATAGCCTCATTATTTACAACATAATATGATTCAAAATAGTTGAAGATATTGAGTTCCCATATAAAAATATCATTATCATGATCTCTCATCCAAGACACAATGCCTCCATTGAATGTGATATAATAAAATAACCCACCTTCACCGCACCTTCACTTAATTTTCTTGAATCTTAACTGGTTTCTCAATGAATATAAAACTTCTTTTCATATAAAGTTCTCCCAAATAAATCATATGGGATTAATTTTAATTATATAATAATAGGTGTGGAACATTTATTCCATCATGTATCTAGTATAACTATAGGTGAATATATGACTGGTTCTGCCCTGCGCCAACATTTCCCAACACCTCAAATGGATCGATAGTCCAATGAGAAAACATATTCCCATGACCAAACCAATAATGAACATGATTATAGGAAACCAAAGAAAACATATTCACTACCTTCAATATCTATAGTTATCATCCCCTGATCAACATTTGACATTTCATGGTCATGTTCCACTATCAGCCACTCTGAAATCATTAGAACATTCTCTATAGTGCTCTACACCACATATAGTCCAATGACCATCAACTCCCTAACCTTAGTCCATCATAATATTGATATAAAATTCTACCCATAAAACACCTAGAACCTATCCATGAAAATAAAATAGTTATAAATATTAATATATGAAAACACAACCAATGGTAGGTTCCTCACTCATGATCCTCTAAAATATAGGTCACAAGCTTGTGTTATAACCTCCATTATGTAAATGGTCCCACTATTGGCCCATATATTTGATGATGGAGTGTAATTACATAGGGAAACATTATACTAAATACTTTTCCAAATTAATAAGGTATAGATATGATCATTATCAAAACTGATATTCCTTATTTCACCATAAAACCTCACTATCTCCTCCATATAATGTATCACCAGGAAATCTATAACACCAGATTCAATAATCACATTAAAATAAGTTGACGACATCAAAAAATTCCCAATCCCACAAATAACAACATTCCCTATAGTTATTAGGGTAAACTGCTGATGAAATCCATTAAAATTCTATCCCACTCAAACTTAGGGACATTTGGAGGCTGAAACATACTAACTAGAACATAATTCTATAACTTCTCGTATTTGTAGACACAAAATAGTGATCAAATTTATGGTACTAGTCTCGTCATTTTGTTCCACCAGAAATAACCCCTCAAACATGATATATTTTGGATATACCAAACAACAATTCAAAGGGTGAGATATGAAACAATCAAAAAAACTCATTTTGAATTTCTTTCAAAACAAACTCTCCTAAAATAACACATGTTGAAATTCAACATTTGACAATTACTTGAGAGAATCACAATCTAATATAAGATCATGCATCACCATTAACTCTGACTCTCCCCATAAATAATTTTATATGTATAATAAAAATTATTATTTAACTTTCATATTGTATAAGAAACCACTATCCATGCCCTCATCAATATTGAGATGAATTGTGGTAAGCTCCACTATCAATATATATGAATCTCTATATTTTTATTTACTATAAACTCATAAATTCTTACTCATTATATCTTATATAACATAAAATTTAATCATTGTGTAGGATATATCAAAGACATCGTCCTGCAAGAACTTCACCTAAATCCATTTACAAATATTTAAATCTTATTGATAGAAAATATACCCAATGTTTTTGTGATATTTGATGACTAGAATTTTTTTACCGATAAAGTAATACCACCACAACATTATAGAAAATAAAAATATTTCCAAAAACAGGTTGTTATTCTAATAGTTACACTCATTTGGATATAATTTTTGGAACTATATGATATCACAACCCACTACTACATCCATATGAAACATAAAATAAGACAACATGTGTCACAAAAGTATTCAAAAATCTCTGAGTACTCTAGAAACTAATGAATTGGAAAATGGATCAACACACCCTATAGGTCATTAAAAGATACATGAAATTATTTATTTAATATGAAGGCCACATAATTCAAAATAAAGGAATTAAATTAGGTAAAAATATAATAGTAATCCAAAAAAAACATCCTATAGTATCCCATGAGAATGATGAAGCTATATATCTCTATAACATTCATGGGTTTTTCCTAAGTAACGACACACTTGATCATTGATTGATGGACTGGAACACCATATTATGACACTAAATACCCATGAAAATGAAACTTATTCCTCCCAAACATGAAAATTGATAAAATTCCATTGATATGATGGTGATGAAGGGCATAAAAATATCCCTATGGTATATAATGTGCTCCACCTATGACATCGATATATGGGAATTTTGTTGATCAACACTCCTATGAACCAATCAGGGAACTCATAGAATATAGAGCTCATGAGTCCAATGAGATCATTTTGGGGTTTTCTAACATTTAAAAAAACCATGACCTTGAATTTCACCTAAAAACACATGGAAGGAATATCCAAGAAACTCTCCTTCTTTATCCACATCCACTAGTACCAAAATCCTAGATAAATCTTTGAAAACAAGCATTATCGATTTAATTGATCAAAAATATAAACTATCCATGGAATGTGATAATAGTTCTTGGCCATTACCTTTTTAAAACACTAGTAATCCCTGCATAATCTCATACCATAATCCATATTCTTCGGAAAAAAATGAATAACCCCGTGAAGAAACATTATGCTGGATGAAACAATTATTCATTAGATAATTAATATGAATCCTTGAAACCCACAACCTATAAGTTTCCAATTCATAAAGATCCATAAAAATCTAATAGGAACTAGGAAACAACTCTACCATGAACTCAATATCAATTATAGTGTGTAACATAACTAACCTATAAGGAAGTACATCAAAAAAATTTCCCAAAAAATTATAGATAACTCCCCCACATGCTCCTCAATATAATACAATGAAAAAATGAAAACAATGAAGGAAACATATTTGAAACCATGGAACCCTTTTAAGGATCTCACTAACCAAAATATTCCACAAACTAGACTTGAACTTAAAAGGTGAAAACTCTATTACAATGTAAATTTATAAAAAAATGCACATAATATATACAATCTATGCCACTTATTACTTGGTAAGGTTGTATCATCAACAGTATCTAATCCAAAAACTAACTCCTGATTCTAAAATATCACCTTAAAACCGAAACACACATGATGAAAAATCAGCTAGCCAATAACTAGAATAGTTTACACCTGTGAAACTAGAATACTATCCAACTCAAATACACTTGAACAAATGAATTTGGATGTAATGGAGAAGTTTAATCCTCTATATTCCAATAAATCAGTGGGTTTTTTAGAAAATAAGAAGATAATGCCTCATATTAAGGTGGATATAATGGAGTAGGTTACTATAGCAGTACTGTAGAGTACTGTAGCAGCAGCGGCGCTGTAGCAATGGTTGGCACTATAGTGGTGACAGGCCATTGTAGCGGCATCATGGTACTATGTGGTACTATAGTAGGTGGGTACTGTAGTGGTACTATTCATAGAATGGGATTTCGGATAAAATTTTGGCCTACGGGCCATGTAACGGGCTAAATGCCCCATGAGCCTTCGGGTAATGTAATGGGTCTCCCTCTACCTAGTTAAAAGAGGAATTTTCTTTGATTTAATAATAAATGAGGCTTCGGCCCTAACCTTTTAAAAAAAGAAAATGACCGCTGGAGTACTTGTAAATGGAACCTCCATGGCATGCAATAGACCTTTATAAAAAACCTTTACTTATATACACTAATGACTAACACTTAAATGGATGTGCTGACCCCTATCTACCTCGGGGATAGGGAAATCATAGGGATATCTTCTGCCTACTGTATCACCCCAGAATAGAACATGATATTATTTTTCCCAATTTTGGTATAACCTCTATGGAAATTTCTATTGAAAAAAATGGATACTTCCCAAAAACACCATTATGTTCACTAATAACGGTCATACACAACAATAATTTTTTACAATGACCTCTACATGAAAACCATACTGATTTGGAGCCCCATTTACATGAATAAGAACTGCATGCTCTATGGAAGTTTAAAGAAAACCACTATGTTCGAACCCATTCTGTTCAAAACCTCAATGGACAAGAATTCTAATACCCTTTATCTATATCCCTTCTCTTAATGAATCCATAATGACTCCCCTACCATGATAATCTCAATTGTTCATGTTCCCTCTCGATATCACATCCCTTCTTCTTATCCTCTAAATATGTAGACAACATAAATTTGGTACCACATAATGGATAAACGGATACAATACCTCTACTAAACAACATAATCTAGACTCTTCATCTTAGAAAGGATCATGTTCAAGTTGAATATTGTCCTATAAAAAATATTAGGTACTCGCATGATGAAGATACCTAGATAAATGATGAGAAAGTCTTTAATATTATCTACATTCATCATTAGTGACTTGAAGTCATTATGAAACTAAAATTGAGAATCATCCCATGAAACCTCTTCCTCCTCTCTATGGTACAAAATCCTAAACTAGCGCATTGCACATTATATTTGACTAATGTCCAGTGAAACAAGACACTCTTCTCTGATAAGGATAAGGATGAAATATTTTTATAACCACTCTAAAAAGTACTAAATGTTTAAATTATATAAAATAATATTATACTTTATCAATCTTCGATGATGTAAGTTAAACTATGTTTTTATTCTTGAAAGAGTAATAATCTACAATTTGATGAACTCTTCGACAAAAAACCACATCATTCCACTACACCTCACTAACCTAAATTGTATAGGGACTATGATAGAAAATAATTTCTATAAACATGATGAAAACTCCTAATCAATGTAGAATGAATTTCAATTGTGATTACTTTAAATATATTAATATAAATATCCCAAAATATCTACAATTCATCACACACACAAAATATATGTGATGTATATACCTCTTTTAGGTTCTAATGAAAAAATAAATAATATAACACTTATGGTGTTAATTAATTTTAAATTCCATATATTTGATCATAAAGGGGATATAATACCTTTTTTCTTAGTTTATCTCCCTTGATATATCACACACTAATTTCTACTAAAACATGGTTTTTCTAACAAACCCATGAAATAATTATCTTTTATTAATTCAAGTCTCAATATTATCTATCATATATAGAATTCATACCATACTATCATGAACCAACCCCATTAAGAACCCATACCAAGATTGTAGTGAGGGTAAGAGTGACCCAAAATTCCAACATCTAATATTCCCTTTGTTGGAGAATAATAAATGTGGTTATAAAACATGAAAATATGAGGCATTTTCCTTATAAATTAAATGATTAAATATAAAAGGAAACCAAAAAAATACTACATAATACAAAATAAAAAACCCATAATATAAGAATATCATATAGAAGAAATAATGTCACTAAAATGAAATACGAAAAAGAAATAATTTTGAATATAATTTCAACCATGACTCCAAATAGTAATTTCAAAAACCAACCAAGGATTCTATTGATATGAACACCTATGAAGAACCAATACCTATCCCAAAGGGCATTACCAATCCCCAAAATCTAGAAACTAGTGTTTGGGAATCAAGGAAATTATCTTGGGTTTATTTTCACCAAAATAAAATAAAATTGATAGTGGAATCTTATTGATAATATGACAAGACACATTCTTATGTTCCATTCTCATGATAAACATACTAGTGGATTAATAAAAACAAACTAACTAGATTAAATGTTTCTAAATAAACAACCAAGACACATCTGTATAATAATCACATGATATAATAGGTCAGGATGAAAACCCAAGGAATATAGAAGATGACATATGAATTAAATTTAGGATACAAAAAAGAGAATAAGAAACCAAGATACAAAAATTTAACTATAGACTCTTCATAACCCATGGTCATGCTCTGACAACATCACTAGGCTCATAGCATGAGTAACTTGAAAACAGAATCCCATAAGAGGAAATATCCAGACGCATGAATATAACATAACCTAAAATATATATAGGAAATAGAATAATTAAAAATTGGTATCCTGTCTACACCCCCTAAATTATATTCAAAATGAAAAAACTATGACACTATTTTAAAAATTCACTTATAAAAGTAATATTTTCATTTATTCTAAAATAATCATATATGACCATCTTATAAATTCATTTCATTCAAAATAATGAGTTTCCTCATTTAAAACAAAATCAATCTTTGAATTGTTATAATAAGGAATGTATATTTAAAGAAGAGAAATTGTTTCAGGAAAAACCTTTTTATGATAACATTCTAATAGTAAAATAAATATTATTACTTTTTGAAATAACTATTTTTAATTTGATTTTAATGATGAATAAATGAGTAAAACACTTAATTATGAAATTTCAATATATTGGATAACTAAAAGTGAAAAACAATAAAATAAGCACAAAAAAATAAGGAGAAATAAATTAATAAAAGAATAAATAAGTTCAATTATGAAAATAGAATACCAAAATACCAATCATTAACAATATTTTAATAAATTAAAGAACTAAAATTAAATTAAATCGTGAAAAATTAAGGGAAATAAAAAAAAATGAAAACTATCATCATGGGGGTATCATTAATAACTATGGTAATAATAACCTATAACCTTATAACATCTTAGTGATCAAACCAATCAAAATCTAAAATGTGTGGCCTCTAGGGAATGTAATATAAATGAAAATATAGGGGATTCCACCACATAATGTGAGTCCCCAACAATTTTCCATCAATTTTAAATTAGTGTTGTAACATTAAAAAATCCTAGGAATGATTGACTATGACTATTAGTACTTTTACTAGTTTTAGATACCAAATATCTCAAGTTCCCATGATCTACTAAATAGAGGAGAGTTCATAAATTATTATTCCATGCCATCAAACATCTATAAAATATAATATCACCCCTCATCACCTCTCTAAGAAATATTGTAACACCCAGATATTTTAGAATTTAGTTTGTAGTGTGTACCATACATATCATCAATGTTAAACGAACCATGATATATTATAGAAATATTATCATTTAAATGTTACTTTAAGAACAAAAACATTTATTAGGAACATATGAATAAGATTTTCCATAATATAAAATATTTTTTGAATCATTTTCCTTATTTAAATTTATCAAGTTGTTCGTACCAAATAATAACTAAATTTTGAATAATATAAATTAAATAAAATAAGAATAAAAACTTTAAAATGTCTAAATGGTCAATTTTATATAAAATTAGGATTTCTTTATAGTTATTATTTTAAATTAAAAGATAAATTAAACAATTTTTGAAATTTTATTTGATAAAGTGGCGATTTTTTTATTTTCATATAAAATATATCTTATGGTAATTTTTTTGAGATTTTTTAAAAATTTTGATTATTCAGTGAGCATATGAAAATATGTATTTTTATCAAAAATATCTTATATTTAATGTATTTAAAAATTAAACTGTTATTTTAGAATGGTTTTATTAAAAACATAGTAATAATTGAAATAATATAATACAATTAATTCAATGGAAACAAATATTATACATTATTTTGGAATAAAATTATTTTAAAGATAAAAATGAATTTTCATTTAACCTGTTTTCCCTAATATTTGTAAAGTTATATAAATATTAACTTATAAAACTTCTATCAATTAAATCATATAAATTTTATTATAAAATTTGAATTATAATGATCAAATTATTTTATTTTGAAACTTTTATTTTTATTCATAATCAACCAAAACCATGAAAAATAATTATCAACATGGTAATGTATAAAATTGGTTAAAACAATGGGATAAGATCTAAATGTCTTCACAAAACTAGAAATTAATTTTTTTGAGCGTGTATTTTAACTATAATCATCCAAAATAATAAAATATTGAATTTTGGTTCAACATGGTTTTAGTAATAATAATTATATTATTATAAGTATAGGGTATTTAAAAAATTTCACATTGTTTCATTTAATATCCCTAATATGTTTTCAAAGTGATAAAAAAGAATTTATGAATAGTTATAAATGAATATTTTGAGGTTGAATAAATATTTTTTTATGAAATTAAATTATTATTTATTATTTCTTTATAATTACTTTGAATTCTTAAGAATCGTTGATAGGGATATTTTTAAGAAACAGATAAATCATGTGCACTATTTTAAAAATAATAATGTTAATATATTTTCACAGAATTATGGTATTAAGACAATTTCATGTAAAATTATAATTAACTAGTGATGGTTTTTATATTTATATTATAATAAAATAGTTATAATGATTCCCTTAAACTAATTTTATTTGGATATTCATTAAAATGAATATAAATTACATTTAATGTTTATGAATAATTTTAAATTCATTTTAAATCAAAAAAAATATCTGAATAGAATGGAACATGAAATTTTTTATTCCCTGAGTCATGGTTCAAATATGCACACCATTTAATTTTTAAAATTATTTTCACAAATCTATAAGATTAAATGTTTTTACCACTATTATGGTTATATGGGGTAATTAGTGGTTTAAAATAAGAGATAATGATACAAATTCCACACAAACATTTCTAACGTATATTGGTTGAATTTATTTGATCCTTATAATATTTCTTTTTAATGATATGTCACTTTTTAGCCATTTTACTTGAGTAGGAACATATTATATTTTAATATTTCATGTATTTTTAAGATTTTCACATACTTGACACATAAAAGGGAACCTCTTATCCCCAATTCCTTGTAGGTTTTGGGAATTATAGAATAACCCATTGAAGGTATAATTAACTCAAATGTTAAACATAAATCGTGTTTAATATTTTATTAATTTGATCAAAATGCCAAGAACAATGAAAATTGTAGATTACATGACTAGATTAGAAAGCTGGAACCAAAATAGGAGGATCTCACTTAAAATTTATAATTAATTTATATGTATATATAGAATTAACTTAACCAATTATTCTATATTTTTTATTGATCAATGGAATGGATCTCATTACATAATAATTTATCTATAAGAATATGTGGAGAATCCCTCTAGTGGTGATCCACACATGCACCACTATCTTTGAATGACATCATAGAATTTTAGGGTGCTAGAATGGATTATCCTGATTGCTTGCATTGTTTATGGTAGATCATATTAAACTTTTTTTCAAGTGAGGATGAACAATTTGTGTTATCTCATTGGCTTAAAATATGAGAGGATAATATCACTCAATGTCTCTTGATCTCTCTCTCTTTAGGGCTAGAGGGTGTCTCACACTATGCTTTATTAAAACCAAGTTTGTTTTAACAAATTGATATAGTTAGATATTAATTATGGTAGGTTTAGGGTTGGAAAATGAAACACAATCCCTTTCCCAATTCTATAAGTACTAGTTTGCTTCATGTAGAATAATAATATAAACATTATTAATAAAACATGAATTGTGAAACACACAATGATTATTAATATATATTATTTATACTATTTATAATCAGACCATTAAACTCGGTATGTTTTACATTATCAAAATTTATCAAACCATTATTAATCACTATTTAATTAAATAAATGCCATTAAATTATTCTATGATTAATATAGTAAATATTATATTCTATGAAAAAAATAAATATATTTTTTATTATTTTTCTAATTTAAATCATTAATTATTTCAAATAACTTGTGATTAAATTATTGAGATAAACCAAATATGAATAATTATTATTTATTTTAACTTTTTCAATTAAATACTATTATTTAACAGAGATTATGGATACAAATAGTTTGAAACCCTCTATGCCTCTTTCTTAGTGGCATTACACATAATAGCCTAATGAATAAGGATATAATATTGAAACATTCCAATGTATACATAGAGAAAAAAGTTAATTTACCAATAATTTCCAACCTCCAATTAATTATTAACATGTAATATGATGCCTTTATCATGATATCTATAATTAATAATTTTTCAAGCCATTTAAATCAAAATATAAACTCAAAGTCTCTTTTTTGATTTTCCAAAAATGAACTCACCCACCACACACCATCGACATGGATTTATGAAAGAAAATCTATTCACTAAATGTTCTTGAAATATAAACATATATAAATAGATAGATTATATTATTACTTTCTCACATTATCCATTAATACAATATCAATTGCGATGTACTCAATTCATCACACTTCACCGTGAACATATTTCATCATGGTTTTCATCAATAAATATACGTACGTGATTAATGACATATATTAATGATAAACATTAATTAGAAGGATCAATACCCACATCCATATGTAAGAACATATAATAACACATGGATATGTGGATTTACTATTTTATAGGTCTATTTTCAATACCTCATATGTTAGATATTACCAAAGGGGAAAACCATAAGAAAGTATTTTAATTTATTATGATCTCTTAGCTAATATAGCTTTTATTTTCTACTTCCCATTAGATAATATCATCTAGATATAAAATGAGATTCAAGAATAATGTTGTGGATCCTCTAGTATCTAATTATAATGGTGAACTAGTAGAACCTTTCAGTGCGACATATATTATTTGGACATTACCTCAAAAAATAATCTTGTAGAAGAACAATCATGATGTGATAGTAAAACTTCTTTAATAAGATAAAGTTTAATCATGTAATAACATATCTAGTTCTATGACACTAATTGTTAGGACCCATCCTTAAAAATTATATATTCTAATTAATTTGACTATATTTTAGATTCTTATATTCTCAATAATCTTATTTTACATAGTTTTACATAGTTAGGTCATAACCCTTTTAAAACAAACTAATACATTACAAAGTGTTCATTTCTATTCAGTGTCTATTTTTACTATAAGAACATTAGAAAAAGAAACATTTTTTATCTTTAATGACACATCTTCCCCATTTTCATCTTAAACTCATCCATGTCTCTAATAATCCATTAAAAATTATTTTAAAAAATTGGATCAACTCCCAAATATCAGTAATGGACATAAAAAAGAATGAATTCCATTAGTCCAGTGAAACATTAGAAAACACATAAAATGATAAAAATTTTCACATTTTTCTTTAAACATGTAAAATAAAATATTTCCATATGAAAAACACATACTTATTTCTCAAAGGAATCTCTCAAAACCTATAGCATGAATAAATAAAATATGTAGGGAAATTTGGGAATCAATTTAATATGACTCTTAAATATGTAGTAAACCTCATGGTTATACATGGGATAACCATCAAGGATATACATGGAGAAACCATCACAATTTCACTTAATATAACCATCATTGTTTTACTTTGAATAACTATCATAGTATATTCCAATAATCTATAATGGGGAAGCTAATTTATTAACACCATCCATTTACCCATTTCATTTGATATATATAATGGTTACACCGGTTATATGTTTATAAAATAATCACCTATACTTTTTAATAATCAATAAATATAACAAAAACATAAAACATAAAAGCTAGTGGTTTTCAAAATACTCTTTTCACCGATAAGAAAACATTTACAGATATTGAAATATCTATCACTATAATACACATTTCAAGAAAATATTTCCTTCAAAAAGGGAATTATGTTATTTCATTGAATAATACAATAAATATTATAAATACAGTGAAACATAAAATAATGGTTATAGTTATGGGAAATGTATTTGTCACCATATACATTAAAATAGAACATTACTTTTATCTTCTGTAAATAATGTCAAAGCATTACATAAATATATTATTTTTTGAAAACTTATGAAAAAATCAATAGAGTTATAAGAAGTTATTAATATATAAATTTTTTCTATATAAATATATATATAAAATAATTTTAAAAATAAGGATATGGAAGATAAAGAGTTATATGAAAAAAACCAAAAGTGTATTTTTTTAAATAAAGTACCTTACCCTTAGTCCGACTAATCACGTTAATTTTTTATATTTAAAAACAACAAAATTAAGATAATTATATAAATTATCATGAATATTTTTTGTTTATTTTTACATTCTATTTATCTCCCACCATGATATATTTAGTTATTTAATTAATTAAATTCACTTTGGATGTTTTCACGACATTCATTTCATAATTCCATAATGGATTCTTTAAGTTTAGTATGGTCAATGTGGTAATTATTACATCATCTATAGAATAATAATCATGAAATAATAATCATTATTATACATAGACTATTCTTTTAGAACCAATTAGGAATGATTCTTATGAAAAATGAACAATATTATAATCATGGAGAGGGTAGGTCATATGTACACATGTATAGGATTTCCATTTTTAAAATATTATTATTAATATAAGATAAGTATTATTTTATCATTAAATAATTATAATAATATAAATAATATAATAATACTTATTTAAATATATTTATATATACCATACCTATGATATGGTTATGAAAAACTAATCACATTGCTTTGTGGTGGTGGTTGTCCACACATATATCTGAACGACGTTATAATTTTTCTATGAATGGATTGGTAAGATGGTAAATGATACATTAAAAATTAATTAATATAAATATTTCATGAATATCATATAAAAAATTAATTATTTTTTTATAATCCATTCATGAGAGAGGTTTATGGAAAACAAATTACAATGGTTCGCGAGGCGGTAGTCTGTTGTACACACAAATGATGATTTTGTTTCCTATTTGATCATATATGATATAGAAATATGTTATTCCATTGAAAAATCTCACTAGATTTAATATTATTTTGTTATTATTTTATCATGGTTGAAGAATATTATAAGTAGTTGGATGAAGACATAAAACTGAAATATGGTATTAAAACAATACATATTCTATGGAAAATTCCAATTTCATAACAAATTATGACCTCCAATACTTGTATTATAATAATACCAAGGCCTCTATAACATGGGAAGATATTTTAGTATGGGACATGGGAATATTTATGTTGAAAAATATTTGTTTTGATGATTTAATAATTGGAAAGATGTGGTTCCCTTTTATTAGCTAAAGGAGGGGCAGTTTTCAAGTATCATAAAATAATAATTTAATATAAATTAATTTTTTTAAAAAAATATCTCTAAATTGATAATATTATATTATAATATTATTAAAATTCTACAAAATATCATCAAATAACTTTTTTAAATGTTTATATAACATTTTTACCCTTATCTTTTGGTTTTAACCCCCCACATAAACCCTTTTCACACTTACTATTACAACAAGAGGTTTTACAATTTGAGGGCCAATATAGTTAGTATAAGTAGATAAAACCCACATAAATTTATGATTTTATATATATTAAAACATATAATAATAACTTAGTGGAAGATATGTTTTTTTTTTGGAAATTTTATAATATTTAATAAAAGAGTATTTTCATAAACTTCCAATAATATCAATTTTAGAACTATTCATTTTCTTTGAATTTTAGAAGCAAATTAAAATGGATTAAAATCTAATAAAACTAATGGAAATCATTAAAATATTTTGTTTTTATCTATAAAATATTTGGTTCACATTAAGTTTTTCAAACTGTAATTTTAAATATGTTTAATATAATTTATTTTATTTTTAATTATTGGAATAATTATTGTGTCAATGTTGTGCAGGCATATAAGATAATGATATATTCAAAAATTAATAATAATAAAGTACCATAATTATAATAAATCCTTTACCTTTAAAATTAATATTTATAAATCACAATTTTAACTAGTTATACCTATGTTAAAAATGATATAATAATTAAAAATAACAGTGTGATATTTTTTACTTCTCTTTAAATTAAATATTATAAAGATTATTATCAAATGAAAATGTAAAAAAAATCTCTATATTCCAAAATTAGATTAATATGGATGAAATATAATCATATAATAAATATAGTTAATTTTTTGGTGTTATTTTTGGAGTCCTTATCAATTTATTTTTAACAATAATTACATGACTTACCTTTAACAAGTAGTAACAAAAAATAACTAAGGTTACTATTTATATTTTATAAGAAAGGACCTATTTACCAAATTTTAACCCACTGATTCCAAATATGGAATCCATTTTTTTAAATTATAAATTTATTATTATAAGTTTTTAATTTAATATTAAACTATTAAAACGTTATGAAAAATGGTTTTTAAAGGAAAAATCCCTTTCTTAATGTATAAAATGACTCTATACTAAAATAAACTATAATGTTTATTTCAAAATATATTTTTGTATTATTTTAATTAAAAATTAATTAAAAAAATTAAAAAAAAATTAAAAAATAGATTTTTACTTTAAAAATAATTGAAAAGAATGTATAACTTTTAATAAAATTTGTATTCTTCACTATTCATTGATTTTTTTAGAAAATCATAAAAATATTATCTTAAGAGAATTATGAAATCATGTATTTAAAATTATTTTATACTTTGTGAAATATTTTTTTTAAATTTTCTAGATTTTATTTGTTATATTTACTCTCAAAAAAATAAAACTCATTTATAAAGAAAATATATTTTTTAATCATAACATGAAATTTCTAAAAATTGAGTGTTTATTTATAAAGAATTAATAAATAAATTTTTATTGATTATGATATTTTAATATGTTTAATAATTTATTTAATCTTATTTATACTCTTTAATTTAACGTCTATGTTATAATGTTATATTTAAATAATAATATTTTTCAGTTTGTTTATGCTCGATGTCATGTATTTTGTATGCCATCAGCATATAATTATTTTAAAATCAATGGATATGAAATTATCCTCCCTTTAATAAAGTTTTTCCAAAAAAATTAAATAATCCATGATAATCAAATGATTACGATTTCAAAATAACTTTGTTGATACCCCACATCATAAAAAGTTTAATTAAAACATCCTCTAAAAAGAGGGAAATGGATGCATGAAATTCATATATAATAAAACATAGCTACATTTAAAAATATGAGATCATCTATGAGAAGTAAAATAATGGAAATTAAAGAAAAAACTAATTACCAAGTATTAATATAGAGCGATAGGGAACATGGTCATCCGAAATTTAATCATCAAAAAACTGAAAATCTATGATGGGTTAAAAGATAATTGATTTATCAGTAAGAAAAGTAAAAAATATAACATTTTTTAAAGATTCCTTTTATAGAGTTGAGGAATTATTTTACCATATATACTAGGAACATAAAGAAATATACTTACGTTACATCTACATTTTCATCCTTTAATCAATTTCAACCACAATCTCATCTTTTTTCTAATCGATGAGTATAAAATATGAATTTTAAAATGGATCACATAATCCACAAAATGATAACAAGATGTTCTTATTCTATTTAAAAATTAACCCAATCAAAAATGGGTTTGAAAATATAGGATAATTCCCAAAATTAATAAACCTTTATATGAATAAATACAATATTATTGTCCAAAATTCAGCAGTAATACCCAAATTTCAAAATAAATTTTTCCACAAATAACAATCCATATTATTATCTATATTATTCCCAACTTAGAGTGACAAAAAATTAATAATATTTATTTGATCATGTATTCTTCCAAGATAAATTTATCATTTATATAAAAAAATCAATCTTTTTTAATATTGAATTCAAAAAAGTATATTCCTTAATCATATAATCTCATTGTTATGCTAACCATTCCCATAAATTAATTTAATCACCATAAATCCATAAAAAATCATATATGTTTCAAAAATATAATTCAACCACTTATCCCACAATAAAATCACATAATATTTTATTTAACTTATTCATATAAGTTTCCTAAACTAGTTAAATTCTTATGGAATAACATTAATCACATATTCATTGAATCACTTTTTCAATCCCATTTTTTATATAAAATAATTTTTTTCCAAAAACACATAACATTTATCTTTGAAAATTTTTTTGTAATGAAAAAATATCATCCTAACTAGAATATCAAATAGGTCATTGGCAGTCGATTCAATAATGCCTTCCTTCTATTGTGGTTTCATGATTTATGGACTTTTCATTTGTGAGGGGATACCACCTAGCCTGCGGGTTATCCTTTTTTAAAAAACTATAATTAAGATAAAATTTTCTAAAATATGATGAATATCCTCAAAAGAAGTATCCATACAAAAATAAATTTTACACCTCTTTAGTTTTCTATACAACATTTTTTCAAAAAATAACTATATTAAATGAATATTATTTCATTACCTTCAATAAATTTTTATCCAAATGTTTTATTTGTCCCATTATCATATGGACTTAAATGAATGTATTCAATAAATACCTCATATACACCAATTGTAAATGGTACAGATTTGATATAATATATGATACAAAATTTTAAAAAAAGAACCTATGAAAGAATAATCCTTAGGTGTTTTATGATCCTCATAACCTTCTTGAATCCATCAAGAAATCATTAACATAAACCACCACAATGTTATACAAATGTTCATGGAATAATCTAATCATAAGAAACATAAATAGATCATAGGTTATTTTTATAAACAAAGGTGAGAACCAAAAACTCATAATTCTAGTGTCTATTCTAAAATTCTTTTTTCGGAATTTCACCCACCTTCATCTTTAGCTGATGTTAACTAGAAAAATTTTCAATATTCGAAAAATATTGATCTTCCTAGAGTTATTACTACATCATTTGATGGTAAAGAATCTTCTTATGTAGTTGCAAAGTATTTCACCACACCCATTTTCTTATAGACTTACTTCTTCCCATCATTTTATTATAATTTTGGACACTCATATGCATAATGTCCAATATCACTACATTTAAAACACTTTATAATTTTTTATCAGAATTTTCCTTACCACTTATAAAATCATTTTCCCTTAAGTCATGATCCATATTCCCCTTATACCACATCGATAACACTTTCTAGAACCAATAAAAAATAGATTGAATTGTAATTTAACAAACATGGAAATTTTTTGGGTCTTACCTCTAGAATTCATAGCCAGTTAATTCTATATATCCATCCACCTTGATCGTTTTTTAATCTTATCATCATAAGTCACACTAATATTAGAAAACTCTACCTCTACATTCTCAGTAATAAAAAATGAATTTTAGTAGTTTTAATAATTCTTTTATGGATATATCTCTTTAGAAACACGGTTTCAATCCTGAGTAAAATATTTAGATTTTACTATAACTGTCCATAATAAAATCAGGCACATACATGGATAATCCTGGGACTTTTATATTTCATGTGGCTACAAAATATCTAAATTTTTTTTTAAATTACACAATTATATTCTCTATCATGAGATAAACCATCTTAGTGAAGTATTTTTTAAGAAAAATATTCGTAAATTTATCCTGTCCTATGGAATCATTCTCATATCTCCCTTTTGTATTCTTAAACAAATAAAACCATCATCCAACTTAAACTTCAAAATGATAAATGTTAAGAGATTTCTTCCATTGATATGAACAACCTATGACTTGGAATATATTTTTCGGGGATTTAATCCACCCCTCAAATACCATTTGGTTAGAATATACAATTAATATTAGAGGGTTTTTCTTAATAAAATGATCCTCTATCGACATCTTCATTTGTGGTAGATCTAGACTCAATATCGTATGGATACTAAAACTATTTATAACTTGTGTCAATTGATCCATCATAGTAAAATACTAATCAGTTAAAATTTCAACAATATCATGTTTCTAATTTATTTGTATATATTCCTCTGGGATCCTTCATATTAAAGCTTCCTAAATTACTATATAGAAAAACTCTTGGAACAAATATTGCTTTTTAAAAGAAACATGGAAACAGTAAAATGATATATAATGTCAACATAAACATTAAGTAAATTCATTAAAGTAATCTATATTAACATTATCCTAAGTCCTAATGTTATATAAATATGGATCAAATACCAACTATTATGACCACCCCTAAATAATACATATTCTAATGAATTTATCAACAATTAACCTTTATAAATTTCCAAATATCACTTAGATTTATAGATTTAGAGAGTTATGTCATAAATTATGCATAAAATAACCTTATATTATATGGTTGGAAATTTAATTATATATCCATTTATCCTATAAAACAAAAAATTTATAAATAATCAATTTTTCTTTTCATTAAACATCATAAAACATTTAATCTTGACCTCATCCTTTCCCATACTCATCCTGTGAAAAATAATTAAAAATAAGGGATGACCATAAAAATATCAAAAGGGGTCATAAAAGTAAATAAATCCATTAGTCTAGTGGAAAAAATAAAATTGCATAAATTAACAAGTTTTTTTCATTATTATTTGAACTTATGAAAGAAATAATTTCAAAATAAAAAATAGAAACACATTTCTCAAAGGAATCTTTTAAAACCCATAGAAAGCATATATAAAACACCTCGAAAACTTGTGGCATAATTTTCATATAACTCATAAATATATAGTAACATTCTTGGTTACATATAGTATAACCATAATGAATATAAATGTAGTAGCCTTTATATTTATACTTGAAATAACCACAATTGTTATACATGGAATAACCATCACTATATTTTCTGATAATCTCTCAGGAGAAACATTTTCTATTAACATTGTCCCTTTAACTATTTCATTAGAGAGATATAATGCGATCAACGGTCCTCAATTGAAAATGGAACCATCCATCATCATGAAGAAATAAATAGTACCATAACATTATCATAACATATAAATATTGAAGTTTTCAAAATAATATTTTCACCCATAATAAAACATTTATGGATACCAAAATATCCATTCCATGAAAAAAAATTATAAATAAAATTTCCAAAAATATCAAAATGTTTTTTCTCTTTGTATAATAAATGAAAGTTTATAAATTATTGTAATCATTAAATACCTATTATAGAAGTGGGGAATTTTTTTTCCTCGTTTGCATTAAAATAGAACATTGTATTTTTCTTTTATAAATAAAGTCAAAAAATTCCCCAAAAAAATATTTTGGATAAAATTTGAATGGAAATAAAAAAGAGCATAAAATTTCATTACTAGATCACTTAAATTGATATGAATACATCCATAAAATAATTTTAAAGGTATTAATGGGGATGAAAAATATTTTAAATGGAAAAATTTAAAATATTATTTTTAGACAAAGTCCCTTACCTTCAGTCTAACTCACAAAATTCATTCATTATCTGCTTAAAAAATAAATTTGATTAATTATTTACTTTATTGAGAAAATTTTTAAATTTATTATTACTTTTTTATCTATTACCATGATATAATTAATTATTTAGTCAAATAAATTCTCATTGTATTTTTTTATGACATTTGTTTCATAAGTTCAAAATGGATTCAGTAAGTTGAATATGGTCAAAGTGGTCAATATGAAATCAATTAAGAAAAATAATCATGGCCTAGTTATCATTTCAATACATAAAGTGTTCTTTTAAGACCGATCATGAATTAGTTTTGCTAAAAATGATCTATGTTACAATCTTGGAGATGGTTGGATGTACTTACGCATGGGTAGCATTTCGAAATTTCAACACTCATTATTGAAAGATGATAAGTGTAATTTTATTTTAAAATAATTATAATAATGTCTTAAATATCATATTAATTATATAAATATACTTATATATATCATGCATGTGATGTTGTGATGAGAAATGAATCGCATCACCTTGTGGAGGTGGTAGTCCACACGTATAGAAAAACGATGTTATCATTTGTCTATGAATGAAAAGATAATATAGAAAATGATATATTATATTATAATAATTATATTTTTCTATTAATATCATATATAAAAATTAATTAAATACTTATAATACATCCATGATAGATGATGATGGATAATGAATTACATCAGTTTGTGAGGCAGTAGTACATCATACCAAAGAAAGATATTTTTGTTTCCCATTTGACAGAAGAGGATATGGATATATGTCATGAATTTAACATAATAAAATACATGTATATGTATCATATTTATTTTATTATTTGAAAATAACTTAATAAAATTTTATGGATGTGGATAAAGAAATAAAACTAAAATATGTTGTCAGAATTGTACATATTTATTTGAAAATTTGCATTTATTAATATCTAAAGACCTATAAGATTGATAATATTCCGAAAATATAGCCTATATAATGTTTTTATGGATTATAAGATAGTAGTTGGTAAAACTTTTCCAAGATATAGGGTTTATGAGTTATGAACAAAGAAGAAGTGTTTTACTTTTATAAGAGAGGGGAGGATCCCTCTTAGAATTTATTAATATATTAATTTAATATAATTTTTTTTATGTAAAAATTTTTAAAAATTGTTTTTTATAGAGTATAAGATGATTATGAGTCTATGTACTCTCAAAAAATATTTTTTGGACACGTTTAGATAACATTTTACCCTTTTCTTTTTGTTTTAGTCCCTCATTAACAATATTCACACTTTCTACAAAAACAATATTTTTTTACTCTTTTAGGGTCAAGATTATAAGGCCCTGACATTAAAAATTACATAATCTTGAGTTATGTCAACAATTCAGAATGATGATATTTTCTGGTTTAAAGTTTTAGAGAAATAGAGAATATCAATTACATAACAACTCAAATTTATACAAAGTTGATACAACTACAATAATATCTATTTCATAAACAATATAAAACTTTTAAATGTAGAGATTATTAATTTTTCATGATAAAAATATTCATGAATTATTAAATTCCCTTACCCGTCCTTTTATCATATGAAAACATTTTTAAAATGTGGAATGAGAAAAAAATTCTTAGTAAGAGATATATGATAAGGAATGAAATTGTTAGTCCATGAATATTTATAAACACGTGAATTCATATGAATCCTAAAAACATAATATCAATCATAAATCATAGTGGTAACTTGTGTTATCCATATCATACTTACATTGTAGCATTCACAACTACATAGTGAGTAACCTTCATGTTTATGTTTTAAATTCCCATAACAATGTATTCCATAAATCTCTTCTGAGAAACCTTATTCTTTAACACTATCTCATTACCCAACGCATTGGAGAGATATCATGGGCTCAACAACCCTTAGTTTTTCATGAAACCACCCATAAACATAAGCAATTCCCAAAAACCATAACATAATCATAACACATTAACAAGAATAAAGGAAAAAAATAATATTTCCACATTACAATCATAATATATAATTTCAAGATATTGATATATTCAATCCATTATCAAAAACATTTTCAATATCAAAATACCTAAAATGTAAATATGGTATTTAATTTTTTTAAAACCATTACACCTTGTAGAGGAATCCAAATACCAAATAATGGTCATAGTGGTGGAAAGTTCGTTGTCACCACATATGTTAAAAAAAATCATTTTTCATTTCCTAAAATGATTTGTATAAAAAAAATCCTTTTGAAAACTGTTGAATTAAATTAAAATTCAAAGGGTTTAATTATACACTGTATAAAATAAAGTGGTGAATAACATCAAAACATGCCACAATGAATGTAGATTGAGACAAAGTCCCTTAAAAAGATAGTATCACTAGATTAAGGATAAATCAATGACATAAATATATGTGAAAAAAATAAATACACCCAATATATGTGGATATTCAGTGTAAAACAATCATAGGTCATTCACACATATTCATGGAAAAAGAAAACCATTAACATGGATATTTAACTCAATGAATCGATATTTAGTTAAGATTTCCCTTACTATGAGTCTGAATAATGACATAGAATATTTATATATATATATACATAGATTAATTTATATTTTTTAGAACCTTTTTTATGTTTATTATTTCATTTATATTACTTATTAACATGTTATAAAAATTATATAATTATTTAAGTTCTTATCAGATGTATTGTCGATATTCCATACATGAGTAAAAAATGAGCACGGTTTTGATGTCACTAGTCCATGTGGACCTATGTATATCATATAGAGAATAGTAGAAATGAAATAATAATAACTTTTACTCATTAATCATACGTTTCAAATCTAACCATTAATTATGGTTATGAAAAATGAAAAATGTTATATTCATGGAGATGGTAGGCCGTATGTACACATGAGTAATGTTTTCATTTTTCATTAATAATTATAGAAGGAAGTTAGTTATTATTTTATATTTATAGAATTATGATAATATTATTATCATCATAATAATAATTTAAATATGATTATTTATATCATAAAAGTGATGTGGTGAATTAAAATAATTTACATCATTCTGTGGAGGTGATACTTCACACGTATGTAGGAATGACGTTATTGTTTTTATGTACATGAAAGGTAAGAACATAATTTAAATATTATTATTTTAAAATGATAAATATGTCATGAATATCAAATATGTGTATTAATTCCATCATTTTAACCAATCTTGATAGACTGTAATGGAAAACAAACTAAATTTATTCGCGGTGATGATAATTCACACGTACGCACGAATGATTAATTACCATCCCATTTGATGGATGTAGAGATGGATTTAGGGGATCATATTAACATAATAAAATCTCAGTATATTGAGGACACTGGAGTTATTATTTCAAATTTTAAGAATAATATTTAAAAGAAGTGGAATAATAAATAAAATAGAAACTCTTAAAAAATGATACCTCTTATTCAGTTGATCACATTTAAAAAACACCTTAAAACCACTAAAAAGGGTTTTATCCTGAACTAAGGCCTCAATAATGTGGAGAGTGATTATATAAAGTCATTTGGGAAGATATTAGATACACAAAACTCCCTTGTATGTGTGAGTACTAGAGAAGATATGGTACCTTTTACAGGAGAGGGGTGAGGCACACTTTGAAATTCTTAAAATATTAAATTAATATAAATTAAATTTCCATCCAAAAGATACCAAATTAAAATATATAGAATACAAGATGATTAGTGTTCTAAACACTCTTCACCAATAATTTTTAGACATGTGTTGATTTTATCTTAATCCGTATCATTTCGGAATACCCTTAATTATTATATTTTAATTTTAAAAGTGGTAAGAACATTTTAATTATTTAGAGTATATGAATTTCACTTTTATGAAAAATATTTATCATAATTGGACACATAATGAACTTTTAGACCTTATAATAGTAAATTTATGATCTCATAATAAATTTATGATTTTTAAATAATTCAATAAATTACAATTTTTTTAAAACACCAATTATGTCAATGTTTACACTATTCGGTTTATTGAATTTTAATAAAATCCAAAAAGAGAAATAACTACAAACCAAACCCTGGAATAGTCTTATAACATGTCTTATTCACCTATAAAAATAGTTCATGACATAAATTATGTTGAATAATATTTATTTTAATATTTATAATATTATTTATTGGAATCATTCATTAAAAAATAATTCAACACACCAACATTGTGTAATAATAAATTTAAATTATATAATATCTAAAAATTATAAATAAAATAATATGATGTAGAAAAACTTTTTATATTTTTAATTACTATTAATAGTCGAAATATCTCTTATATAAACCCATATGAAAATTGTTTTAGTACGAAGATATATGTTTATAATATATTTTCCATTACAATAAATTAAAAGTTATAAGTGTCATAATCACACCCAAATGGATTCCAATGGCCAATATTTCATCCCATAAGTTATCGTGGTTGGACATATCTCTTATAATAGGATTATTACAATTGTTGGGGAAGTTTTATAGGATTATAATAATATTTATACCCTTATCTAACTGATTTATACTTTAACTGTGGAAAATAAAAAAATTACTAAAGTTACAATTTATAATGTCCAAAAATAAATAGGAAATATTTACCTAATTTAAAAATTTTGATTCCAAATATGAAATACATTTCTCTAAATGAAAAACCTATAATATTTAGTAATTAATTTAAAATTAATTCTACTTGTCAAACCGATAAAATGAGTTTTTTAAAAGTAAAAATCATCAAAAGATTTGCATGTGTTTATATCAAATTTAAATGTGAAATTACCTCCAATTAATAAAGTTGTATTAAATTATAAAAATAATAATCCAATTAAAATTTAAAAACAATTAAAAGGTAAATCTAATTATATAGAAAAATAGATGAAATGAAAGTTTTGAATTAAAATGTAGTATTTTTCACTATTCACAAAAAATGATTTTTATTAGAAAAATACTAAAATTCAACCAAAGTAAATTTTGATGTCCCACTTATTAAGAAGAAATCTATTTTTTAAAATAGAACATATAAAAGTTTCAAAAACTATATTTAAAACGGGTTCACCATCAAAAAAAATGAACTCCCTTTAAAAAACATTTATAGTATTTTATGCTTAAAATTTAATTTATTTTCATTTTAAGCCTCTAAAATTTGTTAGATGAAAATAAAAACAATTAATAAACATGTGTAAATATAATATATTCAGTTCTGTTCATTCCCTCCAATACAATGACAAAACAATAACTACCGTTTAAAATAATAATACGTATAATGTATTATTTTTCAATATAACTCAGTGTTGTGTGCAACATAAGATTTCGGAGAATCCCATTGTTGCATGTCGAGTACGCTATCATACATAACATTCCCTTTTATGTAAAAATAATATCTAATTAATAAATATTAATAGATATCAATATTACTTATTTTATAATTACTTGGATTATTACATGCTTTCCCCCTTTTGGAAATTAAATCCTCACAATTTTAATTTGGGGTCGGTAACTATGATATGAATTTTAAAAATACATTTATTTAAATCCCACATCAAAAAAAGTGTCAATAAAAATCCAATTTAAAATAATTAAATTTATGTACAATGCTCACCCAAGAAAACACATACTAGGATTCCATGTAGGAAAACATGAATATAGAATGAAAACTAACCATCTTATTCTGATGGAGAGTAATATAATACATGATCAGGAGAATGTTAACAATCAGAAAACCACAAACTTATGAATGGTTAAATGGTCCTTGACTTCATTGTATGAAAAGTAAACCAAATAATTATTTGTTTTATGATAATTTTCATAATGTTAAGAAATTATTTTACTACGTAGAATAAGAACATAAATAAATATAATGACTTGACATGTATAGTTTCATCCCTTAATCAATTTCCACTACAAAATCAATTTTTCTATAAATGATGAGTATTTATGGTGAATTTTTCATTCCTGAAGCATAATAATCAACTTATAAAAAAATCATATCATCCATAAAAGGTTAACTATCTATTTATCATACCTTTAAACATTGAACAATACTAAAATGGTTTGTACAAGATTAGATAATTACCCCAAATTATTAAACCATTTTATGAATAAAAACTATTTTTAATCTCCAAAATTCACTAGTAATGTCCAAATATCAATAAAGACCATTCAACAAATAATTGTCTTTGAAATTCCTAAAAATAATACAAACTGAAATTGAAACCCAAAATTCAGAAGGGGTCGATCACATAGTTTTCCAATATAAATTTTAACATTTATCTATAATTAACAAAAACCACTCTTAATGTCTCATACCAAAAAGTAATTTCCCTAATAACATATTCTCCATGTTAGGTTAATAATTACCATAAATAACCTGAATCTCCATAACCCCACAATAAAAACATATATTCTTCCAAAATAAAATTAAACCATTACACCTCAAGTAAAATACCATTATAATCTATATTCCTTATACATATGGGGTTCCCAAAATAGTGAACTTCTTACAAAATAACATTTATCACTCAATCCCCAAATCATTTTCAAATACTAAGGATGTCCATTGGATAAAAAATAAGTTTAAAAATCTAATTATTTATATTCTATCAACTCATTTAACTAAAAAATGATGTTATATTAAACATGGACATCACCTAGGCTAGTGGTAGGTGATACACCCTTGTCACCCTTCAGTTATGGGTTTGATCCCCATGTCTATGGTAGATGTGATGGGTTGTCACCCATCCTATAGATTTTCCTTTTGATAAAACTATACCATTATTATAAAATACACCCAATATGAGATAAAATACTCAAAAAATAACCATAACATGGTTTAACATTAAATGACTTCTTATACCACTCATTTTCATCCCATCATGTAATGAACTCAATATCTTAATTCATGAAATCTTATATTTATTGATATATTTTTTTATTTCACCTCAAAATGATTTAATAAAACTATTCCCAAGAGAATGAACATCGTACCTTGATAATGGTATTCAACTGGTTTCATCATCATTTTGTTCACATTGATAGATGGTTCATGTATTGCAACAATGATTTAGATAACCATCAAAATCACTTACATCCATTTTCCAAATAAACCTTTTATAACTTGGTTCGTATGGGTGTTCTTAGAGAAATTGTTTTGGAAATAATCTTGTATGACATATAATTTCAAAACATTAGATAAGTCTTAATTTTTATAAAACATTTGGACTGATTTTGAGTTGAAAAATTCAATAAATAATCCTTTTAAATTACTATAAGTATGTGATGAAAGACTATATTATAAATGAAAATATAAATAGGTTACAAAAGGGTTTCCATCTTCATAAACTTTTTCAAAATCGTAATATGCTTCATAATCTTGTGATATGGTGAAATATCAAAAAAATACCTTCATAATATTTACATTTTTTGAAGATATTATAATATTGAGAAAATAAGATTTTATTAAAAATGACCCATGATCCATGATGGTATTGAGGTATAGTTTAGGTGTTTGATATCTCAAAATAATTATTTCAAGTGAGTTGTATGTTAGAAAATTTTTTAGAATCATCCATACATGACTTTGCAATAATAATTACAAGAAAGTCACCAGGAAGAGATAAGGAATGTTGTTTGAGATCCTCCTCCTTTCATTTGTAACCGGACTTCCTTGATCTGAAAAATTAATAGAACAAGGATTTAACCAAAAGAATAGAAATAGAATGTTAGCATATGTTTAACCAAAAATACTAATCCCTAAAGTGGTCTCAATCAAACTATGATACCAATTATAAGGCCCCATCCTTAAACATTACATAATCATGAGTTATGTCAAGAACATACATTGAGGATATTTTTAGGTTTATAGTTTTATAGAATTATAAAATAACTATTACATAACAAATAAACATTATACGAAGTGGATATAACTACAATAGTATCCATTTCTTCCACAATATAAAACATTAAAAGGAAAACATGATTTCTTTTTCTTGATAAAAATATTCTTCACTTCTTTATTTCCCTTGACCATCCTTATATCATGGTAAAAAAAATTAAAAACATGTGATGAGTACAAAAATCTTAGTAAGTTATATAATATAAAGAGAGAAATCCATAGTCCATGAATATTTTTAAACCCATAAAATCATATTAATCCTAAAAAACAATACAGAAATGATAAATCATAAAATTATTGTGTGGAATCAATATCATACATACATTTTAGCTTTCACAACTACATAGGGAGTAACCTTCATGGTTACGTTTGGAATTCCCATTACAGTATATTCCCTAAATCTCTTAGTATAAACCTTATTTTATAACCCCATCTCATTAACTAATTCATTTGAGAGCTATCACGGGCTCACCTTCCCTCAGTTTAACATAGAACCACCTATATAAATAAGAAATTCCAAAAAACCATAACCTATTCATAACACATTAACAAGCATAAAGGAAAAACTAAAATTTCCACATTGAAATCATAATATATCATTTCAAGATATTTATATAATCAATCCATTCAAAAAAATCGATACAAAAATACTTAAAATGGTGATACGGTATTTACTCTTCTTTTAAAAACATTACAGATTTTATTGGAATCCAAATACCAAATAATGGTCATAGCAGCTGAAAGGTCAATTTCACTACATATGTTAAAAAAACATTCATTTTTTTGTTTAGTAAAAATTTTCATATAAAAGAGATTCCTTTTGAAAACCATTGAATGAAATTAAAATTCGGAGGGGTTAATTATACACCGTATAAAATAAGGTGGTGTATATGATAAAAATCTTCCATAATGACATTTGATTGAGACTAAGTCCCTTATAATTATTGTATAATTAGATTAATGATAAATCAATGACATAAATATGTGTGAAAAATATAAATAAACTTAATATCAATGGATATTAAATGTAAAAAAATCATAGGTCATTCACACATATTCTTGGAAAAATAAAACCAATGACTTGGATATTTAACTTAATGAATGGAGATTCAGTTAATATTTCCCTTATTGTGAGTCCCACTCTTTATGTACAATCATTTTATTCATGGATAATAAACATAGATTAATTTTCTATATTCTTTAGAAACATTTTTTCAAGTTTATTATTTCTTTTATATCACTTTTTACCATGTTATAAAAATTATATAATTATTAAATTTTATATCGGATGTTTTATCGATATTCTGAACATGAGTCAGAAATGAACATTGTTTTGATGTCACTAGTCCATGTGGTCATAAGTCCATCATATCCAGAATAATATTCTGTGAAATAATCATCACTTTTATTAATTAATAATTTTTTAAATCAAACCATTAATTATGGTTATGATAAATGAACAACGTTATATTAATAGAGACTATAGGCCATATGTACACATGAGTAACATTTTAATTTTTCATTGATCATTATGAAAATAAGGTAATTATTGTGTTATATTTACAAAATTATCATTATATTATTAGAATCATAATAATTATTTAAATATATATATATCTATATCATACAAGTGATGTGTCAACTAATAGAACTATTGAGTCTCTCGCTTCGGATGAGAGTTCCCCTCCTAGGTTTTTCCTAGGTCCGGCATCTCCTTCCTCGTAGTTTTGGTTCTAAGGAGACGGTTCCATTCGAGTTCTTCCACCAGTTTTCTCCTCCTCTGGTTCAGCGTTGGCGGCGTTTTTCTGCAGTTGCATCATTTTCCTCATCTGCGTATGCGTTGGAGCTTTGGATCTACAGAGTTCTATGATGTTGCTGGATTTCCTTGGATTTCAAGGCTCCGAAGGCAGATTTGGTGTTCCGTCCCAATATTGAAACATTACAGGGTCGTATTTTCTCTCCCTGGGCTTCTTGTTGGTTGTTTGGGGCGTTAATTGTACCATCTGCGGCTCGCAAGGAATCGAGTGGGGAAGTCAATAACTGAGGCACATAGGGTCACGAAGTACTGGGAGCTCAGAGCGAGCGACCACATTGGGTAGGGGCTTTGGGAGGTCTCGTCCCGTGCATATCAAGGTCTGCAAAGACTTTGGGATCCACTTTGCCCGTGATGTTCTTGAGAGCGCGACTGTTGTTTCTGTAGGGAGGTTTTAGCGTGAGTTTTCAACTGCGCTAGGTTTTATTCATGAACTACAGGTGTAATTTCATCCTTGAAGGGTGCTGAGGTTGCTCACACAGAGGATGGTAGCAACGCGCAGGTGTTTTATGTGAGTGATAAGCGCGTAGGGGCTATTCGCGCTCAGTGGGGATCGCGTAGGGTTTTGTTTTGTAGGTACAGAGCGCGTGGGTATTGTTCACAGGTGATGAGCGTGCAGGTGCTGTGCGCACAGGGTTAGGATCGCAGAGGGATTTGAGTGCTTGGTGGATCTCACACAGGTGGCTTGAGTGCGTGGGTGTCACTCGCATTGGGTGGGGATCGTGCAAGGACATAAGTGTTAAGGTGGTTCTCGCACGGTGTGTTGAGAACGAAGGAGTTAATTTCAAAGGGTCATGATCGTGACTTTTTGTGGTGTGACTACGGTGTTCAGCACATACATTTTATTTTCAATGATTCTGACCACGAAGCTGATACCCACATTTGGTTTTGCTACCAGACAAAGGAGAGCTGGCATGATGACTGTCACCAGACCGATGAATTTTGAGTTGTGGTGAGACTTTGGCTCATTCTTTTGAAGTCTCTGTGGTTTGTGCGGCATAGTTTTGATTGAGGTAAGGATCCTTGTACGTGAGAGTTCTTGGCTCGTGAAGGGTCTAGTTGAGAGGAAACTTTGAGGTGGTGCTCCTTGTTTGTCATGGAATCTGAATTGGTAAATCAGTGGAATAAACTTTCGTCGACTGACAAAGAGAAAGCATCAATCATCACACGAAAAAATGAAGATTCCTTTATGTCACACCACATATCGCTCCTGGTGGTAGGGAAATTATTAGAAAAAATTTCATTCAACCTGGGGGATTTAAAAAATATGCTGAAAAACTTATGGAGATTGGAGGATGGCATTGCCATGCGTGAAGTGGGAGACAGGACCATTGTTTTCTAATTTTTCAACAATAAAGATAAAGAAAAGGTGCTCAAAGGTAGACCATGGTATTTTGATAATCAACTCATTCTCATGGATGAATTTTTAGGGGGTAAGAAATTCATAAAATTAAACTGACTCGCTCACCCTTCTGGATACAAAACAAAGGAATTTTGTTTCATGGTAGAATAGAATGTGTTATGTGAGAAATTGGAGAACGTGTTGGTAAATTTATGGACTGGGAACAATCTGACCCCATTCACTTGGGACTCGTGGGGAGGATCAGAGCCTTATTTTATGTGACATAACTACTTATGAGGGGTCTGATCTTATCAATTGATGATTCAAATTCCTGGATTTATTTGGAATTTGAAAAACTACCAATTTTTTTGTTTTTTCTGTGGGAGTATCGGACACCTCGAGAAAGTTTTTGATATGAGAAAGGAGAATAGAGAAGGCACCATAATCTTGCAATACGGTCCTTGGCTTGGCATAAAAACAATAGGATTTATGACTATTTATGAAGTAGAAAAACAAAAGGATCGTGACCGAATAACGAAGGCCTTTTCCAAGAAAACTGAACCAAAACTCAATAACATCATCATGCTAAGACCATCGGTTTTTTCAGGGGACAATCATGACAACCAGCAAGCAGAAGGAGGGTCTTCGGACAACACAATGAATGGGGCCATAACTAGGGACAAGAATGCAAGTCAGAGTCCGGACCAGGCCATTTTCTCAAGTCCGACCCCTGCACCCATGAAAGATAGCGTCTCACCACCATTTGGACCGAGGTCAAAATGTAAGGAACCACCTAACCCAGTTTCTGACCCTAGGAAACTTTGCATCGTATCAATAGAGTCTGCTCCTAGGACAGTGTCTAATGCTCCAGGGATTAACCTCATAGATGAAGCAAATACGAGTGGGATTAAAACATCAGGTTCCTTTACTCAACGGACATGGAAAAAGGGAAAATCAAGGTGATAGGAGTGGTGATACTACCAATGAAAAATACAAGGAACAAAAAAGACATCTGGAGGATAGTAAAGTGATTGAACGCCTCCCAAAAGGTGGAAAGTGGTAGGCGATGGACAGTTCTATGAATTCTCAGAGGCAGAGTCGACTATGTCCCAGCCCCTCCTAGAGAAATAAAAATCTTATGTTGGAACTATTGGGGTCTTGGAAACCCACGAACGGTTCGGATGCTCCAGCGCCATTGCGAACAAAGTCACCCTGATATTGTTTTTTTGTTCGAAACCATGTTGGATTACAAGGACAACAAGTGAATTTCTCTCAAATGTGGGTTCCAGGGTTGCCTCTCAGTTCCCCACCAAGGCCACTCAGGGGGACTGGGCCTCCTCTGGAATGAAAATTTCAACGTCATAATCCTCTTGTACTCGGTGCATCATGTGGCTGCTTCCATCCATGATGACCTCTCACGACCTTGTAATTTTGTGGGTTTCTATGGCTGGCCTTCACAAAAAGATAAATAGAAATCTTGGGAACTTCTCTTCTCTTTACGACAAGGTATTATTGACCCTATCCTCTTCGGTGATGATTTCAATGAGATTCTATTCTATCATGAAAAACATAATGGAGCACATCATCCCTTTGCATTGATGGCAGGCTTTAGTGATGCACTCTCTAGGGAAGACTTGGCTGATCTAGGCCATGAAGGCAGCCCCTTCACCTAGTTTCGGGGGAACACGGAAAGCACACGCATTGTGGAGCGCCTGGACAAATTTCTGGGATCGACGGAATGGACTAATATCTTCAAGATGTTTTATATCGCCCACTTGGCTCTGAACTTTTCGGACCATTTCCCTATCGTTATCGACTTCTCTCATAGTGTCCGCAATTCAAGATGTGGGAAACCCTTCCGGTTTGAAAGCTACTGGGCCAAAGACCGTGAATGTGAAGAAGTTATTCGATCGTGTTGGTAGGGTGGAAGTGAATACTTCAATTTTAACCTCAAGCAGGTGGCTGCTAATCTGAGATCATGGAGAAATAAAAAATTTTGCCAACCTAACAAGCAGTGTAACTCCCTTGAACAAAAACTCACTGGCCTTCTTGCCCAAACCCCAATGGATGATATTCTCTCCAAAATTTCTATTATGCAAAGTGAACTGGATGCGGATCTTCGCATTAAAGAAATCTTATGGGCTATGAGTGCATGAGAAATTTTCATCAAATAAGGGGATGAAAACACCCGTTACTTTCACCAGAAGGCTTCTTCCAGGCGCCGCAAAAACAACATTTCGGTCCTCACCCACCCTGATGGGGGAACGGTGACCAACATTGAAGGTATCCACAATATTATTTCATGTTATTTCCAATAACTCTACACTGCAGGAGAGTCTATCTTATCATCAGAGGTTGAGTCCTGCATCAAACATGTGATTACTGATGAGATGAACCGCCATCTCACAAAATATTTCACGGACGATGAGATTCGTCAGGATCTCAAGAAAATCCACTCCATAAAAGCCCCCAGTCCTAATGGATTCCATGCTCTATTTTTTAAGCAATATTGAAAAATTATTGGCCCTGACATATGCGTGACATTGAAAGACATTTGGGATGGGGAAATAAATCTCTTCTATATTAATGAGACCATTCTTACCCTTATCCCAAAGATAAAGAAACCCCTTGAGGCCTCAGACTTGAGGCCTATCAGTCTCTGTAATGTATCCTACAATATTTTCTTAAAGGTCATGGTTAATCGTCTTCTCACGTGGTGACCTGTTATTATATATGAAAATCAAAGTTCTTTTGTAGCAAAGAGGATTATCACAAATAATTCCCTTGTGGCCCCTGAAGTGTTTCATTCTATGAAAATGTGATCCGTTGCGAAAAGAGGCATTATGGCTTGGAAACTAGATATTAATAAGGCCTATGATCGAGTGGAATGGCACTTTATCTAGGAAGTCATGACAAAAATAGGATTCTGTCCCAAATGGACAGATATGATCATGAAATGTGTTTCATCCTTCACTTTTTAGAATAACATTAATGGTGGACTCACCCAAGGCTTATAAACTACTCGTGGCCTCCGCCAGGGAGATCCCCTTTCCCCCTTTCTCTTCATCCTTCTGGCTGACGTCTTCTCTAACCTCATTTCCTTGGCCACTGTCTCAAAAGGGATTCATGGGGAAAAGGTTTGTCGGGCCAGTCCACCTGTCTCACACCTCTTCTTTGTCGAAGAGTGCCTTCTTTTCTCCAGAGATACTCATAAATAATGCATCTCTATATTCCAGGTGATCCGCCTTTATGAGAGGGCTTCTGGACAAGCAATCAATCCAGCCAAATCAGAAATCTCTTTCAGTTCTGGAGTCCCACCAACCAAGAGATCAGAGCTTTGTCTTACTACAGTCATTCAAATGGTTGAAAAACACAAAAAATACCTCGGGCTTCCCACCATTGTTGGTCATGCAAAAATAGGAATTTTCTCCTCTATGGTGGATAGAATAGAGAGAAAAAATCCAAGGTTGGACTCCGAAAATAATCTCAAAAGTGGGGAAGGAAACACTCATTAAAGTCGCTCTGCAGTCCATCCCTAGAAATATTATGTCCATGTTCAAGATACCTAGCATGCTTGTTGACCATATCCACTCCAGCATTGCTAAATTCTGGTGGGGTCATAATAATGGCTGGAAAAAATTTATTGGGTTTCTTGGAAGTCACTTTGCACCCCTAAAATAGGCAGCAGAATGGGATTTCGAGACCTCCGACTCTTTAAAGATGCCCTTTTGGATAAAAAAGGCTAGCGCCTCATGATTAATCCATCCTATCTTTGTGTGTGGATTCTTCATGAAAAATAATTCCCCCACTTGGACTTCCATAACTCCTCCCTTGGCCCCCACCCCAGCTATCTATGGAGAAGCCTTTGGGGATCATGAAATTAACTTCTTAAAGTTATGGGCTGGAGGGTCGGAGATGGTATGAAAATAAATATTTGGACCGATCCTTGGATGATTGATAAATATGGCTTGCAAGCTACTTCCCTCGTCGTTCTTGGCTATGAGAACGCCACTGTTTGCTTCTTCTTCGACAATCATGGTTCTGGGTGGTGTATTGATAAAATCAACTCATGGTTCAACAAAAGGGACTGAAGGATCATTATTAGCATCCCCTATGTGAAGAAGGTGGGGCTAGACTGTCCCTTCTGGAGAAATGATTTCTCTGGATCTTATACGATGAAGTCAGGGTACATTCTTGCTCTCGATACTCAAAGTAAGGAAAGGGGAGGGATCTGGAAAACCCTTTGGCATCTTAAGGTCCCCTCAAAAATCTATTTTTTCTGGTGGAAGGTTTGCACAAATATTCTTCCCACTATGGACTTCCTCACCCTCTGACATGTCACGAATGACAAGCATTGTCTCATCTTCTCAGGAGAAATCGAATATCCTCTGCATGTGATCACCCATTGCCCATGGGTGAAAGAGATCTGGACATTTTGGAGCTCAAATCTAGAGATTATGTTGGATACGGCACCAGACCTTCCGACACTACTGATGATGTGGTTTTCTTCATTTACTACGGACAAAGTTGCTTAATTTTGTATCTTGGAATGGATCGTCTGGGTGTGACGCAATGAATTCGTCTCTAATCACATTGCAAAGCCCCCCAGGTTCTGGATTGAATGGGCCTCATCCTGGATTGAGGGGTGGAATCAAGACTCTAACCATCATGGACTCTTTGGTACTCACACAGCTGCTTCAAGATGGTCCCCCCCAGATGGAATCCTCAATATTAACATTGACACCTCTCTCTCCATCGATGGTTTTGTCGGAATTGGACTTGTGGAACGGGATTATCATGGTCAGATCATTGCATCCAAACATGAATCTCACCACGCTCTCTGGGAGCCCGCTGTTGCTGAAGCCTTCGTTGTCCTCACTGGGCTGACGCTTACAAATGATCGAGGATGAAAAGATATTCACATTGAATCTTATTGCCTCACCATCATCAATGCTATTGGGTTTAATGATGGCAGCCTCCCTTCTTTTGGCCCCATGATTAGGAACATCCAGTCTCTTAGTCCATGCTTCAAAACCTTCCCCTTATCCTTCCTTAAAAGGGACGGAAATGAAGAAGACCATCACCTGGCGTCTTTCAGCACGTCTGGCATGAATCATCTCTGGCTTGAACACTTCCCTTATTGGTTGCATGACTATGTAACTGCTGACCTTCACAATTAATATATCATATTCCTTTTTCAAAAAATAAGTGTTGTGTTGACTAAAAATGATTTAGATCGCTTCGTGGAGGTCATTGTTCACACGTACGTAGGAACGAAAATATTGTTTTTATATGCATGTAAGGTAAGAAAATAATTGAAATATTATTATTTTAAAATGACAAATATTTCATGAATATCAAATATGAATATTAATTCCATCATTATAACCAATCTTGATAGATGATAATGGAAAATGAACTAAATCAGTTCGTGGGGGTGATAATCTACATGTACACACAAGTGATTAATTCCTTTCATATTTTATGGAAGTATATATGAATTTAGGGGATGATATTAACATAAAAAACATCTCATCATATTGATGAAACTATATTTATTATTTTATCTTTTAATAAGAATATTTATAGGAAGTGTAAGAAGAAATAAAATAGAAACTCTTAAAAACATGACACCTCTTCGCCAGTTGATCATTTTTTAAGAACACCTTATCACCTCTAAGAAGGGTATTATTCGTAAAATAATCCATGAATAATGTAGAGAGGCATTATAGGAATAGTTTTTATAATATATTGTCTGAACCAAAAGGATTTAGAGGAGTGAGTACTAGAGAAGAGAGGGTACCTTTTATAGTTATGGGGAGGGGTACGCTTGGAAATTTGTAATATATTAAATTAATATAAATTATTTTTAGTCAAAAATCTTAAACAGTAAAATATGTATAACATATAATGATTATTTTTCTAAATTATCTCATCTAATAATTTTTAGATGTGTATTCATTTTATTTTAAATCTTATCTTTTCGGTTTACCTTTAATTATTCTCTTATAATTTTAAAAGTGGTAATAACATTTTAATTATTAAGAGGCTATTAATTTTAATTTTATGAGATCAATTTCCCATAATTGGAAATATAATGAAATTTTAGAACTTATCATAGTCACATTGTTATTTTAGAATATGTTTATGAGTTTAAATAATTTCATAATTTTTGTAATTAATATTTTCATAAAACATCAATTATTTCAATTTTTTACACAGTTCATTTTATTGAATCTTAATTATATCTAAATAGAGCGATAACATCAAAAAAACACTTGAGTAGTCCTATAACATGTAATATTCACTTATAAAAAAATTTGATGACATAAATTATGTAAAATAATATTTATTTTGATATTTATAATATCATTTATTTGATTCCATCATTAAAGAACAATCATTGCATCGTCATTGTGCCATAATTAAATTTAATTATTTAATTTGTAAAAATTATAAATAAAATAACATGATTTATTAAATATCTATATATTTCTTATGAATGTTTACAGTCTAAGATATCAATTATATAAGACCATATTAAAATTGTTTTAGTAATAAGATATTTATTTATAACATATTTTCCTTTACATTAAATCAAATGTTATAAATGTTATAATCGCACCCAAGTGGCTTCCGAAGGCCAAAGTTTTGCCCCAAGGGTTATCTTGATCGGCCATATCTCATACAATAGAATTAAGACATGAATTAGAGTATTTTTTTTATTATTATTATATTATTTTTACCATTATTTACTTGATTTACCCTTTCATCCTTGAAAATAAAAACAATTACTAAAGTTACTATTCACAATGTCCAAAAATAAAAGGCACCTATTTAAATAATTTGGATCTTATGATACCAAATATGGAATCCATTTTTTCAAAATCAAAACATATAAATTTCAGTAATTAATTTAAAATTAATTCCCATTTTGAAAATGAGAAAATGGGCTTTTTTAAATGTAAAAATAATCATATGATTGGCTTTTGTTTATATCAAATTTAAATGTAAAATTACCACCAATGAACAAAATTTTATAAAATTATAAAAACATAATCCAATTAAACTTTAAAACCAATTAAAAGAACAATAAAACTATATAAAAATAGTAGAAAAAACATTTTTGAATTAAAATGCAGTATTTCATCACTATTCATTAAAAATGTATTTTATAAAAAAATATTAAAATTAAAACAAAGTAAATTTTGATGCCCTGCTTCTAAATAAGAATTTTATTTGTCAAAATGAACATATAAAATTTTCAAAATCTATATTTAAAAAGGTTTCTCCATCAAAAGGATGTAAAAAAACCTTTTAAAAAATATTACAGTATTTTATGCTTAAAATTTGATTTAATAACATTTTATGCCTCTGAAATTTATTATATGAAAGTAAAAACATTTAAAAAATGTTTAAACATAATATAGTTAGTTCTATTAATTCCTGCAAATACAATTCCTAGGTGATGACTACCATTTAAAATAATAATTTTAATAATGTATTATTTTTCATTATAACTCAGTCTTGTGTGAAACATGAGATTTCAGAGAAACCTGTTATTGCGTGTAAAGTATTATATCATCCATAGTGTCCCCTTTTATGAAAAATTTTTATCTAATTCATAAATATTAATAGATATCAAAATGTCTTATTTTATAATTATCTAGGATGTTATAATGATAATTACTATAGATTGAAAAATGGACCATAAATGAATCATAGTTAGTATATACAACAATAAAAAAAATTATTGGATGAATATAATATGTTTCTAAAAATTTATATAATTTAATAAAATATTAGTTTTATAAAATATCAATAATATCATTTTTGGAACTATTAATTTATTTTGACTATTATAACACCAAGAAAACAAATGAGATTCAAATAAAATGAATAAAACGTATATAATATGTAAAAGTTTTCTGAAAATTACCAGGTCTCATTAATTTCTTCATATTATACCTCTTTTAATATTTTTAATGTCATTTATTTTATTTTTCCATTATTTGAATAATTATTGTGTCAATAGTATGTAAGAATTTAAGGTGATTATTTATTAAATAAAATGAATAATAAATTTAGATAATGAATATAAATGATTGAAAATTAAAAATAATATTTATAATTAAAAATATCCTCTAGTTAAAAAATTGTTTAAAATGTTATTGTTATTAAAAACATGATTTTTGACATTTCTTTCTTTTATTTAAACCAAATTTTATAAATTTTATAATCACATTAAAATGGAAAAAATGAAATATATTCTAACTTTGGATTTAAAGGAATAATAAATACTCATAAAATAATATTTCAACAAGTTTTATGGTCATTTTATATTCTTTATAAATTAATTTTTATCATTAATTATATTATTTTCCCTTATCCGTGCCAAAAAACTATTACCCTAGTTTCTAAATATATTGTAAAAAATAAAATGGAAATATTGAAAAAAAATTGGCCCAGTTATTTAAATTATAGAATCCATTTTTCCAAATTCAAAAGATAGAGTTTGAAGAAGTAATTAAAAATAAAACTAAAAAAATGATGAAAAAATATTTTTTAGAAAAATTCATTTTATTAGTAAAAAATGTTTTTATATTAATTTAAAGTTTATTTTCCATTTGAAAATCCATAATTTTATTATTTTAAGTAAAAATTGAAAAAATAATTTTTTTGACTAATCTAATTTTTATTTTTAAATTTAAAATAACTGAAAATAAAATATGATTCTCAATTAAATAAGTATTTTTCACAATTCATTAAAAACATTATTTTTTTAGAAAATTCTCAAAAATATATCCTAAAATAAATTTTACTTGATGAATTAAAAAATTAATTTTATTGAATAAAATAAATATTCTAAAATATATATATTAATTATAATATTTACTCACAAAATGAATAAAATCATTTTTGAAGAAAACATATTGTTGACACATAAAATGTATTTTTTAAAAATGGAGTGATAATTTATATAAGATTATTCCAAAAAAAATATTGATTAGGAAATTTAAAATTATTTTTTCATTTTGTTAATACTATTTGTATGTGAAAATTCAACAAATACCTTATACATGTCACATATAAATAGTAAAATTTTGTGGTTCAGTTATGCTTGGTGTCATAGATTTTGTATCCTATCGAATATATTCATTTTTTGAATATAATGAGATATTAATCAGAATCTGGAAAATCCCAATTTCACTAGATCCAACTAAGAACATTATTCATACCAGTAGATCTCATGTGATACTCAAGATTCTTCTATGATAAAGCCTTTGTTAAAGGGTACACCATGTTTTCCTCTGTGGATATTATACTCACTCCAAATTCACCCCATTGAAAAAAATACGTCAATATGTAAAACATATAAAGAATGTGACTTATCCTATGATGTGACATTGGATACATGGAAAGGGACACCACTATAGTTTTATAAGAGTAAATTGTGAAAGCTTCATTACTATAAAGAACCACATGATGATTTTGGTTAAAGTTTCAATTCATACATCTTCCTTGGGTTAATTAGAACCCAAAATATACTTTGAATATGTTTTAGAATCGTTAGAAATTGTCCAGTTTGAACCCTTCTAACTCACATCTCCTTTGTTGATAAAATTGATAAATCCATACAATGTTGTCAGATTATTCTGACCTATCTGAAAAATTGAATCTGTATAACCCATAATGACTGGCTCATCCTATCCTCAATACACCTAGAATATATCCTTAGTTATCCATATATACATAATACTAATATAAATTGTATTCCAATGTTTTTCACCTGGATCTACTTGATATCTTCCTACCATGTTCAAAGTATAGAAAATAAAAAACCTTGTACATAACATGGAATACATGAAGAATCCTATCAAAGAAGAATATAGTATCTTAATAAATCTCTCCATTTCCTCTTCTGTCCGAGTAAACAGTTTATTTTATAGATTCATACCATGTGACCCAAGAACCAATCCCATATTTGATTCTCCCATACTGAACCAATTCAGTATATAGTTATTGTATGTGCCATTACTTGGTCTGAACTACCTCTTGGAAATATCATGAATAATATTGATCCCTAGAATGTAGGTTTCCTCGCCTATGTCCTATGTGGAGAAGCACTTTCTAAACCATTTCATAACCTCATATAAGAATGGTATATAATTTCTAATTAGTAATACTTCATCAATATACACTACTATTAAAACAACTTTACTACCACTAAACCAATTATAATAACATGGATCACATTAATTCTTAATAAAACAAAATTCTTGTATAGAATCATGAAATCGAATGTTCCATGAACTAGATGCTTTCATTAATCCCTGAACTGATTTATACATCATACATGTCTTTTTACAATATACTTGAGTCACAAAATCTTCTGGTTGTTTCATATACAAATCATCTTAATGGTTCCCAGTAAGGTATTAAATTTTTAACTTCCATTTTCTAAATCACATTTTCATGGTAATTAACAATAGAAAACAAAATTCTGAATGATTTAAGCATGGAGAAAGATAAAAGGTTTATTTATAGTCAATTCCTTGACATTTTATAAAATCATAGACACCAGACATGTTTTATTTGTATTTTCATTACCATCCATGTCTATACTTATTTTTAATACCCATTGACATCCAACATGATTTAAATCATTTGGTTGATCTATTAGAATCCAAACATGGTTTTGATATTGGGAATCCAATGCAGAATTTTTGGATTCATGACATCATCCATTTTCTGATCTCTCTACCACATCCTTATAGATAAGATGGTCATAGTTTCTAACTAATCAAGATTCACCATCATTTTTGACTAGAAACCCACGTTTCTTTGATTCACTTACCTCTCTAACAATCCACAATAGTGCTTGTGTTTTAGGAAGAATTTATTCCATGAGGACCTAGGGAAGTAATTCCTATACCAAATATTGTGTATCTTGGGAATCTCCTTCATTAATGTCATTCCTTATCCAAATATCATCCTTGAGGATGTACACCCTCTCAAGAAAATCATACTTTATATCAAAAGTTACACTCTTTTATAAATATTTGTATAGATAGTATCTCATTATTTCATTCGGAGACAAAATAATGATACACAATTTTCCTCATGGTGCTAGTTTGTTTTTTAATATACCCTTAACAAACACCTCACAGCCCCATGCATGATAATGTGATAAAATTGGGTTCTTTATACTCCATAACCTGAAGGGAATACTATTTCATGATTTGGTTGGTACTTATTTTAGTAGCTATAATTCGTTTTATAATATATATCCATAAATTAAAAACAGAAGAATTTCATGAATCATCATTGAACTTAAAATTTATAAAAAGGTATAGTTCCTAAATTCAGTAAAACCATTCCATGGTGGTGTATTAGGTAGAGTGATTTGAGATAAAATCCAATTTTCTAGGAGAAATTAAATAATGTCTTGGTCACTATATTCACCTCCTAGATCCAATAAAGTGTTTTTTATCTTCAAACCATGACCACTATATACCTTGTTCTTTAACTCCATTAAGTTATCAAAGTATTCATGCTTATACCTCATTAATTATATATATACATATATAAAAAATTAATCTATAAAATTAATCAAGTATGAGTTCCAACCTATGGTCTCTACAGGAAAAGGTCTACACACATAAGTGTGTGAATTTTTTTGATGTTTTTTGGCCTTTTCACATTGACCACAAAATGTTGGTTTGGTAATCTAACATTGTAAATAAGTGTGACATCATTCATGTGTCAAAAGAAAAAAAGAGTCTATGTAACCCTCTTGATAGATCTTTGTCAAACGCATATCATTTTTATGATCAAGATGATGATTCCATAACTGGGTGTCATATGAGTCGTACATATTTGTTTCATTATAAAGTTCAAATATTTGTTTTTTTAATTCAATACATAAATACCATCATTCAATTGTGCCATACCATAACATATTATATCAATAAAATGTGTAAAACATTATTTCCAATGATGAAAATAAATATATCTATATCTAAACAAGAAATGAAGATAATGTTCTTGGTAACAATATGAATATAATAACAGTTCTTTAATACCAAAATAAATCTTGTTGGTAATGTGATATGGTAGTCTCTAATGGAATATACATCCAACCACTCTCCATTGGGTTCCTAGAGATCCACCTCATGTCTATTAATCTACTAAATTATACTTGAATCATGTATTTGGATACCAATGATAACACCATAGCCAGAATTTAATACACATATTATAGATATGGCATGATTAATATAAAAAACAAATGAACATGATGATTTCCATTGGTACTATTACTGGGTGAAATTCCACCTCAAATAAACCCGTGTGCCACATGAAAAACATATCACATCTAGTTATTTTCATGGACTTTGGATCTTCTTCTATTGGAAGAAATTTTATCCAAATCATTAGACATAGAAGGATTCTTCGTCTAGTTTCATTGTTATCACTCTTCATATTCACCATAACTATAGTTGTTTTTCACACCCTATGTCTTCATTAACATGGAAAATAAGTGTAAAAAGTTTCCAAAGTGACTTGTCACTATTTATCATATTATAAATCAAAATAATATTGGAGAAGTATTTAGGTAATGGAGAACTAATTAGATATGTGAATTTCTCATCATGGATCTTAAACCCCAAGATGTCTGGGGGATCAATATAGATTTTTTGACTATATGTGCCCTAACTGGTACATAATCTCCAATCCTTCATGTGAAATATGAATTTGAGATCTCATATCTCTCTGATCTGTTATTCTATTGATATAAATCCCTAAGGGGAGTAATGATGCTATGTGAATCCATATAATCATATTTATTTAGAATATATTTGGAAATAGAGGATATCAGAAAACATTGTACATCTATAGTATTGTCCACCTACATTAAATAGAGAGATTATAGCAACCCAACCTTTTATTACATTACAATTACATAATTTTAAAGATAAAAAACATAATAGTATTAAACATAGAGTATCCCAAGGGTTAGTGTCTTGGGAAAACAAGGACCACACATAACAATTACAACATCAACCATAAACATTTATTTAATTTCTTCTTCTCTAGCTTCTTATTTTCACTTGTCCTCTCCTAAGTACATGTATCCACCTAAGGATATAAATCAAAATGGGTGATCTATAAGATCAGTAAGAGGATAGATAATAACAATATAGCATGGGGTGAGTATAATAATAACATGGGAAAAAGATCATGAACATGAGAGGAAGCATAAATATAAGACTTGAAATGTGGTAATGCATAAAAATGAAACATCATATCTTAGTGGTTAACTACCACACATACTTGTGAACCAAGCTAGAATCTTGTTCACACATCATTTCACATTTACTAATGAGATTCATCACTTTACCCAATGCATTGTAGGGCTGTATAATTCTGTGCACACCCGTCACATTCAAACATTCATATTACGCTATATAATTCCAGGAGCACCTGTCACCTCATAATATTATCATTTGAAGGCATGCCACATATAATATATATCAATAATGAACATAACTAAACCATGGTATGGAATTGGTTTCATCTCATAAGAATACATTCATAATATTTGGGTTCCCAAAAGAAAGAGGGAACAACTTACTTGATACAAGAAACATCAACCATAAATGAGAGGTAAAAGTTGAGTACTTAAAAGAAGAGTTCTTTGGGAAAACATTTTGTTTGACATAAACTTCATTAGAAAAATTTTATATCCCAGAAAATATAAGATAATGATGAAAAAATGATTTTTAAGAAGTTACCATACTAAATTTGAGTGAAAGAGGGAGAAACTGAAGAAAGAAAATTGGGTTCGAGATTTTCCCCTTACCTTGTATCTGAATGCTTCCTTCTCTTTAATGTCCTCTTAAATCCTCCTCTTAAGATTCTCCTTAAGGAAGCTAGGCTTGGTCTTTTGATGAGACCAGCAGCTCTTGACGTGGGATAGGGGCGAAAAAAAATGTTTGGGCAGAGTTTAGAGAAGTCTTGGAGCTTGAGAGGTGTGAGGAAATGAGGGTGTGAAGGGTGGTTTTTATAGTGGAGGGGAGAGGGGCTTCCTTAATATAAAATTCATTAGTTTATTAATTTCCCCTAAGACAAGGAATAATGAGTCTTGAATGACCAATAATAGTAATTTTATCATTTTATCCCGAACCAAGTGGTCTTACATCAGTAGAACATAACACATGACTCTATAATTCACTTAGTTAGTTTATTTTTGTAAATTATGGTATTTCACTATTCATCAAAAATTCAAGTATTTCAAAAAAATCCCAAAAAATTACCCCAACTATTTTTCAACGTGAAGAATCCAAAAATGAATTCCATTTTTCAAAAATAATTTTCTAAATATTATTAATTTAATCTTTAATTAAAATCATGGTTTATTCCTAAAAAACAGTTTTAAAACATTTATTTACTTATTCAAAAATATAGGTACATCATACTATCACTTGAATATTATATTTATAATATCATAGGTAAGGTTAATATTAATTAGGGTATATCACTATTCATAAGGGAATGTTATTATTCATAAGGGTAGGTTACTATTCACCAAAAAATATTATTTTTTATTAGACTCCAAAAATCGTCTTGAACGCAACTGTGTATGTCAAATTTTCAAAATTCCAAACACAGAAGTGAAAAACTTATGTTTAAAGGTCACTTATCACTTAGTAGTTCATTATTTTGTGTTTTCATGTTATTTTATGACATAATTATAAGAAGGTAATTTCCATTGAAAAACTTTGGGTTGTTATAGGGATACTTTTTCCTCATTTTCCTCAATGGAAATGAACTCAGTAAGAGGGATCTCCAGTACATAATTTATTCTTTAATGGAATTATGTAATGTTAAAGTGCCTATCCAATTCATGGAAATTTATAGTAATGTTAAGGTTATCCTTATATATTATGGATGGTAGTGATATTGTCTAAGTTGTTTGATTATCAATTTCTATAAATTAAGATAAAGTTATTCGAAATTTTTTTATTACAAAACTAGATTAAAAAATTTAATATTTATTAAATTATTATTATTCTCCCACTATTTATCTAACCATAATATAGCCCATCATAATTTTTAGAATATATTTTTACATATATATTCTAGTAGAAATGATCTATATTCCCCTTCTTAGGATCTAGGCATGTGCCTGATAGGATATGAGAATGATTTTTGGAAGGTGTAACTTGCCAACTACATTAAATCATAGTTCCTTGTTATATTTACTTGAATCGCCATTATTGAAATTCTATTTTAGGATTTTCTTATCCTTTAACTCTAACACACACCATGTACTACTCAGATAGTCCAACCATTATTTTTATTATCTTCTACCAATTGAAAAAACCAAGAATAAATTTCAATGATAATTAAAATCACATAGACATGGTATGTTCATGATATTAGAATAATGAGGTCAATTTTAACTTGTATAGAAAATAGATAAGATGACTTAATATTTTAGTTTTAGGTATTTTTGTTCTATATGTGTAAAACCCATTATTTACATTTTCATAAGACTAGTTAATATTATGTTTATTTTACTTATGTGATTAAGTATGTTTGATAATAAATTTATTCATAATCTGATTATATTTCATTCCATCTTTCATACATGAAAACTCATTTATATGGGGACTATGTAGCATCAGCATACATAATAAATTATCCATAAAACTAATAGAAAAAATATATATATTTGGAATGATCATGAGATGATATAGTGTTTATCTTATCTAAAAGATGATAAACTAACCCTCTACCATTATGGAAAACATACCATGAACCATAACTTAGTTCATGTTGTAACATCTCTCATTTTATCCCATTTATCATCTTGACTGGTTTTACCTCGGGTCCTTAACTTAGAACTTCATCAATACATAATATTTTAATAACACATAGGTGAGGGGATCCAAACGGATTAGATAAAATGAGTTTATATAAAAGAAACCATGGGTATGTAGGCCCTTACATAATAATGTAAATGAGATGACTCTGAGGCCACCAATGATAATTTAAGAATAATAAATTCATATAAACCAATGACATACAAGGGTTATTCTAATCTCTTGTTCATCCACACATTAAGTAACATGCATATGTTTTCAATATATTTATCAATTACATATATTTTTTAATTATTTAAAATAACATTGCACAAATTTATCTAATTAATTCAAATTATATTAAAACAATACAACCATCAAAAACTCACCATGATCTATAATTTAAAAAATAATAATTTAAAATTAATATAGTTCAGAAGTGTACTTGGAATAATCATTTTGTATTCATTGAAAATTTTATCACAAAACATTAATTTAATATATAATTAAATATCCTTTTACATAGAGTATACTTTTGAAATAATGACCTATGTAACACATTATCAACATGTTTAATTATACATTTAAATTCAACTTTTGGTGAAAATTTATAAATAATCATGGATGAATACTACACAAACTATAGTATTTTACATGGAATATTATTGTCTTCTACTCATTTGTACAGAACACGCCTTGGGATAGGGAATGTTCCCAACCATGGAAAACCATTTGGTACATAGTGTGTAGTCCAACAAACATGGTGTGTGACAACATTTTTCACAACATGTCAGTATCTGTGTTTTTTATCCAATAAACAACATTCCAGGGATACCACATGTACTCATCTTCAACATAATATGGAATATATGTTGAGTATAGTGGGTACACATCATGATGTTCTTTAATCCCTATACTAATATGTAAGAATCTATATTTTGATATGATATAATAATATATTAGATTTTATTTTTTCATAAATATCCCAATAGTGAAATATATGGATGTGAAAATACATGTACATGGTGTTTATACTAAATGTAGCCATGTTGTATTATATTTTTTCCATCCAAAACCATTGGCACCTCAAGATTGTGTTGTTCTGATGATTATTTCTATTTAATAATTAACTGTTGACTATTTATGATATCACGAATGAATTAATGGAATACATGAAAATATAGAATATAAAAAAATAAATTTATGTCAAATAATATGAAAAAACATGTAATAAATCAATGAATTATAATAGTTATTAATTATACATGTGACTGCTCTGATACCACTTGTATTTTCTGGGTGCATTGGAAGTATCCTTTAAAGGTATGAAAAAATTGGGTTTTGATCATAAATAACATGTAATCATTACTTTACATGATAAAAAGGTCATTTCCAACAAAAATACTATATTACATGACTATTTTAAAATTCTAGAAATAGAAGATAAGAATATCACATGTAATTTATAATTAATTTATATGTAGATATATAATTACCTTAACATATAATTCTCATTTCATTAATAATTAATGGAATATATCAATTCTCACAATCATTTAACCACATGATACATGTGTAGAATCCCTCTATCGATGATACACATGCGCAAAAACATCTCTGAATAATGTTGTATAGTCTACAGATTTTAGTATGGTTTACCCTGGCCTCTGGAGTTGTTTTTGGTTGACCACAATAGAATTATACTCAAGATTGGAAGAACTCTACATGATCTCTTATTACCTTGAGAGAGGAGGGGAGGAGATAAATCAAAATCCTTCAAAATCTACATAGATATTGATAAATTCTCACTCTATGCATTGTGCACACCTGTTCTATTTTCATAAAGGATATATTTGATATTTATTTTTGTGAATTTATGGATGGTTAATCATACATAGTCCATTTCCCAATTCCATAATTCGTAGTTGACCATATGTCTACAATAATATAAATATTATTATTAATCACTTTATATTTGAAACAATAAAAGAATATAAATAAATATCATTTTTACCATTTACAACCGGACCATTGTACTCAGTCTGCATTCCCTCATTAACAATTATTGATCCATGGATAATAACTATTTTATTAAATAAATTAAACTATAGTATTGAATGATAAATATTACAAAAATTTCATTCTATAAAATTTAAAATAAATAATAAATTAAATTATTTACTCAGTTATTATTTTAAAATTACTTGTTATTAATTTACAGAAATCAACCAATGTAGAATAATATTATTTATTCTATGTTATTTTATTCAAAACTAGAATTAAACCAATATTATAGATACACTTAGTTTGTGACCCTCAAATAATATTTCTCAATGGCATTAGGAATATCCACCTAATGTCCAAGGTTTGCATCTAGCAACTTTCCACGAAGTCCATAGAGAAATAATGTAACATTACAACAAATTCCAACCTCCTACAAATGGATACAATTTAATATAATCTCTTTATCAAAATATATCTAAGAAATTAGGTTTCATGTTATTTCTATATAATTATATGCTTGATGTATAATTCATTTAATTTCTAGAAATAAAATCTCCTGCAACACAATGTGGATATGGATTTATATATGCAATTAAATTCCATCAAAGGGTATGAGTTATTAACTTTCATTGAGAGACATAATAGAGAAATCCTTTGTTTCATTATCCATTAATTTAATATCACTTGAGACTTACCAAGCACATATTAATTTTCCATGAGAATATTTCATCATGATATTCTTTAATACACTTAGGTATGTGAGTCATGATATTAATTAATGATAATGTTAAAGTCTAAGTATCAATAAAAGTTTTTCAAAATAGAAACATCCAATGACCCATGGAAATGTTGATTTCATTTTTTATGGGTCTGTCATCCAATCATCATATCTTATAGATTACCAAGGGTGAACATCTGAAGAAGTATTTAATGTATTATTATCCTCCTTCTCCTAATATCATGTATCCCCTATGTCTTATCCAGAAATACCATCCAGCTATAAATATTATTCAAGGATTATGGTTATGAACCTCTTGGTTCTCATTATAGGAGGTAATTTATATAATATTTCAGTATGAGATGTATTATTAGGATATTATCACACTAAAGTATCATGTACAATAATAAAATTTATGTGATAATAATACCTATTTAATAAGAAATCATTGAATCATTTACTAGTAATGTGGGTTCAATGACCCCTTGGAAAATATTCTCTACAAGTTTTGATCCTTTTAGCTCAAATAGGATATACCAAAATACATTCAAAAGCATCCTACCCCTACCCTATTGGTTTTGGTATCGCCAAAAGACCAACCATGGAGGTTAATGATGTGATCCAAAGGGTATTTCTGAAAGAAAATGTATAACTCTTAACCGAGTGTTTTTTTTTGTGATTTTGATAACTTCCACAACCAGAAATTATTCAATATAAATGATCCTATAATAAGATCACTATCTTAAATATACTATTATTTTATTTTTTGAATGAAAAATCCATATTCATCTTCTTTTTTGTTCTATGGGAAATGAAAAGATCACTCATGTGTACATATGGACCACTATATCCACAAATCTTTTTATTTTTTCATCATAAGATAATTTGACTGGTAATAATGATTTAATAAATCAATATATATGATATTTAAGAAATAAATATGTTTATTTAATGAAAATATATGACTTATCTTACCGTATTATTATTTATTGGAACACGATAATGTTTCTTGTTCGTATGTGTGGAATACCTCCTCCATGATTCTATGTGGTTCATTTTTCATTACCACCACAATAGGATGAAAATAACGATTTAAATAGTGAATAAATATTATATTTATAACACAATTATTATTCATGGAAAATAAGATATTATCATATTTATATAGAACCTTGGTCATTCACTCAGATAGTCCTTTGTGAATAAACACCTTCTCTACACACATTCCTTGAAACAAACTGAAACAATCAAATTTGAGTCTTTAATATTTTATAAAACCTCCAAAAAACATATAGTGAAATAAATTCAAATGAAATTTTAGGTATAGAGTTTTATATATAAAGGAAAAACATTTAAATAAAAAATATCAGAACTTTCCCATCAAATGGGAACCATTCCATTATATAAGAAACATATTAATCTATATTAAGTTATCAAAATCTCCCATATAATGAACTACACTTCCTACACAATTTGAAATATCATTTTTAATAATATTATTTATTACCTGAGAAAAATGAAGTGTATGAAGGAGTGAGTTCAAAATATAAGTAAGGGTGTATATAAGTTAAAAAATTCAATGATCATAAGTAACAATAATATGAAAATAAATAAAATTATAGGAACATATAATAAAAATAATATTATAATAAAATAAAAATATGATTGTAATCTATCCATGGTTAAAAAAAATAATCAAATACATGGATAATAATAACTAGTTTCATACTGATGAAATTCATAATTTTGGATAGCTAATTCCATTCCCTAATCCAAAACATCATGATCATAGATAAAATGACCATACCATCAAGGATCTATGTATAGGTAATATTTTATCCTAGGGAGGTATACACCAAAATACCCAATGTTTTTTCCTCATGAGTTCTATTTATTCATCGAAGGGTTTCCCAAATGAGTCCCCATAAATCACTAATTAAGACTAATTCATTCATCATATGGTGGAATAAATAATATAAATAATAAATAACCAATATTATTTGGTAATCAATAAACATATGTATTGCAATGATAGTTATTTGAATTTTCAATATTTCTACAATAAATAATTAAATGGTATTTCTACATAATAATATTTCAATATAAAACCATATAGGGTAATGGAATATTTTTATGTTAATAATTTCCCCAATAAATCTATATATTTATTCTAGGTGAATTCCCACCAAACAATTTTATTAAAAATACATCATTCACAAAAGAAAATGCATTAGACGAAAAATAATTCTTATAAAATATGATGATTTGGAAAGAAAAAAGAAGTTATAAATTTATGAACGTTTAATCCCTTAGATTAAAATATAATGATATGATTTATAATGCAATTCATTTCCAATATATACTCAATAAAATGGGATAAAGTGGTGAAATGTGAAACATATCACTATGAAAAAAATATAGATGCATAACCCCTTATAGTAATACTTACATAAGAAAATAAATAAAAAAATATAAATACCATGAAGATAAAATATAATTGAATGAAATATATTAATTATACATGATATAAATAAGATAATTAATATACCATATCAAGAAAACCTGCTTCACAATATAAAACAAGTCTAATGGAATTAAAATTAGAGGAAAATAACACATATGATTTTATAAAATTTGTCATCCAAACCAATTAAAGAATTTGATATCAAATAAAATAAATAATTATATTTTAAAAATAATTAATAGTAAAAGGGAAATAGTAAAAAAATGAAAACATGGTGTATAAAAATATTCATGTCTGAGGGGATTGAAAATTGAGACATGAAACCCTTCAAATATTGGTATTATATGAATATAATGTCATTTATAAAAAGAAAAATATATCGATCTTCAAGACCAAATAATTACAAAAAATATTTAAAATATATTAATTATATATTAATAACACGATATTACTTATCTTATTATGTGCATTAAGAAATATTACTCAAGAAATTTAATTTGAGTCAAGAAACCTTTAACTATGTATAGATTCATTCTATACATGCATTTAAATTCTTGAAAAATCAAATTATGATTCATAAAAACATTATTAATAAATATTTTCTTATATATATATATATCATATTCTATGGCTTATCTATTATTATATTTCATTTATTTATTATATTGTTTTCACTTATGTCAGTTACTCGAGGTTGTTTGGTAAATTTTTATGTACCACTTTCTATATATTAAAAATTATTTAAGGTGTTGTAAAATTTATTCATAATGTTTATATTTACATATATATATTTAATTTTTAATTCAATAATTTTAAATTTCATACAGTACTATAAGTTTATGAAAGAGACTCCTAGTATGAAACATAATTTGAAATGTTTTTTTAGATGAAATTTCCTATATTTGTTTATTTTTAATATAATTTATAAAATATATAATATTATATTTCCCAAACCATAAAAAATTATTTCTTATTTTTATAAAATATCAGTATTTCTTATGTTTTTATAGTCACACACCAAATAGATTTATATCACTGTCCATTTAGGTGGTTAAACATAACAAAACATAAACATTGTATAATTAATTGATAAAATTCACTAGTGTAGAAAACATTTTTTACAGCGGTTAATTTTTTTTACGTCAACTTTTGGATGAAGTTATTATATGATACATTATAAATATTGTTTTTTTATGACGTTTATTTTAAAACCGACGTAAAAATAATAATCTGAAGGGTTTTTTCACATCAGTTCATCAAAAATCGGCGTGGAAAACTCTTTAGAGTCATGATTTATTATGGTAGTTTTTAAATAAACAACTTGGTATCTACTTTTTCAAATCGGTTATAGAATAACCGACATAATAAACAATGCCTCTGAAGAGTTTATCACGTCAGTTATGTTCATAACCGACGTGATAAACAAGTTTTCCTAGGGTTTTTTAAGTTAGTTAAATGATAACCGACGTGAAAATATATATACTACGTCAATTATTAAATAACCGAAATCAAAAACCTATTTCATTCCTTTTGTTACATCAGTTATCAAATAACTAACATAAAAACTTATTTTCTCTCCATTTATTACGTCGGTTATGAAATGACCGATGTAAAAACCCATTCTCATGCATTTGTTATGTCAGTTTTCAAATATCCGACATTAAACCCCTTAAACATGCATTTTTTATGTTAGTTGTAAAATAACTAACATAAAAACCAAATTTTTTAAAAAAAAACCGTTCAACCAAAACATTTCTCTGTATAAGAAAACATGAAATAGACCAGAAACATACCAAAAACAGAACAAAACCAGACCAAAACCATCCCACTCTACTGGACACCCCCCACACCCCTGGACAGCCCCCACCATTTTGGATAGCCCCCCACCCCACTAGACAACCCTCCCACACCCCTGGAAACCCCTAAAACCACTGGACACCCCCACATCCCTAGATACCCCATGGATAGCCCCCACCCCTGCTAGATAGTTCCACACTCCCTTGGACATCCCTCCCACCCTCCTGGGAACCTCCCATCCCCCATGGACACCCTGGACACACCCCACCCCACTGGACAGTCCTCCCACACCCTGGAACCCCCCCCCCCACTGGACACCCCCACACCCCTGGACATCCCATGGACAGCCCCCACCCTCTTGGAGAGTCCCCACCCTCCAGGACACCCACCCACCCCTATGGACACCCCGTACCCCCCCCCCCCACCCCACCCCACTAGAAAACCCTCCCACACCCCTAGAAACCCCCACCCCACTGGACACCCCCACACCCCTGGATACCCCCTGGACACCCCCACCCCTCCTGGAAAAGCCACAATCCCTTGGACAGCTCTCCCACCCTCCTACACACCCTCCCACCCCCATAAACACCATGGACACCCCCACCCCACTGGACAGCCCTCCCACACCCCTGGAAACACACCACCCCACTGGAAACCTCCCCGCACCCCTGAAAACCCCTGGAAAGCCCCCTAACCCCCTTGGACATCCCCCACCCTCCTTGACACCCTTCCACCCCCATGGACACCCCCATCCCACTGGACAGCCCTCCCACACCCCTGGAAACACCCCACCCCACTGGAAACCCCCACCCAACTAGACACCCCTACCACTGGACACCCCCTGAATAGCCCCCCACCCTCCTGGACAACCCCCACGCTCCTGGACACCCTCTCACCCCCATGGACACCCCAGACACCCCCACCCCACTGGACACCTCTCCCACACCCATGGAAACCCCCACCCCAATGGACACCCCACACACCCTTGGATACCCCCTGGACAACCCCCCACCCCTCATGGACAGCCCCCACTCCCTTGGACAGCCATCCCACCCACTTGGACACCCTCCCACCCCCATGGACACCCTGGACCCCCCACCCCACTGGACAGCACTCCCACACCCCTGGAAACACCCCACCCAACAGAAAAACCCCCACACCCCTGGACACCCCCTGAACGCCCCCCCCCCCACCCCGCCACCCTCCTGGAGAGCCCCCACCCTCCTGGACACCCTCCCACCCCCATGAACACCCCAGACACCCCCCACCCCACTGGACAACCCTCCAACACCCCAGGAGACCCCCAGCCCACTAGACACCACCACAACCCTCGATACACCCTGGACAGCCCCCACCTCTCCTGGACAGCCCCCCACTCCTTTAGACTTCCCTCCCACCCTCTTGGACACCCTCAAACCCCCATGAACACAATAGACATAGCCCACCCCACTGGACTGCCCTCCTACACCCCTGGAAACCCCCCACCCCACTAGAAACCTCCCCGCACCCCTAGACACCCCATGGATAGCCCCCACCCCCTGAACAGCCCCCACCCTCAGGGACACCCTCCCACCCCCATGGACACCTTAGACACCCACCCCACTAGACAACCATCCCACACCCCTGGACAACCCCACCCCACTGGACACCAACCACCATGAGACTCCCCCTGGACAGCCCCCACCCTCCTGGATAGACCCCACCCTCCTGGACACCCTCCCAACCCCATGGATACCCCGAACACCCCCACCCCACTGGACGCCCCTCCCACACCCTTGGAACCCCCCCCCCCCCCGCCACACACTGGACACCCCTCAAACCCCTAGATACCCCCTTGGACAACCTCCACCCCTCCTAGACAACCTCCACTCCTCTGGACATCCCTCCCACCCTCCTGGACACCCTCCCACCCCCATGGACACCCTAGACATCCCACCCCACTAGACAACCCTCCCACACCCCTGTAAACCCTTTCATCCACTGGACACCCCCACACCCCTGGACACCCCTTGGATAGGTCCCCACCCACTTGGAGAGCCCCCCACCCTTTTGGATATCCACCCACCCCTAGGGACACCCCAGATAGCCCCCCCCCCCCCCCACTAGACACACCCTACACCCCTAGATACCCCCTCGACAGCCCCCCACTCCCCTGGACAGCCTTCCCACCCTCCTGGACACCCTCCCACACCCATGGACACCCCCACCCCACTGGACATCCATCCCAATCCCTGAAACCCCCCACCCCACTAGACACCTCCCCGCACCCCTAGACACCCCCTGGACAGCCCCCCACCCCCTGAACAGCCCCCACCCTCCTGGACACCCTCCCACCCCCATGGACACCCTCCCACCCCCATGGACACCTTGGACACCCCCCCCCCCCACTGGACACCCGCACACCCCTGGATACCCCCTGGACAACCCCCACCCCTCCTGGATAGCCCCCACTCCTATGGATAACCCTCCCACCCTTCTGGACACCCTCCCACCCCCATGGACACCCTGGACACCCCCACCCCACTGGACATCAATCCCACACCCCTAAAAATACCCCACCCCACTGAACACCCTGCACACCCCTGGATACCCCCTAGATAACCCCCACCCCTCTTGGACAGCCCCACTCCCTTGGACAGCCCTCCCACCCTTTGAGACACCCTCCTACCCCCATGGACACTGTAGACACCCCCACCCCACTAGACAGCCCTCCCACACCCCTAGAAACCCCCACCCCACTGGACACCCCCCACACCCTTGGAGACCCTCCACCCAAGACCATAATCCATACTAGAAAAACCATCAGAACTAGACCAAAACAAAAAGTATTCCAAAATTAAACATTCACATATATCACATTAAAAATATACAATGTCAAATAAAGTAACCTAAATCCAACCTAAACGACTACCAAATACACAATTATAATGACAATATTTAATATTACATTTTACACTACACACAAACTAAAACCCAATAAAACCTATAAAATAGTTTGACCACTCCACTTGTAAGTGTTTGAAATCTTGAGCAGTATAGGGTTGAGGGTCTTCAAATAGCTAAAAAGTAAAAGGATATTAGTTAACATGTATAATGAATAAATAAAATGAATTATTATGAAAAAGTTTAAAAGGAAATATTCACAGGTAAAAGTGCACAAGTGTTCCAGTAGTAATTATTTCATACATAAATCTTAACATATAATATCCCCATTTTATGACGCCTTATTTTTCACGACAATTTTGTTTAAATGAGTGTAAATTCAAAATATTATTTTTATGTAAAACATCAAAAAGTACAAATTATAAATGGATATTTACCTTTACTTTTACATATTTGATATTGGCACTCCTTTTCTTTGTGTTTTTTCGAAAGTAGACCCATCCCCTATTAGAAAATAATACGATTAAAATAAATTTAAAATTCATTATAATATATACAACTATTAAGAAATTGAAACATACTTTTCCAATATATTCTTAAAACTTTCCCGCACATCACCATGGACAGAGAATATCCAATAAAGTGTTTTCTCCCTTGAAAAAAAACACCTAACATCAAATGATCACTGATAAAACAAAAATTCAAGGTTAGTGGTTTTTTATGATGAAAGATAATGAACTCTTTTCCAGAGATATGTTTCATACCTCTCACAAAAAGGCATCATCCAACACTATGTGATTATATTTTGTTCAAATCTTTCAGCAATATAAATAATTCTTTGTTCCTCCTCCAATGCATGTGCTTCAGGGGAAATCAAATGCGGTTACATGAATCCATATACATCTGTCTACTCATTCTTTTCACACTTTTTATAAAGATAACTAATAAAAAATAGACATAAGTATACATTTTTAATAAATATAATTCAGGGAAAAGGTGTTAAGACTTACATGGAAAAAATTTTCACCACGTTGACGCCCAACTTATCTCCAGTAACAAGCTCCATGATATCATTTTTTAGAATCCACAAATTTATTACACATCCAAAAACTTGAGATTCTATTGGAAACTCATAATGATTCACCAACAAATTTGAATATCTTGACAATCTATCAAGACTACTAGAATCTGTATTTGATGTCAGAGCCATTTGTCTTTGTTTTTGTCTATACAAAATTTCTTTATCTTTGAAGTATTACTAAAAAATAAATAGAAAAATATATTAGTTTTCAAATTTTTAAACAACTTTAATAAAAAAATAAAATAGAAGATATAACATACATACCTCTATGGTAATGAGTCGCAGAGTTCTGGATGGCCAAATTAAAAAATGGTCATTGTTATGTCCAACTGTCGAGAAATCATTTGTATGTAAAGGTAATCAAGCTAATATATCTATAATATCATGTACAGTGACCCTATGATGCTCTATCTCTAACTTTTGATGATAAACTTTATCTTCTATACAATATACCAGCCCATATGAAACTATATGATGTTTAGGATCATCAACATACAACTCCCAATAATTAGGAAGCTGCAACTGAGGAGTAGAATAAAAATGGGGTCCACAGGCTAAGGTGGGGGAGTGGGAGCTACTGGCGGAGGTGGAGGAAAAATAATGGGGTCTACAGGGGGAGGTGGAGGAGTGTGAGCTGCAGTCTGAAATTTTATGTGCATGTCTGTAATAATAGACTATACCAACACTCTAATATTTTCCTCCATCATCACATTAATATTATGAACTTCAGCCTCCAAGGATTATATTTTTTTATAAACAACCTCAACTGAAGAAGTTGGTGAACATGGAAACACTTTTCTTACCGATACACCAGTCAGATATCATCGTACATGACAAGGATGTGAGGGATTTCCCAATACTGCAGATAAAATATCTTTCCTCCCAAAAGCTGTAAATCCCCCCCTATAAGCTCTAATTCTCAAGAGAATCATGTATTAATTAATTGAACATTTCTATAATGATTCAAATTATATAAATAATACAGTTAACTTAAAAAAAATAAGTATCTTACAATCCTCTCAGCTACAATTCTTGAATCCTCCGAAAGATATTTCCCCTTTTTTACCATCTGATATCTCTTCCATTTTTCATGTCTAGATAGAGGGGATGGAGGGGAAACCTCTCCAAAGCTTGAAGACTCAGCTCTTAGTTTTTGTAATTTTTCCACCATCATTTGTTCTTCCAATAATGTATACCCTCCCCAAGATAAACTATGAGGGTATACATTTTTTGATTGGATCTCCTGATGAGATATCCTTGTTTGGTGTAAATTAAGAATAAGAAATCATTAACAAAACATTAATAAGATCATTTATATAAGAAATCTTATAAAAGTTTACATTACCCTTACCAAAAATGAATTTTTTTCTTCTACTTTCAATAAACTATGTCCATGTCTTTTCATCTATGAAAGGATATATATAACATGGATTGTCATGACTCCTATGAACAAAAATGAAATCAGATGTGAGGGTTGATTTTAAATCCCTACATCTCCTAGTAGCCATCGATAAGCATTTCTTCCTAACTCCTCCAGTGTCAGGAATATCAAATGTCATCTGATAAAGAAGAGGTAAAACATATTATACAAGAAACATTTAAATAATAGGAAAACTATAGAAAAAGTTCTTACCAAAATTGTCTCCCAAAACATAGATATTATCACTTTTTCCAAAATTCTCTAATCATCACACAAAATGCTTACATTGCTCTTACCCTGAGTTGATACAAAACTCTTAAAATATTTTGAATTTGGAGCTCTAGGAATATCATTCTCATTAAACTCAACAATTTTCCTCTGGTCCTGCATACGCGAAAGTGATAATTTTGGTGAACGTGTGAACCCATGTTTACCAACTCTTGAACCCTTCTTTGTCATTATGGAAGCACATAAGGAAGATTGGTGAACATCAAGAGGAGCATGTGAATGTTCTTCCCCAGAGGTATGATCATTACACTTATCTCCAGAATCATGTGGCTGATCAACTGATTGATCTTTCATTATCCTTCAAATAAAAAAACAAACATTAGTTCACAAATATACAAATTCAAATACTAAAATACTAATATAAACATAAAATGCAAAATTAAACTAAGTTACATAATAGTAAACATGGTTAATATGGTAAGCAAGTTAAACAATGGTAAACATGGTACACTATGGTAAACATTGTAGGGTAATTATAATTCAACAAAATCAATTTATATATAATTTATGTAAACGTAACCTATGGTAAACTATGGTAAACATGGTAAACATGGTAAACATGGTAAACATTGTAGATGTGGTAGACATGGTAAACATGGTAAACATAGTAAACATGGTAAACATGGTAGACCTGGTAGACATGGTAAACATGGTAAACATGGTAAACATAGTAAACATGGTAATGTAATTTTTATTCAAAAAAAATAATAGATATATAATTTATGTAATGGTAAACATGATAAACTAAACTAAACAAAAATAAAATGAACAAAAACTTATACTTATTTGTTTTAATATGTGTTTTAATAAAGAAAAAAACTAAAATATCTAACTTTTATAAAAATAGTAAATGTAAAAAAGAAATAAACATATGTTACATGTAATATTAGGAATGTAAAAATGGATTTTTTTTTCCCAAATTCCTTCATCATGATCGTTCCTTATGGACAAAACCATGTCTTTAACATGCTCATTATTATGTTCTGTTAATATTTCCATGAAAGTAGGGATCTCACATTAATTAGCATCTTCATCAAGTTGATCCTCACCAACATATTGTTTTTTCCCTTGTAAAATAACATACCACTACATATCTGATTGATCAACTACATAGAAAATCTATTTTTCATGTGTTGCCATTATAAAAGAATCTAATGTGTCTTCCAATCTATTCCAATTAACAATTGACATTCCAAATTCATCGTGTCTAACACTGTGGTTACCGATAAATCATTTACAGTTAAAAACAAGAACTTTAATTTTAAAGTAATCAACCTCCCATATTTCTTCAATGACTCTATAATATGCAGTTGATGCAGAAATTGGGTTTCTTTCTTTAGAACTCGAAAAATGCATAGCTTCTGCAAACACCAATACCCCACTATTATGAACTTCACTTTTATTGTCTTGAGCTTTCGTATGAAATGTATAGCCATTAAAGTCATAACCCGACTATGTTATCACATTTAAACATGGACCACCCACTAACCATCTTAATGTATCTGATACAACTGATCTACCAAGCAATATTTTTTTAATCCATGACAAAAAAAATTGTTGTGATCATTCAAAATACACATTTCTTTATTCTTTGGAATACTTTGTTTTTACTCATTAATAAGAAATGTGAAATACGGTTGAGAATCATATATGTTATTCAAGATGTATAATTATAACTTCTTCATATGTTTAGCTGACAACAATTTGACTTTCAATCCAAGAATCCCCTTTCCCTCATTATTAACTCGTTTTTTGCAAGATGGAGGTAAACCTATGTGCTCCGCCACATCCAAGTAGCTCATAAAAAACACTACAACCTCCTCAGAAATATAATTTTCAATAATGGAGGCTTTAGGTTGATATGGATTCTTAACATACCCCTTCAATATTTTCATAAAACTTTCAAAATGATACATCCAACGAAGATATACAGGTCCAAAAATCTTTATTTATCGAACTAGATGAATCATTAAATGAACCATTAAATCAAAAAAATATGGAGGAAAATACATTTCCAATTGAAAAAGTATATAAATTGGATCCTTTTCCAAAATGTACAAATCATTCACATCATTAACCTTATTAAAAATTGAATTGAAAAAATAACACAACTTCATTATAGTTTTTTGACATGGAAGGGAAATATTCCACGCAATGCAACTGGTAGAAGTTGTTGCATCATGACATGAAAATCATGAGATTTCATACCTATCAACTTCAAATCATTCCAAGAGACAAAAATTTTGACATTTGAAGAATAACCTTGAGGCACTTTGATATCATGAAGACACTGAAAAAAGCTAATTTTCTCCCTCTTGGATAATGTATGAAAAGCTGGGGGAAGAAATGTTTGTCTTCTATTAAGAGTGGGAGTTAACTCCAAACGTATTCCCATTGATAGTAAATCTAATCTTGTATTCAACCCATCTATTATATTTCCTTTAATATCTAGTAATGTTCCAATAAAATTATCACAGATATTATTCTCCACATTCCTAACATCAATACTATGTTTTACTTAATGATATCTCCAATATGGTAGCTCAAAAAATATTGACCTTTTCTTCCAAATATGTCTATCATTACCAGATTTATGTGTCTTTCCCAATGTCATATCAATGTTTTCCACCCTCTCAAAATATACATCATGGGATAAAGGTTATAGAGAAATATAAAATTATTGTGAGCCATTGAATGCCTTTTTTAGTCTTCTATAGGAGTGATCCATAGGCAAAAACTTTCGATGACCATTGTACGTTGTTTTCCTCCCTTGATGAAATTGACAATATGAAGTATGTTGTTTTCAAATTGGACATGCTTTATTCCCCTTAACATTGTATCCAGACAAATTTCCATATGCTGGGAATTCATTTATAGTGAACATAAGCACTGCATGCAGTTGAAAATATTCCATTTTATAAGAATCATACACCCTAATACTATCCCCCCATAAAAGTTTCAAATCATCAATCAATGGTGACAAGAAAACGTCAATACCATTTCTGGGTTTCTTCAGACTGGAGATCATTATACTCAACATGAAATATTTTCACTTCATACAAACTTTAGGAGAGAGCTGGTATATTACCAATAAAATAGTCCATGAACAATGTGTGTTATTGAGGGTTTAGTATGGATTCATTCTATCTATGCACAACCCTAGTCTGAGATTTCTAATTTCATTTCCAAATGAATGATATTGCTCATCAATTTTCTTCTATTGTGGACAATTAGCTAGATGACGTATTTTTCCATCACATATCGGCTCATCATCATGCCAACTTAACCTTTTTGCATCATGTGAATTATAAAATAAACATTTCAAACGGTGAATTATATGAAGATACCAAAATACCTTGGAAGGGATCTTTGTAATCTCTACATCAACCTGTTATTTTTCTTTCAACTTATACTATGATGTCCCACATTTAGGACACTCTGAAAGAAATTCATATTCTCTCCTATATATCATACATTCATTCGAACATGCATGTATTTTCTTGTATCCCAATCCCATCGGGAATAATATTTTATTATCCTTATAATGTAAATCTAGAAGATTTTTGTCTTTTGGAAGAATTTCTTTCAACAATTATAGCATCTCTGTAAAACTTTTGTCACTCCATCAATGTTTCACCTTTAGGTTAATTGATATTAACACCACCAACAAAACTGTAGAATCCGTACAACCAGGATACACTGGTTTTTCAGCATAACCATATAGATGCATTACTGTCTATTCTATCTCAATTTGTTCTGCTGAAATATCACAGATCATTTCTTCAATTCCATCAGAGTTACCATCTTGAAAATCATCATCATCAGTAGATCTGAAAATCTATCTAGTTTCACCATGACAAATCCAAGGGCTATAACTTGGATTAAAACCATGAAAAATCATATGATCTTTGATATCTCTACTTTTCAACTTCTTCATATTCAAACATTTCAGGCATGGACAGAAAAAAATGTCACTTCTTGGAACATTTCATTTAGAAAATTCCAAAAAGGCATCAACACCTTCCTCATATTCATTACTCATTCGTTGTGTTGTAACCCAAGTTCGACTCATTATTACCTATAAAAAATATCAAAATTTTACATCTTGTTAAGATAAGACAAATATATATTTATATGAAAAATATCATAATTTTAATGTAAAACAATTTTGAAATATAAAATAAATCTGTGCATATTTGAAAAAAAAATAAGCATGAAAATGATTTCAAAAAGAAAATATAGTTAGATATAACAGTTTTAAATTCATCTTGGATCATTTATTCTTAAGGTACACAAAGAATACATCATGATGCAATGGGATAGCAAATTCGCCCTTCCTTAAAAAATAAATATGAAGTGTAAATATTAAAATATGTATACATTCACTACTGAAAATTACACATATACCAACGATTTAAAACCATTAGGATATCCCCTAAAACCATTGGGATAAAATACCCCAATGGTTTCACACACCGTTGGCACGATGGTCGTTGCAATAGCCTTATACCAAAGATTATATATGAACTGTTGGTATAGACAACCTGAAGTTAAAATATTCCAACAGTTTCAATGAAACTGTTGGGGTATATATATACCAAGAAGGTGTCTAAGGGGGTAAGGGGTTGTCCATGGGGTGGTGGGGGCTATCTAAGGGGGTAAGGAATTTCCACAGGGGTAGAGGTTGTCCAGGGTGTCCTAGGGGGTAGGGGTTGTCCAGGGGGGTAGAGGTTGTCCCTATGCCTTTCATTTAAATAAAAGATTCATTTGCTGCTAGTTTGAAATACTGGAAAATAAACATAGTTTTTCTAAAAATAATCCTCATGAAAACATTTAAAACCAAGAATTCCATTTTACCAAAGAGACACACTACAATTATGGAGAATAATCAATAATGACATAATGAGGGAAATGGGTAAGCAGTATTCAAGTAAAAATACCAGATGAGGCACCTAGATTATCTTCCACAAATAAATAAGTGTCAGAGAACATGGTAATACCTAGGATATTTGGGGAAAATCTAGAACATATTATAACCTATTTTATCCATTTGGCGTTCTTGATGCAATCAAACAGCCCTAACGCATGAGGGGAACCATCCCCAAAGAAGAGCGTGTTTATACTAAGGGTCAATTAGCCAGAGCATAATCTTAAACTAGTGCAGAAAGCATTCTCAGATAATACAATACCAATTCTAGGTTACAATGTTATGTCTAAAATGGGGGTGATCCAAGGAGTATCAATCAATCTATAGGGGAAATGGTAAAAAAATTCAAGAACTCAGGCACTACGCATGGTTAGGCAGCACCCCCTGGACACCCCCACCCCTAAACAGCACCCCGACCCCCTCTAGACACCCCCCAACCCCTTGGACACCCCACCCCCTAGATACCCCTACCCCCTTGGACATCCCACTCACCCCCCCTGGACACCACCCCCACCCCCTGGACACCGCCACCCCCTTGGACAACCCAATCACCCCCTCAACACCTCCCACACCCCCTAGACACCCCTACTCCATTGGAAATCTCCCTCACCTCCCATGGACACCACCCCACACCTACCCCATTGGACACCCCCTGGACACCCCACACCCCCCCAGACACCCCCACCCCCTATGAAAGGCCCCGTCACCCCCTGGACACCACCCCCTCCCCCAGGACACCCCACCCCCCTTGGAAAGCACCCTCACCCCCCAGGACACCACCCCCACCCGTTGGACACCCCCTAGACACCACCACCCCCTGGGATAGTCCCCACCCCCTGGACGGCCCCCAAACCACCTAGAAAACCCCCCAACCCCTGGACGCCCCACCCCCTGGACAACCCATACCCCCTCTAGATAGCCCACTCACCGCCCTAGACACCACCCCCACCCCTGGACACCCCTGCCCCCTGGACACCCCCTCCCACCCCCCTGAACACCACCCCACCCCTACCCCCTTGGACACCCCCTAAACACCAACACCACTTGGACAACCCCATCACCCCCCTCAACACCACCCCCACCCCTAGACACCCCTACCCCATTGGAAAGCCCCCCTCACCCCCTAGACACCACCCCCACCCCCTTGGACACCCCCTAGACACCACCACCCCTTGGACAGCCCCCACCCCTCTGGACAGCCCCCTCACCCCTTGGATAGTCCCCAACCCTCTGGAGATCCCCCAACCCTCTGGAGAACCCCCCACCCCCTGGACAGTCCCACGTCCCTCTGGATAGCCCCCTACCCCCCCTATGGACACCCCCACCCCCAGGACATCCCTACCCCCTTGGACAGCCCACTCACCCCCTGGACAACCCCCTGTACACCCCTACCCCCATGGACAACCCCCTCACCCCCTAGACACCACCCCCACCCCCTTAGACACACCCTGGACACCACCACCCCTTGGACAACCCCCACCCCTCTAGAAATACCCCCACCCCTGGATAGTAACCCAAACCTATGGACAACCCCCACCCCCTAGATAGCCCACATCCCTCTAGAAAGCCCCCCCCCCCCCATGGAAACCCCCACCCCCTGGACACCCCTACCCCCTTGGATAGCCCACTCACCCCCTAGACACCACCCCCACACCCTTGGACACCCCTACCCCCTTGGACATCCCCTCATCCCACTAGAAACCACCCTTACCCCCTTTAACACCCCCACCCCTTGGACAGCCCCTGCACCCCCTGTGTAAGAACCCGGTTTTTTAGAACGGGTCAAATCCAGCCCCTGTTTGACCTTTTTTGACTTGTTTCTAAGAAGTCTGGAAAATCTGGGCAGCTCTGAAAATTTACAGACTACACACCGTGTAAATTAAGTACACGTCGTGTATGTGTTAACCGAGTGACCGACCGTGTGCTCACCGAGTACATGCCGTGTGGTGACCATGTAGAAAATTCTTACTACACGGCGTGTATTTATAGAAACGTTGTGTACCATTACCCATGTGAGTCCAAGTACATGTCGTTTGGTGCCCAAGTGTAAATTTCCATCTACACGGCGTGTAGTATTCCTTGACACGCCTGGTAACCATGTTATGTGCAGTGGTCGAGTCCCTGGCCGTGTGTTGACTGTGTACTCAGTCCAAACCTTGTGTTGGACTCCGCTTAAGTCAGAGTATGGAAACCCATCTACACGGCGTGTACTTTGAAAATAAATTCCTTGTACTTTTATTTTTATTTGATCGTTTGAGATTTCGTCATGTCTTGTTTCTAGAAAACTCTTCTTCTTCCCCGTTGGAAGAACCCTTCATCCGAAAACCTCCGAAAAATAGAAATCCTCCTAGATCCACCATACGACCTTCGTTATTCAATCCGTCAGTGGTAGTGGGACCGCATCAGAAAGGCTAGCCCCGCGCACCCTTCTTCTCCCTTGATCCCTCACCTGTTTCTCCACAAATTCCATCCAAACAGAATTGCCGGGATTTGACGGAAATAAAGATCTACTGTGATTCAGACCGAATTAGAGGCTGGTATCAAAGGAGTGTCATCGTATGAGTACGAGGTGGGTGGTGCATACCTTCTTTCATGTTTTCATAGACTTTTGGGGGTTGCAACATTCGGGCGCAATGTTGGGTATTGAGAGAAACCCTTTTTTATTTTATCTTTAATAGTTTATCTGTATTGTGGGATGCCTCTGGGTATTCCCTGACCCTTGTTGTGTTTGAGCGGGGTCGGGTGAGAGGTCATAGCTCGTTTGGGGCAATTCGGTCGGGGGTGCTGAAATGCGTATGATTTGGACCAGTATTTAAATTACTGAATTTAGACTACTTTTGTTGATATTGTATTAAACTGCTGAGTTTTATTTGTTAAAGCATGTTAGTAATTTTTTTAAGTCATTTAAGACCTTAGGTGCTGGTATGGATTTGTACAAGTTAGTGAAATTTGAATGTTTAGTAATTTCTTGTTTAAAGTGGTGCTTCCAAATTTGAATATGAAATGTGTGATATTTCCTGTGTTGAACTGCTTGTTGAGTTGGGAATTGCCCAGATATATTGTTGAGTGATGGGGATGATAGGTTGGGGCTTTGGATCGGGTTAATTTGGGTGGTTTCTACCACAGGATTAGGTGTCATGGATGTTGGTTGAGGCAGTTGGACTGTCGGGTTGGGCTTGGCCGGGTTACTTAGATGGAGAGGCCATCAGATTTGAGCGACAAGTTTGCAAGGGCACAAGATGTCAGATGTGTTGTGGTTTGGGGACATACTGAGGTGATTACCTCTCACTGGGTACTTTTGAGTAGTGTGCACACAGATAGACTCCAAGATGAGGTGGTACGACCACTCGCTGGGTAGAGGCCCCTGGTAGATGCGGTTAGGTATTTTTGGTTTGGGGATGCTTTCCATAGGAAGCCACATGGAATGTGAGGAGCCTTCGGCAGACAACTTTGAGGCGGTCAGGTTGGGGGCAAAGGCTCGCCGTGATTTGAGGGCAAACATCGATGTCCATCTGATTATCTTTTTAGGATAGGTATCATTGTTCCTACGGATGTTGTGCCATGGGAAGGTTGAGCTTCTGAGCTGGGTTATGACTGTTGGGTGTGCTTTCGGGATGTCGGTACTTGATAAACATGGTGTCAGGTGGCATGTGGTGTCAGGTTACTTCCATATATTCTGGCGCTGGCTGAAGCAGGTGACACTTCCTGGTGGCTGCTGAGCACCAGTGAAGTTTGTGTTTACTTTTGGGCATTGTATTGTTTACTGTTTTTCTTATACAAGCATGTCTACCTAAACACTTATATTAGGTATGAACCCTTGGGTGGTATCCTACTAAGACTTGTCTCACACCCTACATGGGTCCTTCAGGACGCGTGTAGACTTTATGAAATTGCGTACGGGTAGAGGGTCAGCCTCAGGAGCTGGACTTTAGTGTTGTTGGCATGGAGACTGGTATGGACCTTGACGTTGTGCCTTGCTGGAGTTACTTTGTTTAGATTTCTTTCTTCTTATCAGCATGCTTTCCTTGTTATGTAGCAACTATTGGTTAGCCATTGGAGCCATTATATATTGAGTTGTATGACTTGTTTTCGATGCATGCCTTGTTTTTTATAGTAGTAGATACTGTTGATTGATGGCATGTTGTTATTTTTACTTCTCGCTACTGTTGTTTCTATATTGCTTCTTCTGGTTTATTGATTTTGGATATGCTTCTGCTCTGTGGGTCTGGTTCGAGTCTGCTGAGTAATTTATTTCCGCTGCACATTTAGTGTTATACTCGGACCAGTACCATTTTATTCCTCTGAGAGGGTATAGCCTCCCCACTATACCTATTTAGACCCTCGCTGCTAGTCGGCAGCCTTTGGCGTTTAAGGGAGGTGCGCTAAAGGTAGTGACACCCGACCCGATTGGCACTGTTCGGGTGGCTAGCTGGGTCTGGGTCGTTACAAAGTGGTATCAGAGGGGTTCTTGAAAAGAATTTAGTAGCATTGCTTTGCTGGATACTAATGAGTTTGAGACTTCTCTTTTTTTCTGCTGGTTTTACGATTTGGGATATGGTAGACTGGAGATAGGTGGTTGTTGTAACTGTATTTTGAACTCGTTCTTGGGTGCTTGTGGCCCCATGTACGAGGGATGGATTAAGTTGTCGTGGGTGGTAATTGCTATTTGTTTTTTCTCAGATTACGGTTTATATGATTTCCACCTCGGTGGCTCACTTGTTGTGTGATGTTATTGATTATGATATGAAAACCTTGGCCGGTACGGCAAAAGTTGTTTTTTTGGCTTTTGATGGGAACATTTTAGGGTATTTCAATTTCATAACTTCACATATGATTTGTGAAGTGATAATACCATGTAAATAAAATCAATTACCATTCTATGTGTTCTCTGAAATGTGAATAGGTGAAACTCTTGATAGAATTTCTTGTTTATTGCAATGTGTATGCCATGCTTTGTATTTTGTATAATTTCATTTTGCAGGATATTTGGGTCTGGCTCTTATGAGAGAAGACAGGTACTATGGTTTGAGGCAGTGTAACTGTCAGGATTGGGTGACTTGGTCATTGGTTTGAGGCAACTTGGTTGTCAGGATGGGCATGGCCTGAGGTACTACTGATACTTGGCTCTGTTGAGGTCGGGTAAGGAGGTCGGGAGGTCGGGATGTCGAGGGAATGGGTTGCGATAGGGGAGAGTAAAGGTAGTTGTATGCACTTCATTTTACTGCTTTCCTTATCTATATAGAATATATTGTTACATATATATGGGATGTCTGACCATTTATGGTATTCAGTGGGTTACTTCTTCACAACTCGATGGAGCGTTAGGTAGGAGAGGATACAGTGCCGCAGGATCAGGTTCAGAATCTGGTGCAGGTAGAGCATGAGCCGTAGGTACAGGCTCAGGGACAAGATCAGGTTCAGGATCCAGTGCAGGCAGGGCAACAGCCAGGTTTGGCAGCGTTCAGACCGTGGCTTGATGAGTAGCTCCGAGCTATCCTGGTACGTGTCTTGCAGGGAATTGACAGAGGCACATAGGGTGCATAGCATTCTATGTCATATCTGATGCGGGAGTTCCAGTCGCAGCACCCGCCGCTTTTTCAGGGTGAGGGTGGTCCGCAGGCAGCTGAGAACTGGATAGAGAGTATGCAGATGATCTTTGAGTAGCTCGAGACGCCTCCAGTGCAGAGGGTCAAGCTGGAGACGTACATGCTGAGAGGACCGATGAATTGTTGGTGGGATGTGCAGGTTCAGGCTCGTAGGAACGAGGAAATCGCTTAGATGGACTTCGAGGACAGGTTCATTGAGCACTTTTATCCAGAGACGCTGAGAGCAGAGAGAGCTTGGGAGTTCTTGAGTCTTCAGCAGGGAGATATGTCTGTCATGAACTACGCAACTACCTTCACAGAGTTATCTCGTTTTGTACCTGATATGGTGACCGATGATGCAGCTAGGGTGAGGCGCTTCGAGGATGGCTTACGACACGCCATTCGGGTCCAAGTGAACATCTTCAGGCTAGGTTCCTTCTCCGAGGCGGTGAACCAGACACTTATAGAAGATGGAAACCAGAGATATATGCCCTAGATTGGTAGGGTGACAACTTCAGGTGATGGTTCAGATGGCAGGAAGTGGGGGAGAGATGAGTTCCAGCAGGGCGGGCAGGCCAAGGACTCAGCTAGGACACCTCGTGGCAGTTCAAAAGTGGTTTTCTTTCAGTGTGGGAAGCCGAGACATGTTCGGGCTCTTTGCGATAGTGAAGGACCCCGGGACACCCTGAGAGGGGAGGGGTGAATCAGGGTGACCACTTTTTCTTTTTAATGTGATGGATCTTGTTCCCACGTTGGTAGGAACTTGTTGAACCTGTATGATGATTATGATCAGAATGAAAACATTCACATGCACAGAGAAGACACAGCCATTTTTACTTGGTTCACCACTAAGGGCTACGTCCAAGGAGCATGCGCCGACAGGTTTTAGGTCGTACCAAAATCCACTATGCTTCACCAGCTGTAGATTACAAAAGTTCGGGTACAGACACTCTGTCCCAGGCTCACTGCCTTTACAAATGGTTCAGGGATAGCTCACTGCTTCCCTCGGGTCACTTCCGTTGACTCCCCCTGGCTCACTGTCGTTGGTGAAGTCCCACTCAGTTTATAGACATGAAGGTCCCTTCATCATTTGCATAAGATTGTATCATTTGTTGTATGTAGATTCTCTATTGAAGTCGGATTCTCACCAGAAGATGAATATCACTTTTCCTCTAATGTATCGGGTAGTCTCTCGGCTTTCGTGCAGCTCCAAACAGGCCGGTGGGCTTCAGCAAAACCAGGCGCGCTTCTCCAAGCCAGACGCGCAAGTCCCAATACGGCGCGCAAGTCCAAACTGGCGCGCAAGTGTCACCAAAGCACCTGCGCGACGCTTCCTTCCTCGACAACAAACTTGCGCGGTTCACTTCCTTTCACTCTCAAACCTCCTTGTACGCACTGCAGACAACCGGCGCGCAAGCTCTACTTGCGCGACCAAACAACCACCTGCGCGAATCAACCACCTGCGCGACGAGAGCTCGAACAATCTCTCAGCCTTCAACTCCGTGAGAAATGAGGAGGGGTGGTCCAATATTTATAGGCAAACTGGACCCTCTGTGCGGCGGCGCGCAAGTCCCTCGACGGTGCGCAAGTCTTGTCTCCAGTAACCTCTGTCGCGCAACTCACTTGCGCGACCCAACCAATACTTCTGCGACCTTCTTTCCTTATCCAAATTTTGACGTTCTGATCCTCAAAAACATATGGCGCGCAAGTCTTCTAGCCTCCAAGACCTCGGCGCGCAAGTACCTTTGCCAAAAACACTTTACTTTATTGGCTGATTTTCAGGCCCAAAAATTTGGAAAACACTGGGAAACGGCGCCACCTTCACTACTGTTTTCTGCTTGAATGGTATGATCTCTTTGTTGGTACACATCCTGAACTTCCACTGAGGATTGACAACAAACACAAACCATACGCCAAATCATGCTTTGAAGACCCTGGTTCCAACAATCTCCCCCTTTGGGTTTGTTGGCAATCTGAATAAATTCAATAGATCTCCAACCATGAGCAGACCCAAAACGCAAGAATCAACTCAGCCAACACTCTAAGTCTACGTGAGCAATGCTCGGTGTAGAAAACAAGAGGGGAGGCTGGAATTGGGTTCCGGTGTTTTGAAATTCTCCACGACGCCCGATGTTAACCTTCTTATACTTCTCATCGCAATCTTATACTTCTCATCACAGAAGAATTCCGTGCCTTGAATTTATTCCTTTCTCCCCCATTGACAATAAAACCAAAGACCGATAAGATGTTCAACGTCCAGCTCAATCCATACTCCCCCTGAATAGTATCTCCCCCATAATCCTGCATCACAGCCATTAGCAGATAAAAACAGTTAAAACAAACGGGGAGAGGGGATTTCCGGAGACTCCTTATGCAGTAGGAGGTGGTTGAACACCGAGGTTCAACCGATGCTTCTCGAACATAGCCATGGACAATGGCTTGGTTAGGATATCAGCCACTTGCTCATTAGTTCCAACATGATCCATTTTAATCACGCCTTGTTCAACCTTTTCTTTGATAAAATGATACCGTATTTCAATATGTTTTGTACGAGAATGCTGAACCGGATTCTTCGTAAGATCAATTGCACTTTTGTTATCACAATAAATCACCATTGGTTGCTGCACCTTATCACCAATATCTGTTAGCTGCTGCTTCATCCAAAGAAGTTGAGTGCATGCTTTTGTGGCGGAGATATACTCAGCTTCAGCAGTACTAAGAGAAGTACTTTCTTGTTTCTTGCTCAACCAGCCAACACATTTCTGCCCAATATAGAAAGCTCCACCACTAGTGGACTTTCTGTCTACCACATCACCAGCCCAGTCAGCATCTGAAAATGCGGATAATTCACTATCCCTGCCTGTAGCAAAAAATAACCCGAAGTTATGTGTACCGTGAATGTATCTCATGATTCTTTTTACTGTTGCCATATGTTCCCCTTTTGGATTACTCTGAAAGCGGGCCGCAAGGCATGTTGCAAAGACAATATCTAGCCTTGTCGCGGTCAGGTACAGTAGGATTCCAATGATCCTCCTATACATGGTGGGATCAACAGAGTTCCCATCCTCATTCTTTCCAAGTTTAGTTCCAACTGCAATCGGAGTTGACATTGGTTTAGAGTCTTGCATATTGAACTTCTTCACCAGCTCTCTTGCATATGTTTCCTGAGAAATGAATGTGTATTCCTTCTTTTGAATCACTTGCAGCCCCAAGAAATATGTGAGCTCCCCAATCATAGACATTTCAAATTCTGATTTCATGTGGTCGGAAAATTCATCCACTGATTTCTGCCTGCTGCCACCAAATATGATATCATCAACGTAGACAAGAACCATGAATTGATCTTTTGGAGAATTCTTCACATATAGATTGTGATCAACTCCTCCTCTTTTGAATTCCAACTTCTTGAGATATGAATCTAGCCGTGAGTACCACGCCCGTGGTGCCTGCTTCAAACCATATAGAGCTTTCTTTAGTTTGCAAACCTTTGTTTCATCGGTACCCAAGACAAAGCCCACCGGTTGTTCAATGTAGACTTCTTCTTCGAGTACACCATTCAAGAATGTTGTGTTAACATCCATTTGATATACTTTATATACTCTTTGGAGTGCCATGGCAAGGAAAAGCCTGATTGATTCCAGTCTAGCAACTGGAGCAAAGGTTTCTTCAACATCAATACCTTCAATCTGGGAGTATCCTTTACATACCAGTCATGCCTTGTTTATGATAACACTTCCATGCTCATCAAACTTATTTTTAAAGATCCATTTCGTACCAATCACATTGTGACCTTTGGGTCTCTGGACAAGATCCCATGTCTGATTCTTGTCAATCTGATCTAATTCATCATTCATGGCTTTCACCCAAGATTTATCTTTTGCAGCTTCTTCGAATGAGTATGTCTCTACAACTGATAGAAATGCAGATTTCGTGGTATTCCTCATCCTTCTGGTTTGAGTGGGTGCACTCCTATCCCCAATTATGTTGGATGGATCGATATCAGCTCTTCGATTTCTCCTGCGAGGTTCAGTAGTATTCTCTTCAGCCATAGTTTCTTCTTCAGATTCTTCTTCTGAGTCAACATCATTATGTAATTGATGAGTGTTTTGATCAGCTTCCTCTATTTCTGCATTTGTATTTTCTTCACGTTCACATTCTTCATGACTTTCTATCACATCAGCATATGACGTCCGTGAAGCATTTGTGGTTTTCTCTTCAATTATCTTAACATCATTGCTTTCCACAATCCTTCCCAAATGCTTGTTGAAACATTTGTAGGCTTTGTTGTTCATTGAGTAACCAAGGAAGATTCCTTCATCTGCGTTGTCACCATATTTCCCCTGATTTCCTTCTTTGTTCCTGATGAAGCACTTACTTCCAAAGACACGAAATTATTTTAGAGAAGGCTTCCGTCCATGCCACAATTCATATGGTGTCTTCGTCTCACCCATATAAAGTCCTATTCAATTATGAATGTACACTGCAGCTTGAACAGCCTCTTTCCAGTAATGTCGTGGAATACGACTCTCAATCAGCATAGTTCGTGCCATGTTGTTCACCTGTCGATTCCTTCGTTCAACAACTCCATTTTGTTGTGGAGTTCTCACAGCAGTTACCTCATGTTGTATCCCATGCTTCTCCAGATAATTTTCAAATTCAATGGATGTGTATTCTCCTCCATTGTCAGATCGCAACACTTTGATTGTTCGTCCAGTATCATTCTCGGCGATTCGCCGATATGTTTTCATGCAGTCAAGGACTTGTCATTTCCAGTGAATGACCATCACACATGCCATTCGACTGTAATCATCTATGAAAAGGACAAATTATCTTTCTCCATGAGTTCCGGCAACATTTATTGGACCACAAACATCTGTATGAATTAGATCAAGAAGGTGAGATGCCTTTTTCTTCTTTGGCTGATATGAACTGCAGACCAGCTTCCCACGAATACAAGCATCACAGGATTTTTCACGCTCATGCTTTAGGTTGGGGATATCCATGACAATTCTCAATTTTGATATTTTCTCCATGTCTTGTTGATTGATGTGTCCCAATCTCCAATGCCACAAATTGTTTTCTTCTTCAACAGTCATGTAACATACATTTTCTTCACTATCAACCTGATACAAGTTGCCTTCTGTTCTGCATCCTTTCATAAGTGAATTGCCGGTTTTTCCCTTGATGGTGCAGCCTTTCTGATTAAAAGTAACTATAAGTACTGAGTCACAGAGTTGACTCACGCTAAGGAGATTATGACGTAGGCCATCTACGTAAAGGACTTCAGTCTTATTTAGTTCTCTATTAGCTAATTGGGTACTTCCACTCCCTTTGATTTTCAGAGCCCCATCATTACCAAATCTTACAGTACCATCAACATTCTTTATGATATTCGTTAGTAGGCCGGCATTACCGGTCATATGAGATGAACAACCGCTATCCAGAATCCAGGTACTGTTGTTCTTTGTAGCTTTGAGGGCTACCTCTGCAAGGTTCGATTTCTCAATCTTCTTCATTTCCTTCCATGAGACATTAGATTGAGTATATAGAACTGATGGCCTTTCAACTATCTCTTCCGCATACCCAGGTTCCTCATAGTCAAAATCTTCTGCGAGAGGTGAGAACCTGTTTAAAAGAGCAACAATGTCTTGCTGATGAGACTTGACTTGTCTTGAACTACGGTATGAGGTATCTATGTCTCTTCTCTGCCTGCAATTAACGGCCTTATGACCAAAGTTAGAACAACGAAAACAATATCCATAGAAATTATTTCTTCTATGAGAATTAGGAAATGATATTGTTCTCCTTTGTTGAGCATCTATATCTTCTCCATTCAGATAGCTTCTTGCCTCTTCACAATAAGACATGGTATGGCCCATATAGCCACAAAACTGACATTTCATGAGAGGAAATGTCTTCTCACTTGAATTTCTCCTTATACCTTCTTCCTTGGGAGAATAGTAAGACTTTCTGTCATTTTTGAAATTTTGAGGATAATTTTCGGGTCTCCTTCTAGTTTGGATTGAGGGTTCCTTTTTCAGCACTCTAGATAACATTTCATCATGTTCAACTTTCATCTTGTCTTTCTTTTGGATCTTTTCACTTCCAGCAGTTGATGACTCAGCCTCACAGCCAATTCCACTCTTTCCCGTGCAAGCGGGTCTTTGATCACTCAAGACTTTTCCAACCCCATCAGAACCACACTTGGCTCTTGCAAGTAATTCTGCATCTGAGAATCTTCCGAACTGTATTTTCTTCCTTGATTCTTTTGGAACTGATTCAGTCTCCATTTTACTCCTTAGAGTAACTACTTCTTCCTCAAGACCCTCAGCAGTCTTGGATTTTTCATCCAGTCTGGATGTGAGGTCATTGATGACCTTTGCCTGCTCTTCAATTATCAGCTTTAGATCAACTGCATCATCATTTCTTTCAATTATTTTAGACTGTACCTTCACAAATTCTTCTAGTCGTTCAATTTCAGCTTCAAGTTGATCAACATATTCAGTCGATTCTTCTACAATTGATTTCCACTTATTGCAGCTCTTACATTTAATCTTAAGCTTACTAACTGCATCCTTAAGTTGCACCTTAGTATCTACACAAGTTCTCAGTTGTTTTTCTCCATCAGTATCTTCTGACTTTTCAACAGTGGCCATCATAGAAGCATGGTTCCCAGTTTTGAATTCTGGTTCTTCTTCATCACAGAATTCATTGTCATCTTCTTCCTCTTCACAGACAAAACTCTTCCTTTGCATTTTCTTACCAGATTTGAAGTCTCTGTTTTTGAAGAACCTTCTCTGAGGCTTATTGAATTTTTCATCTTCACTGTCATCATCATTGATATTCTTCAAGCACTGAGAGGCAAGGTGCCCAACTTTTCCACAACAGAAACATGCGAGAGGTAACTTCCCTTTGAATTTCCCTTTCCCCTTCTGGAACTTCTTTGCAATGAGAGAAAGAATTTCTTTCTCTTCGTCATCATCACCGCTACTATCCTTTGAGATTTTAAATTTATCCATGGCCTTGAATGCCATTTCCTTGCTCACCCGAGTCGTAGCATCTTCCGGTTTGACTCTCATTTCATATGCTACCAAGCTGCTCAGTAGATCATCTAAAGAAAGTTTGGAAAGATCTCTTTCCTCAAGGGCTGACACCTTAGCATTATACAGAGGTGGAAGTCTTCTTAATATTTTCTTTACAATGTCAATGTCTTTGATTTCTTCGCCTAAACCCCGAATTGCTCCAACCACTTTAGTAATTCGATTGAAGAAAGAGTATGCATTCTCGTCTGGATGCATCTTCAGATCATCAAACCGATTGTGAAGCACTTGTAGTTTCGCCTCCTTCACTTTGTTGTCTCCTTCATAAATATTCTCAAGTTTATCCCACATGGATTTTGCTGAGGTGAAATTCATCACCTTCAGGTATATCTGATCAGAAAGGGCTGTAGTGAGAGCATTCTGTGCTTTAGCATCTGCATCAAGAAGTTTCCTGTCTGTTTCAGTCATAGCCAAACCTGTTGGATCAGTGACATGTATTCCTTGCACAGTAGAAAAAAGAACTTCCATTCCAAGAGATCTTAGATGAGATCTCATTCTGTTCTTCCAGATCTGGAAATTGCTTCCATCGAAGTGAGGGACTCCCCTGACATTGACCGCGTTTTCCATGACGAAGAAGGTCAGATTCAACACCAGCAACCTTTACCCTCTGATACCACTTGAAGGACCCCGGGACACCCTGAGAGGGGAGGGGTGAATCAGGGTGACCACTTTTTCTTTTTAATGTGATGGATCTTGTTCCCACGTTGGTAGGAACTTGTTGAACCTGTATGATGATTATGATCAGAATGAAAACATTCACATGCACAGAGAAGACACAGCCATTTTTACTTGGTTCACCACTAAGGGCTACGTCCAAGGAGCATACGCCGACAGGTTGTCGGTCGTACCAAAATCCATTATGCTTCACCAGCTGTAGATTACAAAAGTTCGGGTACAGACACTCTGTCCCAGGCTCACTGCCTTTACAAATGGTTCAGGGATAGCTCACTGCTTCCCTCGGGTCACTCCCGTTGACTCCCCCTGGCTCACTGTCGTTGGTGAAGTCCCACTCAGTTTATAGACATGAAGGTCCCTTCATCGTTTGCATAAGAGTGTATCCTTTGTTGTATGTAGATGCTCTATTGAAGTCTGATTCTCACCAGAAGAGGAATATCACTTTTCCTCGAATGTATCGGGTAGTCTCTCAGCTTTCGTGCAGCTCCAAACAGGCCGGTGGGCTTCAGCAAAACCAGGCGCGCTTCTCCAAGCCGAACGCGCAAGTCCCAATATGGCGCGCAAGTCCAAACTGGCGCGCAAGTGTCACCAAAGCACCTGCGTGACGCTTCCTTCCTCGACAACAAACTTGCGCGGTTCACTTCCTTTCACTCTCAAACCGCCTTGTACGCACTGCAGACAACCGGCGCACAAGCTCTACTTGCGCGACCAAACAACCACCTGCGCGACTCAACCACCTGCGCGACGAGAGCTCGAACAATCTCTCAGCCTTCAACTCTGTGAGAAATGAGGATGGGTGGTCCAGTATTTATAGGCAAACTGGACCCTCTGCGCGGCGGCGCGCAAGTCCCTCGACGGCGCGCAAGTCTTGTCTCCAGTAACCTCTGTCGCGCAACTCACTTGCGTGACCCAACCAATACTTGCGCGACCTTCTTTCCTTAGCCAAATTTTGACGTTCTGATCCTCAAAAATATATGGCGCGCAAGTCTTCTAGCCTCCAAGACCTCGGCGCGCAAGTACCTTTTCCAAAAACACTTTACTTTATTGGACGATTTTCAGGCCCAAAAATTTGGTAAACACTGGGAAACGGTGCCACCTTCACTACTGTTTTCTGCTTGAACGGTATGATATCTTTGTTGGTACACATCCTGAACTTCTACTGAGGATTGACAACAAACACAAACCATACGCAAAATCATGCTTTGAAGACCCTGGTTCCAACAGATAGGCCTCCAAAGGAGTGCCAGGCATGTGGACAGGTCGGGCATCTGGGCAGGTTTTGTAGGCAGCCTTCTCAGACCGCCAACAGGCAGGGACCGGGACAGACTGTGGCGTCAGGTGTTGGATCAGTTTTGGTACCATGATAGGGTAGTCGAGGTTCATCTTCACGCGGGGGATGTGATAAGGATAGTGGGATCCAGCTGATGGTTCAGTGGCCGGTGACTGGAGCAGCATCGCAGGGAGGTCAGGCATCGGACAGCCGTGCTTCAGGCCAGGTGCACGTTGTGGAGCTGCCAGTGATTGAGCAGGCTGGTGAGCCGACGGCAGTGGCTTTTACACTGCAGGTGTGGCTAATATTTTTCCTTACTTTCTTTTGGAATGGCCTCTTGTGTCATGTCTAGTTTAGTGCACGGGCTACCCAGGGTACTTGTGGACTGACTAGATACTAGTTAGTGGGATTGGCATCATATCGGATGTGTTATATATTTTATTTATATATTTGAGATGTGTGGCGTTAGGAGCATCAAGGATGCAGGTTACTTGAGGTGTCGTGGGAATCAGGGCATCATGGATGTGGGTTACATGAGGTGTGTGGCCCAAGGTTTTATTTGAGCATCTATTAGATGTAGGACCTCAGGGAGGCATACACCGATGCAGTGAGGGTTACGTTGGGTGTCGGAAGTGACATGAGAGCACCGAGGAGGTGTAGGGGTGATGATGCGTCATGGGAGGACCATGGTTCTGGGAAATAGGTCGTTGGGCCTTGCTTGTTTATTTTATTTTCTTTGATATTTGTTCTGGTTGAGACCGAGTAGGAAATTCCTAAGGTGGGGAGCCCTTTTTGGAATTTATCCAGGACCTTGAGACCGGGGTAGTCCGGGTTGTGTATCCGGGATGGGTGTGTTCGGTGCCATCTCCTTGTTTCGTTCGGTAGCTTGGGGATGAGCTACGTTAAGGTGGGGAGTTTGTAAGAACACAGGTTTTTAGAATAGGTCAAATCCCGACCCTGTTTGAACTTTTTTGACTAGTTTTTGAGAAGTCTAGAAAATCTGGGTAGTTCTAAAAATTTCCAGACTACACGTCGTGTACTTTAAGTACACGCTGTGTATGTGTTAACCGAGTGACCGACCGTGTGCTCACCGAGTACATGCCGTGTGATGACCGTGTAGAAAATTATTACTACATGACGTGTATTTATAGACACGTCGTGTACCCTAACCCGTGTGAGGCCAAGTACATGATGTGTGGTGCCCAGATGAAAATTTCCATCTACACGGCGTGTAGTCTTCCTTGATATGCCATGTAACCATGTTCCGTGTAGTGGCTGAGTCCCTGGCCATGTGTTGACCATGTACTCAGTCCAAACCCTATGATGGACTCCGCTTAAGTCGAAGTACGAAAACCAATCTACACGGCGTGTACGTTGAAAACACACGTCGTGTACTTTTATTTTTATTTGATCGTTCAAGACGTCGTCGCATCTTATTTCCAGAAAACTCTTCTTCTTCCCCGTTGGACGAACCCTTCGTCCAAAAACCTTTGAAAAACAGAAATCCTCCTAGATCCTCCATACGACCACCATTCTTCGATCAGTCGGTGGCAGCGGGACCGCATCGGAAAGGCTAACCTCGTGTACCCTTCTTCGTCCTTGATCCCTCACCTGTTTCTCCACATATTCCATCTGAACAGAATTTCTGAGATTTGACGGAAATTCAGATCTACCGTGATTCAGACCGAATCAGAGGCTGGTATCAAAGGAGTGTCATCGTACGATTATGAGGTGGGTGGTGCATACCTTCTTTCATGTTTTCATAGACTTTTGGGGGTTCCAACCTTCGGGCGCAACGTTGGGTATTGAGAGAAACCCTTGTTTCTTTATCTTTAATAGTTTATCTGCATTGTGGGATGCATCTGGGTATTCCCTAACCCTTGTTGTGCTTGAGTGGGGCCAGGTGAGAGGTCATAGCACGTTTGGGGCAATTCGGTCAGGGGTGCCGAAATGCGTATGATTTGGACCAGTATTTAAACAGATGAATTTAGGCTGCTTTTGATGCTGTTGGATTAAACTGCTGAGTTTGATTTGTTAAAGAATGTTAGTAATTTGTTTAAGGCATTTAAGTCCTTAGTTGCTGGTATGGATTTGCACAAGTTAGTGAAATTTGACTGTTTAGTAATTGTCTGTTTAAAGTGGTGCTTCCAAGTATGAATATGAAATGTGTTATATTTCCTATGTTGAACTACTTGTTGTGTTGGGCATGGCTTGGATATGTTGTTGAGTGATGGGGATCACAGGTTGGGGTTTTGGCTCGGGTTACTTTGGGTGGTTGCTACCACGGGATTGGGCGTCATGGACGTTGGTTGAGGTAGTTGGATTGTTGGGTTGGGCATGGTCGGGTTACTTGGATGGCAAGGCCATCAGACTTGAGCGATAGGTCCACAGGGGCACGAGGTGTCAGATGTTTTGTGGTTTGGGGACATACTGAGGTGATTACCTCTCACCGGGTACTTTTGAGTAGTGTGCACACAGATAGACTCCGAGATGAGGTGGTACGACCACTCGCTCGGTAGAGGCCCCCGGTAGATGCGGTTAGGTATTTTTGGTTTGGGGGCGCTTGTCATAGGAAGCCAAGTGGAAGGTGAGGAGCCTTTGGGAGACAACTTTGAGGCGGTCAGGTTGGGGGGCAGATGCTCGCCATGATTTGAGGGCAGACATCGATGTCCCTCCGGTTATCTTTTGAGGACAGGTATCGCTGTTCCTTCAGATGTTGTTCCATGGGAAGGTTGAGCTTCCAAGATGGGTTATAATTGTTGGGCATGCCTTTGGGACATCGGTACTTGAGACACATGGTGTCAAGTGACACGTGGAGCCGGGTTACATCCAGAGATTCTGGCATTGGCCGAAGCAAGTGACACTTCCTGGTGGCTGCTGAGCACCAATGAAGTTTGTGTTTACTTTTGGGCATTGTACTGTTTATTATTTTTCTTATACAAGCATGTCTTCCTAAACACTTATATTAGGTACGCACCCTTTGGTGGTATCCTACTGAGACTTGTTTCACACCCTGCATGGGCCCTTCGGGACACGTGTAGACTTTATGAAATTGCGTGCAGGTAGAGGGTCAGCCTCCGGAGTTGGACTTTAGTGCTGTTGGCATGGAGACTGGTATGAACCTTGAGGTCGTGCCTTGCTGAAGTTACTTTGTTTAGTTTTCTTTCTTCTTATCCGCGTGATTTCCTTGTTATGTAGCAAATGTTGGTTAGCCATTAGTGTCCTTATATATTGAGTTGTATGACTTGTTTTCGATGCATGCATTGTTGTTTACAGTAGTAGTTGTTGTTGATTACTGGCATGTTGTTCTGTTTACTTCTCGATGTTGTTGTTTCTATATTGCTTCTTCTGGTTTATTGATTTTGGATATGCTTCCGCTCTGCAGGTCTAGTTCGAGTCTACTGAGTCATTTATTTTCGCTGCACATTTAGTGTTATACTCGGACCAGTACCATTTTATTCATCCGAGAGGGTATAGCCTCCCCACTATACCTATTCAGACCCTCGCTGCTAGTCGGAAGCCTTTGGCGTTCAGGGGAGGTGTGCCTAAGGTAGTGACACCCGACCCGATTTGCATTATTCGGGTGGCTGGCTGGGTCCGGGTCGTTACACCCTAGACACCACCCCCACCCCCTTTGCACCCCATGGACACCCCCACCACACTGGACAGCCACACCAACCTCCCTGGACACCCCCACCCACTTTCACAGCCCCCACCCCCTTGAAAAGCCCTTATACGCTCACACACACATGATGTAACACACAAAAATTGTAAACTTGCATGATATCACTTCCATGAAATTGTTTTACCAGAAAAGAATTTAGCATGGTATAAATGAACACTATGAAACTTACCATGATAGAAAGAACAAAGAAAAATAACATCTTAAAAAATTAGTTTAGGGCATCACGGAAAATAAAAACTGAAACTGAGCCGTGTGAGGATTACTTGAGAGTTGCGAGTCGACTTGATAGATCTGATGATAATAAATATGAAGAATGATTTTGGAAAAACAAGGTTGGAGGGAATGACTTTGAAGAATTTTTTCTAGGTTTTCTGAGTGAGAGAGATGAGTCGTATTTTGCCAGATCGAAGAAAATAGAACGACTAAATATAGGGTGTGATAAATCATTTAAAAGCTTTATCACCTCGGTTATTTAATCACCGACGAGGTAAACTATTTTTTTTAATGATTATAACATCGGTTATTTAATAACCGACGTAAAAACAATTTATAAGGTCGGTTATTAAATAACTGACGTGATAGATTTTGCTTTATCACACCGGTTCTTTTGATAATCAGCGTGATAAATTGCCGAGATTAGCTTTAGCACTTCGGTTAAAAAATAACCGACGTGATAAAGCACCAAGATTCAATATATCACACCGGTTATAAAAAAACCGATGTAATAAAACTAATCTCAGTTTTTATGACGTTGTTTATAAAATAACTGACGAAAAAAATGATTCTCATCGATTTATCACATCGGTTATTTTATAACCGACGTGATAAATCGATTTTTACAGCTTTTCACGTCAGTTATATAGAACCGACTGAAAAATACCGACGTGTTAAATGTTTTTTCCACTAGTGTATGATTATTTGGTGAATTTGTTAGAATATTATTATTATTGATTTATAATGAAATTATTTATATTTTATTAAGTTGGTGATTCATATTTGAAAATATTTTTATAAATAAGAAATGGAAAGTCAAAAACATGAAATAAATCAATTTCATGGAGGTGGTTGTACGTAAATAATAAATTTTCATTATTTTCACTGAATGAGAGAATAGTAGGGAATTGTTTATAATTTAAGTTTATAAATAATTTTATAGATATAATATAATTTTATCGATTATTATTTTATTACTATACATGTTAGATTCTTATGAAAAATAAGACAATATCATTTATAGTGATGATATTCCATTGTCGACCTCGGTTAAGATGTATGGATTCAGATGGGCCCAAGGGGCGCTCCCCAGCTAGGGTTCCCCCATCGCCGCTTTCCTTAATTCCTCTTTAGGTCATCTCGGCACTCCTCGATGTCTGTACGGTGTGCTCATGGTGGATTCCTCCTACGGCGACGTCGTGTGACCCTGTGGGCTTGGCTGCCTCGACATTTCTCACTGTTTCTGGTCTGCTTTTCACCTCACTCCACCTATTCTGGATAGGGCTTCTCAAGGTGGTGAAGTGATGGTCCAATGGCTGAGTACCCATCTCTGCATCTGAGGGTTTCTACTGCGGCTCCTGTGAGCGCCTTGGGTGGTCTATTGAGGTCACCGAGGCTTTTTGGGAGGACGACGATGGGATTTGGGAGCGGGATTTCAATGGGGTCTGGCACGACATGGAACGGGTAGTTGTTGTTGAGGTGATGCTTTCTTGTTCTTGGTTTATAACCTTCGCATTTGGATTTGAATCTATGTTTGTGTATTGGTATTGGGTGATTCAGCATCCCGTTTTGGTTGATTCGGCATTTGTTTGGGTGATTCTGCAACTTTGAAGTAGATTTTCTTCTATTCGTGATGTTCCTTGGTGGAAGATAATTTGATATGTGGATGGCCTACGGTGGTGGATTCTGTGATGGTACTCTGGTTTTGAGGTTTTGATTTTGTTTTTGGTGCACATTCCTGGATTTGGATTTCTACAGTCCGTGTTTTGGTAGGGATCCAACATTGCGGTTGCGGTGGGGGTCATACTTGAAGCGGCATTTGATGATTTGCCTACTAGGCATGGTCTGGTTGTGTTCTCTGTTTGGATGTTTAGGATGATGGCTTTGGATAACTTTGTGTATTTGTCTTTGGAAGAAGCTTTTGGTTCTATGGTTTGATATGTTCAGTGGTGGTTCTTGGATTGTTGTTGATTTTTGGATGTGTTTCAACCAGCATACTACTTGGGTCTACTTCAGATGAGGTCCAGAGCAGGATGGTTTCACCATTTCATGCCATTCGATTTGGAAGTTTGAGAAGGTATGACTCTCCCATCGGTACCGTGCCCGTGCACCCATGCACGGGACAACTAGCTAAGCGGTCATGCGATGGTGAAGGTATGCCATCATGATGTAATCGCTGGGGAGGGGTAGATCATATAGTCTTGTATTGGGTTATCCTCTTTTATGGATTTATTTTGTTGTAATGTTTGGTCTTTGTTGTTTTTCATTTTTTTCCTCAAAAGTGTTTTGATAATAAAAAAGTTAATTTTCAGTCACAAGTACTCTTGTCGATGTTTTTATATTTCAAGTAATTAATATTTAAACTGAATATAAAATTTTATTCTAAAAATCAAAAATATATTTTATATACCATATTTATTCATCCATTTTATCATTAGAACCAAACATGATAAGTGCATATAAAAAATAGAATACATTGATTTTGGGAGGTGGTAGTCTACACGTACACACTATCGACGTTCCTCTGTATCTATTAATGGATGGATAAGAATAAATAAGTGGTTTTAAATTAATATAACAATATATTTGTATATAAATTATAAATATCTCATTATATTAATGTTTTTTGAAAATTTCATTAGGAATAATATTAAGAAGAAAAGATAAATAATGTGGTAATAAAAAGTTGATAGTTTGAATTTTCTCTTAGAAATATCCCTATAAATGGTGGAATTATGAACAATAATTGACACCATATGCGTATTTTATTCGAAGAGGGTTCTAGGAGGATAAAAATAGCATCATTTTAGGTATAAATTCAAAGTTAATGGTGTAACATGATGTGACCAAAGAATACCCTTTTATAAGTGAAGGGGGGGGGGGTAAATTTTTGAGTCACCCTTTAAATTTTCAAAGATGTAATGTTACAGTTCCTGTTTAAGAGGGAAAATGGATATAAATAGATGTTTATGTGATTTGAAATGAATAGCTACCTCATATATCATTTTTTTTAAAATTTTTGAGTAATTTCATCTTAGAAAATCAATATTTACCTTTTTTACAATTATCTAGGTAATTAAATATCTATATTATTAATTAATTTAAGTGTCCAAACTTAAAATTGAATGTTTTTAAAAAATTAAACCTAATGATTTAAAATAGTAAATAATATTTATCAAATATAATTTCTTAGTGTGAAATGTTAGTTTTAATGCAAATAGACATTACATGTAAAAACAAATTTTATGTAAATCATACTTCTATGTGTAAAATTTATACGGAGTACAAAATTATCATGAAATTTGATTTTTATGACATAAAATGGTTTTTTAAGGAAATTATAAATTTTATTTCTTTTTAATATTAATAAAACCCTAATTTTACCAAAATAATGTTAAGTTAAGGGAAAATAAAATGGAAACATTTTTTATTAGGGAAAATATTACTTAGGCTATAAAATGCTAATCAGAAGTTCTCTATGTTCAACATTAGATTTCAGAAAGAGTAGTTTTTTATTCTTTAAATAAATATTTTATTATTAAGAATAAATTTTCATAAATTTATTAATGAAATTTAATTTAAGATAATGGCATTCAAATCATAGTTTTGATAAAAATGGTATTTTTCAATCTTCACAATAAAATCAATTATCTCCAGTAAATAAGTAAAATTAATAATAATAAAAATTATATGAAAAAATCATAAATTAATATCACTTTAAAAAAAAATTAATTTTTTTTAAATTTAACTTTTAGATGAAAATAAAATATAAATGGAAATAAAAATATATTGTAAAATACTCCCCCAAAACATTAGGTATTTTTCTTATATTTTAATGCATTTTTAATTTATTATAATCTATTTATTATAATGTGGTTTAATTATTAATAAACTTAATTAGCTATGTTTATCTAATATATCAAATGAAATTTTATTTTAATGTTACATGGGAAATAAAAAATAAAAAATAATGTTAATTTAGAGGAAAATTATATTAAATTTTTTGGTCATTACACTCTCCCTTCAAATAAATTTCATCATCCTAGTTTTATTTATTATTATGAAAAAAAAAGATATGTTTATTTAAAATATAAAAATGATTCAAAAATTTATTTCTTGTGACCACCCTTACTATCTTATGCATTACTAGTTAAACTATCACTTCCCATCCAATAGGTATATCATTGATATTGAGCGTCTCTCTAATGGTTTGATATAAGTAACCATCATGATTCAATATTAAGACATGTATATTTTCAGTAATTTCTTATATGGAGTTTATAATAAACCTCTTAGAAATAGATGATTCTATGTTCATATATAATTTTTAAATATGGTTTCCCTATATTGGAATCATCATGGCCTATATGTTGTGAGAGAAAATAAATTCCCAATACCACAAAAAATTCATTTAAAGGATATGTAGTGGGATTTTATAGATAACACATAATCATTCATCAGATAAGAGATATAAACATAGGATACGATAATCATAAAGCTATACATTTTTATTAATTAAATGTTATATAGTCATCAGTGTTGGGATTCTAAATTCTAATCAAATATTCAAAGTATAATGAAGTTGTTAAAATATGGATAAAATACAACACTCATGATTATTGAGTGAATGATCGTTGTTCATCACTACACATCTTCTTCAAAACTCACTCCCATAGTAGTTTATGAATAGGAATATCATTTTCATGGAATTTTCTGAGGTGTATCATCCTTATTATCCCTTAGATTACAAAATTATCTTTTATAATGAACATGTCATTCAAATTTTAGACATATGACTATTCATGGTGCCTTAGGTTGAATATTATTTCCCTCCATTTTCAAGACTTCAATCTTTCTTTTTTTTCATAGCTGTTTTTACTCGATTCCCTCCTTTACCATATTCAAAAGATATTCCAATTTATTTGAGGAATTACCCTAGACGTGTCTTAAAACATATTTTACATGAAACAAATAAAATCTTATTTTTTTCATAATATCCATCACCAAATAATAAATGGGACTTTTTCCGTATATTATTTGGTGTGTTTGGGATTTCAAAAATGTTCAAATTGTTAATACTAATTATTGATAGCAAGTATATAATAATCATAGGTTTTCTATATTCATATCATATCCCATTAGGTTTGACATTTGTAAAAGCTTTATATTTTCCATCAAATCCTTTGGGATTTATTCATTACTTAATCTAAAAGTAGTTAAGATAACTGATTCATAATTAACATCATAAGAGAATAATCATATGAAAAACCATACCATAATATGTTGAACTCTTTAATAGTATTACAGTAGCTATGTGTTTAACATAAATAAATCATGGTTAAATATATGTTTCTTTAGGTTTTGTTCTGTTGTAATCCCTAACATAATTCCTTAACATAACAATTTTTTTAATAAGATCAAAATGGAAATGTGATTAAATAGAGAATATCCCCATAAGTGTGTAGTAATAGGAAAAATCTCCATGCCCTAGAGTGAATAATGAGTTCATATACAACCATTTTTATTTTGGTTATGAATATCTTCCATAGCTGCATCCACATGTCAATATCCAGAGATAGATATAATTTCTAGGATCACAACATAAACAAAACATTACTAAAACCACATTATTTAATCACATATTTATATTTATGCCTTGTAATTATTTAGAGTGTTTTCCAAAATAGTCTCTCATTATAATCCCAAAATAACATAGAATATTATATAATACTAACCTATAGGTTTTATACTATTGAAACTATGATAAATCTTATCCATTCAAACCTTAATGAAATTATTAACTATAAATTTATCATAAACTGATGACATCCTAACCTCTAGAATTATGTAAACTCACCTTTGATAGATATTTTAGCACCCCAAACCTAAAAAATAGAAAATAAATATTAATATACACCTTTTTTACATTCTTTGTTTGAAATAAATCCAGGTTGCCCAATTTTATCATTAAATATTTACAAAATCTCTAAAAGAAATTGAGTCAAACACATTTGAATGATCATTTAGGATTAGTCGTTTAGAGGGTTAGAAAAAAATTAACTAACAAACTCCATTTATTTCACTTTAAATTATCATTTTCCACTATATAGAAAATTACTTAATCTATAATAAGTATATAACCTATTGCACAAAATTCTCCACACATGATACTCCTCTAGACATATCATGTCTAATAATTTTCTTCATAACCTAGGGAAATATTTACATAAGAAGGGGTGAGATAAAAAACTCATTAGGGGTGAAAATAAGTGATAATAATCAAATATCATAGGTCAACATAATATTAGTAAAAATAATTTGGTAGAAATATATAATCAATATAATTACATATTGAAATAATACTGCGAGCATAAAATCTCAATGTTTGAAATTATCAATAAATAAACACATGGATAATGATAACATGTTCCTTGACTATGAAATTCAAAATTCAATAAAATTAATCTCTTCTATTATCCAAGTCATCATGATCATCGAAATAATTATCATACCATAAATTCCCAGTATTTAGGGAAACAATTTCTATGTAGAAAAACACTATAAGAGCCATGCTAGTTTTTCTCAGGATACATATCAATACATCGAGGACTTATAATTACTGATACACACCCATCTATAATTATGTAAAATTAATTCATCATATAGATGAAAAAATAATCTATACAGTTAACAAACAACATTCCCTTATAATAAATAAGTATCTATATTGCAATTAAATGAATACCTATTTTTAATATTTCCCAAAGAAATAAATTGAATATATTTCATTAGAAGAATCCCTCAAGATAATGATGTAAATAGAAATTGAATATTGTTTTTTAAATAAACTCCCAATAGATAAACATGTATTATATATATGAGAATTTCATTCCCATAATGTAATGAATAATAGTTTATTCATATAGTAAATTTATTGGAAGGAAAATCATGCTTATATCAAAGGAAGATTTGTGAAGAAAAGTGTTGTGATATATATTCGTAAGCTAACCCCCCTGGGGAACATAACATGATAATAATTAGAATATAATTAATGGGTAATATAAACATCACAAAAGGAAACAATTGGCCAAATATAAATCATATATCAATGAAACAATACATATATGTAAACTCATTATTGATAGTAGTAGCATAAAACTCAAACAAACATGATAGGGATAATAGGAAATTAAAATATTATGTAATGAAATAAATTATTAATTCATGGGGGAAATAGAGAATTCATTACAATATATAAAATAAAATATGGAGTATAATTTTAAACTTGTATAATATAATTGATAATAGGGAAAATAAAACTTACAAGTTTAGAAACAATTAAATCAAAACAAATTAATTGTTTTTATTTGAAATGAATCATTAAATTAACTGAATAATGAGAGTTTCATAATAAAAAATATTAAATGGGAAGTAGAATAACCATTTTAAATAAAATATGGTGTATAATAAATATAATGTCTCAATGTAGTGAATATTGGGATAATAAATCCTTCCAATGTTGGAATCCTTTGAATAAAGACCATTTATATAAATAACAAAATATGGATATTCATACCAGAATAAGTATATTAATATGGTAAAATAATTTAATTATTTATAAATTACACAATATTATGGATATAATGAGGCATAAAAAGAAATATTTCTCATAAATTAAATTTTAGACAAGAAACCATTACATTTGTCATGATTCGTTCTATGCATGTTATTACAATCCTGGATAATAAAATTTATTTTTAAAAAAATTTATAAAAACCGTTATTTATATATATATATATATATATATATATAATTTTAAGGTTTATCTGTTATCTAATGATACTAATTTATTATATAGTTTTCACTTATGTCAGTTACATAGGGTTGTTGGTTCCATTTTTATATATCTCTTTCTCTAAATTGAAAATGATCAAATGGGTTTTAAAATTGATACACAACATCAATATTTATATAATTTTATGTAAATAATTATTCCATTATTAAAAAATTCAAATAGTTCTATGGTTTTCTAAAATGGAATCCAAGTATGAAAGGTAATATGAAATGTTTCTTTTTGGAGGTAATCTTTACTATGACATTATATTTTTAATATCAAATATAAAATTTAAAATATCGAATTAAAAACATTTTAAAAAATCCTTATTTAGTTATTATTATCCAATATCAAAATTAATCATGTTTCCATAGTCAACCTTGATAAAAATTTGTAGCATTTTTCAGGTATGTGGTTAAACTGGAAAAAACATTAACATGCCATAATAAATCGATAATTATGATTTTGGGGTGATTTAGTTATAATATCCTTATTTTATTAGTATAGTGACAATAATTATATGTTATTATTGTGGGGAATTATATTTATGAGGAGATGTAAAATTGAGAAAAAAATTGAAGAAAAAAATGAAATATGTCATTTTTGGGGAGGGGGTAGTCATCTTGTACAAACGTAGAGTGTTTTCATTTTTTATATAAATATAGAATTATTGGGAATTTATTATAATTTAATAATATTTTTAACATTATAAATAAAATATTATTTACTTAATTTTACTTTCTTACCAATAATTTCTACAATGCTTTTCTTTTTTACGTATTCTTCTACAGTGGCAGACGTAATTGACTTGTTATTTGAGGGATTGAATATAAATAACTAGTTTTCATTTCATAATCCTTAATTTACTATATATAGCTAATTTATTCATCAATTTTATTATTATAACAAGAAATGAATTTTTTTTATGAAAAATGGAATATGTCGATTCATGGAGGCAGTAATCCACAAAAATAATATATTGACATTCCTTTATTATTCTTAGTGGAAGGAAATGAATAAATATGTGTTTTTAATTTAATATAATTTTGTCTTGGAATATTAATTATACTTTTTTATTTATATTAATGTTGTTATAAAAGTTTTTATGTGGATGATTAAAAAGAAATAATTAATAAGGTGGTAATAAATAGGTTGGGAACCATATTTTTCTCTTAGAAATATCCTTCGAAATGGAGGCCTTAGGGTAACTAATATTTACCCGATGCTTAATGAAGTTTTTTATGGTTATAGGAGGAACAAAATTGAATAATTTTCGGAATAAATTTGATGTTAAAGGTTTATTATGATGTGGTGAAGTAATCCCCCTTATAAGGGAAGAGACACACAATTTTGTATGTATCATTTACATTTTTAATAATGTAAAGTGAATATTCCATGGTAAAATTCAAAAAAGGGACAATAGGGAAGGGGATTTGAGTTTTGGATTATTTATACCTCAAACATCAATTTGGAAAGTAACACCCGGAAATTTTGTATTTTTTTCAAGTGAATTTAATGATTTTTTATTATTGACTTTATGCAACACTAAATAAATATTACAAAAACAATATGTTTAGATTATTTTATATTCAATATAAATTTATGCTTTCACTACATGAAATACTGACTTGTCTAGTGTTACAAGGAACAATGAGTTTCAATGAAACAATACATTTCAATTATAATTATATAAATGAGATAACTACAACCTAGCTATTAAACATTGTAACATGAATAATAATAACTTATTTTAAATTTTTTTCACATAAATAAAACATATATATAATGAAATTTATAATTTTTTGTAACGTATTTATATGATTAAAAATACCATTTTTTTAAAGGTACTGCATTTTATATCCTTCTATTAACAACAATAAAATTAATTTTAGACACTATTAGAAGATTAATAAGATAAAATTAATATAATTTTTGAATATGGAATGTAAAAATTATCTTAGGGTGAATTTTTATAATTTTTTTAGAAGATTCAATTTTTTGATGGATAATATAAAATACTGAATTTTAGTTAAAAATTGACTTTTAAAAAAATTATTATACATTATATTTATTTTTAAGTCAAAATAGATCACTTATATATATATATTAATCAAATTTAGGTCATTATAATCACTTCTATATTGACATTTTATACAAAAACATAATAAAATTTTGAAAATTTGTTTTTTTTTATATTGTCACAGTGTTTGTGAGATTAGTGTTAAACTTAATTTTTCTAGTTATGTGAATAAAATTTTAAAAAACAAGCTTAAAAAGTTTTAATAATTATGTTATTTAGAGTCTAATCGGATGAAATTAACATTTTGGAGATTATGAATAGTAAATTTATTAAATTTTCATTTAACATAGTTAAGGATAAATTTGATAATTAAAGGTAAAAATAATATTATAATATTATAATAATATCCTAATAATTGTTTTAATGTCATTAGATTAGTGGGTTTTGACTAAAATCAACCATAAGAAGAAATTATAACCTTCTAAGAAACTTGGTTATGAATATAACACTTATTATATCTTATTTAAAGATAAGTTAAAAATATTTTACTCATAATTTTAATAACTATTTAATTTTTAATATAAGGTTATAAAAAATATTAATTGTACTATAAATAGTCATTTGAAAGCTAAAATTTTCATATACATCATTATAATTTATTTGTAATTTTTAGATATAAAATATTTAACTTAAAAAGTGACACAATTATGATGTAGTAATTGCTCAATTTAAAAAAGGATCAAATTAATGATATTAAATTTTCTAAAATAAATATAATTTCTTTATATAAGGTACTCCATGAATTTTATAGGATACTATGACATTTTTGGAGTATCTCAAATGGTGTTTATCAAATGTTTCTTTCTATTTTGATTTTAGATAAACACAATGATGTGATTACTGTCAAAATTTCCACTAATGATATTTTTATGAAAATAATGTTTTATTAAATTAATTAATATTCACAAAATTATTTAAAAAATATAAAGATATTATTCTGATGTCGAAAATTGAATATGGTTTCTATTTATGGACAATTTAATCCATATAAGTAGTAATTCATAACCTCTTAACATTTAAAATGGTGTTACTACACATAAAATGTCAATAGATTAATTAAGGGTAAATCAAAATGGAATGGTTCAAAATAAAACCAAAAAATGTAAAAGATATTATTGGAAGAATATTAATTCACCCTTATCACCATAATATCAAAATATAGTTATTTAATGGACACCAGTCCATGAAAATAACTTTTATATTAATCAAAGTTAAAGATAGTTACAAAATATCACTATCTTGTGTTTAATATCCTTTATGTGTCCACATAGGAAGAAATCAATATATAAACGAATATAAATGTACATTTTTATAATAATGAAATGAAATTAAAATATATAATTTTAATTTTAATTATTATAAATTATTGAATTAACTTATATGATTCTTCAATGTTAAAACAGAATTTATTTAATTAATAGAAAAATAAAATAATTTCTTTTAATAACATTAATTTTAATATATTTTTGATGAATTAAAGTGTCTAATGAATTTCACATATCTATAAGATATATTAGAGATTTTTCAATCCATTATATTTTAATTCCCATTTTTTGATGTATTTAAATACCAAATAAATGTATAGTATCAATTTTAAAAATAATGATATTTTAATGAATTAATATAGTATAAATTATTTAAAAATCACAAATAATAATAAATGATCACAAAAAGGATATGATATGGTCCACATTGTCACAAAACATTAATTTTTATCTAATTTGTAAGATTTTGGCCCTAGAAAATCCTTGTTATATTTTTCTATTTCGATGATTTCCAAAGCTGCCCCTCACCTCAATTATAAAAGGAAAACTACTCCCTCACATACTCATACCACATTAAGCCGTTATTCATAGAAAAACCCTAACCATTTATTTTCAAAACGTTCCTATTAATATTATATATCTGTTGGTATTCTCAAAATACTAAATCAGGTGTCCATAAGAGGTAATCTTTATGGAGATCATTAAAGAAGAGGTAATATCATTATCTAATCTTTCAAAATTATTTCATCTTCTACTTCCTCTTTTTTTTAATTATACAGTAATTACTCTAGTATAACCAATATTCTAAGATTTTATTTTTATTTTGTAACAATCTTCTTCCACCATTTATTCATCCTATGAAAAATAAAGTTCCACGCGTGTGTATGTACGGCTTACTGTCTCCAAACAGTGTTATAATCTGTTTTAAATCCCAACCTTATTTGGATTGGTATCATGATGAAAATAATGTATATAAATAATAAAAATGAAATGATATTTATTCTTTATAATTAATAAACATTCTATTTACTCACCCTTTAATATTAAGAGAATTATATCGTCGCTCGTGCATATGTATGGCCTTCTATATCAATGATACAGTGAGAATCATATTCTATGTTAACCACTTCAAGAATGATTAAAAAATTTTATATAAAAAATAAATATAAAATATATAACCTAATAATTATAACTTTATTTCATACATATGTATATGTCTTTTATCTTCTTCCATTTAGTTTGATAAGAAAATGGAAACATCATTCATGTGTATGTATGTCTAACCATCTCCAAGAACTGTGTATTTCATTTCATATATTTATCATTTATTCATATTTCTATACTAAATATATATGATATATAAAAACATTAAACATTTGGTAAGTAATAAAATCATGATCTATATAATATAATCAATAATAAAAAGTCATAAACGAATGATAAAAAAATCACCTATTACACGAAACATTATTATAACATGGAATTGGTAATAAAAAGTAAATATAAAGTCATAAAAGAATCACATATTATATCATAAATATTATTATAATTATTTTATAATATAATAACATGTTTAAAGTATTAGATGATGCATTCGATCACATGGGATATCTATAAATCATTAATGGGGTTGCCCTGACATCACAAGCTGCAGCTGGTTGAATAAAAACAATCCCTTCATAGGGGGGTAGCAGGTGAGTCTGAGTTCTCCAAAGTCGGCCCATTTCTGGCTTAAAAAAGAGTAAGACTCCTCCTTCTATTAGTGGTTCATAGAGAGCCTTACTATCAACCTGGAGTGGCCTACCTCATTGTTGTTAAAGGAATGGAGTGCATGGAGCAACCTTATGATTTGGAAAGCAAGGAAGATCATACCATTGACATCCAGAGCTCATCTTACTTCATTGGGTATTTCTTTATGTTTTTATTTTGGAGTCTGGGATTTTGATCTCCAACACCATAACTCTTCCATTATGGTTTTTAGGTGTTCCATGATTGTATCTTTTCTTCCTATATTGTATTATTTTTTCTTTAATAAACTTTCATTAAAGAAACTATACACAAATTTTAGACACATACAGAGGGAATCAGACATATGATAAGGGTTAATTCCATAATCTCAATATTATCCAAATTGTTTATACATATGTATCTTTTGGGAAATATTTATCATCTATATCCATGTTTTCTAAAAATGTTTTTACTATACCCATTTGGATTTTTAAATTTTGTTTACCTATGTTTTACTTTTCACTAAATGGTTTTGAAGAGGATCTTTTTTTTTGTTTTCCGGACAATGTACTTTGTAACATTTCCAAAAAAAAAGTATTAACAAAATGTTTTTTTATCATATATGTTATGAAAATATTTTTACGCATTCATGATGCCTTAATGAATTTGAGATTTCATTATAAGATTAAAATATTATTTTAAGAAAAATATTGTCTCTTAAAATTGAATAATATTTTATGAAACAATAATTTTTTCAAAGAAGAAATGATATTTTCCTCAGTAATTACTTTTGAGTGATATCTCAAAATTATTTTCCATCTGTGATTACATTTTTTTATGTTACATATGTTTTAATAGGAATATTATTAAAATATACCAACCAATTTCTTTATAATAATAGTTTATTTTTATGATGAAATGATATTTATGAATCCCATTTTATTCCATGGGTTATAAAATAATGAATGATTTATGTTATTGTTGAACACAAATGTATGGTTTTAATTATGTGATGGGTGGGACCAATATCTACCTCTAATTACTTGGGTACACATTTATATCTAATGAGATATACTAATATATTATTAGGAGTGAACCTTGACTACAAAGATGTCTGTTGGAGTGAACTATTACTACCAAGAAGGTATGGGGAGAAAAATCATAATACTAAGGTTGACATGGGATTAAACCATGATTACCAAGATGGTATAGGGAGTGAAATTATTCTACTAAGATGAACCTGTTAGCAAGGCCTTGAATATTATAGAAATAATTGTTTATGCTAAGGTGTCTACCAATAATTACATGTATTGTTCTTATGTTATGATTCCAGAGATAATGTTCTTTATTCCCTAATTATTCATGTATTATGATCTGCCAATATCATTATTCCACGTCTCATGATTATGATCTTTGATATGTATTTTATGATATTATATTATTATTATGATCATTTTATCATACCTTTATTCTATTATCATTCTTATGTATCTCTTTTATTACCTTTACTGAGCATTCGAGCTCACTCCTTTCTTATGTTTACATTCCCCAAGTTATAATGAAGGGTTTTTAGTATAAGTACTAAAGAAGTGATCATTATGGGAAACATTGAAAATCTTTCACCAAGTTAGAATATATTATTCCAAGTTTCAAAAGATGCTAAACTATTATGGTCCTTAGGTATGTATTTGTTTAAGATGTTGAATATTCATTAAAAATGATGTAATATCCATGTACATCAATCTTGGTTCACTATAGTTGTTATGAAAATAATTTTTTATAAAACCATTGGAATCTAGGATGAGAAAAACATATTGGGAACCCTAAGTAAAAGTCTATGGATAAGACTAAGGATATGGAAAATGTCATCGAATTTTGGTATATGATAGAGATAGTGGTTTCCTAAAAAGACATACCTTTTTGAAAACTACTTGTGGATGTGGCTCTGTAACATATATACCTAATGTTAAAAATTATGAAAAGGGGTGTCGAGGCCGACTCGGTGTAATCTGGTTCACAATAATGGGTTGTCGTTCACACCTAGTCTCACACTCCTAGGGGATATGATTTAGGAAATCAAAAACTCTTAATGAACCATCATAAAGGATTTAAATATAATTTGTATATTAATAACCTAAGATAAACCTAAGGTGTCATATTATGACAACCCTGATTTTTTATTACAACTTAAACATGATTTATTACATAAAACTTCACTTCATACAACAAATAATATCAAGAGGTTTACTGTCTTTGGGGCTTAGGATCATTACATAAAAACTTAAAACAAGAAATAAAACATCTTTATTGAAAACTGCCTTTACATGACCACTACATTCCCTCGTACTTAGCATTGCATGGGATAACCTGAGGACATGCATAAGAAAATGGTGAGATATAAAGCCCAGTAAGGGAGTACACATGGAATAACATGAGGAGTACAATGCATGTTAGGAAATAGGCTTGTCAATATAGCATAAGAGAAACATTAACATAAAGGCATGATAAATCATGATAATTATAACATGGAAATGTGGCAACAACACTTAACATTAAATTAGCATGAGCCAAGGCTTATTGCACATGGAGCATGAGTAAAGCCTCATTGCACATGAAGCACGAGTAAACCCTCATTGCACTTTAATTATCATGAGTCAACACTCATTGCACATAACGTATCATGATACTATACTTTACCCAATGCATTGGAGAGTTATAAGGGCGCACCCTTCTTAAACATTTCATTTCATGCATAAGTGTGCCACATGGATCATAAAACATGGATTCATAAAACATAATAATTTATTCCATGATAAAGGAATGTGGAATTCATACATGAAACTTTAAAATCAATATGTAAATGTGTATAAAGGTGAATACCCTTGATGGAGAAATGGGCATGGTATTCACTACACAATGACATTGGCTTAGAAAATCTGTGCGATTTTGGCAGCGTAACGGCGTGACATAAGAATTCATAAAAAAGGTTGATGAGAGAGAAAGGGTTTCCTAATCATATTTACATGTAATGGAAAGTAATGAGGTCATATAGATACATGTCCCAACAATTGTAATGGAATTTAGATTCATGATACAAAAGTATTGCTTGAATATAAAAGAGGAGAGAGAAGTTCCTTTCGGAATTTCGGCATAGTAACGGGTGTACATGGGAGGAATTTAATGAGAGATAAATGGGTCTCCCATCATTAAAACAATAAGAGTGTAGTATGGAGGAGGTGCAAAACCATACCCCAACATTCATAATTGAAATTAAAAGGGCAATACAACTTAAAGAAAATTGAAAAAAAATGAGAAAGGAAGAAAAAAACCCTTACTTGGAAGTGTGCTTCCAAAGGCTAGAGAGAGGCTTGTGAGAGGCTTATTGGGAGATTGGGGAACCTTGGGAGGATTCTAGATAGAGTAGGGCAGAGGTTGGACGAACTCCAAGGGATTATAGTGAGGGGGAAGTGGGAGCTTGGGTGGGTTTATATAGGATAGGTGAGAGAATTCTTTATTATTTAGGTTTGGGACCCCTTATATTAAAATAATCCAAACCACAAACCATCCCATGGTTTTTGCCCATGGTTTCTAGAAAATGAAAGAGGAAAACAATATTTTACAAGCCCAAGGTCCTAAGTTATTAAAATATTAGGGTTTCTTATGTGGAGGTGAGTTACACTCCCATGGAAATTAATTTAAAAAGGCAAAGTGTTGAATATGTCTTGAGGGGTTCATTAATGCTTTGAAAAGTAAGTCAAACAAACCCAAAATCACATTATTTTAATGATAAAACATATATTGGCCGAAGATAAGGATTATGGTATTTTATTACATTACCATTGGGTCATTATGATGTCATAAAAAACATTATATACTTAAACGGTATTTAATTTTTACCCAAAAATTTGACTGTCTTAGAAAATTATGAAAAATTCACCATTGGATAATTTTGACATCCTGATTCCAAAAATAAAATTTATTGTATCTAAATAATTTTATAAATATGTGAATTTTCACTTTTAAAATAAAAACCGTCATTTATCGAAAATTCACGGGTTTTGACAGAAGTGGCTTTCAAACCTTAATATAACATTTTAATTGCATTCATAAAATTATAAGATCATTTATATTTAATAAAAAATTAATTTAATAATAAGATTATTATTTTATTAAAATATTATTTAATTCAAAAATCCCTTAATTTAATAAAATAGATTTCTTAATTAAGTAATAACTAAAAACACCATATGTACATTAAAAAACTATTTACAATGTATCAAAAATGACTAGAAATTATATTAATTATTATATACTAAAATAATGTACATGAACATAGTACTACTTATTTGTTACATAACCCCTTAAAGCAGCCGTATAAGACTGAAGGGTAAGGTGTGCGATGGTGACAGACTCTTGGGGTGGCTCGGATAACATCGCTCGAGTGGTAATTTCAATCAACTTCCACTTTTCCTGTAGATGGTCACGTTCGAGCTTGACATGAAGAAGCTCAGCTTGGGCTTGGTCAAGGGCGAAGCCCATGGATGCCACCTCTTTTCCGAGCTCCGAAAAATGGGCTTCATATGGGACAATTCTACTGGATGAGGCCATCTCTTCCTTTGTCTGAGTAAAATTGGGTTCGTTAAAGCCTTATATTTATACTAATCATGTGATCACTGTTCAACAACTATAAAAGTAATGGTCACAACTCTTAACATAAAACCAAAGAAGTTGACATCTTATAAAAACATTTTTCATAAAGAGACATTTAACTAGATCAAGAGGGATTTTCCATTAATGTAACTTTGGGTCGTTACAATATTCCCCCCTTAAGAAATTTCGCCCTAGAAATTTTCCTTTTCCCACACTAAAACAAATGTGGGTAACTTAGCTTCATCATATCCTCTGATTCCCAAGTCGCTTCTTCAAACTTGTGGTTTCTCCACAATACCTTGCTGAGGGGCATTGTCTTATTTCGTAGAACTTTTTCTCTATGATCTAAGATCTTCATTGGTTTCTCCTCATAAAAAAGATCATCTTCCAATTGTACCACTTCAGAAGAGAGTACATGTGAAGGGTCCAGTATGTACTTCTTTAAGAGGGATACATGAAAGAAATCATGCACCTTGGCCATAGTAGGTGGAAGTGCTAGTCGATAGGCCAGAACCCCAACACGATCAAGAATCTCGAAGGGGCCGATGTACCTTGGACTTAACTTCCCTTTCTTTCCAAACCTCATGACCATTTTCCACAGAGATATGCGTAAAAACACCATGTCTCCAACTTTAAACTCAAGGTCTCGTCGACGATTATCTTCATAACTCTTCTGTCGACTCTGGGCTGCCTTGATATGCTGCTGAATGGTTTTCACCTTCTCCACCATTTCTTCGACCATTTCTGGTCCAAGCATCTTACGTTCACCGACCTCATCCCAACATGCCGGTGTTCTGCACCTTTTCCCATAAAGGGCTTCATATGGCGCCATTTGGATGCTCGAGTGGAAAATGTTATTATAAGTGAACTCAACCAGAGGAAGATGTTGATCCCATCCTCCTTTAAAGTCCATTGAGCATGCTCTAAACATATCCTCAAGTGTTTGGATGGTCCGCTCGGATTGGCCATCATTTTGAGGATGATAGGCCGTACTGAAGTTCAGTTTAGTATTCAGAGCATGTTGATGACTCTTCCAAAACATAGAGGTGAATCTTGGATCTTGGTCAGACACAATAGATAGTGGTACTCCATGCAACCTTACCACTTCCCTAATATATATCTGTGCCAGTTGATCCAATGAGAAATCATCCTAAATAGAAATGAAGTGTGCAGTCTTTATAAGACGATCCACAACAACCCAGATTGCATTGTTGCCTTTGGATGTCCTTGGAAGTCCGGTGACAAAGTCCATGGTGATGTTCTCCCATTTCCATTCTGGTATGGGCAATGGTTGCATCATCCCCTTAGACTTCTTCCTCTCTGCCTTCACTTACTGACACACTAGACACTTTGATGTATATTCGGCGATATCCTTCTTCATATTATCCCACCAAAAGATTTCTTGGAGATCTCGATACATCTTTGTGCTCACTGGGTGAATAGAGAAATTTGAACTATGTGCATCATTCAAAAGTTCCTTCTTCAGCTCCGGACTTGATGGAACACATAGTCTTTTCCCAAACTGCACGATTCCTTCCTCATTAACATTAAACTCTGAGGATTTTCCCTTTTTAATAGCTTCCACTTTTTCTTGAATTCCCACATCATCCTTTTGAGCATCCTTTAACCTTTCCAAAAGAGATGGTTGAGCAATCATTTGTGAAAGGATTGATGATTTTCCCTTCTTTATGATTCCCACATCCATCTTCATCAAGTCTAAAAAGATTAGATCCTTCTCAATTCTCATCATTGATAGAATCACTGAATCCTTTCTACTTAGGGCATCCTCCACCTTGTTCGCTTTCCTAGGGTGGTAATGTATTAAATAGTCATAATCCTTGATGAGCTCTATCCATCTTCTCTGGAACATATTAATCTATTTCTATGTGAATATATATTTAAGACTCTTGTGGTCAGTATATATCTCACATTTCTCTCCATAGAGATAATGCCACCATATTTTCAAGGAAAAGATCACCACCGCCAAATCCAGATCATGCGTTGGATAGTTTCTCTCATGTATTTTCAACTGCCTTGAGGCATAGGATATCACTTTATCATTCTGCATCAGCACAAATCCTAAGCCCTTATTCGAAGCATCACTAAATACAACAAAAAGTTCCCCACTTGTGGGTAAAGTTAGCACGGGCGCAGTGATAAGCCTCCTTTTCAACTCCTTGAAGCTTTCTTCGCATTCACCACTCCAAGAAAACTTTACTCCCTTTCGAGTTAGCTTGGTAAGAGGGTTGGACAATCGTGAGAAATTTCTCACAAATCATCGATAATATCCAGCTAACCCCAAAAAGCTACGGATATCCGTTACCGATGTTGGCCTCGGCCATCCCTCAATTGCATCTATTTTGGAGGGGTCCACAGATATCCCATTGATTGTGATGATATGGCCCAAGAATGAGACCTCCTTCAACCAGAACTCACACTTGTTGTACTTTGCATAGAGCTTCTCCTTGCACAAAGTCTCTAGTATAGTTTTTAAATGCTCCTCATGATCCTCCTTGGTTTTGGAGTATATTAGAATATCATCTATAAATAATACCACAAATTTGTCAAGGTAATCTCTAAAGACTATATTAATCAAGTACATGAATATTTCTGGAGCATTGATGAGTCCGAAAGGCATTACTATGAATTCATAGTGCCCGTATCTTGTACGAAAATCAGTCTTGGGGATATCTTCCTTCTTCACCCTTACTTGATAATATCCCGACCGTAAGTCCACCTTGGAGAAGTATTGTGCTCCACGCAACTGATCGAACAAGTCATCAATTCGTGGGAGAGGATACTTGTTCTTTATCGTGATTTTGTTAAGTTCACGATAATCGATGCAAAGCCGCATTGACCCATCCTTCTTCTTGACGAAGAGGACTGGTGCACCCCATGGTGAAGCACTTGGGCGTATAAACCCTTTATCCAGATTCTCCTGTAGTTGTTTCTTCAGCTCTTCAAGCTCAACAACAGACATTATATATGGAGTCTTGGATATTGGTAGTGCCCCAGGTAAAAGTTCAATTGAGAACTCAACATCTCTTCTTGGAGGAAGACCAGGCAGTTCCTCGGGAAACACTTCAGCAAATTCCATCACAATAGGCATTTCTTCAAGGATGGTTTCTTCCTTGGACTCAATCATCTGAGCTAGATATGTAGGCTCATAAGGTAGTAATATCCATGCTTAAGATGATGGAGCTAAAGGAGATTCATCTTCCTCCTGACACTTGTAAAGAATCGGGGGTCGATTCTCCATATAGAGTGTGATTTCCCTCTCCCGACAATTTATGTTGGCTCTATATAGGGAAAGCCAATCCATGCCAAGAATTGCAACAAATTCCACCAAAGGGAGTATGACGAGGTTCGCCGGGAAATTCAATCCACAGATTATAACAGGGGAGGACTTATATTCATGGGATGCAATGATTGCCCCATTTTCCGTACTCACCGACATCTTTACTTCCATGATTTGTGGTGGTGCTGGGATTGTTCTACTAAACTTTCGAGATATAAAAGAATGTGTAGAACTTGAATCAAAAAGTACATTCACTATTAATGAATGAATAACTAGTTTACCTATCACCACTTCGTTGTCAGGGTTAACTTCGGCAGAAGTGATGGAAAAAGATCTTCCTTGCTGTCTTGGAGGTTGTTGGTTGCCTCTGAAAACCCTTGGATTAGGGCACTGATTTGCAAAATGACCCGGTTCATTGCATTTATAGCAATGAACAATGCGTTGAGGTTCAAACATAGCGTTCCTCTACTCTATCACAGCCGCAGGTCCTTCTTGCTGACATTTAACAGCTAGGTTCCCTTCTCTTCCACACCTGAAGCATTTTCTCTTCCCCTTAAGGTAATTTCTAGGGAGCTTCTTTCCGCACTTTTGGCAAGTGGGGTGCTGGAACTTCTTAGCACCGTTGGATTTATCCATCGGCCCACCAGCATTGAAGTCCACCTTACGTTTCTTATCCCCATGATACCCCTATGATTCTCCGATCTCCATTTCGACCTTGAGGGCACATCGGACAATTTCATCATAGATGTCGAAGTCACGGATCGCTAATGCTTTCTGCAATCTAGGCTTCAGCCCACCAAAGAAGCGGTCAACCTTGAATTCGGGGGTAACGACAAAGATGGAAGTGTATCATGCAAGCATTGTGAATTTTTCCTTGTACACTCCAATAGATTCCTCATCTTTTTTCTTGAGGGAAAGGAAGTCCCTTTCCATATTAAGCTAGAGGGTGTGTGGAAAATATTTATCAAAAAAATCTTCCAGAAATTCTTCCATTACAATGCCTCGATCTCCTCCTCAGGCTTTGTATTTTTGATCAACGTCCACCATTAATCAGCTTCACCCTCCATACAATAAGCCTCCAGGAGAACCTTCTCTTGTTCAAAACATTAGAGGATGGAGAATATCTTTTCAATGGAGTTGATCCATTGTTCAGCGATCGTGGGATCGGATGATCCACTAAAAGTAGGAGGCCTTTGTCTCATGAAGCTCTCGATAGGGACTTTTTCTTTCTTAGGGGGGGTTGAACGTTCCTCTTGACCCATGTTTATATTGAAAACTTCACTTAGCTGATAGAGAAGCGTGACAAAGTTCGCGATTCCCGCTCCCATTGGATTTGGCATCTCATTAGTACAGTCATCACACTGATCTTCACAATGGTTGTTAGCCCGAGTCCTCCTATTAGCAGCCATTGACTGGAATAAAAGGAAAGTTAGGGGTAACACATAAAGGGTAATACAAAGAAAAAATTTAATGACTCAAAAATAATATTTTATTTCCTTAACTCATGTGTCTATAGGCTTCAATCTAGGATTTTCATGATCTACTTTCTAACATATATTCTTAGGGACATTTTTCCATTAATAAGGGTTCATAATAAGATTGTGAATTTATCAAAACATATCCCCCAGGAGTGTCGTAACCAATAGTGCAGCAAGGACCATTGTCGTGCACCAGTTCTCGTTCAAGTCTAGATCAAAGAGGTGTTTTCGGGTTCTACCCCTAGGATACATCTATGCCAGAGCCACCTCTACCTGCTCGTATCCAGACATGGATGTATTTGTTTGATAAACCACTCACCTAGTATTTACCAAAACTTAGGGATTTTTATATTGTACTTAGTCTTGTATCTAAGGCTTTACAAGGGTTTTCCTAATCCCAATAATAACTAAACCTATCCTCTGATACCAACTATGACAACCATGCTTTTTTTATTACAACTTAAACATGATTTATTACATGAAACTTCACTTGATACGACAAAGAAGATCGAGAGGTTTAGTATCTTTGGGGCTTAGGATCATTACATAAAAAATTAAAACATGAAATACAATATCTTTATTGAAAACTTCCTTTACATGACCACTACATTCCCTCGTGCTTAGCATTGCATGGGATAACCTGAGGACATGCATAAGAAAAGAGTGAGCTATAAAGCCCAGTAAGGGAGTACACATGGAATAACATGAGGAGTAAAATACATGTTAGGAAATAGGCATGTCAATGGAGCTTAAGAGAAACATGAACATAATGGAATGATAAAGCATGATAATCATAACATGGAAATGTGGAAACAACACTTAACATTGAATTAGCATGAGCCGAGGCTCATTGCACATGGAGCATGAGTAAACCCTCATTGCACATGAAGCACGAGTAAACCCTTATTTCACTTGAATTAGCTTGAGTAAACACTAATTGAACATGACGTATCATGATACTATAATTTACCCAATGCATTGGAGCGCTATAAGGGTGCACCCTTCTTAAACATTTCATTTCATGCATAAGTGTGCCACATGGATTATAAAACATGGATTCATAAAACATAATCATTTATTCCACGATAATGGAATGTGGAATTAATACATAAAACTTTACAATCAATAAGTAAATGATCATAAAGGTGAATACCCTTGATGGAGAAATGGGCATGGTATTCACTACACAATGACATTGGCTTAGAAAATTGGTGCGATTTCGACAGCGTAACGACGTGACATAAGAATTCATAAAAAAGGTTGATGAGAGAGAAAGGGGTTACTCATCATATTTACATGTAATGGACAGTAACGAGGTCATATAGATATATATACCAACAATTTTAATGGAATTTAGATTCATGATACAAAAGTATTGCTTGAATATAAAAGAGGAGAGAGAAGTTCCTTTCGGAATTTCGGCATAGTAACGGGTGTACATGGGAGGCATTTAATAAGAGAGAAAGGGGTCTCCAATAATTCAAACAATAAGAAGGAAGTATGGGGGAGGTGAGGAACTATACCCCAACATTAATAATTGAAATTAAAAGGGCAATGCAACTTAAAAAAAATTGGCAAAAAATGAGAAAGGAAGAAAAAAACCCTTATTTGGATGTGTGCTTCCAAAGGCTAGAGAGAGTCTTGTGAGAGGATTCTTGGGAGCTTGGGGAACCTTGGGAGGATTCTAGAGAGAGTAGGGAAGATTTTTGATGAAATCCAATGGATTTAAGTGAGGAGGAAGTGGTATCTTTGGTGGGTTTATATAGGAAAGGTGAGAGAATTCTTTATTATTTAGGTTTGGGACCCCTTATATTAAAATAATCCAAACCACAAACCATCCCATGGTTTCTGGAAAAATAAAGAGGAAAACAATATTTTACAGGTCCAAATTCCGAACTTATTAAAATATTAGGGTTGCTTATGTGGAGGTGAGTCACACTCCCATGGAAATTAATTTAAAAAGGAAAAGTGTTGAATTTGTCTTGAGAGGTCCATTAATGCTCTGAAAAGTAAGTCAAACAAACCAAAAATCACATTATTTTAATGATAAAAAATATATTGGCCGAACATAAGGATTATGGTATTTTATTAAATCACCATTGGGTCATTATGAGGTCATAAAACACATTATATACTTAAACGATATTTAATTTTTACCCAAAAATTTGACTGTCTCAAAAAATTATGAAAAATTCACCATTGGATAATTTCGACGTCCTGATTCCAAAAATAACATTTATTTTATCTAAATAATTTTCTAAATATGTGAATTTTCACTTTTAAAATAAAAACCATCATTTATCAAAAATTCATGGGTTTTGACAGAAATGGCTTTCAAACCTTAATATAACATTTTAATTGCATTAATAAAATTATAAGATCATTTATATTTAATAAAAAATTAATTTAATAATAATATTATTATTTTATTAAAATATTACTTAATTAAAAAATCCCTTAATTTAATAAAATATATTTCTTAATTACGTAATAACTAAAAACACCATTTGTACTTTAAAAAACTATTTACAATGTATCAAAAATGACTAGAAATTATATTCATTATTATATACTAAAATAATGTACATGAAAATAGCACTACTTATTTGTTACATAACCCCTTAAAATAGCTGCATAAGACCTAAGGGTAAGGTGTGTGATGGTGACAGACTCTTGGGGTGGCTTGGATAACATCGCTCAAGTGGTAATTTCAATCAACTTCCACTTTTCCTGTAGATGGTCATGTTCGAGCTTGACATGATGAAGCTCAGCTTGGGCTTGGTCAAGGGAGATGCCCAAGGATGCCACCTCTTTTCCAAGCTCCGACAAATGGGATTCGTATGGGGCAATTCTACTGGATGAGGTCATCGCTTCCTTTTTCTGAGTAAAATTGTGTTTGTTAAAGCTTTGTATTTATACTAATCATGTGATCACTGTTCAACGGCTATAAAAGTAATGGTCACAACTCTTAACATAAAACCAAAGAAGTTGACATCTTATAAAAACATTTTTCATAAAGAGACATTTAACTAGATCAAGAGGGATTTTCCATTAATGAAACTTTGGGTCTTTGCACATATATTAAGGATATTTTCATAATTTAAATGTCTTATAAGTAATTTTTATTATTAAGTTGTTTTTCACCATGATAAGTGTTTCTCACGTTATTCTTTCTAGTTTTTTTCAATAGAGGGAACCGTGAGGAACTAGGTTAACATTGAATGTGATGAAAAATTTAATGATGAGTAATCAAATGGGATAATCACTAAAGATAATTATTTTGTGATTATGACGAATAAACTATCATGATATATGATTAAAAATTATTCCATTGTTGATATTCCAAACACGTCAAATAAGTGGAATATGGAATTTTATAAATAATCCCTTACTATGTAAAATAGAGGAATAAATTTTGGTTTCATGCATGTTATGAATATGGGAAGAAAAAACTTGAAGAATACATTAAATAGAGGGTAATATTTTATATCTATAGGAAATAGGTCATAGAGTGATGAATTATAATAGAGTTCAAAGTCACATTTGTGGAGAACACGAGCATTACCCAACTAAATTCCCTTATCGATGATTTAACTTATAAACCGAGGAAGGACATATTCCATTCCAACCATTAATGTTGAAGGATTGAATTATTTATGTATTCGGATTCTACAATAATTATGGTGATTAATATAAGGATTGTTCAGTTTATGTTCTTCATTATGGATTTTCAAGAATATATTGAATAGTTTTGATAGACAAGAAAAGTTATTTAACAAAAAGATGATATTCATGAGAAACACAAGATTAAGGGAAAGATAAATATTAATGTGTTCCAAAATTTAATATTATTATATTTTTATAGGATATATTTTGGATATCAATAAATGAATTAGAAGGTACTAATTACCTTGGAACTAATAAAATATTTTTTGTTAAAGAATTTTGTACTCTCATAGATGGAATTTATAGTATTTTTGGATTTTAGAAATATATCCAATATAATTTTGAATAAGTAAACATGTATGTTCTAAATTTAGGTTATTACCACGTTTCAAGAGAATATTTAATGAGGATATTCACAAGTTTGGAATGTGAAAACCAATAAATTCTTTATAATATATAGGGGATCAATGTTAAGATGTTTTTTGACCTTCTTTCTAATGTTTTTTATTTTAATCTTTTGGAAGGGTTATAAGGTTAAAAATTTATTGAATTATTAATATAATGTTATTAATATTGAATTATTATCTCAATATATGATGATTTATGCATGTTGGATAGCCTATTATAACAACATTATTTTTTTGGTAAGTTTTGATAGATGGGATGGATTATCATTGATTTAATGATCTGTTAGTTCTTCCAGAATAAAAAATAAACTTCTTTTTTTGGAGAAGGTGGTTTGGTTGAAATTGATCATGTCCCAATAAAGGGTGATAGGGTAATATTTTACTGAACCAAATATATATATATATATATTTCATGAAAATTATTAAACTTTATGAAAAAAAATCTTGAAACCAATAACGTTATACTAGTACTTTCATTATCAATAAATCAAATAACCCTTTAGATCATCACATATTAATGGAATTGTGATTATTAACATTATTTTAACCATGTTCCCTACCACTCTCCATAAGAACAGGATAATTAGATTTCTCTTCCATGTATATGTTTTAACTTCTCAGCTATGTTCTCCTATGTGGAAATAGGGTTCTGAGTTACTTTTGGTCACCATTATACTTCTAATGTTATATTTTTAATTGGATTTTTAGTATTATTTTATTACAATGTGGTTTTATATGAAATTTATATTCAAGTATTAAACCATCAATTACCCAGATTAATTTCAGAGTCAAAATTCATTTTAAGGGGGTAGAATGTAACGACATGGGATATTGTGAAAAAATTGAATTAATCTAATATTTTTAATATTCTTCAGTTTAAAAAACACTAGAAATATATTATAAATACACTATGTTTGGATTATGTTGTATGAAACCCCAAGATAATCTTATAATACATGCCACACCAACTTTTCTGGAATTACACTCAACATTGAGTTTTAAAGAAACAACACATTACTAGTATACTTATTTAAATGTGTTTGTTATAACATAGAAATTATAAATAGTAATATGAACAATAATAACTAATTTATAATTATTTCAAAAAAAAACATATTTTTAATGAAATGTATAATATTTGGTAAAGACTACACATGTTTAGGGATAATTTTTTCATAATGGATATATTTTCCTTACACTTAAATATATTTCATTACACATACATAAATTTCATTATAACCAAAATTTCCTTAGACTTTTGAGTTTAATATATTTTTATTAAGGTTTTTAGAAATCTTATTTTCCATACCAGGAAAGTTCTTAAGGTTCCAAAATTTGGTTCTTGGTTATTTCATATCATAATTCATTGAGACATCATTTCTTGTTCTCTATTTTCACTGCAATACTGATTTCTATCTTGAATAAAATCTGGTATCATATTTTCCATATACTTATATTTCATGTATTTTGGTTTTCTAAAGTTCATAAACTCCGACTTCATGGTTATCGGTTCTGAAGTTCCTTGAGACAGATTTGTCATACCGAAACTGGAAAACCCAATACTGAAATCCTTATACCGGTTTCATGTCATACCGAAAATTTGATTACAATTTTTCTTATACTGTTTTATCAATATCAAGGTTTTCTATACCAAAAAATTTTATTTTCTTACATCTTTAAATGCTGATGTTTTCAAAGCTGAAATTTTTATACCGAAAATTTTCATTCTGCATTTCTAAATCATATTTTCTTAATACTGTTTATATTAGAAGAATTGATACCATTTCTTATGATACTAATACTTGAGAATAAGAAATAAATATATAGAATTTCCTTGTACAGAGTCTTCTATAATCAAATACCGTTTATATTCTATCATGTGATAAAACATGATACCAGTACCGAAATTTGTAAAACTAAGTTTTCATAAAATATTTCTTTATACATTACTCGTACAGATTTTTTGAAAATCCATTCCAAAATTTATAATTCTAGAATTTATTATTCAAAGATTTATTTCCTTAGAATTATGAACCTTATAATTTCTTTCATATCATTTCAATTTTATAGGATTCCAAGTTCCTTATACTTAAGGTGTAAGATATTTATATTCATGGTTAGTTATATAAAATGATGGTGTTGTTTCTGTTATATACTAACCGTTGTATGTTTTCCACATGTCCAAGTCCCTCTGAGATTTAAGGAAATATGACTGTTGGAGTGGAACCGACTGGTAGATTTTTGAAAGCAATAAATAGGACCTCAGATGATGAGATCTGTACAAGTTCACATGTTTTCATTTTGAGTTCATATCTCTAAAATTGAATTTCTCTAGAGTGAGAGGCTCTTATAAACTCTCAAGCTTCACATAGAAGGTTTGAACGACTTGTTCAAACTTTCCTTCGTGTAGAATTTCTTCGTATAGAGGTGTGATTTACTTAAAATCAGAGACTTCGGGTTTTGGAGTCAGAGTTGCTAATTTCCTTACTAATAGAGGTTTTTTGGGGATAGCAAGACAGATACCAATCTTATGATTGAGGGCTTACCCGATATTGGGTAAGACATGTTACGACTCGTCCCATGGGGCCCATGTTGTAACTTCCCTAAGCTCGACTTCTATAGGGCAGGGGTTGGCGACTAGCACTAAAGGAGTATATCCATAAATTGGGAAGGCGTTGCCTTTATAACTGTAAACAAACACATCAGAGTACACAACTTGAAGCAAAACACTAAGTAAAAACTATATACAAAAAGTATGCTGGAATGTAAAAGGGGCCAGAAATACATGTCCAACTGTAAAGTACAAGTACAACTGAAAAAGGTACAAACAGCTGAAAGGTAAAGAGCAGCTCCTGGATCATCCTCCGTGGTTCCAACCTGAAGGGTTGGTAAAGATGGACACCTTAGAACTCCACTTCTGTCAAGCTCTTCTATGTACCGACTCATCTTAAGGTCCACCTCTAGGTACCGTCCAGTCCTAGTGCTCTCGGCCTTCGTCAGCGCTGTCCCTCGTCTGCATCCAACACAACGAGGTGCAGGCATAGCCCATGTAGGGGTGAGTATACCGATAATCCGTAGGGACCCCGAGAACCTCAAGGTCTCACTAAATCCAACAAGGATAAATCACGATGTATGAAATCAATGGATAACCATTAATTAGGTATATTCCCATACATATACCTATGGTATCTAGTAACCCATCTCAATCATGAGGAAAATAAAAAAGTCACAGACTCAGCTCAAACCAGGATTTTTATTATCGAAACCATGGATGGTGGCGTACTCCTTCTCTATCAAGTACAGTGGGCCAACTGCATCACACAGAGGTGCTTCCCACTATCCTTGGACTACGGAGGTACTCCTCCTGTTGAGTGTTGTGGGTCTACTGTGTCACATAGGGGTGCTCCCCAGTATGGGTCTGACGCGTCACATAGATTAACTCCCCCTAATAGCCTACAGAGGTACTCCTCTTGTTGAGTACTGAGGGTCTACCATGATCACATATAGGAACACCTCCGCCATGGGTCTGTCGGATCACACAGAGGCACTCCCCACTGGGCTTTTCGAGTCACTCCGAGTCGAATCTGTGAAGCAGTCGTCAGGTCTCAGCCAGCTACTAGGTCTCTGTACTCTGTCTACTCGTCCCTGTAAGGATCTACTGCATGAGCTACTGGTCGATAATACATGTGTCACGAAGTCTCACGTAGAAGTATCTCAAAGGACCGCCACGTCATAGGGGTCTCAATGTAACAGAAGGCGCGTCAATCAGAGGCCCGATCTGTGAGTTATTAGCACTTTAGTCCTGGGGGCCCGGTTGGATTCGTGTACGAAACAACCCGACTGTATCTCAACAATACCCCGAACTCCAGTGGGGTACACTCAAAGAGACCTTTTCTCATCGAGACTACCAGTGCTACTGACAACTCATCAAACGAACATGTGGTGCCACCGATATGGCCAAAGTAAGCAAAGGGTCGGTAGGGGGCCCGGGTCCGGTCCGACCCAGTCTGGGTCAACCCGGAAAAACCCATTGGGTCTGACCAAGCTCGTTGGGTGAGTCTGCCCACTAAGTTAGGCCCGGTCCACTGGGCCTGGCCCAGTGGACTACGAGGGCAGTTCGGCCCGGATGCTGCCACGCAGGCGACTCGGCCCGAAGGCCGGGACCGGTTCGGCCAACGCCACGAGGGGCATGACTTGGAAGGTCGATGGACAGGAGTCCAGTTGGCAGGCCACGTGGGGCATGGGCAGGCCGGCTAGATGCCGGACATGCCATGGGTGCGCAGGGCAGGCCGCGGTGGCGAGCGGGTAGTGCGCAGGGGTGCCGAGCAGTGCGCTGGTGGAGCCAGGCACTGCGAGAACAGGCGGTGCATGGGCAGGCTGCACGGGGCGCGACAATGCATGGGCAAAGGGTGTGGGGGCATGGCGGCGCACGGGGCGCACGAAGGTGGGCGGGCAGGCGGCGCGGGGTGTGGCGGCACGCTGTCAGGCCATGGGGCTGGACGGAGCGCGCAGAAAGGCCGGCGCGGGGAGCGGCGATGCGTGAGCAGGCAGCGGGGCAGGCCGAAGTGCGTGGGGCAGCACGCGAGTAAGCCGCGGTTCACATGATGGGGTTCAGAGGTGTTCGGTCGGAATTATAGGTGTGTCGCGGGGGCGATGTGATTCACTGAGGTCACGGGTACCGGGTCCTCCGTTGTTATTGTTGCCTCATCGCCATGCCGAATAATCATTACGAAAGAACGATGGAGGGAGTCAGGACTTGTTAGTTTGGCCTGAACCCTCCATGTTTAGAGATGATATCATTTGGATCATAAGAATGAAGCTCAACAATTAATTACAACACTTCGTATCAATTTTTCATTCGATGATGATAGGAAGAAAAGGGAAGCATCAACATGCAATAATCCCCTACCTTATAATTTTCCGTTCTTCGTTAGTTGACATTTGAAGTTGCGGAAAAAAGATGAAAGAATTCATCATTCGTTGCGTCATCCACACTCTCCAAATCCTGAGTTTAGTCGACCGTGGAAGGCACTCCACATCGGAAGGATTTGAGGAAAGAAGCTGAAGAAGAAATCCAGTGTTCTTTGGGTTCTTCTTTGGGAGGAGCGTTCTTCATTGGGAGCACTTTTCTCCCAATCTCCTCTCAGTTCCACCAAAAGATAAATTCCAATTAAATAAAATTAGATTATTTTTATAATATTAAGTTGGAACACCAATTCAAAAAGGAGAATTAAAAACCCGGCTCCACCAAATTAAATGCACGAGTGTTTTCTCATTAATTTGGAGGATGCCAAGAGTCTCTCCTTAATAAAACACATGTGTTGGCACAATTAATTGCACAGGGAGTTCAAGAGGCTCTCCCTAATTAATGAGGTAGATTTGATAGGTTTCATCCTCCACCATCAATAGGGGTTGGGTGGTCCCCACCCCTATCATTAATAGGGAGGTTATGCAGCTTGGGTGGTCCCCACTTCAATTATCCTCCCATGGGAGGTTATGATCGGGTGGACCCCACCACTATAACCTCTCATGGGAGGTTAGGGTGTGGCGATCCCACCACCAACTCCCAAGGGGAGGTTTTAACAAACACACTCAATACATGGCACCATAAAAATAAAATAATGTGTTGTACTTTATTTTATTATTATTTTATAAAAATACAAAAACTAACTTTTATCCTCGATCATTTGCCGTCGATATGAAGGTTTTCATAAGAGAATACTGGCACTGCGAGTTTAACAGTGCCCTCAGATTTCAGTTCTGAGAACTAGCTCAAAAGTTATAAAAACCCACTCGTACGTTTACTGAATGTACCCGAACAAAACTTCAGATATTTATTCCGGGCACACCAGGCCTCAGAATCAAGCATCGTAAATTTTAGAGGACTCATAAAAATACCGTGTATTTAATAAAAAAAGTATTCCATGGAATTTCCAGGTCTTTAAATTATCCCCACCTCAGTGCTTTATGTCCCCGTAAGCTATAACTCACACTAAGGGAACTAATGGGGATACTGAGCACGCATTTGAGCCTCCTGCTCCCATGTGCTTTCTTGGAGGTTCTCGTGCTACCAACAAACATGCACTAGAGGTATCGGCCATCCACGTAGGACCCAAACCTGTTGATCCTCAAACTCGACTGTAACCTCTATGAAAGTTGCCCCATCAATGATGTCCAACTCCTCATGGTTGATGATGTGAGAAGGGTCATGCACATATCTCGTCATCTAAGATATGTGGAAGACGCCATGCACTCGGTGATACTGAGGTGGAAGAGCTAGGTGGTAAGATCCCTTTCCTACTCTTCTGAAGACCTAGAATAGTCCGATGAACCTCGGAGATAACTTTTCACCTTAGCCAAATCTCCGTAGACCTCGTCGAGGTGAGACCTGTAGGAAGACGTGGTCACCATCCTCAAACTCTAGAGGTCTCCATCTCCTATCAGCATATGACTTCTGTCTACTCTGTACAGTCTTAATCCTCTCCTAGATGATCTGCACCTTCTCTGTGGTAGCTCGTACCATCTCTAGTCCCACTAGTGCTGACTCCCCAGGGTCTGTCCAGCACAGGGGTGATCTGCAAGGTCGCCCGTACAACGCCTCAAAAGGTTCCATCCCTATGGTGGAGTGATATCTGTTGTTGTACGCAAACTCCACCAATGAAAAATGATCCTCCTAGCTGCAAATGAAGTCTAGGACACATGCACGTAGCATGTCCTTGAGGGTCTGGATGGTCCGCTCAGTATGACCATCCATCTGAGGATGGAAGGCGGTGCTCAAGTGAAGCTGTGTCCCGAAAGCCTCCTGCAACCCCTTCCATAGCCGGGAAGTAAACCGTGTGTCACAGTCAGAGACAATAGAGGAAGGTACCCCATGTAGTCGCATAATATTCTTCCTAAATAGGAGTCCCAAGATCTCTTCTAAACCCTGCTATCTGATCGGTAGGAAGTGGGCCGACTTGGTGAGTCAGTCAATGATCACCCAAATCGATCCGTGACCCCTGAATGTATGTGGAAGACCCATCATGAAGTCCATGGATATCCTATCCCACTACCACTATGGGAACTCTAAAGGATAAACTAAGCCTGCTAGTACCTAGTGATCTGCCTTCACATGCAGGCAAGTGAGGCACCGTGAGACAAATTATGCTACTTCCTTCTTCATACCTAGCCACCAGTGCGGTCGTCGAATATCCTGGTACATATTCTCTACTCCTGGATGTAACACTAGAGGGGATGTGTGGAACTCCCTCAACACTTCCTCCTGAAGTGCCACTGGTACCAAGGTACGTCCTTTGATGAGTATTACATGCTCCCCACCTTCAAAAAATCCATCAGGTGCCTTCCTTGTGGATATCTGAGCACGTCCTGTCTCACAGTCAGCGTCCCCATGTTGTGCTTCCATGACTCGTTGAAGAAGTGGGGGAGTGACTGTAAGAGACTGTAAGAATGACGCTCCTTCTCTATCCACAAAGGATATCTGTAAAGCAGCCAGATACTCTATTGCCTCTCCTAGAAGCTATATACCAGTCCTCCTGCTGAGCGCATCCACAACAATGTTCACTTTTATAGGAGTATAAACTATCTCAAAGTCATAGTCCTGGAGGAACTAGAGCCATTTACATTGTCTTAGGTTCAGTTCCTTCTAAGAGAATATATACCTAAGACTCTTGTGATCAAAGAACATGATAAAATGATCACCCATCAGATAATATTGCCACATATTTAAGGTGAAGACCACTACTGCTAACTCCAGGTCATGGGTAGCGTAGTTTTTATCATGTTGTCTTAGATTCCGAGAACCATATGTGACCACTGCTCGCTCCTACATCAAGACACACCCAATTCCATTCCCTGACACGTCGTAGTAAACTACGTACCCTATTCCCTCCTCTGGAAGCCTCAACATGGGGGCACTAGTCAGCCTCTGCCTGAGATCCTTAAAGCTCTGTTGGCATCTCTCTGACCACACAAAGTGTTGCTTTTATTTTTCAAGGATGATAGTGGTGCTGCAACTATGGAGAAGTCTATAACGAACCTCCGATAGTACCCAGCCGAACCCAGGAAATTCCGTACCTCCGTCACACTCATGGGTGGCTCCCAAGAAAGTACCGCCTCAATCTTCACTGGATCCACTGCAACTCCAGCCTCTGAGGTAACGTGTACTAATAAGTGAACCTATTGAATCCAAAACTGGCACTTCATGAGCTTACAATAAAGCTGGTTCTCTCAAAGTGTGCCCATTATTACCTGCAAATGGTAGGCATGCTCCTCTTCAGTATTTGTGTAGATCAGAATGTCGTCGATTAAGACAACGACAAAGCGATCGAGGTATGGCTGGAAGATCCTGTTCACGAGACTCTTGACAACTGCTGGAGAATTGGTTACACCAAAAGGGATAACCAAGAACTCTTAATGGCCGTAATGACACCTGAAGGCCATCTTATGCACATCCTCGTCTCGAACTCTGAGCTGGTGATATCCTGATCTGAGGTCTATATTTGAGAACCATTGAGCTCCCATCTGCTGGTTAAAGAGGTTGTCAATCCTCAAGTGTAGGTACTTGTTATTCACGGTCACCTTGTTTAGGAGATGGTATTCGACATAAAGCCTCAAGCTCCCATCCACCTTCTTGGTGAACAGAATAGGGGCTACACATGGAGAAACACTGGGCCGGATGAATCCCCTTCCCTACAAGTCCTCTAGTTGTACCCACAGCTCACAAAACTCCACGAGATCCATATGATATGCTAGAGTAGATATCGGTGCCATCCCAGGGTACAGGTCAATGTAGAAGTCCACCTCTCTGTGAGGAGGTAGACATGGAACATCGTCAGGGAAAACATCCGCGTACTGGTCCACCACTATAGGATAAGTCAGACTCTCCACATTAACTGCTCCGAGGGTAAGGCAATCCAACTGGTGAGTGATCAGCTGCACCATCCTCTGAGTAAGTCCGTCATGTGCTGCAAAGGTTCCCCTCTCACTGGTGAAGGTAAACCTCATCCCATCCATGCAGACTCACTACACTTTTCGCCTAATACAGTCAATTTGATCATGGACTGTAGATAACCAGTCCATACCCAAGATGACGTCGTAAGGCCTCGACGTCGCTAATAAGAGATCCTAGCTGAAGATCTCGCCTCCTAGAGTAAGATCGAATTGTTGGAACCAGTGCGTAATCATCTAATCAGCTCCTGTAGGAGTATCTATCCATAAGGATCGATCCAATGGCTCCGTCAGAATCTCCGAGCTTCGAAAAAGGGTAGCGGTAATGAAAGAGTGACTAACACCCGTGTCTATAAGAACTACAACTAAGGTGGAGTAGACATAGATCATACCTCGAATCATCTCCGGAGCACTATAGTCATATGGTTCAACTTCCTGAAGCTGAGCTCTCCCATGTCCACCTGCTCCCTGTGGACAGGGTGGACCTCCTAATGGTGGTGGTGGTAGCACCTAGTAAAGTCATCCACCACCAGCTCCTTGGCCAGCTCCTCTGCCACATCCACCTGAATCTTGCGGGCCTCATTGATTGAATCAATGCATCTGCCTGGGAGGTCCCTCAACTCTCTTCTGATCATCAGACCGGCGGGTCGGACAGTCATGAGCCATGTGACCAAGACCATCGCATGAGTAACAATGCCTACTACCAGAATGCGTGTCTCTGCTCTGTGTGCCCCACACAACCGATCCTGAGTCATGCGGTCGACCACTATTAGGTATGGTCCTCTTTGAACTCTACGACATCTGTCTACTGCCAGCTATATAAGACTCCACTGCATGTCGGCTAGTTGTGGGTCTTGCTACTGGTGAATGCTCATCAAGAAAACTCTCTACTAGGAGAGATCTCTCTAACACCCCCTCTTGCGTCAGGATGCTGAGGGAGATCATCGATGCCCGGATCTCTTGCCTGAGCCCCTGCTTAAAGGTCTGGGCCCTGAAGAATTTGTCTCGTACGGTGTCTGTGGAGTATAGTGAGAGGTCGGTGAACCTCGCTGATTATTGAACCACCATCATGCTACCCCTGTCGTAGATGCAGTAGCTCCTGTATCCGCACTGCTCGAAGGGTGGCTGGGACAAACTCCGCTCGGAACAGGCTCTCAAAGTCTCCCCAAATAAGTGTCACCTTTTCATGAACCTAGAGAATCAGGCTCCACCATCTTCATGATGCTTCTTGAAGAAGGCTGGCAGCAAGGATCACCATATATTCTGCTGGTGTCCCTACTAGCCTCAAGACTCTCACCACAGCCTCCATCAAATCCTCAGCTGCCTGTGGGTTTGTCTCTCCCCTGAACATGGGTGGCCTCTAGCACTGGAACTCGTGCAACGTTCTCAAGTGGCATGCACTCTCTACTGCTGGGGATGGTGGCATCGGTGGCCCAACAGGGAGTGGTACCTCTAGTGCCCCCGCTAGTGCCTCAACTGGAAGAGGGCCCTACCTGAGGCCATGTCGCTTGGTGGGCTGTCAGTGCGTACGACTCTCGGGGCTCTAACTAGTCGTCTGCAGGGAGGAATCCTGAAAGAAACATATGTGACATGGTTAAAGAATATACCTGGTAAGCTGACATGGTTGAGATGACTTAAAGAAAACTTATGAAAACACACATGCAATTAGTGTTCTCATGCACTGAGTCAGAAATCAAAAGTCAGGGTCCTAGTGTATGGATACGTCAGCCGCCCACACCAACACGGGACTCCCTGAACTGAAAACCACACTTAGTACCCTCAACACTATTGCTTCACAGAAAAGAAATATCAGAGTCCTAATTTCTTCGATAGAACCAACTCCTCTGATACCAATTTTTCATGACCCGTCCCCTAGGGCCCGTTTTGTAACTACCCCAAGCCAGCCTTCCATAGGCCAGGGGATGGCGACTAGCACTAAAGGCATATATCCCTAAATTGGGAAGGCATTGACTTTATAACTATAAAAAAACACATTAGAGTACACAACTGGAAGAAAAACACTAATTAAAAACAGTATACAAAGAGTGTGCTAGAAATTAAAAGGGGCTGAAAATACAAGCTCAACTGTAATGTACATGTACAACTGAAAAAGGGACAAACAACTGAAAGGTAAAGAGCAGCTCCTAGATCGACCTCTGGGGTTCCTACCTAAAGGGTAGGTACAAATGGCCACCTCAACACTCCATGTTCGTCAGACTCTTCTGTGTACCGACTCGTTGTAAGGTCCACCACTAGGTATCGTCCAGTCTTGGCACTCTCGACCTCCGTCAGCGCTGTTCGTCATCTATATCCAACACAATGAGGTGCAGGTATAGCCCGTGTAGGGGTGAGTACAACGATACTCAGTAGGAACCCCGAGACCCTCAAGGTCTCACTAAATCTAACAAGGATAAATCACGAAGTATAAAATCAACGAATAACCGTTAATTAGGTATATGACCATACATATAACAAAGTTATCCAGTAACCCATCTCAATCATAATGAAAACACAAAAGTCATAGACTCATCTGAAACCAAGATTTTTATTATCAAAACCATGGTTGGTGGCGTACTCCTCCTCTATCGAGTATAGTGGGCCTGTGGCGTCACACATAGGTGCTTCCCAGTATCCTTGGACTACTGAGGCACTCCTCCTGTCGAGTTCCGTGGGTCTGCTGCATCACATAGAGGTGCTCCCCACCGTGGGTCTGCCACGTCACATAGAGATGATCCCCCTAATAGTCTACAGAGGTACTCCTCCTGTCGAGTACCACGGGTCTGCTACACTCACATAGAGGTGATCCTCCAGCATGGGTCTGCCACATCACATAGAGGCACTCCCCACTGGGCTAGTCGAGTCACTTTGATTCGAATCTGTCAAGCAGTTGTAAGGTCTCAGCCAACTACTAGGTCTCCGTACTATATCTTCTCGTCACTGGAAGGATCCGCTCCACGAGCTGCTGGTCTATACTCCAAGTGTCACAAAATCTCACGTAGAATTATCTCAAAGGACAACCTAGTTATAGGGGTCTCAACATATCATATGGTGCGTCAATCAGACGCCCGGTCTGTGAGTTATTAGCCTTTTAGTCCCGAGGGCTCAGTTGGATTCGTGTACGAACCAACCCAACCGTATCTCAACTATACCTAGAATTCTAGTGGGGTATACTCAAAGGGGCCATCTCACATCGAGACTATCAGTTCCACTGAAGGCTCGTCAAACAGATATCTGGTGCCACAGATATGGCCAAAGTAAGAAAAGGTCCGGTAGTGGGCCCGTGTCCGGTCCAACCCGGTCGGACTGACTCGGCCCAACCCAATCTGGGCCGAACCAGTCTAGGTAAACCTGGATAGACCCAATGGGTTTTCCCAGCCCGTTGGGTGGGTCAACCCACTATGTTAGGCCCGGTCTGCTGGGCTCGGCCCAGCGGACTGCTAGGGCGGTACAACCCGGATGCCGCCACGTAGGCGACTTGGCCCAAAGGCTGGGGCCGGTTCGGCCAACGCTGCGAGGGGTGCGGCTTGGGAGGTTAGATTCTGGGAGGCCAGCGGGCAGGCCGCGCGGGGTGCGGGTAGGCTGGCCAGACACTGGGCAGGCATCAGTTGCGTCGGGCAGACCGTGGTGGCGCGAGGACAGTGTGCGGGGGCTCCAGGCAGGGCGCCGGTGGAGCCAAGCAGTGCATGGGGCGCGTGGGTAGGCGGTGCGGGGTGTGGTGGCGCGCGGGAAGGCCACAAGGAAAACCAGAGCATGCGAGGCAGTACGCGGGTAAGCCCCGATTCGCACGGCGGGGCGTGGCGGTGTTCGGCTAGAAGTATAGGTGCACCGTAGGGGCGGTACAATTTGCGGAGGCCACGGGTAGCACATCCTTCGTAGTTTTCATCGCCACATAACCATGCTGATGAATCATTACGAAAGAATGACAGAGGGAGTCGATCCATGTTAGTTTGGCCCGTACCCTCCGCGTTTAGAGATGATATCAACTGGCTCATCAGAATGATGCAAAAAAATTAATTACAACACTTTGTATCAATTTTTCATTCGATGATGAGAGGAAGAAAATAGATGCATCAACCTAAAATAACCCCTAACTTATTATTTGCCGTTCGTCGTTCGTTGACGTTTGAAGTCATGGGATGAAGACGAAATAATTCATTGTTCGTCTCATCTGCCATGCTCTCCAAATCCCGAGTTGAGTCAATCGTGTAAGGCGCTCCACATTGGTAGGATTCGAGAAAAGAAGTCGAATAAGAAATTTGGCATTCTTCACGTTCTTTATTGGGAGGATCGTTCTTCGTTTGGAGCACTTTTCTCCCAAGATCCTCTCAATTCCACCAAAAGATAAATGCCATAGAAATAATATTATATTAGTCAACTAATATTAAGTTGACACACCAATTCAAAAAGGAGAATTAAAAACCTGGATCCACCAAATTAAATTCACGAGTGTTGTCTCATTAATTTGGAGGATTCCAAGAGGCTCTCCTTAATAAAACACATGAGTTGGTGCAATTAATTACACAGGGAGGTCAAGAGGCGCTCCTTCATTAATGAGGGAGAGTGGAGAGGTTTCATCCTCCACCATCAATAGGGGTCGAGTGTTCCCCACCCCTATCATTAATAGGGAGGTTATGCGGATTGGGTGGTCCCCACTGAAATTATCCTCTCATGGGAGGTTATGCTCGGGTGGGCCCCACCACTACAACCTATCATTGGAGGTTAGGGTGTGGCAGTCTCACCACTAACTCCCAAGGGTAGTTTTTAACCAACACACTCAATACATGACAGCTTAAAAATAAAATAAAGTGTTGTACTTTTTTTTTTTTTTTTTATAAAAATCCAAAAAATTAACTTTTATCCCCGACCATCTACCGTCGAGGTGAAAGTATTCTTAAGAGAATACCGGCGCTGTGAGTTCAATGGTTCCCTCATATTTTAGTTCCGAGCACCGACTCAAATGTTATAAAAACCTGCTCCTACGTTTTCTGAACGTACCCGAACAAAACTTTAGAAATTCATTCCGAGCACACTGGGCCTTAGAATCAAGTGCCGTAAATTTTTGCGAACTTGTAAAAATCCCTTTTATTTAAGAAGAAAAAATTTCCATGGAATTTCTGGGACTTTACAAGATAAACTTTCTTGTAAGTATAAAACATGGGACCATTATCCAAGGTTTTTGGATACCCTCCTCTTTGGGTTAAAAGAAGATTGTAAATTTCCACTACTTTGTAAATGTTAGGAAGTTTTCTTTTTGTACAAACATTCTAACTTTTATCTCTGACTTCAAGAGATTCTCTATGCCTTGTGGTAGAATCTCTTTGTAAGAAAATTTTCTTAAGATTTATACTTAAGAAATTTTTTTCCTCTAAGAAGGTGATTTCTTAATAGAGGTGTTGTGAACATTTTTTATACAAAATTTCCTTAAGAAAATTTTAAAGTTTACAATTCACCTCCTCTTGTATATTGTGCATATTCAGTACTTTTGCAATTCTAATATTGGTATAGAGTAGAATATCATACTCCATACCAACCTATAAAATTTTAGATGGTATTTTAAATTTAATTTTATAAAATAAACATCATTTTTTAATTTTTAATTTCGAAATTAACATTGGGTAAATTTTTATTATTTTTCTGAGAAGTTTCATTTTATTGATGAATAGTAAAAAATACAGCATTGTAGTTGAAAAAATCATATTTTATTAAAATAATTATGATAATATAAATGGTTTTTTAGTAAACATAGATAAAAAATTAATATATTAATTAAATTTACATCAACAGAATGTTTTTTACATTGAAATTAGATCTAACAACAAATTATACTTTTGAACGTTCTTTTTATCCATCTCCATGCCACCTCTGTAGGATTAATGTTATTCTTAATTTCTCTTCTTATGTGAATTAAATTTAAATAAATGGACATAAGTGGATCTAATAAGTATGATATTTAGAATTCAATATGATCAACTTAATTTTTTTGATACTATGAATACTAACGTTAGTAATATTTTTACCATAATTAAGGGTAAATTGGGTAACTAAAGGTAAAAATAGTATTATAATAATATAAAATTACCCTAACACTTGTTATAATTTCATTGGATTATTGAGTTTTGAAACAAATTTACCTCAGTCTAAAATTATATATTTTTAAGTCACTTAGATAAGAAGATGACATTTATTATATTTTATTTAAGTATAAGTTAGAAATTCCATAATCATGTTTTTAATAACTATAAAACTTTAATATATTGTAATAAATAAGACATATTTGACTATGAATATAAATTTAAAATTTTTATCTACATCAGGATAATTTATTTATACTTTTTAGTGATAAAATAATTAACATAAATTGTGACATAATGATGATGCATTAATTGTTTAATTAGTAAAATGTATAAATAAATGATATTAAAAATATTAAAATAAATATAATTTTAACAAATTAAGGTACTCCATGAATTTTATTAGTGAATTTGAAATTTTTGTACCATCTTAAATGGTTCGTTTCAAAAGTATCTTTCTATTTGTGTTTTATTTAGAGACAAATTAGGGAACGAGGTCATAATTGACACTAATGATGTTTTATAAAAAAATATATTATAAAATCCACTAAATATCATAATCAAATATAGAAAATAAAAATAGATTGTTATAAGGTCTAAAATTTAATGAATTTTTTGTATATGGACAATTGACCCCATATAAGTAATATATTAAATCATTTTAATATTTAAAATTTTGTTACGATGATTAAAATTACAATAGATTAATTAAGGGTAAATCAAATTTTCAAGGTTTAAAATAAAACTAAACCATGTCCAAAAATTAATTGACGGAGAGGATTACACCCTTACCATATTGATATCTAATTATATTTGTTAATGGAAAATATTCCAAGAAAATATTTTTATATTATTTAATGTTAAGGATATTTACAAAATATCACCCTATTGTATTTAATATCATTTATGCGTGAATATAGTGAAAAAATCAAGATATTAACAAATATATATATAATTTGATAATATTGAAATTAATTTAATAATATAATCTTATTTTTAATGTTTAGAAAATATATTAATACCTTATATACTTCTTTAATGTCAAAAATTATATATTTAAATAACAGAAAAATAATTTTTTTAATAATATTAATTTTGATATATTTTGGATGAATTAAAGTGTAAAATTAATTTTATAGATAAATACGATATATTAGAGATGTGTAAAACCATTATATTCGAATTCCCACTTTATCTTGATGTATTTAAGCCAAATTGAATGAATAGTATGAAAGCTAAAAATAATAATATTTTATTGAAATAATATATAATATATTTATTTTTAAATCACAAATTATGAAAAAAATTCACAAATGGGATATGATATTGATGAAAATGGATCACCCCATTCGTTTATATCTCACATTGATGTTTTTGGATCCTAAATAGCCTTATTATATTTTAATATTTTGAGGACTTCTAAAAGTACCCATCACTAAAATTATAAAAGAGAACCTCCTCCATCACTTACTCAAATTAAATAAAACCTACAAGGTTGAAGTATAACTATAAAGAGAATTATATCACATGTGACTAAGAAGAGATCTAGAGGAATATCATTGAAGAATAGGTAATCTCTTTACTGACACTTTCATAAATCCTTCCTCTACAACCTCTTAATGAGATGATTCCATTTTGAAGTAATAAATATATTATGAAATATAAAATGATAAGTTATTATGGTTATGGAACATTATAGTCAACATTTAATTCGTCCTACGAAGAACAAAAGTATCATGCATGCTTATATATGACTTACCTCTGCATGCTGTGGTATATTATTTTTATCATAAATAAATTATTTGGATTGGTATAATGATGGATATAATTGATATAAATAATAAACATGACATTCTATTGTTTTTTTATACTTAATATACCATATAAATCCTCACCCCTTTTGAATAAAGAGAATGATATCATTGATCGTGTGTAATTACGGCCTACCATCTCCACAAAATGATGAGATTCATATTCCATGTTATCCACTTCATGAATGATTATAAAAAGTTTATATAGTGAATAAATATGAAATATTTGAAATAATAATTCTAATTTGATAATAACTATATACATATATTTCATTTAGCTTCTTACATTCAGTATGAAAAGAAAGCAGACACAATGATCATATATACGTATGACTTACCATCTCCATGAATGATGTAATCTATTTCATATATGTATATTATATATATTTATATTATATATATATATATATTATATATAAATAGTGTTTCACATTCTGGAAGTAAGAAAATCATGGTATATGTAATAGGATCCAGAATTACAAGTCAAAACAAGTATGATAAAAAAAGCAGATATTACTTGAAACATTGCTTTAACTTGGAATTGTTAATAAAAAATTAATATAAAGTATTAAATTAATGATATATGATATCATAAATATTATTATTATTATAGTATAATTTAATTATATTTTTAATTCCAATAGATAAATATTTAGGACACGAATGGAGGGAATCATACCTAAGGTGTTAATTGCATAATATCATTATTATCGAGTTTGTTTACAAGTAAGTATCAGCTGGGAAATATTTAACATTTATTTATGTTTTTTAAAATGTTTTCAATTTTTTTACTATGATCATATTGATGTTTAAATTCATATTTATCCATTTTTAAGTTTTACTAAATGGTTTTTATGGGATCATTTTTTGTCATTTTCCGAAAAATGTATGTCCTAATATTTCCAACAATAGTAAGAAATGAATATTTGTTTAACATATACAACATGAATATGATTTTATTATTTCATGATGCCTTAATGAATTGAAGCCTCATTTAAAAGTTAAAAAGGTTAATTTAAATGAGAATTACTTCTTTTAACATTTCACAACATTTTATAAAAATAATTTTTTTTCAAAAAATAATTGAAATTTTCCTCATTAATTATCTTAATGTGATCTCTAAAAAATATATTCCATATAATATAACATTATTTGATGTTACATATGTTTTAATAGGGATATGATTCAATAATAAAATTATTTTTCTTTCTAATAATGGGTTATTTTTATGATCAAATGATATTTATGAATCCCATTTCATTCCAGGGGTTATTAAATAATGAATGATTTATTTTTTTGTGGAATAGATATGAATGGTTTTAATTTGTGATATTTGGGACCTATATAACCCTCCAATTAATTAGGAAATTATTTATATCTCATTAGATCAACTACTATGGTATTGGGAGTGAACCATGAAAACTAAGATAACCATGGGAGTGAACCATGACTACCAAGATGGTACGCAGATTAAACTCATACAATAAATATGGCCATGGGAGTGAACCATTACTACCAAGATGGTATGGGTAGTGTACCCATACTATTATGATGACCTTTTTAGTGATTCCATGACTACTATAGATATAATTCTATGTGCATATAGATCTGCCAAAAATTTCGAAGTCTTATTCTTATGTTTTGATTTCATGGCTTATATTATTTATTACTTTATCATTCATTTCATATGAAATTCCAATATCATTATTCCATGTCTCATGTTTTTTCTATTTGATATGTATTATGTCATATTTATTATTATGATAATATTATCACACCCTAGTTCTCATTTTATGAAACTGTATCTCTTTTGTTTACCCATAATAAGTAATCAAACTCACCCCTTTCATATGGTTCCTTTCCCCAGATTATGAATAAAGGTTTTAAGTATAATTAATAAAGGGGATATATTTTTGGGAAACCTTAAATATATTTTACGAAGTTAGAATATATTTTTCCAATTTTCCCCATACATTAAACTATTATTGTACTCATGAATATATTTTTTTTAATACGGTGAATAATCATAAAAAGATGTAATATCTATGTTCGTTATGCTTGAGTCTCTATATGGAATCATGTTTTGAACATTTTTAAGTCATTATCTCTTAATAAATCAATTTTGACTATTTTTTATTTTATGGGGGTAATTAGTTTTCAACCATAGAAATTAGTTTTAATTAACAAATTAAAATTAATTTTTTTTTCTAACATAAAACTTTATATATTAAATTTAAAAATAATTTTAAATAATTAAATTTATAAATTTTTGAGATCTTAATTTTATAAAAATTCTCATAACAACAAAATATGGTTTTTATAAAAAATGTTCTTTTAAGTATAAAATTAATGTAAAGATAAAATTATCATTGTTTTTGAATTTCAAGAAATAAATTGGTTTATTATCAATCAAATAAATCATAGGTTTCATTCTAATAAATCTAAAACAACATTTTATAAAAATAATTTATAACTAAATGAAAATATAAAAATACATATTAGGGAAAAATATACAAAAGATCTATAATAATAATAATAAGTTTTATAATTTCATCTTAATTTATAAAATTTAGTAATTTTATATTCCTTAAATAATTATTTTATAAATAAAAATAATCAATTATAAATTTCTGTGTATGTTTTATCTTATTATAATGTCATAAAAATCATAGTTTTGGTAAAAAATATTTTTCACTATTCCCATAATAAAATTATCTCCTAAAGAACACAAATTTCATTATAAGTCTATTTTAAAATAGGGAATTAAAAAATGGAGATGATTTTAAAAAAATAGAATTCTAGAAATTACTAATTTATCTTTTTAGTTTAAAAAATATATAAGTAAAAATAATTTTTCTATAATTTCCATTTTGAAAATTTAATTATTCTTATTTTATTTTATAACAATTTTCAATTGATTACCATGTTTTGATTGACTAAAGTTTTTCTTTTTCTCAAATTTTAGTAATGATATTTATCTAATATTAAGTAGATCAGTTTAGTTAGATGTTTATTTTGAAACAAGAAATTAATAAAAATATTTAATGGAAACATTATATAATAAAATGTTGTCTCATTAAAATTTATTTATTTTCCACCAAGAAGAATGATTAAAATCATTTTCAAGCATACATAAAAAATAATATCTTCATGAACTGAGTGATTAATTTATCATGATTTCCATACATAGTAAGTTATAAATGATTATATAATATTTAAATATGAACATTATAACTTTTTTAATATTTTCGATATAATGGAACCATATAACCATTGAGAACAGTCGGCCTATAGAAGTTATTTTGGAGATTATGAACTAAATGACCTTAAAATGTCAAATGTGAACATAACTCATTAGTAACTAAATAAAACATGGTAGAAAAAGAAATAAAAATTATAACATTAGGGTCATGAACATAAAATAATTTTATATACATATTAATTATTTTAATTTTATTATTAAGGAAATTAAATTATGGACAGGGTGGATTGAGAGACATGGTAAGGGACTTCTCGTCTCAATTTTCCTTCAATTATAGTTACACTATTTTCACCACATGTTTTTTTTCATATGTATACTTTAATATGGATTTAATTTATCAATAATTTTATAAAATCCTATTTTATACAATTACTTTTCATGTTCATTCATTTAAAATTATTTTGACTCAAAATTTTCAAATGTTAAAAAATAATTTTCTATAAAACGTTGTTTGAAATATTTTAAAATCTCTTCCATAAATATCCAAGATCATTATATGTTTCATTAATATTCTTATTTCTACATTATATTATATTAGGAATTATCTTTTGGTAATTTATTTTCTTTAATATATTTAGAATTTGAATTTGAATTTTGTTTTTATGGGTTAGTTTTGAATATTAATACCAATATGCTAAAGAATGTCTTATTGAACACATAAATAACAAATGGATTTTCCCACCATCATGTCATTTCTTTTTTATTATTATTCCTATAAAACTTTTCATTATTTTTAAATGTAAATTCCATTTTACTTTATTTTTTGATGTTTTTGTTTTTTAAAGATTTCAATGAAAAAATATGTGTCTCTTTATGATTGTGTGAAAATGGAAAGTGGTTTTATGATGGGTAAAAATGAAGTTTAATGATGATAAAGTAAAAGATTTATATTTCTTAATGATATTATACTTGAGAAATATTGATGATGAGAATTGAGTTGGATATAGCTCAAGAAAATATTTGAGCCTGTTATAGACCTCCAATGACCTGGGTATTGGTACAATCATTGAAGGTGAGAATGGGGTAAATAACCTAATTGGTTACTCATATGGAAATAACAAGTATTTAGTAATTCATAAGTGAGATAAACATGATTTAACATGGGTTATGAATATGATTATATGAGGTAAAAAATAATTATTTCAAAATGTTTTTTATGAAATTATTTTGACTACCTTAGGAAAGTAAATTTTATATTATTATAAAGGTAAATTTTTTGTTTTTTAGTGAAGTGTTTTAATGAGACCAAAATTCCTTAGGATTCTTTTATAGTTTTTCATATACTTTTTAATGGGTTTCAAATGATTAATTTTTGAAAATATTGATTTTCATATTTAAATGTTTTTTAATGTGATCAATGATTTATTGTGAAAAAGGTCAATGTATTAATGGGATTTCATGTTTTTCATTATACTAATGTTATTAAATTGTTTTTATGTCCTTTATTAAGATTTATTTTTATCATATAATGTTTTCAAAATAATTTATTTGGATCTAGAGATGATTAAAAAATTTAGTGAGGTCAACATTTCTACTATAGGGTTCATCATAAATGAATATAAACTGTCATGAATGAAACAAGGAAGTAAATGTGAATCCTTAAATTTTTTGTGAAAAAAACATACACTCTGTGTATGTCAATTATTTTATATATAATCATTTTTCCTGATGAATTACACCTCCATACCCAATAGGATTTATGTGTTTCCCCTAATGAAAACACCTCCATGGATTTTATTTTCTCTATATCCCTAAGGGCTGGAGAAATAAAATATATACCTTATACCTAATCTTTATCCCCTTTATAGAAAAAATATTATTATCCCAACTTATGGTACATCCTATAAGGCATTTTTTTTAAGATTGAAATGGATAATTCTAACCTACACCTTGATGTTTATAAATAATTGTTATATACAAGAATCAATGATGATAATGAACTCCAAAATAAAATAATTTAAAAGTATACCCCACACCAGATTTACATGAACTAAAAAAATTAATGTAATTTGGAAGAAAAAATTAATGTAAGTCTTCATTTATGTAATGAATATTTCATAGAAGAATCATTATTTATAGAATTTCTCATTGGGAATATGTAATGACCCTATATGAAGATTATATCACTTAATATGTTTCCTCTTGATCTCATATTCATTATTTTAAACCATTGGGTACATAAGAAAAGTAAATGGGGAAACTATACACTATAGGACTATGAAAAACCCATCTACAAAACCTCTTTATCTAGTATCCTCATCCATGAAAAATATAAAGGTAGAATCAAATGATGTCCTAGAATATAATCTAGAGTTTTGACAAGCTCAAGCTCCCTATAAAAATATTGAGAAACTTGTTCCTATTCTCTAATTTAATCTTCAATGATAGGAACTCTATTTTATACAACCTTTGAGAATAATCCCATGAAGCCTCCACCACCTTCTTCTCCCAAAGATATAAAATTCACCAGTAGTGCACTTCTACTCGTGTGTGACCAATATCCAATAAAACTTGATTCTCTTATCTTACAAGGATAAATAAGAACGATATTTCTAATTACTCTAACAAGTGATATAAATAAAAACTATAGACACTCATCTTATACTTTAATAAGTTCTGATTTCGAAACTCACACGATTTGTTTCTTCCCAAATGATCTATCCTACTCAACTGGGTGAAATATTCTGTATTTAACCAGATAATCTCGATACACCTCACTAACCTGAACCATATGTGGATAGTGAAAAAAAATAATACATAAGAAAGATAAATCTTATAATGCTGGAAACATGTAATTAATTTAATACTTCATTAATTATATTAATATAAATTCTCTAAAATCCCCACAATTAATATTTTTTTCCACTATTTATTGTACATGTTTTTAACATGAGCAATTAAACTTTTATTTTGTAATTATATTGAATCTGATGGGTTTTTACTTTTCCTAAAAAAAATATATGTACTAAAAATCTTGAGTTATATATATATATTTTGCATCAAACATTAAATTAAATGTATTATATTTATCTCTAAATTAAATATAAGTAATAATATTAACGCGAATGTTTATAATTTGAATTAACAGTATTGAAAACTATGTCAAATCATGATTTCATTTACTTATGTGTTTTGTAATGATAATATTTATATCAATGCACTCTTATGTGTGATTTTGAAAATAATTATAAATGTAGTTATGTTTAATGTTTAATTGTATTAATAATATTAATCTTTAATTAAGGAAATTAAGATAATTAGTTAATAAAGGAAATTTAAAGAAAATATATATATGTTTTGATTAATAAATGTATTTTTGAATTAAATAAACCATGGACCAATGACTTACCTTAAAATAATAAATTTTATATTAATAATTGAAGGTTAATAATAAAAAACAATGTTATAATAAGTAAATAGAAAATAATATTAAAACAACTTTGTATTTTTTTAAACTGAACACCCGCGTGTTTCTTTTTTTTTACACCGCATGAAACCGGAGCCATCTGATCCAGCGCTCCAATCTCAGCCGTTCATCTATTTTAAAGCCGCACCGCTTCTAAGCCGCATGATCACCTCCCATGTGATCTCAGCCATCCACCGTTTTTCCAGTCTTCTTCTTCCCTGCGTCCTGTGTTTTTATTCTCCTTCGTCGCGCCACTATACCAGTAGGATAGGCAGCTGCGTTTTCTTCCATAGGCCGGCTAGTAGACCCCATCTTTGCTCCCTCCTTTCCACAGAGTCGGCACCGACTTCCCTCGGATACCCTCCATGCAAGTGAGTCCTTGTTTTTTTTAACCCTGGATTGCACTGAAGGCTGGAGAGGTTTTTCACCCGAAGCTCCTTGGATCTCTGACCACCGGACCGACCTCATCTGCTTCATTTTCCTTTTTCTCCTTCCCTCTGAACTAGTAAGGGGACAGATCCTACTTCGTTTTTTAAAGCTTCGGTTTGTATGTTTTTATATATATGTTTATATATATATGAACCTATAAGTATATACCACCTGTTTATACACTAAAGCTTGGCTTGAGGACCATAATTGTCTGCTTCTATGTGGGATTCAAAAACCAGGGTAAGGGTACATGGGTGGATCTATTTTATTTAGGTTCGGGTATTTTCATATAAACTTTGAGTATGTATATATATAATTATATACATATATGTATAAAATTATATATGCAAATATACAAACCTTTTCTCAATGTTTATAACCCTGATTTTATTTCTCCTATTAAAAAATGGAGTTTTCGGGTAATTGCACGAACATATAAATCATGTAAGTATATGCAGCATAGAGATGTATATGTACATGTAATTTTATAGATGTATATATACATCAATGTGAATAAGGGATGAACTTGTTTCGTTTTTTTGTAATTTGTTAAAATTTATTTACTCAAAAAGATTATTATTTCAAGAAAACTGCCCAAAAATATTTGTATACATGTCTATATATATGATGAAGTTTAAGGGTTAGTTTGATGTCAAAATAATCCTTTCAATTTAAAATTTTCATTTATCACCATTCTTGATAAATCGGGATTTTGTTTTGTGAAAATGGGTAGTATGAATTCCTTAAAATTTTACAAGTGTATACATGTATTCATATATATGTACTCATGTTTATGGATCGACCTTGTAGTATGCAAGACTGATTTTATGTCAATAATGGTTTTATGGAAATTATGTTCACATTTTTCTTTTATGTAAAAGAACTCCAGATGTTTTTACCAAGCATTAATTTTGTTTAAGGTATAACATGAGAAATATTTTTGAGTATGGTTTAATTTGGTAAACCCATGTACATGTGTATACGCACCTAAATTTATATATATATAGGTATATATAACCATGTATCAATATGTTGTCTTCAAATACAAGTTCTTCCTATGATGTTTGCAAACTTTTCAAAGGAAAGGTCATGTTATTCAAAGTGAAAATGAGTTTTTACACAACAATTTATATATTCATGCAGTTTGCATACACATATACATGACTTTCCAAGATGAACCTATTCGCACACTTTATATCTCTAACTGTAATTATATTCACACAGTTTTAATTAAACAACCACAATGCCCATTTATCAACATGTGTATTAGTTATGAACGACCTTGTTTTAACTTGGTATTATAATGCTTTGGAATGTTAAAGTGTTTATGTTCACCCATGTTTTCAATTGTAAAGATAATTTCTTTTGTGTACGGATTTTTAGCATGCATGTCTTAGTTTTATTAATGATTGAACTACCTTCAAGTTATGAATATGTATGTAAAAAGGGGATTTGATTAAGAATGTATGAAACCCTATGAATGAATGGCCATGTCAAGATATGTGAGGGATGTATTGGACTTAAATGTGACGGGTGCACCCGAAATTATATAGCGCAATATGAATGATGTGACAGGTGTGACCGGAATTATACAACGCTCCAATGCATTGGGTAAAGTATGAGTCTCATGAGACGTTATGTGCGACGGTCTTGAGAGTTAGCCTTGGCTTTTGCTACCATGGAAATGGGATTGGAGGTTAGCCTTGACCCGTTAAGTATGTTTTACGGTCTTGACGTAAGGTCTTGACAAGGTCCGACATTATAAATTCCCTCTACATGTGATAATATATGGTCAACCAGGGGTTAGTTCAACTAACAGGATAACCCCTATTTTAAAATTCCCATGACTATGAAAATGTAATTACGTGATAAGAACTGTATTTCACATGGTAAGTTGTTATAAGAACTGTATGTGCTCATGAATAATGTTATGAATGTTTTCCCTTCTTACTCACAGATTTCTTTTAGAACTAAAGTAATCTTTGTTGTAAATTATTCATTATCTATGTGTGGAGCTCTCTGATCATGTTTACTTTAAAGTTAATTTTAAGTAAGTACTTCTTCTCCGTACAAGTGGTTTTTTTCAAAAATGTTGGATTTCATGTTTTAAGAAAAGATAATTATTTATTTTTAGCGAAGTGTTTTATTCTCCTAAAAAAGGACTACTTTGAGAAAGAGTTTTCTTAAAACCCCTTAAATATTTTCTCACCCTACATTTTTGTTTTAAATTTTTTAGGAATGGTTTGTACGAATGAAGTTTATCAGAAGTAGCTGGTTTCCCAGAATCCTGAGCCTCACGATCTTCTGTAGTAATGGGACATGATATCTAATTTGTAAATAATGTAATGAAATGTTAGTATATCATGTCTCATAGGCACCCAAGGATCGGGGTCGCTACAGTTGGTATCAGAGGATGGGTTCAGGAAACTCTGGAAAACCAGGTGGTATGAATGTATTACTATGATTGACTAAGTAAAAATGTTATAACTTTCAGATGGCGGATGAAAATGTACCTACCGACCTACTGTCACTTCCCACTAAGGCTATAGAGAACATTTTATCTCTAGATAGCCATGAGAACTTTCTAAATTATGCTTGAATTTGCATGACATGTAAGCACCTGTATGACGTGTCAAACTCGCCTAGGGTGCTTAGTCTTCACCTGGGATTGGGGGTGGATTATCTCCTAACTATGATGAACCAATTTCCCTCTTATGCACGTCGGGGAAAGTATCACGAGGGACTCTTCCGAGTGTTCACGACTGGCGAAGAATTTGGCATGATGCTTGATAACCCCTTTCAATAATCTACTGCTGCCGGAGACCTCCGAGCAGCTTACTTATGCTAGATTTTGCATTACGGCTTCTGGGGCCAGTTAATGGACGTCGGAGTTTTGGAAGATGAGTCCACCCAATTGTCTCTTAGGCAAGAGGTGTATACTGATGTTTCCCAACTCCATACCCCTCACGCTAAACTCAGGAGGCGTCATAGATGTTACCATGAGTTTAGTTCCCTCTGTTCAGCCTGTGTGTGGTTTGAAGAGTTAGGGAGTTTTGCCACTCTTTGTGGTGTATGTTTAGTAAACTCAGGCTTTTGTCATGTAAACTTTTTCATAAATGAAATTTTCATGTTTCCTTTCCTGCCTCTACCTTATCAATGTTGTTAAGAGTTTACTTTTGAATGTTTTTTTTCCAGATGGCTGGTCAAACGAACATCTCATCACTACCCGATGAGTTAATAGAGGTTGTCATGGTCAGGACATGCACAGTGGATTATCCATCCTTTCTCCACCTGCAAGGGTCCTTCCAGTATCTGCTCGATCTAGTAAACGGTCCTGATATTCTTCATTTGTGTCAAGAGGATGATTGTGTTTTTCACCTCATTGCCACTGATCAACTCCCCTGCTATAGGCGAAAGGGAAGGTACTATGAATTCCTCTTCCAGTGTTTTACACTGGCACATAACTTCTTTGCCAGAGCGTGCTTCCTCATAGTTGCTTAGGATGACCACCGTAGTGTAGCCTATATGTTCCAGGTCTTGAATTTCAGTCTCCTCAATGGCATCATTCCTCTCGACTACCTCGAGCATGATGTGTCCCGGAGAGTTATTAGAGAGTTTATCTACTCGGACATTTTCGAGCTTTTCACCACACGAGCCTCCCTTTGGAAGCCCGTGTGCAGTACGCACGAGCAGGATTTCAAGACGTACTGTTCAAAGTGCATTTGGGCTAAGGAAACAGAAGAACTATGTGCCAACTTTGGTATTCCGTTAACCGAGATGGATCCACTATTTCAGTAATGTTGTATGTGTGAGGTTTCAGTTTTCTTTTTTATGAATAGAATTGCGAGGGCGCAATTCTTTGAAGGGGGAAGTAATGTAACGACCCAAGAAACCATGTTTTGAGTAATGACAAGTTTATTTTACAATGCCACCCATTAAGTGAACAGACAATCATCTTATAAGATAATAATAATAATAATAAAAAAATATAAAAAAACATCAAATGAATGAAAGCCCCTTTTATTCAAATGAGTAATATCTGAGTGACTACAACTCACACTGATCGAACAAAAAGTTAAGCTAACCAAAACTCCCAATTAAAAACCCGATTACAATTATAGGGAGACCGCTTAAAACCACCAGGACCCCAAGAAGGCGGTAAGGGTTTCTGGCATCCATCAGAATAAACATGAGGATGGCTGAAGCCACTACAACTGTGCTGATCACCAAGGGAATCACACGAACCACCTCTTCCTTTCTCCATCAGTCACCTTGAGTGAGGGATACCCCAAGAACAGACTCTTTATAAGGACACCAATTTGACCATTGAACCCTAACGACTATAAATATGACCGTTGGCTCCCCCATGATTCTCCTGTCCACTAATGTTTTATTTTGGACCGTTGGAGATAAGAATGGTTTATCCCCGAAAGGTTCTAAAAGTTAATTATGTAATTTTCTTTAATATTTAAAGAATGAAATCAATAATAATATAATTAATTTATTTCTTATTTCCCCAAAATGCGAATTATATTTTATATTTCAAAACGGTGAAAATTAATATTTTTTTTCCACTATTTACTGTACATGTATTTAACTTGATCAATTAAACATTTATTTTGTAATTATATTGAATCTGATGGGTTTTTACTTTGCCTAAAAAAATATATGTACTCAAACTCTTGAGTTATATATATGTTGCATAAAAACTTAAATTAAATGTATTATATTTATCTCTAAATAAAATATAAGTAATAATATTAATGAGAATGTTTATAATTTGAATTAACAGTTTTGAAAACTATGTCAAATCATGATTTCATTTACTTATGTGTTTCGTAATGATAATATTTATATCAACGCACTCTTATGTGTGATTTTGAATATAATTATAAATGTAGTTATGTTTAATGTTTAATTGTATTAATAATATTAATCTTTAATTAAGGAAATTAAGATAATTAGTTAATAAAGGAAATTTAAAGAAAATATACATATGTTTTGATTAATTAATGTATTTTTGCATTAAATAAACAATGGACCAATGACTTACCTTAAAATAATAAAATTTAGATTAATAATTGAAGGTTAATAACAAAAAAACAATGATATAATAAGTTAATAGAAAATAATATTAAACTAACTTTGTTTTTTTTAAACCGAAGACCCGTGTGTTTCTTTTTTTTTACACCGCATCAAACCAGAGCTGTCCGATCCAGCGCTCCAATAACAGCCGTTCATTTCTTCTAAAGTTTCACTGCTTCTAAGATGCATGATCACCTCTCGTGTGATCTCAGCCATCCACCGTTTTTCTAGTCTTCTTCTTCCACGCGTCCCGCATTTTTCTTCTCCTTCATCGCGCTGTTGTACCAGTAGGATAGGCAGCTGCGTTTTCTCCCATAGTCCGGCTAGTAGACCCCAGCTTTCCTCCCTCCTTTCCACAGAGTCGGCACCGACTTCCCTTGGATACCCTCCAAGCAAGTGAGTCCTCGGTTTTTTTAAACCCTGGTTTTCACTGAAGGCCGGAGAGGTTTTTCACCCGAAGCTCCTTGGATCTCCAACCACCAGACCGGCCTCGTCTGCTTCGTTTTCCTTCTTCTACTTCCCTCCGAACTAGTAAGGGGATAGACCCTACTTTGTTTTTTTAAGCTTCAGTTTGTATGTTTTTATATATAGGTTTATATATATATAAATCTATAAGTATATACCCCCTGTTTATACACTAAAGCTTGGATTGAGGACCATACTTGTCCGCTTCTGTGTGGGATTCCAAAACTGGGGTAAGGGTACACGGGGGATCTATTTTATTTAGGTTCGGGTATTTTCATATGAACTTTGAGTATGTATATATATAATTATATACATATATGTATAAAATGATATATGCAAATATACAAACATTTTCTCAATGTTTATAACCCTGATTTTATTTCACCTATGAAAAAATGGAGTTTTCGGGTAATTACATGAACATGTAAATCATGCAAGTATATGGAGTATAGAGATGTATATGTACATGTAATTGTATAGATGTATATATACATCAATGTTCATAAGGTATGAACTTGTTTTGTAATTTGTTAAAATTTATTTACTCAAAAAGATTATTATTTCAAGAAAAGTACCCAAAACTATTTGTATACATTTTTATATGTATGATGAAGTTTAAGGGTTAGTTTGATGTCAAAATAATTCTTTCAACAGAAAATTTTCATTTATCACCATTCCTGATAAATCAGGATTCTGTTTTGTGAAAATGGGTAGTATGAATTCCTTAAACTTTTACAAGTGTATACATGTAATCATATATATGTACTCATGTTTATGGATCGACCTTGTTGTATGCAAGACTGATTTTATGTCTATAATGGTTTTATGGAAATTATGTTCACTTTTTTCTTTTATGTAAAAGAACTCCAGATGTTTTTACTAAACATTAATTTTGTTTAAGGTATAACATGAGAAATATTTTTGAGTATGGTTTAATTTGGTAAACCCATGCACATGTGTATACGCACCTAAATTTATATATATATAGGTATATATAACCATGTATCAATATGTTGTCTTAAAATACAAGTTCTTCCTATGATGTTTGCAATCTTTTCAAAGGAAAGGTCATGTTATTCAAAGTGAAAATGAGTTTTTACACAATAATTTATATATTCATGCTGTTTGCATACACATATACATGACTTTACAAGATAAACCTATTTGCACACTTTATATCTCTAACTGTAATTATATTCACACAGTTTTAATTAAACAACCACAATGCCCATTTATCAACATGTGTATTAGTTATGAACGGCCTTGTTTTAACTTGGTATTATGATGATTTGGAATGTTAAAGTGTTTACGTTCACCCATGTTTTCAATTGTTAAGATAATTTCTTATGTGTACGGATTTTTAGCATGCATGTCTTAGTTTTATTAATTATTGAACTGCCTTCAAGTTATGAATATGTATATAAAAAGGGGGTTTGATTAAGAATGTATCAAACCCTATGAATGAAAGACCATGTCAAGATATGTGAGGGATGTATTGGACTTAAATGTGATGGGTGCGCCCAAAATTATATAGCGCAATATGAATGATGTGACGGGTGCGCCCGGAATTATATAGCGCTCCAATACATTGGGTAAAATATGAGTCTCATGAGACGTTATTTGCGACAGTCTTGGTAGTTAGCCTTGGCTTGTGCTACCATGGAAATGGTATTGGCAGTTAGCCTTGACCAGTTAAGTATGTTTTACGGTCTTGACGCAAGGTATTGACAAAGTCCGACATTATATATTCCCTCTGCATATGATGATATATGGTCAACCAGGGGTTAGTTCAACTTACAGGACAATCCCTAGATGAAAATTCCCATGACTATGAAAATTTAATTACATGATAAGAACTGTATTTCACATGGTAAGTTGTTATAAGAACTATATGTGCTCATGAATCATGTTATGAATGTTTTCCCTGCTTACTCACAGATTTCTTTTAGAACTAAAGTAATCTTGGTTGTAAATTATGCATTATCTATGTGTTGCGCTCTCTGATCATGTTTACTTTAAAGCTAATTTTAAGTACGTACTTCTTCTCTATGAAAGTGGGTTTTTTCAAAAATGTTGGATTTCATGTTTTAAGAAAAGATAATGCTTTGTTTTTAGTGAAGTGTTTTATTCCCTTCAAAAAGGACTGCTTTGAGAAAGAGTTTTCTTAAAATGTTTTTTAAAACCCCTTACTGGGCCTATTTTCTCACCCTACATTTTTGTTTTAAAATTTTCAGGCATGGTTTGTACTAATGAAGTTTATCAGAAGCAGCTGGTTTCCTAGAATCCAGAGCCTTGAGATCATCTGTAGTAATGGGACATGATATCTAATTTGTAAATGATGTAATGAAGTGTTAGTATATCATGTCTCATAGGCACCTTGGGATCAGGGTCGCTACACCTAGGGTGGTCAAAAATATTAATGTCCTTACATCCAATCATTGGGGTTAAGAATCCAATGATTCCTAGTAGATTTACCTTTCTGTATCACATGATATGTTCCAATAACAACATTTCCCTACCAAAACCATAAAATCCACAAAAGTTATTAACTCAATTCTGAATAATATATCTTATATATTTATTGGATACAATATTATCATGAACTAATTCCACCAAGAATTCTAATAGGACTAAAAAGAGGGTAAAAGTGACCTCCAATGGAGTCCCACCTCTAACATGACATAAGACAGAGACTAGAATGAAGGGTATAAAATAAAAAAGTATGACACATTTTCAGTATAAATACCACAAAAATATATTAATGTAAACCAAAAATCTACTCTGTAATATAAAATAATGAAATTATCCTATTATATGTGAATATAATAATAATAAAATAGAGTCTCCAAAAATAAAATACCATGAAAATACTTTTGAAACTATTTCTAACCATGATTTCGAGATAGTAATGTCACAACCCAAACTAGGCTACTCCTGATCCAGGAACCTGAGCCAAACCGTGACATGGTCCAAATGGTGTTAACAATCCCCAAAAGTTTGAAACTTTTGTATGAGAATCATGGAAAAAATCATTGGTATATTTTACCCAATAAACAAAATAAATTTCAATGGGAAATCATACTGACAATATAACAGAATCATTCACAAGTTGGATTTCCTTGATAAACAAATTAGTATATTATGAAAGATAAATTAACAAAAAAATAAGTATCTAAATAAAAATTCAAGCCACATACATACAATAATAAAAAAAATTGGTAGAGAAAAAAACCCATAGTATATATAATTTTTGATAGGAAATACATCTGCAATACAAAAAAGTCAATTAAAAATGATAATATAAAAAACAATAATCTCATCATGACCACCGATCATGCTCCCACATCATCTCTAGGATCATACCTTGAGTGACCAGAAAACTAAATCTCATAATAGAAGCTATGTAAAGGCATAAACAAGAGTATATCATGAAATATATATAGGCATGGGAACAATTCAGAATATGTACCATCTCTATAAGTGATGAATACTATTTAAATGGGAAAATATATCATGCATGTTTAAATATACACTTATTTATGTATGTTTTTAATTTTTTATAAAATGAAGCATACATGACCATATTAAATATTCATTTCATTTCACATAAATAGTTTCATAATTTTAAAAAATAATAAATATTTTTTGTGTTATGATATGAAAATTAAATTTAACGAAAACAATTTTTAATAAGAAACACACTTTTATTGTACAATTTTGAAAAATAAAGTAAATGTCACATCTTTTTGAAAGAACACTTTTAAAATAAATTTCATTTACCAATAAAATTGTTAAACTATTATTTTTTGTAATTCCTATATATAAGAAGACTAAAAGTGACCAAAATAGAATTAAAGAAAAAAATTATAAATAAAGGAACTTAAACACAAAAAAAAAACATTTAGGAAATAGCATAAACAAATACAAATCTTGAACAATATAGAAATTGGAGAAAGAAAAAAATTATATGACATTATAAAAAATGAAGGAAAAGTAATTGAATCAAAAAACAAAATCATGGGAGTGGCCCAATGAACTATAGTCACAGTGTCCAAGGACCCTATACCATCTTAGTGATTACACCTATCATAACTAACTATATGTGATCACTAGGGATAATAATATATATTCTTTGAAAAGGAGATGACCCAAAAAAGTGACTCCCTGGCCATTTCCTATAAATATAAAATGAGTTTCACAACATTTTATGAGGATAGGAATGATAAAATATTCTTTTTATTACTTTTACATGTTCTCCTTACCAAATATTCTAGGTTCCACGATCCACCAGGGGGAGGCAAGAACATAAATCACATGTCAATAAAATCAAAAAATATATAAAATATTAAATCACACATTATATCATCTCTATGTAAAATTTTAATTCTCATATATTTTTAAATTTATTTTATAGCATGTACTAGACATAACCCTAATCACAAATAAACCACAATATACTAAAGAAATATTCATATATAAATATAACAGATATATATTCACTATTATTTTGGAAGATATGAATAGGTGTAACAATAATATAATATAGACATATTTTTATTTATTTTAGTTTTTAGTTTTAATGAAATATGAACTCAATTTTAAATAGTAATATTAAATGAAATAATGTTAAAACACCTTAAAATTAAAAATGGGTTATTTTCTAAAAATTAGGTTGTCCTTATATTGTTTATTTTAATTAAAAATAAAAAATACAGAAATTTAAAACATTTAATTTATAAAATAGTTTCAATTTTTTATATTATCTTATAATATAAATCATAGGAAGATTTTTTGGATTTTCTAAAAATATTGATTTTTGAAGGGGTATTAAAAAATATTTTTTTAAAAAAACATTCATTTCATTTAATTTTTTTATAGTTTTTATTATAATTTGGATTGGTTGTAAAGTAAAATTAGAACTATTTGAAAAAACATAATATAATTAATTCAATATGAAACACCTTTATACATGATTTTCATATAAAATCATTTTTATGCTTTTAATGGGTAATTTAATTTAATTTTTTCACTCCATTTCATGCATTTATTTAAAAATTAATTTTTATGAATTATAGAATTAAAATGATTTAAATTTGATTCCATAATTGTAATTACCATATTAAAATTATTTATTATGGTAAATTTCATTTTTCTTCATAATTAATATTATCTCTCATAAATATTTATCACTTGAGTAATAGGTAAAATTTATAGAAACTATAGGATAAGTTGTAAATATCAACCCAAAGCATGTATTTATTTCATTGTATGAGTATATTTTATCTATATTTTTCATAGATTCTAAAAATTGAAATTTTGTGCCACTTGGATTTTATTTTAACAATTATATTAATTTTTGTAACATGCATTTACAAAATCTAACACCTTTTAATTTTATATCTCCTATAATATTTAATAGAGATAAAAATAATTTATAAAAATTTATAAATGTTTATTCTAAATTTAAATATGATTTTAGGATATTAATTTATTATTAATTTTTATGTATGGTATAATTAACTTGAATGGTTATGCAACTCTGACCCAACACTTGTGCACGGAATAGAAAAATAAAGTAAATTACTATAACAAATTTAATAAAAATATATTTTGGATGAATTATGGTATTCAATAAATTAATATATAATTATAACGAATTTTTTATGGTTCAAGTATTGATAATATAATCCTATATTTATCTTGTTGTATTGATTATTAGGAATTGTGAATAGTCATGAAAATGACTTTAAATGATAATTAATTATTATATTTAAATATTAATTTTTTAAAATTGATAAAATTAAATCCTTGAAATAAGTATAAGGAAAATTTTAGATAATCTAATTCATGTTTCATATATGTGGAAATTCATATTTTTAAATTATATTCATGAATATTAGTGATGAATTTTTTTACAACATTTAATGTTAAAAAGGTAATCATGTGGATAAACTAATAGAAAAGTTTAAAAACCTCTAGAACCATTGTAACATATATTAGTTGAATATATTTAAATATCATCATCCTTATCTGAAAATATATGTCATATTAGAGCCATGTTTTTGAGTTATTCACATAATATATATTAATATTTAATGTATTTATAATATTTTCACACACTTGATCTCCATATTTGGAGAGAATATGGAACTACACTCCACTAAAATAGATATATCCTAGGGTTTCTAAATGTTTATCCCAATATGGGCGGAATCATCACCCCTAATTATTTTCATTGACCAGATAAAGCTTTGAGGATTCATCAGGGGAGGATTGGAGGAAAATTCATCTAATGTACTAATCTGGTGGCTCAACATACATAAACTTATACATCATTATATATCATATATTCTCTATTCAGATAATGATTGATTGAGTCAATTCTCTATCCTTTATTTCTAGATCTCTGATCTCTTAGATTTCATGGAGGAGATTCCATTACTAACGTTAGTCGGTGGGAATTTTTTGGGCCTCTAGCACACTATATCTAGTTTTATTCCAATTCTAGGTACTTTATTTGAAATTATGTCATTATAATCATTGAGGATGAGGGTGAAGGAGTGTGGTCACAAACATGGTATCATGTTAGAGTTGGGGTCTGATGTTGTCAATGGTTTGGAAGAGGGTGGATAGATCTAGTTGGTTTGTTATCGGGGTTCACAATGGAATTAGGATGCAGAGATGTTCATGATTTGAAAGTCAACAGTGATGAAATTGATGAGTCCATCAATGTATCTTTAATTTAGATTTGGTTTAGGGGGAATTTACAAATATTATACTTGTTTTGGCCTGTTTTTTGTTATTGGGTACATGTCCCATGAATGAACCAAGCATCTTTCATGAAACATTTGGCAGACAATATTACACTATGCTAGGTAACCTTGGGTAGGAGGCTTTGAAAGAAGGATAGTATTGATGATACCAATCATTTAAACATTTTAACCCATTCATTGGGTGATTTATGGGAACTCATCACTGGATTTTAGGCACCATATTTCAGATTGATGAAGGGGAGGATCAGGATGTTGGGGTAGTGATAACCTCAGAAGAATTTTTGAGTGGGTAGATCAATATAGAGATTTTTTTATTCAAACCTATCATCCGGTCCTCCTCCTTATATTTTGGGATAGAGGGGTTCTCTACCTTTCTATTTTATACCAACATGAATCCACTTTTTGGGAAAGGAATACATGACATTTTTCATAAGAAACAAAGAATCATTAAAATATTGGGGGGATGTGAGACAATTATCTAGTGGTCGATGTAAATCATGCTTCATATTTGGAATTTAAATCTTATGGTAGCGGTTTGGGTGGTGTAATGATTGGCGTGGGGAATGGAAACCTATGGTAGTGCACATTTTTCCATTCATTCGAAGACTTGGTTTCTTTGGGACCTTTGAAAAAATTCATATCCCTGATGTCATGTTTCTCACTAACCTATGTCCCTAGGGGCCTATGTGGCTTCTTAGGGTTCCCCCTATTCCCATTTTTTAAAGAGTGTTTCGTTTTCTCAATTTAACAACAAAGGATTGACCAAAAACATATTAATAAAAATATTTCCACCCACCTAACATATTAAAGGGAATCCCCCCTTCTCAATTCCTCACACATTTTGATCTTTTTAGGTCAACCAGGATCAACCAAAATCTATTTCTGACTATAATAAAAATATCCTAGAGGTTATGGTCTCACCAAAATACCACCCATGAAGTCTAAAGTAGTAATCCAAAAGATGGTTCTAAAAAGGTATAAGTCTTAACAAATAGTTTTATCATTATTTCACCTTCCAACACCATTAAATCATCTATAACCATTATCATATTATAATATCAATATCATCCATATACTTACAATTTATTTTTTTGATTATTAATCCTTATTCATCTCCATATTCATCCCATGGGAAATGAAAATATCCTTAGATTTTACATGTGGACTACCAAATCCCCAAAGTGATGTTTTATTTTTTTTCATTTCCAGATCATATGAATATTTATAATGATAGATCAAATAAATATTTAATATATTTATGAAATAATTATTATACTTCAATACAAACCATTCTACCTTTTTTATTCATGGTAAAATGATAACTTCGTTGGTTCGTACGTGTGGACTACCACATTCATGCATTTATGTGATTCATTTATCATTTCCACCATACAAGTCTGGTTATAAGGATTTATGAAATGGATAAATATGTTATGCATTACATATTAACTATTATATAAAAACAAAATATTATCAAATTTGTATTGGGACTTGGACTCAAACTCAAGTAATCTAGTGAAAATAAACATGTTCTTAACATAATGGGATTGCAGTTAACCAAAGTGACCATATTTAACGTTAAATATTTACAAAATATCTTAAAAATAATGAATGAAAAAAAATCAAAGGAAATTTTGGGTTTAGTGTTTTAGGGAGGTAAGAACAAAATTAAACTAAAAATCCCATATTTTTCTCATCAATTGAAAAAAAATCACTCTATAAAAAATAACTTAATCATTAATAATTCTTCATCATCTCCAATACAATTATATATACTTGATACACTTATATAAATACAATCTATAATAATTTTATTCATAATCTCGATAAATTTAAACATTTAAAGGGGTGATTTCAAATTCTTATTAAATAAAAATATAAGTTATAACAAGTAAATATCAAAAATGAGAAATAGATGGTCATAAATAATATTAAAGGAACATATAATCAATAAAATCTCATAATTAAAAGAAACTATGTACATAACATATCCATTTTTCAAATATCAATAAATAAATACCTATATAACAATAACTTGTTCCTTAGAGTTGATCTTCATAATTCGTGATAAATAACTCCATGCTCTAATCCAAATCATCATGATCATTTATATCACGATCTTACCATAATGGCTAGGTGTTTACAAAATATTTTATTCTTGAAATTCATACGAAAGACACCCAAGATAGTTTGTGTCATGAGTATTGTCGATATATTGAAGGGATATCTACACCAATCCCCATCTATCACTAATTATTTCTTATTAATTAATCATAAGAAAGAATAATTAATCTGTAATATAAATAAAAAATCTTACTTAGTAATCATTATTTATTTTCATTGGAATACAAAGTATTTAAATTTTTAATACTTCTACAATAAATATAGGGAATAAAATTATATGTGAAAATCCCTCAAACAAATTCCATATAGAATAATGTATTACAGTTATGTCAATAATTTCTCAAATAAATCTATATATGGAACCTAGGTGAATTCTTATCAATCAATTCGATGAAAATAGTTTATTCATAGAATAAATTCATTGGAAGAAAATTTATTCTTACAAAAGATGAGGATTTTCAAAGAAAAATGTAGTGATATATTAATGAATGCATAATCCCATAGAGAAAAATATTATCATAGGATTTAAAAATTAATTCATAGGCAATATATACACTATAAGAAGTGTAGAAATATAAACCATATCTCAATGAAAAACATTGATATGCCAGCACCATTACAGTAATGGTAAAATAAAATTCAAAATAACATGATTGAGATACCATTAAATTAAAATATAATGAAATGAAATATATTCATTATTAATGAATTCAATAGTGTAGTGAATAAACCATATATTGAAAATATGTTTCCCAATATCATACATGTCACATTAATTTAAAAAAAGTGATAATTAAAACTTATAAAATTAGAAACATTTGAATTGGAACCCCTCTAAGAATTTGATTTATAATGAAACCATATATAACATATATGATGATATTCACAATATAAAAAATATAAAAGGGTTAGTTCATTCAATATTATAGTTAAACATTGTTCGTAATTAGAAGTATGTATTAGGTGGTTCAAAATTGTGATAAGAACCCCTTATAAAATTTGTAACCATTAATTCAAAGGCCATAAAAAGAAAGAAAACTACATGGATATTAAAACCCAAATAAATAAATTAATACAATAAAATAAATTCATTATACAATAATAACACCACATTAATGATTTTATGATGAAAAATAAGAAATAAGTCTGATGAAATTAAATTTGATATAAGAACCCCTTAACGTGGTCTTGATTCATTCTCTGCATGCACATTAATCCTAGATAAGAAAATTGAGTTTTTTATAGTCATTATTAATGACCATTTTCAATTATATTTAATATTATAAGGCTTATCAGTTATACTATATTATTTTTATTATATTGTTAATTCTTATATCGGTTAATTAGGATTGTTAGGTTGATTTTTATATACATATTTCTGTATATCCCAAATGATTAATTGTGTAGTAAAATTTATGCATATACCTTATATTTATAAGGTAATTTTTAATTTATTATTTACTAATTTCAAAATTACTATTGTTTTATTGATTTCTAAGATAGACTCAAAGTATGAGAGGTAAATTTAAATGTTCATTTTTAGTGCTTCAATTTTCCATGAATTTTTATTGTTAATATCACTTATATAATATGCAGAATTATATTTTTAAGAGCATTAAAAATGATTCTTTTGTTATATTTTTACAATGTCATCATAAATTATGTTTTTATAGTTGTCCGTGATAGAAATTTATTTCATTATTTTAAGGGTGGATAAATTTACAAAAACATGAACATATTATAATTAAATGACAACTCTGATTATGGGGTGATTTAGTAATAATATTATTATCATATAACTGTAATTAAATTATTTATATTTTATTAATTTGTTTAAGTATATTATAAAAATATTATAAATAATAAAGGAATATATAAAAATTTAAATACATTAATTTATTGAAGGTGTTTTTCCAAACATACGTATAAAAGTCCTTTTCAATATTTTCATAGAATGACAGAAAGGTATGGAATAATTTATAAATTTTGAACCTTAATGATTTTATGGATATCATATTAGTTCTTTAATTATACTTTCATATACATCTGTGTAAGATTATTAAGAAAAATAAAAACCAACATTCATGGAGGTGGATGTTCACAATTACTCATGTTAATGTTTTTATTATTCAAATAATTAGAGGGATTTAAAGTATATATTAAATTTAAATTTTGAAATAAAAAATATAAATCATAAAAAATGTTTATTCATAAATTTTATAACATTAAAAAATATAGAGAAGAGTATAAAAAATGCAAGAAGTCAAATTTGGGAGGCGGTAGTCCACACATATGCACTATCGACTTTTATTTTCATTTCTAAGTGTATGGATGTGAATAATAGGGGATGTTACATTAATATAATAATATATAATAATATTTATTAATATTATTTCATTATATTAATGTGTTTAGAAATGTTTTGGAAGAGGAATATTTAGAATAACGTTTTTACAAGGAGGTAAAACTACCATATAGAGTTTGTGTAAACTGTTATAAATAAACTAGGAAATCATGGTATTAATATAAATAGTTTTTAATAGAATCTTGAAAAGTTTTGATAGGGTTATTTGGGGGAAATGTAATGACCCACTATTTTAAAAAAGTAATTACCTTATTAATATTATTACATATATTATAATCCCATAATATTACTTATAGAATACAATACAAACCTTATAAATGAAGAATGAGTGAAATAAAATGTGTCTCTATAAGAGAAGAAACATTTACCGATGATATAATAACACGACCTTTGGAATAGTATTGTAACCCTTATGAATAGTAAGCAAGATAATGTAATAGTAACCTTTCTAATGAAAGTATAAATATAATTGTTCCATATTATAAGTGCCAATATGATATAATTATATCATAGTAAATGTAAAGAAATTTTTTAAATATTATTAATTAAATGTTGGTATTTTGTTAAGTCATGTATATTTAATTAATTTTTTTTGATTAGTTTAATAAATTCAATGAAAATTTATCTTCATAAAATGTATTCATAAAATAATGTTTTGATGACTTATGATTATAAAATAATTTTATGAGGCCTTAAATAATTTTTCAAAGTGTTGGAAAAAAAATTATTTTTAAAATTTGTATTCTTCAAGTAAATTATGGTTTTAATTAAAAATTATATTTATCTTATTTATAAAATTGTTTTAATAAAATGGTGTTCATTTTTTGGATTCTACCCATCAAAAAATGGTAATGATGGATTTTTAGTATTTTTCTAAAATACTTGAATATTTTTTAAATAATGAAATAAGGTAATTTACAGTATATATACATTATAAGTTAAATAAAATATTAATTGATAAAAGGATGATGTAAGAACAATTTTTTATAACTCACGAGATCTAATTAATGTATATATTACCATGAATCAATACTATTTCTTATCTTGAGAAAAATAATAAACTAATGAATTAAATATTGAGATAACTCTCGTATCCTCCACTATAAATACCACCCCTCACCACCTCTTATACTCATAGCTCTCAAGACTTGTTCCTTGCCCAAATTCTTCTCAAATATCTCTATAATCCTATCTCTAACATCTTGTAGCTTTTGGTGTCATCAATAAGTCCAAAACCACTCCCATAAGGAGGTTCTCAAGAGAAAAGAATCAAGACATTAAACCCTCTTCCATTTTCCTTCAATTTGTTTTCCAATATACATTGTATTCTTTTATATCCACACATCTCCTAATACAAATGGAGTGATAAATACTATAACTTAAATGTACTGGAATTTTGTTTTTCTAATTAATAATTAATCATAATATCTCCTTTCCCCACTTTTTATACTTGAAGTTTAAACACCATCTAAGATGTATTAATTTATCACGTTCAAGGATGTCAGATTATCAATTTATATTATCATCTTCAATTAAGTTCATGAAACCATATTTATTATTTACCCATATTATTATTTATTTAATAGATCCTAATTATATTTTATAAGCTTTTTAAATTTGATATTAATTTATAAATAAAAACAAGTTCATTGTGATAAAAAAACCAGCAAATTAATCCAAATGGTTATAATTAATGTTTTATATAATGATTCATCCTCACATAAAATAACAAAATTAATTTTATAACCATGTAATAAAAATTATTTTAAAAAATAAAACATATCTTCAATTATGGACAACCATTCTCATTTTACATGTTTATCTGTTCCATTATATAAGTAAACCTATCATGACAACCAAGGAATTAAACACACCCAAACAAAGAAATTGAACTTAATAACCCATCAAAAAGGCCACATTTAAACTTAATAAGGTTATAATAAATCTATAAAATATAGAAGTGTTTCTTTAATTATTAATTAATGAATCTAATTTTATTATCTAGGATATTAGGATCAAGTGAAAAACACTTTCAAACTTACGTTAAGGGATTCTACCCAAACCTCCGTTATTCTTTTGGGTTTCTCTACCCTTATTTTTACCAAAATTAATTAATCCTTTATTTATATGAAATAATTTTAAATATTTTTTATATGTTACAAAATCATTTATCAAGATCCATTAATCATTATTTTTATGGGATATAAATATTTTTAATGGTTTCCCTTCTCAATTCTTCCTAAGAAGCAAGCCAATTATACGTGAACTTCCCGAATTCTTACCCAATTTCAATCATACTATATTTTATTTTTTCCACCATTTTACTTATAAAATAACTCAATTTATTATTAAAGTATTCTTGTTTCACTTATTTTTTTATAAAGGATTATGCTATTTTCTGTTTTAGAATAGATTTTATATTTTCCTTAAACTGCAGTAAAATGATTTAAATATAAGGTTTCGTAAATACTCTTTTCACATGATATCAGTTAAATTTGAAATAACTTATCATGATATATTCCTATTATATCTTATTATGGTCCATTCATGATCTAATTACTTTCATTAATGTACATTTTTGTGATACACCCACGAGTTATTCTTTATGACATGATTACGATACTCATTTAAATCCATGGGAACCCTTATGTTTATGTATTATTGATTATGTATAATTATTTATGTGGAAGACATATTAATGAACATGTTATGATGGGTGCACCTAGACAATACTCTGATTCATCGGGTACATTTTTTTTCTCATGAGACGTTATGTGCAACAGTCTTGGCGGTTAGCCTTCACTTGTGATCCATGTGCAACGATCTTGGTGGTTATCCTTGACTCGTGATACTCTATGTGGAATGAGACTTTAATCATTCCAAATTCATGTTTTATATTTCTTCCAAATTACTATGATTCCATGTTTATATGATCCCGTGTTTAATATTTTATGATTCCATATGATCTATCTTGTTCCATTCCTTTTTATATCATTGTGTCATGAATTCTAACCCATGTAATAATTCTTTATTCATAGCTTTCTTTCCCTTAATAGGATTTTTATCTCATCCATTTTTTCATGTTGTCCCAATACTATCCTATGCATATGTATGATAATAATGTAATTTAATAGCTCAATATAGATATTAAATAAAATTGTATTTTATGATGTCTAATTATGTAGCTAGTCTTTAAAAGGCACTAGACATTGAGATCTTTGTCTTGTATTTTTATGTTTAATTATGCTTAAAATCACATAATGATACGTGTAAAAGTATTGCGTCTATATAGGTGGTATCATAGGAAGGTCTAGTTATTTTTGTAGATTAGGATTAGATCACATTAGTATGAATCCTTAGGATAAGATTGAGTATAAAAAACATCCATAACTTTTGGTTATTATAGAGTAAGTGGTTTATCATGAAAATACATACCTATCTATAAACTAAAAGTGGATGTGGTTCTAGAACAGATGTACACTAGAATAAAAACTTGAAAATGGTGTTCCAGGACTGACTTAGGGTAACCCAGTACAAGATAATGGTCCTTACTTGACACCAAGTTTGATACTCTATCGGGATATTCTTTGGTAAATTTATAAGCTCATTATGAACCATTATTAAGGTAACAAAAAAGAAGAGATATTTAATTAGAATTTATGTTAATAAAATGCTCACTGATAACATATATTTAAACCTAGGGATTCACAAGTTAGGTGTAAGAACTCCAGTTTTTAGAACAGGTCAAAATACTGACCCTATTTGAATTTTGACTTGTTTTTGAGAAAACTGGGAAGATCTGGGACATTCTGGAAATTTCATGAACACACGCCGTGTACTGTAGAGTACACTCCTTGTATGGGTTATGCGCGTACCATCTGTGTGGCCTCCAAGTACATGTCGTGTGGTGACCGTGTAGAAATTTCCTACTACTCAGTGTGTAGTGTTGCTCGACACGCCATGTAACCATGAGCGTGTGGAGGCTATACATGGAAAGTAGGCATGTGGGTAGGGTAGAATGTTGTTAGAAAGTACATGCCATGTACTATTTGTACACACCATGTAGAGGGACCGTTTATGGGGATATCCATGGTGTGTTGGGGATGTCAGCTGGGTAGAGAAGTATATGTTGTGTATGCTCCTAGGTACATGTCGTGTAGTCAGTCGGCAAGTCCTCAGCGAAATATCAGTCTTCATAGGAATAGTAAAATGATACATGGTGTGTTGTACTAAGTACACACCATGTAGTTTGTTTTTTTCATTAAAACAGGATGTAGCCTTGTTTTGAGGTGCAAACCAAAACCCTCAGCAATTGTGAGCGGGGAGAGCCGGCTAGTGCTCATTTTTTCTCTCAGTCATTCGTCCGAACTCTGTTTTAATCACTATTGGATGTGTTAGAACTCCCTCGATAAGGCTTTGATTCCTCTTGAGCTATTATTCTTGATTTATTTTCTAAGAATAGTTTTTAGGGTTTGATCGGTTTGGATTATTTTATATATCTACCGCATTTTAGACCTAATTGGAGGCTGTTATCGTAGGAGTATCATCGTACTAGTACAAAGTAGGTGGTTCATACCACTTTTTCTATTTTCGTGGACTTTTGGGTGGTGCGACTATGGAACATTTTTGTATATTTTGAGTGTGAACCTGTTTTACCTTCTATTTCCAGTTTAATTGTTATTTGAACTATGGTATTCCTTTGGGTATGCCTTGTTACCTATTTTTCTTGAGTGGGGCTGGGTGAGTTATCATTGCTCATTTGGAAATTTTGTCCGGGGGACGTCAAAATTCTTATAATTGATTTTTATTGGTTAAAACTGTTGAGTTTAGATTATTAAAACCTTGATTACATTGTTTAGAGGCATTCAAGACCTTAGTGTTGTAGTTTGATAAACATAGGGCTAGCGCAATTCAGCTGTTTAGATTGTTTTTCTTGTTTATATGATGTGTTTAAATATTTTATATTTTTAATTGATGAATTTCATATGATGTAACCTTTGGGTTGGGCGGGACATGGCCCATATATTTCTTGAGTGATGTCGATCATAGGTTAGGCATGGTCCAGATTACCTTGGGTGGTTTTGACCATGGTATTGGGCGTCATGGACGTCTATATTGAGGTAGTGTGACTGTCAGGATGGGAATGGCCTGATTTACTTGGATGGTGAGGTCGTCGGACTTGATCGGCATGGTTGCAGGGACATTAGGTGTTATAGGTGTTGTGGCTTGGGTATTATTTTGGTGATTGCTGCTCACCCTAAACTTTGAGTAGTGTGCACACATAGAGACTCTGTGATGAGGTGGTTTTGACCACTCATGTGGGTAGAGGCCCCCATTAGTTGTAGTTTAGGTACTATTGGTTTGGAGTTGCTTTCCATAGTAATCCACGTAGGAGTTGATGAGCCTTCAAAGGATAGTGTTGAGGCTATAAGGATGGGGGGAAAGGCTCTCCATTATTTGAGGGCAGACATCACAGTCCCTCCAATTACTTTATTTGAGGGAACACATCATTGCCCCTCTATTACTTTTTTTGAGGGAAGACATCATTTTCCATCTAGTTACTTTTTTTGAGGGAAGACATCGATGTTCCTCTAAGGTACTATTTCTTGGGCGTGCCTTCAAAATGTTAGTACTTGAGAAACACGGTGTCAGGGGGAACACGATGCCAGGTTACATGACTGAGATTTTTCCATTGGCCGAAGCAGGTGACACTCCATGGTGGATACTGAGCACCAGTGGAGTTTTTGTTTTTTGGGCATCGTGCCACTTACTGTTTTGCTTATTAATGCATGCCTTCTTAAACACTTGTATTAGGTACACACCATTGGGTGGTATCATACTAAAATTTGTCTCACACCTTGCATGGGTCCTTTGTGACGCGTGCAGAATTTATAGATTTACATGCAGAAAAGAGGTCAACTTCAGGATTTGGACTACATTAACTATTGCAAGGAGATTGTATGGACCGTGAGGTATTTCCTTATTGGAGTTTACATTGTTTTTATTTCTTTCCGGTATCACCATGCTTGCTTGTTTGGTAGCTAAAGTTGGTTAGAAATTGGCGCCTTTACATATGGATATGTATGACCTACTTTGGATGTATGTTTGTTGTTCAGAAGTAGTTACAAGTAATCAACATGCTATTGTATTTATTTTCTTCCGCTGTTGTTTATATTTATTGCTTCTTCTATTTATCGATATTGAATGTCCTTCCGTTATGCGGGTTTGGTTTGAGTTTGCTAAGTTATTTATTTCGCTGCATAATTATTTTTATACGCAGTACAGGACCATGATTATCCCATAAGAGGGTATATCCTCCCCACTGTACCTATCAGACCCTCTCTGCTAGTCGGCACCTATTGGAATTCAGGGAGGTGCACCTAAGGTAGTAACACCCGACCCGTTTAGCACTGTTTGGGTGGCTGTTCGGGTCCAGGTCGTTACAAAGTTGTATTAGAGGAGTTCTTGATAGGGATTTAGTAGCAATGTCTTGATGGATACTAATGAGATTAAAAAATCTATTTTTATTTCTACTGGTTTAACTATTTGGAATATGGTGGACTGGAGATAGGTTGTTACTGGAACTGGGTTTCTAGCATGTTCTTGGGTGCCTGGGGCCCCAAGTATGAGTTATGGACCAAGTTGCCTTGGGTTGGAATTGCTGTTTTGCTTTTTCCCAAATTATAATTTATATGATTTCCACCTCGATTGATCACTTGGTGTGTGATGTTATTGATTGTGATATGTGACCCTTGACATAGTGTGGTAAGGGAGACTTGGACCTTGGACGAGTATGGAAAATCATGATTGTTTGGCTTTTGATAGGCTCATTTTTTGGGTATTTCAATTTCATAACTGCACGTATGATTTGTAAAGTGATAATGCCTTGTGAATAATATCAACTTCCATGCCTTATATTCTTTCAAAATGCGAATATGTTAAATTCCTAATAAAATTACTTGATTATTGCAATGTTTTATGCCATGCAATATATATTTATAGAATTTCATTTGGCAATATATTTGGTTCTGGCTCTTGTACAAACAGTTACATACTATGGTTGAGGTGATTTTGATCATCAAGATCAGGCAACTCGATCTTTGGTTTGAGGAAATGTTGGTTGTCAAGACGTGCATGGATTGAGGAATTTTTGATACTTGGCTATGTTGAGGGGCGTGTAAGGAGGCCATGAGGCCAGGATGCAGTGGGCATGGGTTGCAATGGGTGATAGTAAGGGTAGTAGTTATGCTCTGCCTTTTATTAATTTTCCTATCTTCATGAATATATTATTATATATCCATATATGGGTTGTCTGACCATTTATGGTATTCAAAGGGTTCCTATTGTACGTCTTGATGGAGCATCGGGTGGGTGGTGATACAGTGGCACAGTTGAAAGAACAGGTTTAAGATTCGGTATAGGTAGAGAATGAGATGTAGGTACAAGCTCACAAACATGATAAAGTTTAGGATCTAGTCTAGGTAGGAAAACAGACGAGTTTGGCAGCATTCGGACCATGGAATGATGAGAAGGTCTGAGCTAGCCTGGTACGTGACTTGCAGGGGATCGACAGAGGTGCGCAGAGTACAGATCCATCTATGGCATATCTGACACAAGAGTTCCAGTCATAGCACCAACCACTTTTTCAGGGTGCGAGTGGTCTACAGGTGGCTAAGAACTGGATAGAGAGCATGCAAATGATCTTTGAGCAGCTCGAGACACCTCCAAGGAGGTGGGTCAAGCTGGAAATGTACATGCTGCGAGGACCAGAAAAGCATTGGTGGGATGTGTAGGTTCATGCTTGCATACATGAAGGGATAGCATGAAAAGAATTTCAGGATTGGTTCTTCAAGCACTTTTACCCATAGACACCGAGGGAAGAGAGAACATGGGATTTTTTGAGCCTTCAGTAGGGAGACATGTTTGTCATGGACTATAAAGCTACTTTCACTGAGCTGTCTCACTTTGCACCTGGTATGGTAAGCGATGGTGTAGCCAGGGTGAGATGATTTGAGGATGGATTATGACATGCCATTCAGATCCATTTGAATATCTTCGGGATGAGTTCATTCTCAGAGGTGGTGAATCTGGCGCTCATAGTGGAAGGTAACCAGAGGGATAAGCCCCAAGTTGGCTGAGCAATGGCTTCGAGTGACAATTCAGATAGAAGGAAGCGAGGATGATATGAGTTGCAGTAGGGAATTCATGCTAAGGACTTAGCTAGACATACTCGTAGAAGTTATTCAGTTAATTTCTTTCAGTTTGGACAGCTAGAACATGTTCAGACTCAGTGCAATATGCCTCCAAAGGATTTCCAGGCATGTGGACAGTTTAGGAATCTTGAGAGGTTCTGCTGGCTTCCTTCTTAGATAGCTCACAGGCAGGTACCAGGACAGACTATGGCATCTGGATTTAGATCAGGTTTAGTACCAAAAGAGGGTAGCTGAGTTTCAGCTGCACACAGAGGACGTGATATACAGAGCTATACCCAGCTGAGGGGTCAATGGATAGTTATTGGAGCAGCACTGTAGAGAGGTCAGGCATCATGCAGTCGTACTTCAGGCCAGGTGCATGCTATGGAACTACCAGGGGCTTAGTAGACTGGTGAGCTGATGACGGTTAGAGGTACACCACGAGTGTGGTCGTGAATTTTTTGTTTTCTTTTGGAATGACCTATTGAGGCATGTCCATTTTTTGGGCATGAGGTGCACATGATTTATGGGGACTGACTAGATGTTGGTCAGTGGGATTGGCGCCATATCGGGTATGTGATATAAGTATATAAATGTATGAGATGTGTGGCATCGAGGCATCGAGGAGGTGGGTTACTTGAGGTGTCATGGGAATTTGGGTATCAAGGATGTGAGTTACTTGATATATCGTGGAATCAGGGCATCAATGATGCAGGTTACTTGAGGTGCTAGGCACTAGGTTCGTTTCGAGCATCCATAGGATGCAAGACCTGATGGAGCCAGAAACCAATGCAGTGTGGGATACGTTGGGTGCCAGAAACAACATGGGAGCACCAATGAGGTGCAGGAGTGATGATGCTTCATGATAGGACCATGATTCTGGAAACAGGTTAATGAACCCTTTCCTTGTTGAGTTTTGTATTGTTTAGACCGATTTAGGAAATTCCAAATGTGGGGATCCCTTGAAGAATTTAGCCAGAACCTCTGAGACTGGGATAGTCTAGGTTACATTCATCGGGGTGGAATGTTTGGTGCCATCTTCGGGTTTTGTTTTATATAACTAGGATGAGCTATGTTATGGTGGGGAGATTGTAAGAACTTGGGTTTTTAGAACAATTAAAAATCCCGACACTGTTTGAATTTTGACTTGTTTCTGAGAAAACTGGGAAGATCTAGAAAGTTCGGGAAATTTTCCAGACTACATGCTGTGTAATCTAGAGTACACGCCATGTATGGGTTGGGCACATACCTGTATGAGGTAGGTGGTGCATTACTCTTTTTCCATTTTCAAAGACATTTTGGTGGTGTGATATTGGCGCATTTTCAGGTATTTTGAGTGTGACCCTATTTTTCCTTCTATTTCATGTTTAATTATTATTTAATCTATGGGATGCCTTTGGGTATTCCCTGTTACCTGTTGTCCTTGAGTGGGGTAGGGAGAGTGGCCATTCCTCATTAAGGAATTTTGGCTGGGATATTCCAAAATGGTTATAATTGATTTGTATTGGTTAAAACTGTTGAGTTTAGATTATTAAACCTTGATTAAAATTTTTAGAGGCATTCAAGACCTTAGGGATGTTGTTTGAAAACCATTCATCTAGTGGAATTCAACTATTTAGATTATTTTTCCTATTTATGTGATTTTTTTAAATATGTTATATAGGTAATTTCTGAATTCCATATGCTGTAACACTTGGTTTGTGTTGGGCATGGCCCATATATTTCTTGAGTGATGTTGATCATAGGTTAGGCTTGGTCCGGTTTACCTTTGGTGGTTTTGACCGTGAGATTGGGCGTCAGGGATGCTGGGATTGAGGTAGTGTGACTGTCAGTTTGGGCATAGCCCAATTTACTTGGATGGAGAGGCTTTCAGACTTGAGTGGCATGGTTGTAGGGACACGAGGTTTCAGAGGTGTTGTGGCTTGGGTACTATTTTGGTGAATACCACTCAACTGGAACTTTGAGTAGTATGAAAACAGAGAGACTATGTGATGAGGTGTTTTTGACGACTCGTGTGGGTAGAGACCCCCATTAGTTGATTTTTAGGTACTATGGGTTTGGGGTTTCTTGTCGTAGGAAGCCACGTGGAAGGTGATGATCCTTCAGGGGATTGCGTTGGCACTATCAGGATGGGGGAAAAGTCCCACCATTATTTGAGGGCAGACATCATTGTCCCTCTAGTTACTTTATTTGAGGGCATACATTGTTGTCCCTCCGATTACTTTATTTGACGGAATACATCACTGTCCCTCTAGTTACTTTATTTTAGGGAATACATCGATGTTCCTCTGAGTTACTATTTCTTGGGCATGCCTTATGGATGTCTGTACTTGAGACACACAGTGTTAGGGGGAACATGGTGCCGAGTTTCATGACAGAGATTCCGTCTTTGGTCGAAGAAGGTGACACTCCATGGTGGCTACTGAGCACCAGTGGAGTTTGTGATTGATTGTGTGCATATTATTGTTTACATTTTTCCTTATTAATTAATTCCTTCTTAAACACTTATATTAGGTATGCATCTTTGGGTGGTATCTTACTAAGATTTTTCTCACACCCTGCACGAGCCCTTTGGGACACGTACTGACTTTATGGATTTATGTGCCAGAAAGAGGTTAGCTTCAAGATCTAGTCTGCATTAGCTATTACATGGAGATGGTATAGACCTAGAGGACTTTCCTAGCAATAGTTTACTTTTTTGTTTCTTTCTTTCCTGATTCATCATGCTTATTTGATTGGTAGCTATAGTTGTTATCCATTGACGCCATTACATTGGACTTTTATGACCTGCTTTGGATGTATTTTTGTTGTTCAGTAGTTGTTACAAGTGATCATCTTGCTCTTGTTTTTACTTTCCGTTGTTGTTGTTTATATTTATTTCTTTCATTGTTTATCAATAATGAATGTGCTTCCATTTTGTGAGTCTGGTTCGAGTCTGGTGAGTCATTTATTCAACTACATATTTATTTCTATACTTAGACAAGTACCATTATTATCCTTCAAGAGGGTATAGCCTCCCCACTATACCTATCATACCCTTGATATTTGTCAGAATTCGTTGGTGTTTGGGGAGGTGCGTCAAAGGTAGTAACAACCAACCCGTTTAGCACTATTCAGGTGGATGTTCGGGTCCGAGTCTTTATATCATGATACACTTTTCCTTCACATGTCTAACCTTTTATGATAAATGTTTCCTTTTATGATTATTAGTTAATAATTAAAGCCCCCTAATTTCAGTTTATGTTCTTAGTCAATGGAGTTAAATAGATGAATACACGACAACAATGAATGTGACTAGAGATGTAAATATTTCATTAATGTTATCCCATAGAGGATAATAATGGGTGCCCTAAAATTCATGAATTTACTTTCTCAGCTGGCTCAAGTTATGAATAATAATTTGAATCATGTGAAAGAACCTCCTTATCCAATGAAAGAGTAAGTTGATATTGAATCCTTCATGCGGGAAAGGACTCCCATGTTTCATGGATATTCTAATCCCCTCCTCAAAAAACAGTAGATTAACACCATATAAAATATATTCTATGTCCTCAAATAACTAGAAGAAGATAATATCATACTGGAGGTCTATCATTTCAACAGGGAAGTTTATCAATCTTGGAAAATGATCAAGAACATGAATAACGAGGATAAAAAAATTTCAATGTATTGGGAGAATTTCAAGAAAATTTATTCAATATAACAATTCCCCGACCCCTCCATCTCAAGATAGAAAGAGAGTTCCTTATACATAATAAGAAGGAATATGATTCTATCGAGGCATATGAAGAAAAATTTATATTGATTTCAAGGTATGGCTCCAACTTTTTCATGAACACCGAAGGCAAGGAGGATCTATTATTTATAAGACAAAAGCCGAGGTTATAAAAAGAATTGGTGATTCATGTCTTTGATAGTTATGAGGAGATTGTCGATTATTCCATAAAGGATAAAATGGTCATGGGAGACTCTTAGTGGTGTCAGGGGAATATTGAAAAAAAGTGAAATATGTATTTAAATATGGGGGGATCAAAAAATAAATCCCATGATGGAAAGAATACTGAACATCCCATGTGTCAAAATTGTGGGAAGAAGCATCCTGGAAACATTCTATAGAGAACCATGAATTGCTTCAAATTTTGAAGAATGAGATATTCAGATAAGAACTACTGAATTGATATGAATAATTCTACCAACATGGAAGAATAAAGGAAGGTTTAATCTGCCTATAATTTAGTGTTACAACTATAAGGAACATGGGAATTTTGTGAAAAATTTTCCTAAGTCAAGGGTTGTTGGAGGCCATCAACAACAACTTCCAAGGAAAAAAGAATTTCTTATACTATTAATAATAATTAGGTTTATCCTGAAAATGATGTGGTGATAGGTATTATGGTTATTCATTCATGAATAGAAAACATACCATTTGATACTAGTTCTATGCATTCACTTACATCTTGCATGTTTAGTAGAACTATTAAATCACCACCTCAAAATTATGATCATGATTTATCTATGAGAACATTAGATGGGGAAATTATTTCATCCAAAGTATATAACTCCTCCCATGTTAATGTTTGTGGACTAAACCTCCCATAAAACCTCATCATACTTCATTTGGTAGAGTTTTGATTATACTTTGTGAATGGATTGTCTATCTTTATATAATTCCAAAATAAACTGTCGAGAAAGGGAGATCGCTCTTCACATACTAGAGCATCCTCTAATCTTTTAATAGTTAAAGGATAAAGATGAATCTCATTTAGAATCATTGTCTCATGTGTGGATATTATTTCCTTAAGAGAAATCATATCTTACTAAAATGATTAAGACAAATGAGAGAATCAAGCTCGAAGACATGCCCATTGAGAGGGATTTCATAGATGTATTCCCAAAAGTGTTTCATGGTCTTCTTAAATACTGAGAGGTTGAATTATCAATTTAAATTATTCTAGGATCTTTGCCTATATCAAAGGTACATTATATAATTCACACCATGGAGCTAGAATATCTGAAGAAGGAGTTGCATGAAAATTTGGAGAAGGGTTTTATAAGTTCGAGTGCTTCACCATGGGAGTAAACTAGTCCTGTTTGTTAAGAAGAAGGATAGATAAATGCACCTATTTATTTATTATCATGAGATCAATAAAATCATGATAAAGAAAAAGTTTCCCATGCCTTAGATAGATGACTTGTTTGATCTTCTATGTGGGGCCAGTTATTTGTCAAAGGTAGATCTTTGGTTGCGATATCACTAACTAAAGGCCAGGAAGGATGATATTCCCAATACATCATTTTGAATGAGATATGGAATATAATAGTTTATATTTATTTACTTCGAACTCAATAATTTTCCATAAAGTTCATGGATTTAATGAATAGATTATTTTGAGATTACCTCGATAAATTTCATATAGTCTTTATCGATGATATTTTGATATACTCGATGATCAAGAGGGAACATGAAGATCATTTTAATACTATACTGAATACATTGCGAATGGAAAATAAATTAAGAAAATTATAATAAATGTGAGTTCTGGATGAAGGAAGTATCATTCTTGCAGCAAAGTATCACTATAAAATGGATATCTATAGACCCTTCCTAGACAAAGGTAATTGATGAGTGTCTAAGGCCATATTCTGTAATGAAGATCTGTTGCATTCTTAGTCAAAAGAGGTATTACCGACATTTTTTGAAATACTTATCATGATTTAAAAACCCAATAACAATGCTGACATAGAATTGAGTGAAGTTTTTATGCAACTTAGAATGTGAGGAAATCTTTAAGGAGCTCAAAAAGAGGCTTATCAATGCGCCAATACTCATAATCTCGAAAAGTGGAGAATTTTTTTTTGTGTATTGTGATGCCTCAAAGATGGGATTAGGCTGTGTATAGATTCAAAATTATAATTTGATAGCCTATTAATTAAGGCAATTAAAATTTCATGAGTAAAACTATCCCACACAGGATCTGGAGTTGGAAGATGTGATCTTTGCATTCAAAATCAGGCGACATTATCTCTATGGAGAGAAGTGTGAGATATATACTAATCAAAAGTGTCTCAAATATATATTAAAACAGAATAAGATTAATATGTTCAAGAAAATATGGTTAGATCTCATCATGGATTATGACTTCCCAAACCACTGGAATCCTAGTAAGGAAAACAAGGTAGAAAATGATCTAAGAAGAAAGGATCCTGCATCTTTATCAATTATGAGAATTGAGAAAGACTTACTCTTCATATATTTTAATTGGGTGTAAATGAAAATAATTAAGGGAGGAACATATAAATCATTTCTCAAATGATTTCTTTACCATCCCTCATAGAGAAAATAATGTTTGTTCAAATAAAAGATGTGGATATTCATAAAATGGAGGAATCTATTAAAAATAGGAAATCCTCTTTGTTCAATATTGAAGAGGAAGGATTTGTATGATTTGTCTTAGGATTATGTGTACCATCTTATCTAGAGATAAATAATTATCTTCCAAATGATTTACATAACTAAACCTTTTCTATCCACCATGGGAGAAAATGATATATTGAGAACTCTGAGAGAACTAGTGGTGGGACAATACGAAGAAGGAGACCACTAAGTATACATAATTATTCACTGTATGTTCATAAGTGAAGTAAAAAAGGAAAATGTATATAGGGTTGATGAAACCACTACACATACCAACATGGAAGTTGGAGAAAATTACCATGGACATTGTCATTGGACTTCCAAAGACATCTAAATTAAACAATGATTTATGGGTTATTATGGATTATCTTACAAAGACATCTCACTTTATTTCAATTTCAGAGGACTTTTCACTGGATGAACTTGCATGGTTATAAATCAATGGAGTGATATGTTTTCATAGGGTAACACTATCGATTTTATCATATCAATATCCAAGATTCACATCAAAGTTTTAAAAAAGTATCTAATGTGCATTAAGCAATGAGATGAACATCAGTGCATCCTTTTATCCTAAAACTAAAGGTCAATCTAAGTGAAATATTAAAACATTGGAAGACATGATGAGAGTGTGATCTATTAATATCAATGGTGGATAGGAACAATAATTGCCTCTAGTTGAGTTTTCTTATAATAATAGCTTCCACTTGAGCATCCAAATGGAACCATATGAATCCCTTTATCAGAAAAGGTGTAGAACATAGGCGTGCTTGGAGGATGTTAGTGAGAATAATCTACTAGGACCTAAAATGATTAAAGAAATCATGGAGAGTTAGAAAACCATTCAATATCACTTCAAGGAATCCCAAAGTCAACAAAAGGGTTGTTTATGAAATCATTAAATATGCCTTGAGTTTAAAGTTGGAGACATGATATTCCTCCTCATATCTCCAGAGAAGAAAGTACTGAGATTGGGGAAGAAAGGAAAGCTAAGTTCTAGGTACATCAGACCCTTCATGATTTATGATTATATTAGAGCTATGGCCCATCAACTAACACTTCCACATACAATGCCTAAAGTACACAATGTCTTCCATGTATCCCTCTTAAAGATTTACATACCATAAACTTCACATGTACTATCTTTAGAGGTGGTACAGTTGGAGAATGATATTTTTTTGCAAGGAGAATCCATTAAAGATCTTGGATTGTAGAGATAAATTTACACATTACAAGGCTACTCACCAAGTAATTTTACTATGGAGGAACCATATATACAAAGAGGAAACATGGGAACTTGAGGAAGTGATGAAGTAAATGTACCCCCACCTGTTTTCATCATATAATGTGGAAAAAAATTCGACAGAGAAATTTCATATGGGGGGTAGAATGTAATAACCTAATGTTTTATCAATGGAATTCGCTTCTTATTATCATGTATTATAGTATAATCACAAAAAATAACATATAGAACACAATAAAAACCTTATATATGAAGAATTATTGAATTAAAAGGTATCTTTGGATGTTAAGAAAAAATTACTGGTGAATTAGTAACTTGACCTTTGGAATAGTAATGTGACCCTTATGAATAATAAACTGGCCAATATAGTAGTAAACTCACCAATGAAATTATAAATAAAATTTATCATTCATATAAGTATAAATATGATATAATTATATCATAGTAAATGTAAATCAATATTGTAAAAATTATTAATTAAGTGTTGGTATTTTTTTAAGTCATGTATATTTAGTTAGAATTTTATTATTAATTTAATAAATAAAAAGAAAATTTATTTTCTAAAAATTTATTAATAAAATAATATTTTTATGTCTTGTTATTATTGATAATTTTATGAGACCTTAATTAGTTTTTCAATGTGTTGGAAAATAAGTTATCATTGAAAAATATGAATATTTCATGTAAATTATGGTGTTTATTAAAAATTAAATTCTATATAATTAGAAAAATATTTCAATAAAGTGTAGTTAATTTTTGGATTATAAATGTGGAAGAATTTTATGGGTGAATTTTTTGTATTTTTCTAAATTACTTGAATTTTTTGTAAATAGAGAAATACGGTAATTTACAGTATGAATACATTATAAGATAAATAACCTATTTATTGGGTCATGAATGATATAAGAACTATTTTTTAAAACTCACATTATATAATTACTATATTTAGTCTCATAAATCAGAACTATTTATTCTTCTGAGAAAATAAAAATAAACAAATAAATTAGATATTGAGAAAACTCCCCTCCCATCCACTATAAATATCACCCCTCACCACCTCTTCTCCTCACACCTCTAAATCATTATTCCTTTTACAAATTCTGATAAAATATATTCATATTATACTATCACATGTCTTGGATCTCTTAGTCCCATCAAAATACCAAAACTTCTCCCCTAAGAAGTTTTTCAAGAGGATGGAATAAGTAGGTAAATCCCTCTTCTGTTTTCCTTCAATTTCTTTTCATGTTCCTTTATATCATCTTCTATCCTCACATATCCTAATCCAAATGGTGTGTTAAATCCAATACCATAAATTTACTATAATTTTGTTATTATAATTTAATAATTCATCATCATATATCATTTCCCCTAATTTTATACTAGAAATGGATACACCATCTGCGATGTGTTAATTTATCACATTCAAGGATGACATGTTTTTATTTTCTATTACCATCTTCAAATTTGATCATGAAATCATTTTTAGGGTTTAATCAGATTATTTTTTAGGTAATATATTCTATTTAATGTTCTTGAATAATTTTGTATGCATGATATTTATTTATAAATAAAAATGAGTTCGTTGTGATAAAAAAACACATCAATTAACCCAAATAGTTATCATTAATGATTTACATACAGACTCATCCTAACTCCAAATAACCAAATGAATTTTATAACCAGTTAATATTATGTATGTTTACTAATAAAATATTTCATCCATTCTAGGAAACCATTATCAGCATGCATGTTTATTCATACATATATATAAGTAAACTGATCATGAAATCCAAGGAAACAAATGCTCCTAAAAAATGAAATTGATCCTATTAACCCTTAAAAAGGTATAAGAATGAACAAAATATGGTTATAATATATAAATTAAATGAAAAATAGGTTATTTATATAAATTAATTATTCTAATTTGATTATCCAGTCTATTAAGAAAAAGTGAAGAACACCATCAGACTTAAGGTAATGGATTCTACACGAACCTCCATTATTCTTTCGAGTTGTTGTATCATTATTTTTACACAAATGAATTTATATTTTCATTTTATTTACATAATATAAATAATTTTTATATGTTCCAAACTCATTTATAAATATCAATTTATCATTATCTTTTGGTTATATACATATTTTTATGTGGTTCCCTTCCAAATTCTTCTTGATAAGAAAACCTAGTTTAAGTTAACTTCTTAAATTCTTACTCAATTTAAAATTAACTATAAAATATTCTTTATAAAAAAATATAATTATGAAATCACTCATTTTATTATGAAAATATTATTGGTTTACTTACAGTTTTATATAAATGATTATTTCCTTTTTAGTTTTAAATGAACAATGATATTTTCTTTAAACAACACTAAAATAATTAAAAACTAAAGATTATTAAATACTATTTTTACATGATATCACTTAAATTTGTCATAAAATTCAATGATATATGCCCATTAAACCTTATTATTTTCCATGAATGATCTAATTACTTTCCCTCATGGACACTTTTATGATACACCCATTGGTTATGCTTTATGACATGATTACGATACACATATCATTCCATGGGTAACCTTATGTTAATGTATGATTGATTATGTATAATTATTTATATGGGAATAATACTCATGAACATGTTATGATGGATGCACCTAGATAACACTCCAATTCATTGGAAAATGTTTAGTATCATGAGATGTTATATGAATAGTCTTGGAAGTTATCCTTGACTCGTGTTCTATGTGCAATGATCATGGTGGTTAGCCTTGACTCATGATACTCTATGTAAAAAGATCCTTGAATCATGATAAAGCCATCTTTTATGTTTCTTCTTCATTAGTATGATTCCATGTTTATATAATCTCATTTTTTATATGTTATGATTCAATATGAGCAATCTTCTTCCTTTCCTTTGTATATGATTATGTCATTCTTTCTAACCCATGTTATAAATCTTTATTCTTATTTTTATTTCCTTTAATATTATTTTTAACTCATTCCTTTGTTTATGTTATCCACAGGTTATCCTATACATATGTACGATCACAATGTAATTTAAAAGCTAAATATGGATATTATATAGAAGTTACTTTTATGATGTTTAATTATTTACCAAGTCTTACAAGGACAATAGACTTTACGATCCATGGATTGTATTTTAATATTTAATCATGCTTAAAATCATGTATTGATATGTGTAAAAGGATGGGGTCTCCATAGGAAAAGGAATAGTTTGTTGGAAGAAATTCCATTGGAAATGAGTAATAAGAAGTGGTGGAAGAATTCCATTTGATAAGTGAATAGGAGGTAATTTTTTGAATCATAAATTAAAATTTAAATAATGTAAATATATTGTTAAAAGATAAAAGGATAAAAATGCTAAAAATAGGAATTTTTGGTGAGTTTTATTCATTCTACACCACAATCCTCTATTTGAGAACATTTTTTATTACGTTTCTCTTTGTGAATTTATTATTTATATTTTTATTTTACCTGGGTAATTAATTATCTACATTTGTAGTAAATATTGATGAATATTTGAAATATGAAAACAAATTTACCATATAATAATCATAATATTGTGAAATATTTATTTTAAAATAAAAACAAATAACATGTAAAAAAATGTATTTTCACTAAAGCATAATTTTACGTATAAATTTGTGCATAGTTTTTTAAAGACAAAAAAATATTTTATTATATAAAGACATTTATTTCTATTTAAATGTAAGAAAAAACATATATTATGAAATAAATGTTTTATTAATAGAAAATCCCAAATATAATTTTTTTATTTGGGAAAAAATTATATAAGATCCAAAATACTAAGTATATGTTTTCTAGTTAAACATAAATTTTCAAAATGAATAGTTTTTAATACATAGATAATAAATTTATCTATAACAATAATGCTTTATAAATTTATAATTCATTCTTATGTTATTAATATGCCAAAAAAATCATAGTTTTTGTAAAAGTTGTGCTTCTCACTATTTACTTAAAAATGACTTATATTGGAAAAATCCAAAATTTTCATACTAATTAATTTTTTATATGTTTAATTAAAAAATAAATATCATTATATAAAAAATTAATAATATAAAATTTATACAATTATCTTTTAGAGGGAATTAATATATATAAAGAAATATACATTTATTAAAAAAATTAAAAAACATTATGTATTTTTATTCTATTTTTAATGAATTTATTAATTAATAATATTTATTTATTTATAACTATTCTTATATTTCTTAACTTTTCTTAGTATTTTTTTTATAATATTACACATCTCATTTTTTATCAGGGTTGTGTCAGAAACCAACTATTTCACATAATGATAATTTAAAGGGAAAATTATATAGTAAAATGTTGGATCATTACATTTGCCCCACTAAAATAAATTGTATCCATGTTATTATAATTATTACTAACTAATATAAAAATCATAGTTTGTTTACAATATATATACTACTCAATTTTGTATTTTTTTGACCATCTATACAATTGTTTGTATGACTAGATAACTCATATTTTACTGTATAATAAGAATATCATTAATATTGAGTATCTAAAAAAAGGATTAAGCTATGTACATATTAAGATTTTTTTTAAGATCTATATATTGGGAGTGATTTTTTATAGAGATTTTATAATCAACCTCATACTAATAGGTGATTGGTGGCCGACAATTAATTTTTAAATGTGATTTTTCTATCATGGAAATTATCATTATCCTCATATAGAGGGAGAAAATCAATTCAAAATACAACATCAAATATTTGTCAGGTATGGGCAATAGTATTTTATAAATGAAAAATTAATGTACATAATATAAGAGGTATAAATTTGGGATAAAATAATCACAACACTATGTATTTTTATTAATAAAAGTTCATCTATTCCTTAGGGTAGTAATTTTATATTCTACGAAAATATTCACAATATAACAGAGTAAGTATAACGAGGATAAAAATATCATAGTTATTGAGTGGATGATCAATGTTCCACACTCCACATAGTCATTATAACTCCCAACCATAGTTGTTAATGCATTGGCCTTACATTTTGCGGTAGTCTTTGATGCCAATCATCCTTGTATACCCTTAGATTATAGAATTTACATTGATAATTACTAGGGGGTTTTCACATTTTTGACATTATAATAGACATTACACCATAGTATTAACAATATTTCACAACATTTTATTAACAAAAATATTCCTTTCTTCATTTGATTTGTTTTACATTACTCACTTATTTACCATATATAAAACATTTTTTTAATTAATTTGAGTAATTTTCATATGTGTGCTTTACCACATCTTTGAAAAAAAGCAAATTGAATCTTATTTTATTAATTATTTCCATTACCCTATCTTTAATCGGAATTCATACTTATATGATTTTTTATGTTTGGTATTTCAACTATTTATTCATTGTTAATCATAATTCACGACTTCTGGTTTTTAATAATCCTAATGATTCTCCATTAAGATAATATTTAATTAGGTTTCACATTAGGTAAATATCCGCATTTTCCATATAATCCTTTATATACATGATTACTTTGGGCTTCATCCATAACATACACCAAAATGAGTTGACATAAGTGATGTGTAATTAACATCATTTGAGAATGATCATATGAAAAACTAATCCTAGAAAATTTCTACCCTTTAAAACCATTACATTATCTTTTAGTTTAAGTGAAATAATTGTTGGTTAAATACAAGAATATTAACATTAAATTCTCCCAAACTTCTTAACCTAATTAATTAACAAAAAATTCTTCCCAAAGGATTATACTGGGAATTTGATTAACTAATTGACATCCATAGGTCATTTCTATCCTTGGGTGTAGTCTCAGGCCCACTCATCATGCACCAGAGTGATGTTTGAGTTTATTCTCAACAATAATTTCTTAAGGTGATTATTTCTAGGTGAATCTGTGTCAAAGATACATCAAATTTCGAGTATCCAAAATGGAATTTAATTTTTAGGATAAAATGATACTCAAAAAATTACTAAAAATTCATGATGTTATCATATCTTTACACTTATCCCTTAAACATATCCATAGGGTCTTCCCAAATTATCTCTCAACCTAATACCCAAACAACATATAAAATTAAATATAAGAAAACTAAAATATTAACTATACAATTATAACTATAATCAATCTTAACCAATAAATCATTGATGATAATTTTAACTCTTAATTTTTCATTAATTGATGACATCCTAAAAAATTAAATTATTTTAACCCTATTTTTATACACACTATATCACCCCATACCTATAATCCATAAATTCAATGTGAATAAACATATTTTTTTAAGTACTAACATTGAAATGAAATGAATAAACACAATTTCATCCATTAATATTTACAAAATTTATAAAAAAATATTGAGTCACACACATTCTAACAGACATTTAGGATTATACATTTAAAGGTTTTGGTGAAAATGATTACTTACAAACACAATGTCACTCTCATTAAATGTTAATTTTTACACTATATAATAAACTACTTAATCCATATTAGGACTTAAAATTATCACACAATGTTCTCCACACATGTTACTTCTCTATACATTTTTGTTTAATAGTTTTCTTCATAACCTAGTAAAATGTTAAAAAATGGAGGGGTGAGATAAAACACTAAATAATTTAAAAAATATAAAAAAACATTCAAATACAATAAGTGATCATAATATGATCACAAATGTAGGATAGAAATATATAATCACTATAATTAAATAATCAAAATAAAATATGATAATAACATATCCAAGGTTGGAATATCAGTAAATAAATGCATGGATAAAAATAAATGTTTATTTAAAATTTAAATTCCTAATTCTAGATAGCTAATTACTTGCCGTAAAAAAACTAACAATGAACTTAGATGTCATGATCTTACCAAAAAATTATTGTGTTTAATAAATATTTTGTTCTAGGAAGGAATACACTACAATTCCCAAACTGGTTTGTCTCGTGATACCTTTTGATGAATCAAGGGGATCTATAAATTATGCCCTAAAAATATATAATGATGTGAAATGTATTAATTATATTTATAAATGTATAATAAATACATTAAATAACAAACATTACTTTGTTAAAAAAACATCTATATTGGAATGAAAAATACATATGTTTAATATTCCCTTATCAAAAAATAGAATAGATTTATATGCAAGAATACCTCAAGATAATGACATATGAAGTAATGGTATAATGTTAAGTCAAAAATTTCCCCAATAAATTTACATATAACATCTATCAAAATTCCCATCAAACAATGTAATAATAAATAATTTATTTAATTAGGAAATACATTATTAGTGAAATAATGCTTATAATAGAGGAAGAGTTGGGAAGATAAAGGCAGTGATAAATTCCCAATAGATATTTCACCCAATTTAAACTATTATGATAGGATTTATAAAATAAAAAATGGAAAATATATACACTAAAAAAAGGGAAAATGTGGTGAAATATGAATCATATCTCAAAGAAAAAAATTGATATGAAAAAAAATTATGATAATAGTAATGTAAAAATCTATATTACATGATAGCGATACCATGAAATTAAATTATGATGAAAAGAACGATATAATTTTTTAAAAGGAAATAGGGAATTGAATATTTTATTTAAAAGAAAATATGGTGAATTTAATCAAATGTGTCTCATAAAATTGTAAATAGAGGCAAATAACACTAACAGTTATAGAATCATTAAGATCGAAACCCCTTAAAAGTCATGATTTAAAATGAAACATTAATTTCCATAAATTATGAGATTATCATGAAATAAAATATTAAATGCAAAGTAAATACACCATTCTATAAAAAAATTGTGTATAACAATAATTATGTCTCAAGGGATTGAAAATAGAGAGAAGATATCCTTTAACCTTTGATATCCATTGAATCAAATATCTTTTAACTTAATAAAAACATTTGATCATTAAAACACAAAAATTAAATTAATACCATAAAATACCGTCATTATATAGTAATGAGACCATATTAATGATATCATGGTACAAAATAATAAATATTTTCCAAGAAAATAAATTTTAGACTAGAATCCCTTACATTAGTCCCGATACATTCTACACATGTGCCTAACTTCATAGATAATAAAGTTAAGATATAAAAAAATTATCAAAAAATATGTATTCACATATAGTTTATATTATATGGTTTAACTATTATCATATGTTAATTATTTTTTTTAAAAAATCACTTATGTTTGCTACATGTAGATGTTCGATGAAGTTTTACATAATAATTTTTGTATATTAAATATATTCAAAGGTGTTTTACAATTTCATCCAAATCACCAGATTTATAGAGTATTATGCACATTAATTTTCCATTATAACAAAATTCATATAGGTTCGTAGTTTTTCAAAATATACTCCATGTATGAATAGTAAAATGAAATGTTCTTTTTTGGTAGTAAAATTTATAATGTATTTTATTATCAATATCACTTATAAATTGTCCCATATTATATTTCCATAATATTAAAAAAACTATTTATTAATTATTTTCCAATATCTTATTTAATTATGTTTCCATGTTTACCTATGATAGAAATATTTTTCATCATTCTTGTATATTGTTAAATCAACCAAAACATGAACATGGAATAATTAATAGATGACTATTATTTTAGGGTGATTTTATTATAATTTAAAAAATTAAACAATTATAATTGTAACACCCCGAGATTTTATGAAAAATATTCTTTTCATTAATGTCTTGTGTTGTACGCTACACCAAAAGGAGCTTTCACAACACTCATCCTTGACTTGCCTTGCATTACACGCAATCGCGACCTTCCTCGATAGCGTGTGTAGTACGCAATACCGAGTTTCACTAAACAACGATATGCTATTAAAAAATTATTAAAACTAGACATTATGAATATTAATAACCACTTTTTGAAATTTTTTAAATTTAATTTTTCAAAATGGACTTCATTTCTGGATTCGGAATATCGAAATTAGCTTAGGGTGAAATTTTGGTACTTTTCGGATAACTTTCATATTTTGATGAATAGTGAAAATTACTTTTTTAATCGAAATAATTAATAGTGATAAATTTTTCATTTGATTGGTTTTAAAGAATATTTAGAATATATTTTTACAATTTAATACAATGTTGTTCATTGGATGTAATTTCACATAAACAAGTGTCAATCTTTTGATAGTTACTATCTCTTAAGAACACACTATTTGTTTTGACGATGGGAATTAATTTTTAAATTAATTAATGCAACTGATATGTTTTGAATTTGGTAAAATAGACATCATTTTTGAGTTCATAATATCAAATATAGCTTAGGAATAATTTTTGGTATTTTTCTGAAAACTTTCAATTTTTGATGAATAGTGAAACCACTAAGTGGTAGTTAAAAAAACTGAATTTTTCATAAAACTTAATTTTACCGTTTTTGTGAGTGGAATTTCGAAAATAAGATAGACACGGTTAATATCAAGGACTAAAATGTGGTTCAATGAGATGAAAATAATTTTTGGTGAATAGTAACTTTTTACTTTTTTTACCACGGTTAAAAGTAAATAGGGTAATTAAGGGTAAAAATGATATTATTATTACCCTAAAACATGTCCTAATTCTATTGGACAAGTGTAACTCGACCAAAAACAACCTTAGGAATAAAATATGACCATTTAGGCCCACTTGGATTAGATTAGGACATTTATTATTAATTTATTTAAAGAAGGGTTAAAATAGTTAAAATCAAAGTTTAATAAGTAAATCATTTTTAATGTGAAGTTATACATAAGATAAATTCAACAATAAATATTCATTATAAAGATAAAAATATTTCCTACATAATGGTATTTTATTTGTAATTTTTAGACATTAAATAATTTAATTTATTTATGACACTGATGATGTAGTAATTACCATAATAGGGAAAAATTAAAATAATTGATATTATAAATACCTAAATAAGTATAATTTGAGACTTTAAATTAATTAAACTAATTTTATAGGTTAATATGACATGTTATTATTGATTTAATTAACTTTGGTCGAAGTAATCATTCTATTATGAGTTTAAAAAAAATCAACTATTGAATAGTGTCAAAATTGACATAAAATAGTTTTTAAAACAAATATTATATTATTAATTGTTATTTTACTCCTAAAAATATAAGGTTCATCCAAATGACTTAGATAAGGTTATATATATTAATAAAACACAACTTGGGGGTCTCTTGGTTGTATATGGTAAGTTTATTTACTGTATAATATAAAAATACAAAGTGACATGGTAAATGTCAATCTAATTAACTAAGAGTTAAAACTAAAAGATAAGGTTAATATAATGACCTAAACTTGTCTAAATTCTATTGTATGAGAGGATTTAGAACCATCCCCACCTTATCTTCGAAATAACTCAATTTGGAGCTATTTAAAACCGAACTTGGCTTTATAATAAAATAATATTTTTAGTTATTCTAAAGGTGCCCCTCTCCTCCCTTATAAAAGGGCACCTCCTCCCCCTCTTCCTCACACCACTTTGAGCCTTCAAGCTTGGAAAACCCCTCCCAATTTCTCCTCTACACTTCCCTAGAAACATCCTAGAGGTTCGGGTCTTCTTCAAACACCTATTTTAGTGCCCTAAAAGGAGGTCTCAAAGAAGTACTTCAAAGAAGAGGTAATGTCTGTTACCAATTCTTTCATCTTTATTTCTTCTTCCACTTCTTCTTCTTTAGTTTTTTCATTATGAAGTAATAACATCAGTATCACTAATATACTGATATGTTATTATAAGTGTGAAACAACCCTATTTCACCATCTATCCATCCTACGGAAAAAGAAATCACCGTGCGTGCGTACGTACGGAATACCGTCTCCACGCCGTGGTGTAATCTATTTTCCACCACCACCTTACTTGGATGGGTATAATGGTGTAAATAATGACTATATATGACTATTATAAAGTGATACTGATTCTGAAATAGTATAAATACACTCCAATACAATTCCACAATCATAGGAATGATATCATCACTTGTGCGTACGTACGGAATACCGTCTCCACGATGTGATGCGACTCGTTCTACATGATATTCATTTCATAATGATTATATAAATGAATTGAATGAATGAATATGATATATATTACACTAATACCATTCTAGAAATGAGGTATCTATAACCTAAAGAGAATAATAAGAATTTATTCGACAAACACGCATAAAAACAAAAAGTAATAAACACCCGAATAACAAGTAGTAATGAAATATTACTACTAAGAAGATAAGAATATGACCATATAGGATATCATAAAAATAAGTATGATTATGTAATACATAAATAAAATTATTTAAATCATTATAAAGGAGGTTCAGACACGTACAAAGCATATCGGACCTAAGGTAAGGGAAAATATCACAATCTCATTTTTATCCGAGATTGTTTATACTTTAGTATTTACTGGGGTGTATTTTATCATCCACATCCACGTTTACTCAATATGTAATATTATTTCTATCCACCTACAATTTTTTAAATCCAATTTTACCCTTCGGTGAGTTTTTAGTAAAATATATGAAAGGAATCTTTTGTCGTTTTTCGTACGAGGTAATTTTTGACTTTTCCAACAAAAGTATGAGAAGAATGTTTTCTTTTAACTTATACGGCATGAATGGATTTTTCTAAAACATTATTTCCAAGAATCTTCCCTTACAAGTTTTCGAGTTTATTTTTAATCAACTTCTTTTAGTTATAATTTTATGACATGTTAAGAAAGGAAAAATGTTTTTGAAGTAGAAAGGATATTTTCCTCAAGAATGGAGTTCAAGTGTTTTATCAAAATTATTATCCATCTAAGATAATAAAGGGTTCTGTTTTTTTATCCCTATTATTACATTGATTTGATTATGTTGTGATGGAATTATTTTTATGAATTCCTTTATCTTATATGAATTGTTTTATGATGTCATGTTGTTTAAGAATCCCATTTTTATTACATGGGTTGTGCAATGATGTATGATTTAAGATTTTGTGGCACACATAAGAATGGTATCATTATGAGATGGGTGGGACCTATATATCCCTCAAATGCATTGGGTAAAGATTTTATATCTCATGAGATAGACATGACTGGAATGGTAGGTTATACCGGTTCAGTGAAACAGGACTGAAATGAGGGTGACTCGGTTTAGAAATGGACTTTGCCCACTAAGATAGTCTTAGAAATGAGTCTTGACTAATAAGAAATGATTATCTATGATTATGTGTGTATTCCACAAAGTTTCATGATTTAAGTTATGATTATTGGGATTACATTTCACTACTATGATTTACCCCATGTTATGAATTTATGATCTCTTTTGTAGGTTAAGATTTCCAAAAGTTATGTTCTTATGTATATGATGTGATTGATATTTGTTTTTTTTATCCTTACTGAGCATTTGAGCTCAACCTTTTATGTTTTATTTTCCCCAGGATATAAAGAATGGTTTTAGGTAAGAAAAAAAAGGGGAAGATCTTTATGGGAGATGTTGAAGATCTTTCACCATGATTAGAAGATTACGTTCCGAGTTTTCAAAGACACTAAACTATTATGGTCCTTGTGTGTGTGTTTTTGTTATGTACTAAGTATTCCGCAAAAGTAATGTAATGTCCATGTACTTCAAGCCTCGGGTCTCTACAGTTGGTATCAGAGGAAAGGTTTAGTCAACCTTTGGAAACTAGGATGCGAAAACATTAGTGAGATCCCTAGAGATATTTCTGAGGTATGTCTAGGGATGTCCCTAAGGATGAGTATACATTTAGGATACAGTCCTAGAACTATGATAACAATCATAGAATTTAACCTAAGATGTTAGATATTTAGGATACTCCCCCTTTATTATGTTGTTTTCCCTAGCCTGATTTTTTCCTCTCACACTATTCTTTTTGGGTTTTAGACAATGGCTGGAACCTGAAGGAACCGTGTTGATCAATGCAATGGACAATGCAATGATTTTCCTTCTGAACAGACAAATGTTATGGGAGATGGAGTGAAAAATCGTATTTCTATACTTACACAAGATATGAATCATTCTGGACTTCCAAATGAGCAGAGAAGGGAACAATATTCTATTGAGTCCTTCATGAGGCAACGCCCACCTTCTTTTAATGGGTCTTCTGATCCACTTGTTGCTAAACAATGGATCAGTACTACTGAAAAAATATTTTCAGTTCTTCAAAGTTCTGAACATGATAAAGTCATCTTAGCAGTATATCGTTTGGAAGGTGAAGCTGATCAATGGTGGAATCTTATCAAGAATACAAGGCAAAGAGATGAAATTGAGTCCATGGAATGGGATGAGTTCAAGAACTTATTTTTCAATAAGTACTTCCCTCGTATTCTTCGAACAAAGATAGAGAAGGAGTTTCTTGAACTAAAGAAAAAGGATGATGAATCTGTTGGTATATACAAAGTGAATTTTACAAGGCTTTAAAGGTATGAATCTGGATTTATCATCCAACCTGAAAGTAAAGTTGATCGATTCTTCAGTGGCTTAAAACCAAATATTCGAAGGGAATTAGCTATAAGAGACTTCAGTAGCTATGAAGAAATTGTGTGTTGTGCTATCAAGGTAGAAATGGAAGTTGGTGTTACTTATCCATCTCATAGTTTTGACAAGAAACGAAAGATGGAGTTCAAGGAGAAATCTCAGAATAATGGTGAAAAGAAGATGAATGTTTCCTTATGCTCAAAGTGTGGAAAGAAGCATGGTGGAGATTGTCTTAAAGGGACAAGTAAATGTTTCAAATGTGGAAATGAAGTTCATCGGGCGTTTGAATGCCGCAATGATGGGAAGAAGATGTCTAATGATGTAAAAAAAGGAAGGGATACACAGAATGAACCTACTACACTTCAATGTCTCAAGTGCAAGGAGATGGGACATTATGCCAATAAATGCCCTAATCCAAGGGTTAGTGATGATCGACATGAGCAACCACTTAAGGGAAAGGACAAAGGGGAGTCACATGCGATCACCATTGGTGATGTTGAATATGAAAACGATGTGGTGGAATGATTAAGTGTTTATGTAATGGGATTCCAAAATAATGTTGAGTATTGGAATATTTATGTATTGGTCTATTGTGGTTTTCAATAATTTTATGGTACCGGTAACCATGGAAAGTTATTGAGATATTTTTGGAAAAAAGATGATATGCGCATAATGAAGGGAAAACGAGAGAATGAAATATTTGACAGTATTCATGAGCTCATGATTGATATAAGGAATAAGTGATATCATGGTTTGAGGATATAGAATTTTGAGGATTTTGGTATGTGGAAAGTGTTAACTTTTAACTGCATTCATATTTTCACTAAGGTTCAATGGGTATTCAAGAGAATACATGATTAAGGCCTTTGAATGTTTGGAATGTGACCAACAAGACATACCTTATGATATATGGGGATCAACGATGGAATTAAATCTCTGGTAATCGTTTTCACTATATTATGAGAGTGGACTGCAGTATTATGGATAAGCCTAAATATTAGAATGGATTATGTTGGACATAAGTTAGTATTGTTTAAGGATAGAAGTTTTTCGATATTATTGATGGGATGTTATAGTAATATAGTTTTAGAAAAAGGAAAACCTGCAGGATGGGTGAGAGCCCATCGTGTCGGACAAGGCTGTGGGAATCGAACCGAAGTGCGACTGGCCTTTATCGCTTACCACTAGCCTACAGGAAGTTCCTATTTAGTAGAAACTAGTTTTATTATATTAAGCAGTATGATATATGAAGTATAAGTCCATTTTAGGAACCATATATGATTAATCTAACTATAGATGGACTTAAGTATTTTTTGATAACTTTTCTAACATTTTGTTTGAGACAGATGGAATGACCCATCATTCTATCACATGATCTGATAACACATCACGAATGAAAAATTCAACTTCATTTATTTAAGATATGAAGTGGAAATTGTCCAAATAATGACAAACAGTGAGACTATACCAAAATCACGAAAGTATTTCTTCTAATTCCAATTTCATCAACTTTAGGGAAATGATCTTGAAAACCCAAAATGTTGTCCTAGTTCTCTTATATCTGGTGAATCATATGGTACCTTAGATCGTCACAAATTTATGGCTTTGTGATTGCTGGATTTTCCATAGCCATGTTCTCTACCACTCTCTATCAGAACATGATGGTTAGATTTCTCTTCCATATCCATATTTTCACCTATGTGGAAGCCCAGTGATTAGTTTATTTGGGTAACCGTTACGTTTCATACTTTTGTTTTTAAATATTGGTTTTGGTATTCCTTTTCACTATGTGGGTATCTATTAAAGAAACTTTCAAGTGGTAAACCATTTATAACCCCAACGAATTTCGAGGGAAAAATTCATTTTAAGGGGGGTAGAATGTAACACCCCGAGATTTTATGAAAAATATTCTTTTCATTAATGTCTTGTGTTGTACGCTACACCAAAAGGAACTTGCACAACATGCATCCTTGACTTGCCTTTCATTACACGCAATCACGACCTTCCTCGATAGCGTGTGTAGTACGCAATACCGAGTTTCACTAAACAACGACAATCTATTAAAATATTACTAAAACTAGCCATTATGAATAGTAATAACCACTTTTTGAAATTTTTTAAATTTAATTTTTCAAAATGGACTTCATTTCTGGATTCGGAATATCGAAATTAGCTTAGGGTGAAATTTTGGTACTTTTCGGATAACTTTCATATTCTGATGAATAGTGAAAATTACTTTTTTAATCGAAATAATTAATAGTGATAAATTATTAATTTGATTGGTTTTAAAGTATGTTTAGAATATATTTTTACAATTTAATACAATGTTGTTCATTGGATGTAATTTCACATAAACAAGTGTCAATCTTTTGATAGTTATTATCTCTTAAGAACACGCTATTTGTTTTGACGATGGGAATTAATTTTTAAATTAATTAATGAAACTGATATGTTTTTAATTTGGTAAAATAGACATCATTTTTGAGTTCATAATATCAAATATATCTTAGGCCTAACTTTTGGTATTTTTCTGAAAACTTTCAATTTTTGATGAATAGTGAAACCACTATGTGGTAGTTAAAAAAACTGAATTTTTCATAAAACTTAATTTTACCGTTTCTATGAGTGGAATTTCGAAAATCTGAGAAACACGGTTAATATAAAGGACTAAAATGTGGTTCAATGAGATGAAAATAATTTTTGGTGAATAGTAACTTTTTAATTTTTTTTACCACGGTTAAAAGTAAATAGGGTAATTAAGGGTAAAAATGATATCATTATTACCCTAACACATGTCCTAATTCTATTGGACAAGTTTAATTCAACCAAAAACAACCTTAGGAATAAAATATTACCATTTAGGCCCACTTGGATTAGATTAGGACATTTATTATTAATTTATTTAAAGAAGGGTTAAAATAGTTAAAATCAAAGTTTAATAAGTAAATCATTTTTAATATGGGGTTATACATAAGATAAATTCCACTATAAATATTCATTAGAAATCTAAAAATATTTCCTACATAATGGTATTTTATTTGTAATTTTTAGACTTTAAATAATTTAATTTATTTATGACACTGATGATGCAGTAATTACCATAATAGTGAAAAATTAGAATAATTGATATTATAAATACCTAAATAAGTATAATTTGAGACTTTTAAGGAATTAAACTAATTTTATAGGTTAATATGACATGTTAGGATTGATTTAATTAACTTTTGTCGAAGTAATCATTCTGTTATAAGTTTCAAAAAAATCAACTATTGAATAGTGTCAAAATTGACATAAAATAGTTTTTAAAACAAATATTATATTATTAATTGTTATTTTACTCCTAAAAATCTAATTTTCGGCCGAATGACTTAGATAAGGTTATATATATTAATAAAACAAAACTTGGGGGTCTCTTGGATGTATATGGTAAGTTTATTAACTATATAATACAAAAATACAAAGTGACATGGTAAATGTCAATCTAATTAACTAAGAGTTAAAACTAAAAGATAAGGTTAATATAATGTCCTAAACTTGTCTAAATTATATTGGATGATAGGATTTCGACCCATACCCACCTTATCTTCTAAATAACTCAATTTGGAGCTATTTAAAACTGAACTTGACTTTATAATAAAATAATATTTTTAGTTATTCCAAAGGTGCCCCTCTCCTCCCTTATAAAAGGGCACCTCCTCCCCCTATTCCTCACACCACTTTGAGCCTTCAAGCTCGGCCAAACCATCATAATTTCTCCTCTCCACTTCCCTAGAATCATCCTACAAGTTCGGGTCTTCTTCAAAGACCTATTTTAGTGCCCCAAAAGGAGGTCTCAAAGAAGTACTTCAATGAAGAGGTAATGTCCGTTACCAATTCTTTCATCTTTATTTCTTATTACACTTATTCTTCTTTAGTTGTTTCATTATGAAGTAATAACATCAGTATCACTCATATACTGATATGTTATTATATGTATGAAACAACCCTATTTCACCATCTATCCATCCTACGGAAAAAGAAATCACTGCGCGTGCGTACGTACGGAATACCGTCTCCACGCCGTGGTGTAATCTATTTTCCACCACCACCTTACTTGGATGGGTATAATGGTGTAAATAATTACTATATATGACTATTATAAAGTGATATTGATTCTGAAATAGTATAAATACACTCCAATACAATTCCACGATCATAGGAACAATATCATCACTCGTGCGTACGTACGGAATACCGTCTCCACGATGTGATGCGACTCATTCTACATGATCTTCATTTCATAATGATTATATAAATGAATTTAATGAATGAATATGATATATATTACACTAATACAATTCTGGAAATGAGGTATCTATAACTTAAAGAGAAGAATAAGAATTTATTCGACAAACACGCATAAGAACAAAAAGTAATAAACACCCGAATAACAAGTAGTAATGAAATATTACTACTAAGAAGCTAAGAATATGACCACATATGATATCATAAAAATAAGTATGATTATTTAATAAGTCAATAACATTATTTAAATCATTATACAGGAGTTTCGGACACGTACAAAGCATATCAGACCTAAGGTAAGGGAAAATATCACAATCTCATTTTTATCCGAGATTGTTTATACTTTAGTATTTACTGGGGTGTATTTTATCATCCACATCCATGTTTACTCAATATGTAATATTATTTCCATCCACCTATAATTTTTTAAATCCAATTTTACCCTTCGGTGAGTTTTTAGTAAAATATATGAAAGAAATCTTTTGTCATTTTTCGTACGAGATACTTTTTTACTTTTCCGATAAAAGTATGAGAAGAATGTTTTCTTTTAACTTATATGACATGAATGGATTTTTCTAAAACATTATTTCCAAGAATATTCCCTTACAAGTTTTCAAGTTTATTTTTAATCAACTTATTTTAGTTAGAATTTTATGACATGTTAATAAAGAAAAAGTGTTTTTGAAGTAGAAAAGATATATTCCTCAACAATGGAGTTCAAGTGTTTTATCAAAATTATTATCCATCTAAGATAATAAAGGGTTCTGTTTTTTTATCCCTATTATTACATTGATTTGATTATGTTGTGATTGAATTATTTTTATGAATTCCTTTATCTTATATGAATTGTTTTATGATGTCATGTTGTTTAAGAATCCCATTTTTATTACATGGGTTATGCAATGATGTATGATTTAAGATTTTGTGGCACACATAAGAATGGTATCATTATGAGATGGGTGGGACCTATATCTCCCTCCAATGAATTGGGTAAAGATTTTATATCTCATGAGATAGACATGGCTGGAACGGTAGGTTATACCGGTTCAGTGAAACAGGACTGAAACGAGGGTGACTCGGTTTAGAAATGGACTTTGTCCACTAAGATAGTCTTGGCAATGAGTCTTGACTAATAAGAAATGATTCTCTATGATTATGTGTGTATGCCACAAATTTTCATGATTTAAGTTATGATTATTGGGATTACATTTCACTACTATGATTTACCCCATGTTATGAATTTATGATCTCTTTTGCAGGTTAAGATTTCCAAAAGTTATGTTCTTATGTATGTGATGTGATTGATATTTCTTTTGTTTACCCTTACTACGCATTTGAGCTCACCCTTTTATGTTTTCTTTTCCCCAGGATATAAAGAAAGGTTTTAGGTAAGAAAAAAAAGGGGAAGATCTTTATGGGAGATGTTGAAGATCTTTCACCATGATTAGAAGATTATGTTCCGAGTTTCCAAAGACACTAAACTATTACGGTCCTTGTGTGTGTGTTTTTTTATGTACTAAGTATTCCACAAAAGTAATGTAATGTCCATGTACATCAAGATTAGGGTCTCTACAATAATGAAATTATTTAGATGTTACTAATGTTTTGAATGATATTTTTATGTAGATTTAAAAATAACAAAAAACAAGATGACAAAAATAAAAACATCTTTTTTTCAAGAGGCAGAAGTCCACACATACACAAATATGAATTTTCCATTTTTTCATAGAATTAGTTGAAGGTAAGAAATTTGATATAATTTTGGAGCCTTAGTATTGTTATAATTATAATATTATTTCATTCATTACACATTTATAATTTCCATGTTCAAAATGATTTTCTTTCTACAGTTGTGTTCCCCAATGTTGGATATAATACACCTTTTATTAGAGGGATTAAAATTAAATATTACCTTTTCATTATAAAATACAAAATTTATTGTATATACCATATCAATTCATCATGTTTATCATTATAAACGACCATGATATACAGTTATGACAAATAAAAATATTTCTATTCACAGAGAAGGTAGTACACATGTACATGTTAATGCAGATCCTTATTATTAGTGGATGGAAATGAAGAAATAATGTTTTTAATTTAATATAATAATATCATGGAATATCAATTATATTGATGTCATTATATTATGGGTTTTAAAAATGTTTTGGAAGAATAATATTTTTACATACAATCCAAAATTCCAATAAAACTAGTGGTAAGACTGGTCCCCACATGGACTCAAGCATGCCTCCCCGTACACCAGATGATGTCGACATGCAGTGGGGGTATAATGAAGGCATTGCAGGGAGACTATATCCTCATGATCAGTGTATCATAGAGGTATATCAGAAAATTAATAACAAGAAATAGTGGAATCAGTAATAAATAAAGGGATAACATCATAAGGATAATTTCAACTAAATATAATGGGACAACCCTAATATACAACAATTGATACAAGTTCAGATAATGATTTGTAAGATAAAATAGTAAAAACACTGAAGGGAAATGATAAATTTATGTAAAAATGTTAAGTAAATAAATAAAATCCCTAATGCTATACTCTATGATAATCCTGATATCTAGCTCATTCCAGTGGTCCAAACTCCAAGGTACAAGCAAAGTAGCACATGAGAATGTCCATGGTCGTGCAAAAATGAGATATTCTTGGGTATCCTAGTGAAATTCCAGCCTAAGAAAGGTGTGATATATAATAGTTTAGACACCACCAAAGATGTATATGGATAAATGTATTCTTTGAATATATGTTAAAATATTTTGAAGATATAAAATATAATAATCAATAATTATGAATAAATAATCAATATCTTACTCAGGTTCCAAAAGGATACATGGAGGCTCTACCTGCTTTGGCATACAATAGAATGATTGTATAAACAATAACCATATGTATATATTGAGTATTTATATACCACATCCACTTATATTCTATAAGTATGTGCAAATATAAGGAGCAATATACTTTAAATACTTGGGGCTAGTTGGACCGAGGCATAACTCAATCATCCATAAACAACCTAAATAATCGTAAAGGCTAAAAAAAGGGTAAAATCACTACATCTCATGAAGAATGTGATACATCATTCTCATCACTTGATATGGTGAATGAGTCATCATGACAACAACCAAAACAAGGATTTCATGTGTCATGTCCACTGTATTAATAATGTTAATTGTGTGATATGTAATTATAAATAGTCGACATAAGGGAGAGTGAAATTCCATGCTCAACAAACCATTAACCATGGTATCAGATCCAATATCAATGGAATAATAATAATAATAATAACGAGTCATAAATTCTTATTAATTTAACATCATTGAGACCAATATAACTGAAGATGTGATAAATCATATAATATATGTTTATTTATATAGAGGAATAACCAAGGTAATGAAACATACTTCAATTTCCATTTAATTAAGGCCATTACATTATAAAGGAATGAAAAAATTACAATCAAGGAATGAAAAACCCTCCTAGAAGGTGGTTGATCATTGATAATTTATAAGGTGGGAAAATTAATTTTTAATAATAAATGAGGCCACTTACTAAGAATTTCATATATCTAGAATAAATATAAATTATAGGGTACCCCAAAGATAAAATTACAAGAAATATTTAAAACACTAACCAAAAATTTTGACCTTATAAGATAATGTACCTTAACAAAGGGTTTTTTATAAAATTTGAAATTTTTAACAAACAATTCATTTATCTCAACCATGTAACACATTCAATAGACATAACATGATTCATGAAAATGATCATTTTATAATGATACCAAACATGGACGATCACCATAATCATAATAACATTATTTTAATACACTGCAAGGTAGGATTAATAACAAGGAAACCCATGGTTCATTTTTGATTTAACAAACACACCCCAAATGGGTTGATTAGGGTTAAGGTAATCACCTCTACCCATGGAATGGGTTATAATGTAGTAAATACATGTTGAAAATATTTAATTAAATTAATTTCATAATTCAATGGCGATAACTAGAATTTCTATCATGCAATGCAACAACATTATTCATAAATCAGAGGAAACTTGGGTAAAGATCAATAAAACATATACATTATTCATAATATGATATACCGATCAAATATAAAATATATATTCTGTTTGGTTTGAGGGAAATTGGAGAAAGTAACGTCCACCCTGAAAATAAGGTGATGGATGTCACACACAAATAGGGAAACATATAAGATGAGAAATAGAGAGGGGGATCAATGGAATTTTAGTCTTTACCTCCATCAATCCAATGATTCTTATGGGTTTCTAATTGAAGTTTAAATAAATGAGAAACTAAGAGACCTAGAAATAAGATATTTAGATCTACATTTTATGAGAAACTCATATCCTATCTACTAGAAAAGATAAAGGAAGAGGAAAATAAGTATTAAAATCATTTGAGAAAAAAATTATAAATTTATCTAAATTTAAAGGGATGAATTTTTTTGTCACATGGTTTTCCAAACATTGGTTCAATTGGTATTAAAGAAACCTCCAAGAACCCCTCACACGGGAAGGCCACATGGTTTTTCTAATGATGCATAACCCCGGAAAAATCCCACTATTAAGAACCTTCATTATGGTGCACAGTTGTGAAACTAGACTCCCATGGTTTGATCAAACTGTGCAAGAGCTATAGGTCTACGAAAAAAGCCTCACTATATCCTATGGTCGGCTGCATGGTTTTGAAAAAACTGTGTGTCCTGACCAAATGTCCTCTTTTTAGTTTTTGAAGCCTGACACTCATAAAACTCAAAGAAATGCTCTATGAACTTCTATGGACTTTATCCTAGAAGAGAAACACTAATAATTTTGAGTGTTACAACACTCATATTCACATTCTAATGGCTGGTTCAAATAATGAAACATCCACCAAATGAAAAAATTCTATTTCCCATGGAATTATACCATAGCTCAAAGCATAGGTCATTATAACATCCAAAAATAGAACATCTCTTCCCCAAGAAGCCTTGGTGAAAAAATAAAAACATAACTTTAACTAAAAAGGTCCTGATGTATCATTCAAAAGGTCTTGTTGTGTTCCAAATGTCCCAATGCATCTTTATGCATTACATAAGAGTATGGCACTTAAGATGTTATAACCCAATCCAACACTCATTTTCCAAATGAAACACTATAATATTTCTCAACTGACCCCATTAATCTAGAGACATGATCACATTATCATCAATTTAATAATATGGTTGATAGTGCTCCCCACTATAAGTTTTATCACGAAAAGGTTAAAATTCTAAGCCATGATGGATCCACCATCGATATTTACTATATAACTCACCATAATTATTCTAAAAATTATGCTCGAATGATTTTGAGTTGGTTAAAAGGTTTATTCCCCACCGACCTCATTTATCATGGTTATTCCAGTTTTTCTTGAAAGTACCCATCCAACACATACTTCAATCATCTCTACCTAATGATTTTCTAAAAATATTCTTCACTAAATTTATTGCTTAAGAAAAAAACATCTTGATTCACCCCTGGATGACCATTCTAAAAAACTTCTATCTTAGGCGTTCAGTATATTACATCATGAAACATGACACCTTCTTACAAGGCCCCATTAATTCCCCTAGGGAATATCTAATTATTCTAATTTAGGACTTCTAGTTTTGTTTCAAACCCATCATCAATTTATGTTGTTTTTCCCCCACATGAATATCGGTGTACACATGGTCTATTATACATGGATCATCACCCTTGAAAAAACTAGGCTGAACCTGAATGAATTTTTGGGTAACTTCGGAACTGTCAACTAGAACATGAGGACCATAGCAAGGATATCCTATAGTCTAAAATTTATAGGCGAGACATCAAGGAATAGTTGTGTCTTCCATATTTCAAGAAAACTAACTTATCCCAACGACTATAAAGTCATGAACTGATTGGTGTCCATCAGTCCGAAAAAGGAATTCCTACCAAGGAATATAAAAATCACTCAGGAAAAACCAAGACTATTTGGGAAATTTTTTTTTCAAAACATTACCCCAATGGAGATTAATTATAGGTCCCAGTGATAGCTTAATTTGGTGTGGTGTATAACTGACGCCCACTGAGTTAACTCAGAAAATTTCAATATAGGTGACATGATCATCACTATAAAAAGAGAACCCTATGAGGATATCAAAGATTACCATGATGATTGGAAACACTTCTTTTATATCCAACATGATGTGTTCTTGGTATTCTTACTTACCACATTCTAATTACTAAAAGAAAGTGCAGTCAAATCACTATTGGTCAACTTCCCCTAAATGAATCTCAACTTCAACTACCAACACACCATCATTAACGAATCAAAATGATGTTCCACTTGAGGAATTATATGATCATTCATTATTTAGAACCAATTTCCATCCATGACCAATGGATTTTTCCAAAGGTCTCATACATATCAAGAAATTTCAATACTGTGAAGCCTTTCAGACTCATCACAAGACTCAAAAACGTCACATGCATTTGAAAAGAGAACATTCCTTTTTCAAAATCTATTCTTTTGTTGTGTCCCTTATACCTAGAAGGAAATGTATCTACTGGAACAGATGAGAATATACCCACTTTATCAGTGTCTTAGTTGTTAAAAAGAAACATAGATTAGATTCTCATAAGTGTACTAGTTCAGATTCACCTTAAACACATGTGTGACACTTCTCCAAGTTATGATCAAATACGTCATCATGTTTGGAATGAATGTGAAAAACAACATGAATGGTGTGTCAAAACACCGAATATTTTTATAACACCATCTGTACTATTGGGATGGATATTGTTACTTCAAGGTCGAGGTCACTCTACTCTAGAGATGACCTGAAAACATAATCAACAGACTAAGGCTTAAATATTACATTGAACTCAACCAGTTCGTTATAACATTTAATAACTCAATGGGTGTCATGTGTATCAATGCATAGTCCCCTAAGGTTTCAGATGAAATACTACACATCATCGATATAATCCAATGGTTTTTCATCCTATGCATGAAAATATGAAGTGGTCCATAGAAGATATCATAACCAAAGTTTTATTTCACCATATGACCATTAACCATGATTATTATGTACCATGCCAACCATTACTAAGGATAAATATAGAGTCAAACAACTAAGTGGATGACCATTCCCTAGGCATGTTAAACTACTAAAACTAAACATTAATCGATGCTCAGGACCATCACAATGGTTTAGTATAAAATTACAACCAATATAACAAAGTTTTATTTAGAATCTAAGAGTCCTATAATAGGAAATGACACATGAATAATACCATAGATTATAAATATCAGTAAATTTAGTGGGTTACTTAAGCTCTAAGGGTGATACCTACAACGGGATAGCCCTATAAAAAATAATAAGCTTCAACACTATCACTAGGACTTTCTAAATAAAACCCACTACACCCTACCCCGATCATTTAATCCCTTTTTAACAAGTAAAAATTCCTAAAGAAAATACACTAGTTTATGTTTTAATGAAACTAAATGGGATGTTTAAACTACCCTTAGATGATTGTTAAAATTAAGGATAAAACTTAAGGTTCCATTTTAAGTAATAACATTTATTCACATTAAATATTTAAATATTTAAATGATTTAATTCAGAACATCATTTTCCAAATATAAGAAACATTCACTTGGTACCTGATTTAACTAACACCTCAAGGAAAATCATGTAAGTCTTATCAAAATTCTATTTTATACATTTATCATTTATTGTAATCCAATCATAATTAGAAAATTTAACATATAAACTACCTCTAATAATTTTTTTGTCTATAAAAATATTTATAAATGAAATTCTATAAAGAAAATTAAAATTTTAATTTACCAAGGAAAACACCCTTCAGGATGAAATTGAAATCTTAATTTACTAATACCGCATAAAAATACAGCTCAAAATAGGATTCAATTTATTATAAGTTTAATGGGAAAATGGTTAGGTATGATGTCACCACACATATATATGAACCCATATAAGTGTTTTCATAAAATTTAAATGACCATTCATAGATAGTATAAGTATACCATAATGGGGTTAAATATAAATTTTAATAAATAAGGCGTCATACTAGGGTCTTTTTAAGTCATCCTGGGTTCATCAGAATGCATCCCAATAGAATTTTTTTAATTATCAATGATTGAAAACACCCTTAGTAGGTTATATCACAAGAAACATACTCTAACTTACCAACTTGGGTCTAGTTGTGAATTTATTAAGTTAATCATATGGGTATCTCTACCATTTTGATAGTGTCATAAGCCTTTATAGGGGAAACTATCAAAAGTTTAATTTTTTTTTAAAAATCATAATGGGAATTATATTATAATCTTAAATACCCTAATTAACCTACTAGGTTCAAGTAACATAAGAGGTCCATAAGAAACTAATTTATTTTATATCAATATTAATCATCTTTTACATTTATAACTATCTCAAAATATATCTTGATCTTATATAATGGTTTGATTATATGGGTTTTCATCTTACAATCTATAAATCACACATACACTTAAAATATTGTAATTGGGATCTCATTAATTGCAACCAACATGTTTCTTACCATGCAAGAAATGGTTCAGGGCTCAAATATCTCATGATTAGATTGTTTAGGTTCTATTATCAAAATATATAGGAAATATAATTTTGATTGGTTATGAAATAATAACAAAAACTTATATATCCAAATCATATCTAGGCATGTTATATCATGTAGTAAACACATAATAACATGATAAATAAGTATGTAAGAATGAAACATATGTAATAATTTCTTAATAATCATAATCATGGAATATAATTACATACTCATGGAAGAAAATTATCATTATAAATAAACTAGTCCAGAATGTTATATAAATAGGAATGCTAAGGAAATACCTAAAAAGGTACAAAACTAAACATGTAACTAAATTACCTAACATGGAATATAACATTCAGGCTAATAAACAAACATGGAACATCATCACAATCAGTAGGTAACCAAAAAATGAAACTACATGTCATGGGATATTCATGAAATGCCAATATCTATATTTTTATAATGATGCATGAAATGCTACTTCCATGACATACTAGTTCAAGTTTAAAATACCATAGAATTAATAAATCAATAAGAAGAATAAGGTAGAGTAATTAATCAAAGTGAAATAATAATTAACTATAATAGTGAATGGAATAAACAACAATCTAATCCATGGACACTTGTAATTTTACCTATGGGTGGGTTAAATAGTCCAAGACATGACTATTTACCAACCACTGACACATTCCTTGTATTTTGTGTAGTGTCCCCAAATAGTAAGATAATGGGAAAATAACCACTATGATATCACATTGTAACATCATGGTCTAACTTTCTATAAAACTAGAAGCTAGATCCATGCATGAATCACTATACACCAGAGGCTTCTGACTAGAAGTATGGGTCTAATGAATGTACATTTGGATGACTATACCCTCATGATCAGAGTAGAATAGTGTTATATTAGAAAATAAATAATAGAAAATAGAATAAGTAGTAATTTATGAATGAACTACCCGACAGAGGATAATATAAAATGAATATAATTAGCCAATGCTAATATACAATAATTAATACATGTTTATATGATGATGCATAAACTGAAATATGAGACACATAGAAGAAAACATAATAAAATATAGTACACAAATAATGAAAAATAATAAAATTATTTAGGGAGATCTGTATGCACATCTTAGCCTTTAGCTTGGTCCTATGCTCATAACACCTAGGTTCAAGAAAGTTAGAACATGTGAAATTCCATGGTACTACAAACATAAGATCTAATCAAGTACCCCAATTAAATTTTGGACCATGTATGGTGTCAGATATACTTAGTAGTCCATCACCTATAATGTATATATCTAAATGTAGTCCATGAATATAAGGAACAATAGTGTTTAGGTGTAAATAATAATAAACAATAATGATGAATAAATAATCACCAGCCAACTCAGCTTTCAAAATGTTACATCATGACTCTACTTACTTCTGCATATACCAGAATGACAGTGCGAATAGAAATTATATGTATATATAGAGTAGTTATACACCACATCCACCAATATGCGCTATGTACATGCAATAATAAGTAGCCACATACCTGGAATACTGGGTGATGGCTAGACTAAGGCGTAACTCAGTCATCCATAACAAGTCTAAAAGATCTTATAAGATCATGGAAGGGTAAAACCCAATATCTCATGATGAATGTGAGACATAATTATCATCACTAAATATAGTGGGTGATTCATCATGTAAATACTTGAAACAATGGATATGGTGCATCATTCCCACTATCCACATACAATCAATAGTGTAAGAAATCATGCATGATGCCCAATATAAGGGAGAGTGAAATTCCATTCCCAACAAGTCCCCTAACCATCGTTTTATAACTAGTATTAATGGAGTATATATAATAATAACGATTCCTAAATTTATATTAATTTACCATCATCAATACCAAAATAACTAAGGGTTTCAAAATTCATATATGTAATGAATGATTATATATAGAAAGAGGTGTGGTTGTGCCACCTAATTAAATTTCCATTTATTTTAATCCATTCCATTATCAAAGAAAGGTAAATTTCATTAAAGGACCATCAAACCACCTTAGAATGTGGTTGTTACTTAAAATTTTATAAGTAGGATGAAAATTTTATTTAAAAAAATCTATAGAGTCTAGGTACAAAGTATTCCATATATCTAAAAGAAACATAAAGGTATAGGAAACAATAAATATATAAACCCATGAAATATTTAAAACACTAACCACCACTTTTTAGTTTATAATATATTTCTCCTCAACTGATGGGTTTTATTGTAAACATGACATTATTAATATCCAATTCATGTTGCTCAACCAAGAATTACATTCAAGAGGGAAAACACTATTCACTAAATGAAGCATTTTAGAATGATATTAAATAAGTTAGATCACCATAAGTATAATAAAATTAATTTAACACACTATAAGGTCTGATTAGTCATACGGAAAACCATGGTTAATTTTTTATTTAACAAACTCACACCAAAGGGTGTAATTTGGGTTTTTATTGATCAAATATAACCATTTCACATGTTTAAAGTTTGTCAATTAATGATCTAACCATTTATTTATAGGAATTTCAAAATTCAGGGAAAAATATTAGAATGCACAATGCACATAAAAATGATATTTATAAATAAAAAAACATAGGGAAATATCTATAAACTACTAACCTAATCCTTTGGATGTTCTAATAATCCAATATCGAGTATTAATTTAGTTTGGTTAGAGAGAATTTAGAGAAAGGGACATCAACCTAGAAAATAAGTTTAATTTGATCTCACCAAAATAGTATAATAGTTAGGAAGAGAAAAAAAAACATAAGAAGAAAGATGATTTTATACCTTACCTAGAGCTTTCCAATGCTTCCAACCAAATTCAATTTGGAGTTAGGATGAAAACACACCGAAGAAACCAAGAAGGAATAACTTGAGTGCTCTATGGGAGAAGAAACCCACCTCCTGCCTATTGGAGAAGAGAAGGGAATATGAAAATATTTTTTTAAATAATTTAAGATAAAATGTATAATTTTACATGAAATTAGTGTGGTTCATGGTTTGGCCACATGGTTGGATAAATAGTGTGCTAACATTGATAGAGGGAAATACCAAGAACCCTTCTCAAATGGGTAGGTTGTATAGTTTGGAAAGACATGCACAACCCATGAAATAACCCACTCTTAGGAACCTAAAGAAAGGTGCACAGTCATGAAGCTCCATTCAAATGGTTAGATAAAATGGTGAAAGACCTGAATTTTCACTGAAAGATCCACAATGTTTCCTCTAATGGGTTTTATAGTTTCGTAAAAAATGTGTTCCATGACCAAACCTTTCTACTTATGGGTTCTAGAGTCTGACACTCTAGAAACATGATTAAACAACAAATGTACCTCTCAGTCCTATTTCCATGTAAAAAAATATAACTTATGAGTGTTCCAACTCTCAGAATAATGTTATAAATATTAGTTCAAATAGTAGCACATCCACCAAATTTAGAATTCAAATTCACATAGAATTATACCTTAGCTCAAAACACAAGTCACTACAAATATTGAGAAGACTCCCATATCTTTTCACTCCAAAGGTTTCTATACTCAATTATAAAGATCCAATATAGATGTAATAGGATATCTTGTACAGTACTCTTATCACATACTATATGAGAAATTATTATAACCAGTCTATGGAAAAAAATAATTACAAAGAAGTGGTATTTTAGGCTATGAATAATCTAGATATTGAACAGGTAGGAAGAAAATAGATGGATGATGTCATATTTTTTCTTTCCTCAAATTGTTAATGAATGAAATGAATGTTCAAAGGTAAACTTCCACTAGCATGTAATAAATCTGTAATGGGTGGAGATCTTATATCAAGGTTACCAAGAAGTTTAAACATAAAAAATAAGATGAAGTCGAAATTCCCATGACGAAGTCTTTAGTCATTATAAAAGTTATGAAAAACATTAATAGGACTTTCATGAAAAAATAAGAATATAAATTCACAAGAAAATGAAAAATTAAAAGAATATGTGGTTGATGAGATGGAGAGATACAAAAATCATGAATAAAATTCTATGGTGGTAGTTTTTGGTACCTCCCAAACAATGGAACAAAGTGAAAATGATGAAGGAGTTGAAGGTAAAGCTGATATTTAGGATAAATTAAAAGATACTCTTAAAGAGATAGATGTTTATAGAGACAAAAATTAGAAAGAAAACAGAGTTTTTCATGATTCCAAACATTATATACAGTAGAAAAAAGAATAGTGGTATGGGATAAAGGAAGATATTGAAAATATTATGTATGAAATGCCAAAAAAATCCCGAAAAGTCACTGTGTACATGCTAAAAGTTAAATAATATAGAAGTGTGATCAATGGTTTGACCAACATATGAAAATATCAAATAAAAAATATAAAAAATAGTTAATTGGAGGTTATTGGTCTACAAATAAAATAAGAATATTAGGAGAGCCTCTTGACTCCCAGTCTGACATTAGGAAATGAGATCACTCAAGAAACAGAAGAGATGGGAGTGGATCATAATGATCCATCAAGATGGAAGAAATAACCATACTCAAATGATTTGGCTAGTATAAGGCCTGATAGAAAGCATAATGTTATTATGATTGATATCATACTACAAGCACTCACTCCAATGTTGAAAATTTATTTGGGAAGAAATCATAATTAAAAGATTCAATGAACCAAAGGAAGAATATTTCCTTCCATATTTTGTTGGAATGCACCTAGTATCAGGTTTAATTACTTTAGAATGATTATAAATCATCAAAATGTATATTTCACAGCACAATGGTACCGAAGGGAATAAGTCCAACAAAGGTGTCCACAAAGAGTTCAATATTCATAGAATGATTTGGATGGTTACTATTTCTGATGTGGAGGATCCAAACATAGGGCTATATATTCCTTAGAAACAATTAAGAGTAATTTAAAAAATTTGATTGAAAATGGGACTGAATAGTAGCTTAAAGAATCATTATATGATCTAGGAACGAAAAATAGATATTCACCACTTTAAGATAATGTTGTTCTATTATATAATGATTAAGATCAAGAATATCATGCTATGAAATCAATTAAGTGTACCAAAAAGGAAAGAGTAGAGTAAGTAGTGGTTGTAGGGATTTACATGAATGCATCAGATTATACTAGTGTATTGATACATTATCATTGATTTAGATAACATATAACAAGAAATATTGATATTGTTAAAAAAATAAAATACGAAAAGGATGGTGTTTTCATGTTCTTAAATGATAAAAGCTTGAAGACCATTGTCTTTGGAAAATCCGAATTTAGGGGAATGATATGATAAATTCTAAAGTCTTGGTTGTTGATGGTCTCAGTCAATAATTTCTTATGTTAGTCAATGGTTTGACTCAGGTCATGCTATAAACTTTACCAAGCATTTCTGTATCATCGAGGGAAAACATGGTACAATTAATTTATAGGGAAAGCACACAATGGGGAATCGATACCTTGTTCATGTAGAATAAGATATGTGATTTATATCAAGAGTGTAATTAAATGGGCTGCATAATAAAAATATTGTCCTCTTATGTCTACCATCCCAAGATGATCTGGTAAAATGTGATGCAACTTGAAATATCCCCAATCAATCACATGATCATACTCACATGTGATATTATTGTCAAAAAGGGATGTTTAATAGAATTACATACAAGAAAAAAAACAAAATTAATTTATAGTAAATTTATTGGTTCATGTTGATGTATGCCAACCTATATCACAATGAACCATTAAAGGGAATAGGTTCAATGTTCTTTTTCATTGTTTATTTCAATTAGATGACATGGGGTTTTTTATTTCCTATATGTCTATTGTGGTCAATTTCATAATAATTATCAAAGGAAAGATAAAAGGATTCTAGGATATAATATTATGTTGTTTTGAAAAAATAATGGTATGGAATCCACAAACATCCAAGTAGAGTATTATCTTAAGATATACGGGATAAGGAATCATATTTTGGGAGTGGGAACACTTCTACAAGATTGAGTAGTTGAGAGGATATATAAGATCATAAACAACATGAAAAATAAAATTACTTATTTGAAAGGAACTACCAGAGAAATTTTAATAGGAAGCATTATTGACGTTGGTCTACAAATTAAATAATAATAATTTGTGTCCAAGAGAAGGAAATACTACATATGAGATGTGATACAGAAAGAATCAAACATTAAAATACTTTAGAATCATTAGAAGTATGTTTATTATTCTTAATAAGGGGAAACACAAAAAGTTTGAGCCTCCTAGAGATGTTGGTATATTCCTTGGATAATCAAGAAAAATAGAAGAATATAATTTCTTCAAAATGATTTTAGGAAGAGTGATTGAAAAAAAAGATATCACTATAGAAGAGAATAAATAATAGTGTCAAAAACACAGTGAATAGATCCCCAAGAACATTGATGAGGAGGAAAGAAACTAAGGGGGATTAGAATAGAAATTTTTTTCTTAATAAGATGATACTTATGGTGGTTTATAGATTGTAAAACCGATATCTCCATGGAAGATGAAGAGTATAGGTGAAATTGATAAGAAAACATCATTTATGGTCATTGAACACAAGTAAAAAGTTGGTGAATGATGTCTGTATAGAAGTAATCCTTCCTATCACATGTAGAGACTAAATGTTTTTAATAATCATGTGGGGATAAGAACTGGTTTCATGAAATAAATGAAGATCATGACCAAATTGGGGAGAATCATACATGGGAGGTTGTTTCATGATCATAAAATAAGAATGTCATTAGGACCAAATAGGTATTTCAAAATAAACTAAATGATGTTAGGTTGTAATTTCAAAAAAAAAACATGAAAAACATGTAAAGGATCTTCTAATATTGAAGAAATTTATTTTGATGATATATATTCACTATTTTAATGATCCAGACGATTCACCTATTATTTTTCATAGTAGCAAAAAGGAAATTCAATGTTTTCTAGATGAACGTCAATTCACTATTTCATAATAGGTTTTTAGAATATGATTTTTATTTCATACATCTAGATAGTTTTCTCTTTAAATAATTTTAGAAAATAATTATTCAGCTATGGAATAAACCATATCGGTTTATGCAAGCATCTAGAGTGCAGTATTGAAGGCATAATTAGTTTTTTGGGAAGCTTGGTTTTTAGTATGGTTGAGATGATTACAATATATATGTCAACATTAATAATTATAAAATGATGATTATTATAGTTTATTTCAATGAAATAATCTTTTTTGGATCAAATAAAGTGTAGTGTCAAAATATTGAATAATTCCTGAAAAGTTAACAATAAAATTCAATGATTAGTGAATTTATATTTTTTCTTTAGTTTACATGTGACACAAAGAAGAGCTATCACATTTATTTTACAATCAAAATATTCTAATTTTGTTTTTATAAGACATAGAATGCACAATTTGAAGGAGATAATGACTCCAGTGGATACCTAGATGAAACTATCATGAAAAGATTAAGGCAAAGCAGTTAATGTCAAAGAATATAGGCAGGTCAATTGCATTCTATTATACATGACTACGACACAACATGATATTTTTTTCCACATAAAAACATTCATAATATCAAATGAATTGTAAATAAATCTAATTTATTTAGTAAAATTTATACTTTGATACATCAAGGGAATAATAAATTTTTGGTTTTTTGTACATTGAAAAATATCAGTAAGAGTTATTAGGCTGTAAAAATGTAGATTTGGCTTGTTCGTCAGATGATAGAAAATAAACGTTATGTGGTGCTTTATATATTATTGGATTATGAATTTCTGGGATGTGTAATAAACATTATTTAATTTTATTGAGAACTATAAAATCTAAATACTTTGTAGAAAATCAATCTTGAATGTAGTTATTGTGGATGAAATAACTTGTTGATGATATGTGAGTTGATGCGAAGTATCTGATCGAAATCAATAGAGATAATTCAACTTTTATAAATCATAGTAAAAATAAATTCATCACTAATAGATGAAGGAAATTTATATCATGTATCACTTTATCAAGGAGAAGGTGGAGCATGGGATTGTAAAATTAGGGTATGTTCTTATAGGACTAATGGGTTTAGACTTTATTACAATGGACTTAAAAAAATATGTGTTTCAGAATCATCAAATAGATATCAGATATAAGTCAACTCCCTAAATAATAAAAGTGTAGATATGAGACCCCCTCTCCCCAAGGTGTGATATGTTTCTCCCTAATGTCTTGACATGTGTTCTTTAGACTACTTCATCAACAAAGTAGTGACCTTTGGGTTCATTGACAATGGGGGATACAATGTATTTTTAAGATAGAGGGAGAATATGATAGGGGATGAGTTAATTAGGGGAGTTTTAAATTTTTTCACGCTAATGATGATCAATAAAATGTTATATATAATGACAGATTGAGCTTATGAAAAAAATAAGTTGACTATTTTGGGAGTTATGTGATTTATTAATGATCTTTGCATGATAATATTGTTTCTCAAGATGATAATGAATCATGTAGGGTTTGATTGTGTATTTCGTAAATAATTTATCACTATTTATAATCTCAAAAATTGAATTTTGGTAAAATATGGTAGATTATTTAATGTTGTATCAAATGGTGATGCGTTTTCAACAAACCGGGAGGAGGAGATTGTTGGGGAAAATATTCATCAAGGTAACAATGTTGTATTTTTGAGTTGTTTTTTTATTGAAAAAGTAGGTTTACAAGGTTGATATTGGAGTTAGTAAGATATTATTAGCAGGTAATTCTAAAAAAGTTCTAATATAATCAAATAGATTCCCTAGAATCCATATAAAAAATTACGTGTACAAGGTGGAACCATTTCACAATGTTTGATAATTGTTTGGGGTCCAACATTTGGAGGATTAATGGAGCATCATGAATGTTTGATTTCCATGGATTCCACATGATAATGTTGAAAAGTCTTGTATTTCATAAAGATTTGATTTTTCATGAATGTATGATAATTTTAAACAGTTCGTTGTTTTTTTATGGTTAGTATGTTTAATGAAATAGCTATGAAAAAAAAGGAAAGGTGATAATTAATTATGATTACTGGATGTTTCATGGGTGGGAAAATTCTTATGATGTTTAAGGAATGTAGGGATATTCATGAAAAATAATTCAGAGATTCATGAAAATAAATTATAGAGGATAAATTCTTTGTGAAGGGGAGTGAACATCTATAAAGTGGCCTCTAACCCCCTCCTTTTCATACATGAATCCTTAACAAAAAACCAAAAGATCAAAATTCGCAAAGGTTATCCATTAAGTATTTTTTATATGAGAAGGTTTTCATATTAAAATATCATTTGGACATAATAGGAGTTCACGAAGGATATGTAAGCTTCAAAAAATCTCTAAGTATCATAGAACATTTGTTCATCGTGAAATATATATAAGCTTGGAGTAAGGATAAAACATCATAAAAATTGTGAACATCATGAAGGATATGTGAGATTTGAAAAAGTAGCGATATTTGTGAAAGTAGTAAGATTTGTGAAATTTCATAGCCTCATGAAATTAATATATTATTGTAATGAATTGGAATATTTCACAATGTTTTGGAAGAGGGTTTTCAGCAATGTGTATCTCATGTACACTTTGGCTTGGGTTAAATCCTCCCATGTACACTTTGACTTGGGAAAAAATCATCTGGTGTACCCTTTTTCTTCGGATAAATCCTCCTATGTATGTTTTCTATTCGAAAAAATCCTATGGATTAAACGTTTCCTTTGGGGAAATCCATCATAGACCCATTCTGATCACTTTAGATATAAATTCTAAAAATTTATTTATGGGAAATATTGTACCCCACTTGACATTCATCTATATATATGTGTGCCACCTGAAAAAAATATATCATGACATAATTAAGAACCCATGAAAGGAAAAATTGGTTATGTAACATTTCCAGATAGTTTCACCAAAATTTTCATAAATAATGTGAATGGTAGATACCAAAATATCAATCACTAAAAAGAGTAATTCATAAGTATATTTAGAGGGTGATTTATGAAAAATAATTCCCAAGGAAAAATATCCTTTGTACTGAAATATTAAAATATTTTTTAGAAAAATCATTTGACACTGTCATAAAATATTAAGTTTAATTCAATGTTATGATTTATTTTATTTTATAAGGTTATGTGAATAACTTTGAAAAGGATTTAGTTTTAAAATTAACATTCAATAATGGACCATTAAAAATACATTTTGACCTCAAAAAGGTGAAGTAGAATCACAAATAAATCTTTTAATTTTTAACAAATTCTTCAATAATAGTTCAATGAAAATGGAAAGATAGATTCAAAAATTAATGTGTTGTAGAAGGTAAAACATTTTATTTCAGAATGATTGAAATTATTTTTAATAATTTGAATTAATTTTGTTGAAATCCTAAATTATAAAAGGATATAGTTAAAATTACATTTAAAAATAGAAAAATGGAATGATAAATGTCTCATGAGATTACACATAAATTTGTTCTAAATAAAAATGGTAAAATTTTAGTAAAAGGAAAATATTTAAAACGAGGGGAAACAATTATTAAAGGTGATGAGAATTATTCATATCAAAGATATAATTTTTGAGGAATAAATTCATCATTCTAAAATATTTTAATTTAAATTAATTCCCCATAAAGAGGAAGATAATGTACAATGAAATAAATTTATAGGGTGCATGAAATAATGAAAATAAAAATTAAGTACAATAATCAGAATTATGACTCAAAAATGTGAGATTAGTTAACAGTGACCCCCACAACCTTAATATATTATAAATAAAATCCCATTTAAATAAAGAAACTTATAGGGATCTTAAAACCACATAAATTTTATGTATATGTTAAAATGTACCCATTAGGTAATAATCACACTATCTTAAAGGTATGATTGTGTGCAATAAGAAATATGTCTGGAGGAATTAAATTTGGTACAAATAAACCCATATCTTGAATTTCATCTTACTCAAACGTTCTTTAAAATAATACATAATAATTTAAAATATCATAATAACTTATTCATGATCATTATTAATACATATAAACTTATATAAAAATTATTTATATTAATTTATTAGAATTATATTATTTTTATTGTATATTTTTAACATCATGTGTTATGAGTTTTCATTTGATTGTTTCGTACATGTTTTATGATTATTCAGTTGGTTATTACTTATTGGTTAAAAGTTCATCATTATCTAAATATTAAATATATAATAATCATTTCTTAAAGGATTTCTTATGTTCCATTTTATTAGGTGAAATACAAGTATGTGGTTTGTGAAAAAGAAAATAGCAAGGAACTAGTTTCGGCATGTTTAATGATCAAAAGATGATATATTAATAGATTTATTAAATATAAATAGTACAATTATATAAAATTTAAAACCAAATAATTCCATATTTATTATAGGATATTATAATTATATAATATTCAGTAATCATTCATTATAAAATCATTATAATGTTTTTCTGTTAGGTAGTAAAACCAACCCAAATGAGGGCATGTTATAAATATTCCACAAGTAAGGATATGTTTTTATATAATGTTAATATAAATTTTTTAAAATATTAAAAATTTCATAAATAACATATATTATTGTTAAATCCCTTCTTATAACCATCCATGAAGGTTGGTGAGTAAATACAATATTCTTCATTCATGGAGGTGGTGGTCCTCCTTACACTCTATTAATGATTCTATTTCTCAACGAATATGGTAGAATGAAGGTATATGATAAATTATCATCTTATAATTTGCATTTTAAAATATTAATAACATAATTTTAGAAAATTAATCCTTGTTACAAACCATGAAATTGTTCAATGAAAAATGAAATCTATTGCTTCATGGTGGCGGTTGTCCACACATACTCACAGTACATGTTGTTATGTTTTTCTTAAAGGAGAGAATGTATTTAAATATGGTTGATAAATTAATATAATAATATTCTAGTGAATTTTTAATACTTTTTTACATTTACTAGGTTAGCTAGAGGACGTTTGGAAGAGGTATGTTAAGAAGAAAATACAAAGGGGTGAGAAATACTCAAATTTAGAACATGATATTTCAATGATAAATATCATAAACAATAGAGGGATTTGGATATATAATAGTGACTAGATGTTTATGAAATTTTTGTAGGATTATTGGAGGAGAAAAATGGAATAGATGTAGAATTTAATTTAATAGAACAAGTGTATCATGAAGTGTTGAAAGTAATCCACTTATATATGTTAATAAAAGGTTGCTTTTAATAGTACCCATTTTCTCAATAATGGAATGACACTATTCAATAGTAATGTTAGGTCCACTAGGCTGGATACCCTGAGAGGGGGGGTGAATCAGGGTATGACTAATTAAACATTAATGCCCGTTCTGATCTTGTTTCGCTGTTAAGCAAAACACTCTTCTCTATTTTTCCTACTGCACGATATAAACAGAACGTAAAGCAAGCACAGGACACAACAATTTTACTTGGTTCACCACTAAGGGCTACGTCCAAGGAGCATACGCCGACAGGTTGCCGGTCGTACCAAATTCCACTAATCTTCACTAGCTGTGGATTACAAGGTTCGGGCTAGATCACTTCTATGCCCAGGCTCACTGCCTTTACAATGTTTAGGGTTAGCTCACTGCTTTCCCAAGGGTCACTCCTTGTTTCTCTCTCTCTGGCTCACTGCCGGTGGAGAGGATCACCTTCTTCCTCTTCCTAAGCTCACTGCTCTTGGATGGAATCCACTCACAGTTTATAGACCTGTAGGTCTCTTCATTTTCATGAAAGAATGCATCTTCTCTTGTATGTAGATGCTCTGTTGAAGTTTAACTTTCACCCGTTGATGAATATCTCTTTGCACCGAAGGTATCGGGAAAACATCCAGCTTCCACGCAGCCCGAAAAACATTGCTGGAACAAACCTTACTTGGCGCGCAAGTCAACCTCGGCGCGCAAGTATCGGCGCGCAAGTCTTCCTCAAGCACTTGCGCGACAAAACCTTCCTCAACTACAAACTTGCGCGACTCTCTTCCTTTTATGCCCAAACAAATATTGGCACCCAACTGCCAACTGGCGCGCAACTTCTAATGCAGGCGCACAACTTCAACCTCTGGCGCGCAAGTCCCACCTGCGCGACCACACACACCACTTGCGCGACCACCACACCTGCGCGACGGGAGCTCTCGTCTTGAACTCCGGTGAGAAATGAGGAGGGGTGTTCCGGTATTTATAGGCAATCTGACCACCCTGCGCGACGGCGCACAAGTCACCTGCGCGACCCAATCTCGGCACGCAAGTCTTCTCTCCTTTTAGACACTTGCGCGACCAACTCCCAAACTTGCGCGAACCTATCTCCTTAGCCATATTTTGATCTTCTGATCTTGAAAAACATATGGCGCGCAATTTTCCTATACTCCAAGTCCACGGCGCGCAAGTCCCTTTGCCAAAAACACTTTTTTTCATTTGCTGATTTTCAGGTCCAAAAATTTGGCAAACACTGGGAAACGGCGCCACCTTGTACTGCTCTTTTGTACCGCCTCCATATCGTCCTTTCCTTTGTCATAGTTCTTTGTCAACATGGAATGTCAACAACTTCTCGGGAACTCAACAATTCTCCATGGAAACCTGCTTTGTCAACAAACACAATCAACCCAAAAATGATGCAATGTTACCTTGAGGGATTTTTGCCCAACAATCTCCCCCTTTGGGTTTGTTGACAACTCTTCACAACTCTGCTCAGAAATATTTTATGCACTTTGATACCTCACTGAGTCTTCTTCCAGCTGCTACCACCATTTGCCTCTTGCGATTATGATAGCGTTCAAGGATTCACTTAACATGTACTCTAAGCCCACATGAGAAATGCTCGGCGTGAGAAACAAGAGTAGTATGAAAAGTTCATCAATGAATCACTTCTTTTCAGACCCAATTGGCGATTCCACCTTGATACCAATTCTTAAAAGAAAACCAGTTGTTGAACCACACTGATACCAATTGGTTGATAGCTGGACACCGTCTCACACCATTCCAACACCACTGTTCTGCTTTTATCACGATCCTCAGCTGTCGTGATTTCTATGATATGATCGATCACTTCTAGCATCGTCAGATTTTATACGCTCCCCCTTTCTGCTCACAGCTTCAACACCTCTTCAGCCATATTTCCTATGTTGTCCAAGCTAAGCTCTGGCTAAGAACGTTCAACTAGCTTCAACTCCCCCTATCTGGCTGCTCCACCTGTCAGCTTCTCCCCCTTGAACAATCACTATTTTCTCCCCCTTTTTCAACGAACCCAAAGGCAGTCCTATGCAGACTGTAACAGAGTAGAGAAAAAATCAGCACATTTGGGAAAAAAACATCATACCTCGGAGAGGGGGGGGGGGGTCCCACATCCACACAATTTCAAGTGCGGGGAATCGACTGAACTCCCAGAGCTAGTCGATGCCTCTCAAAAGCTTCCTTGGGTAAGGCCTTTGTCAGAATGTCTGCAACCTGTAGCTCTTTAGGCACGTACTCCAACTTCACGATGCCCTGCTCAACCTTCTCCTTGATGAAATGATACTTGATCTCAATGTGCTTTGTCCTGGAATGATGGATAGGATTTTTGCTAAGATTTATAGCACTTGAGTTGTCACACTGGATTCCGATCGGATACTTCACTTCAACTCCCATATCTTCAAGCTGCTGCTTCATCCACAATAACTGTGTGCATGCTTGAGTGGCCGCAATATACTCAGCTTCTGCGGTGCTCAATGAAATGCAATCTTGTTTCTTGCTTAGCCAAGAAATACACAATCCACCAAGATAGAATACACCACCTGACGTTGATTTTCTATCATCTGCTGAACCGGCCCAGTCTGCATCAGTATATCCCAATAACTCTGTCTGAGATTTGTCGTTGTATGTCAAGCCGAAGTCCACCGTGACCTTGATATACCGAAGTATTCTTTTCACTGCAAGCATGTGACTTTCCTTGGGATTACTCTGATATCTCGCTGCTTGGCATGTGGCGAAAACAATATCAGGCCTTGTTGCGGTTAAGTACAACAGACTTCCAATGATTTGCCTGTATTCTGTGATATTAACTGCCTTTCCATCCTCATCTTTTGATAATTTCATCCGGGTAGCAACCTGAGTCTTCATTTCCTTGGAATTATCCATTCCAAACCTTCTTAGAACCTCCTTGGCATATTTGGATTGAGAAATGAAAGTTCAATTCCTTCCTTGTGTCACCTGTAGACCAAGGAAAAACGTTAGCTCTCCAATCATTGACATTTCAAACTCATTTTTCATGAATTCGGAAAACTGTCTGCACTGAGCTTCATCTGATCCGCCAAAAATTATGTCATCGACATACACTAGCACCATCATCCTTTGATTACTTTCATTGCTAAAATAGAGGTTGTAGTCAACTCCTCCACGCTGGAAACCAAGCTTCTTCAAGTACTGATCAAGCCTTGAGTACCATGCCCTTGGTGCTTGTTTCAGCCCATACAACACCTTCTTCAGCCTGCAAACTTTGTTTTCATCCTCATTAATGAGAAAACCATCTGGCTATTCAATATACACCTCTTCTTCTAGAACCCCATTCAGGAATGCGGATTTGACATCCATCTGGAACACTTTGAACTTTCTTTGCACTGCTATGACAAAAAATAATCTGATTGTCTCCAGCCTTGCAACCGGTGCAAATGTCTCATCAACATCTATTCCCTCTATCTGGGAGTATCCCTTGCACACTAGTCATGCTTTGTTCCGAATCACTGTACCATCTTCATTCATCTTGTTGAGATAGACCCATTTAGTCCCGATGACATTCTTGTCTGCTGGCCTCGAAACAATCTCCCATGTCTGGTTCTTCTCAATCTGATCAAGCTCTTCGTTCATGGCCTGAACCCAGTTTTCATCTTCAGCTGCATCAGAAAAACATTTCGGCTCCACTTGAGACAAAAACGATGCTTGCTGTGATGATTTCATTCTTCGAGTCTGAACTGGAGCTGTTTGATCACCAATGATATTCTGCCTATCAATTTCAGCTCGACTCTTTGGCTTTCTCACAGACACCGACTTGACACTTTCCTCTTCATCATCAGTATCTTCTTCTGAGTCAGCTTCTGCCACTTCTGCTCCCCCTGGGTTGCTTACCTCATCATCACTTTCATCCAGGAACTGTTCACTGGATCGTTGAGTATTCTGCTCATTTTCAACTATAGTGACATCATTTCTTTCAATGATTTTTCCCAGCCTTTTATTGAAACATTTATATGCTTTGCTTTTCCCGGAATAGCCAAGGAATATCCCTTCATCTCCTCGTGCCTAAAACTTCCTATGATGTTCTTTATTGAGAATGAAACACTTACTTCCAAAGATTCTAAAGTACTTCAACGTTGGCTTCTTTCCGTACCACAGTTCATACGGAGTCTTTCCTTGCTTCGGACATAACAGGGACCTGTTTGAAACATAGACCGATGTCAAAACTGCTTCCTTCCAAAATTTCTCTGGAAGGTCCTTATCAATAAGCATTGTTCTAGCCATATTGTTGATGATCCGATTTCTCCTTTCAACTACTCCATTCTGTTGGGGAGTTCTTACTGATGAAACTTGATGCCTTATCCCATGTTTCTCGAGATAGTTTTCAACCTGACTGTTTGTAAATTCCGTACCGTTATCAGTACGAAACTTCAGAATTTTCTGCCCCAACATCTTTTCTGATTCCCTCCTGTACTGCTTTATGCAACTGAACACCTCTGTCTTATGGGTTATGATGAATACCCAGGCCATTCTGCTATAGTCATCAATAAAAAGAACATAGTACCTTTGCCCATTTATAGCTCGTGGTGAGATAGGTCCACATACATCAGCATGCACCAATTCGAGCACTCTAGTTGATTTCTGTTCCTTTGGCCTGTATGTCTTTCTGATGATTTTCCCTTGTTGACAAGCATCACACGCATGAGTGCGATCACGTGATAGTTTGGGAAGGTCTCTAGCAGCATCACATTTAACGAGATCCTCCATAGATGGTTGGCATAGATGACCAAGTCGCTTATGCCACAGCTGGTTTTCTTCCTCTCTGGATAAAAGACAAATATCTTCTTCCCCACCTACAAGATAGAGATTTCCCTTTGACCTTTTTCCCTGCAGAACAGCTGCTCCATCTTTTCCTTTCACAACACACATCTTCTTGGTAAATTGGATAGAGTGCCCAGAGTCACATAGTTGACTGACACTGAGTAGGTTATGACTGAGACCCTCTACTACCAAGACATCAGCGCGTCTCATCTCTTTGCCCCCAAACTTGGCTTTCCCTGAGCCAACAATCTTTAGGCCTTCATCATTTCCAAATTTGACAACTCCTTCTTTGTCATATTTGATGCCTGTAACAAGATCCTTATTACCCGTCATGTGGGATGTGCAACCACTATCAAGGATCCAAACACCAGATCGATCTGATGATTTAAGGGCAATCTGCGCCACCACAGCCTTCTCATTTTTCTTCTTCTTGGTCCATACTTTTTCTTTCACACTCGGCATGGATTGAGGCTTCTGTTCTTTCTCAGAGTATGATGGACCACCCTCATCTTGCAGAGCTGCAAATCTGTTCTGAACTTTTAACTCGCTTGCTGGTTTATTGATCTGCTGCTTGCGAACATTTTGATTATTCTTTGACACATTTCTCTGAATGGTTGAATTGCAATACCTAGCCATGTGTCCAAATCCTCCGCACCAAAAACAGTGTCCTTCAAAATGTGTTCTGGAAAACCGTTCTCTGTTTGGATGCCATCTCTGTTCATGTTCCCTTCTGTATCTCTTGGCTATGGAACACACATACTGTGAATGTCCCATTTTCCCACAGCAATAACACCTGATATAGGATGCATTCCCTCGTGATATTTCAGCACTATGATTTCCCCTTTGGGATCTCTGAATATTATAATTCTGTTTTGTTCCCAAATCAACCTTCACTTTCGGGATGAGTTCTTGCGGTCTGACTGCAATTGTTGCAGATTTTTGTTCTTGACTAATCCCAGAAACGACCTTAACATCTGAGCTCAATTGCTGTTTCTTCCCTACTGAACTGCTAGGCTCCACTTTCATCTTCTCTGTCTTCTGAATAGCCTGCTTTTCGGATATCACATTGGGGGTCAAGAGTTTATCTTGATTCTTAAGTTTTTGTCACAGACTGACCACTTCTTCTTCAAGCTCTTTGATACATCTAACCTGCTCCTTTCCTGTGTTAGTCAAACAATCAATTTCCTTCTTTTGTTCCTCAATTTTAAGCTTATACTCAACAAAATTTTCTGAGCTCTCTGGTGTTGAGGATTTTAGTCTTTCAATTTCTTCTAACAGCTCAGACTTTTCTTCATCCTGTTGTTGCATATAGAGTTTGGCATCACGAACCACTTTATTGGCTTTCTTCATTTTGGCTCTCCAAACATCTATCTCCTCAAGAGCTGCTTCCAATTCGGCTTCCATATCAATTCTCCCTTCAATTTCTTCTTCTTCTTTAGCATCAGCTTCTTCTCCCTTTTGAGAACTACCAACAATTTCCCCCAAGGCATTTACCCCACGATCTCTGCAATTTTCTATTTCCTCAACTTCTTCATCCTCAGACTCATCTGAACTTTCAAATTCTTGTGAAAGAAGATTCTTTTTCTTGAAGAAATTTCTCTTGAATTGTTTCTTCCCTTTCACAAAAGGTGAAGTCTTCTTTTTGGGAATTTCAACATCATCATCATCATCATCTTGAAACTTTATGGGGCATCTTGCCGCAAGATGACCAACCTTTCCACATCTAAAGCATGCTAGTGGAAGTTTACCTTTAAACTTTCCTCTTCCTCTTTGTAGATTTGAAGAAAGGAATGACATCACCTCATCTGTCTCTTCTTCTTCATTAGAATCTTCAATGGTGAGCTTCTTCATGGCCTTAAATGCCACCTCTTTAGACTTCCCCTTTTCCACAGCCTCATTATCATCATTCCTCATTTCATATGCAACCAAGGTACTGTACAAATTGTCCAATGTCAGCTCTTTTGGATCTTTATCTTCTAGTACTGAAACTTTCGGATTGAACCGAGGTGGATGTTTCCTCAATATGCGCTTTACAATCTTTATGTCTTCAATGACTTCTCCAAGACCTCGCATATCTTCCACAACAATGTTTACCCTATCAAAGAATGTGTCAACAGACTCATTCGGGTTCATTTTCAGATATTCATATTTGTTCCACAACACCTGCAGCTTTGCCTCTCTGACTTTTGTGTCCCCTTCATATATATTCAAAAGCTTTTCCCACATGGAATGTGACGTTTTGCATGAAATCACCTTTGTGTAGATGGGATTGGAAAGGGCTCCCCCTAAGGCATTGATTGCCTTGGAATCAGCATCCAACTCTCTATGCTCAGCCTCTGATAAGGCACCACTATTAATATCAGCTGTGATACCATGCATAGCTGCTGAAAACACATCCATTCCCAAGGATCGGAAATAGTGTTGCATTCGATTCTTCCATATCTGAAAATTATATCCGTCGAAGATCGGAATCCCTTTATGATTGGTTACCTCCATTGAGAGAAGAACAACTTTGAACCTTCCCTCTGATACCACTTGTTAGGTCCACTAGGCTGGATACCCTGAGAGGGGGGGTGAATCAGGGTATGAATAATTAAAAATTAATGCCCGTTCTGATCTTGTTTCGCTGTTAAGCAAAACACTCTTCTCTCTTTTTCCTGCTGCACGATATAAACAGAATGTAAAGCAAGCACAGGACACAACAATTTTACTTGGTTCACCGCTAAGGGCTACGTCCAAGGAGCATACGCCGACAGGTTGCCGGTCGTACCAAATTCCACTAATCTTCACTAGCTGTGGATTACAAGGTTATGGCTAGATCACTTCTATGCCCAGGCTCACTGCCTTTACAATGTTTAGGGTTAGCTCACTGCTTTCCCAAGGGTCACTCCCTGTTTCTCTCTCTCTGGCTCACTGCCGGTGGAGAGGATCACCTTCTTCCTCTTCCTAAGCTCACTGCTCTTGGATGGAATCCACTCAAAGTTTATAGACATGTAGGTCTCTTCATTTTCATGAAAGAATGCATCTTCTCTTGTATGTAGATGCTCTGTTGAAGTTTAACTTTCACCCGTTGATGAATATCTCTTTGCACCGAAGGTATCGGGCAAACATCCAGCTTCCACGCAGCCCGAAAAACACTGCTGGAACAAACCTTACTTGGCGCGCAAGTCAACCTCGGCGCGCAAGTATCGGCGCACAAGTCTTCCTCAAACACTTGCGCGACACAACCTTCCTCAACTCCAAACTTGCGCGACTCTCTTCCTTTTATGCCCAAACAAATATTGGCGCCCAACTGCCAACTGGCGCGCAACTTCTAATGCAGGCGCACAACTTCAACCTCTGGCGCGCAAGTCCCACCTGCGCGACCACACACACCACTTGCGCGACCACCACACTTGCGCGACGGGAGCTCTCGTCTTGAACTCCGGTGAGAAATGAGGAGGGGTGGTTCGGTATTTATAGGCAATCTGACCACCCTGCGCGACGGCGCGCAAGTCACCTGCGCGACCCAATCTCGGCGCGCAAGTCTTCTCTCCTTTTAGACACTTGCGCGACCAACTCCCAAACTTGCACGAACCTATCTCCTTAGCCATATTTTGATCTTCTGATCTTGAAAAACATATGGCGCGCAAGTTTCCTATACTCCAAGTCCACGGCGCGCAAGTCCCTTTTCCAAAAACACTTTTTTTCATTTGCCGATTTTCAGGTCCAAAAATTTGGCAAACACTGGGAAACGGTGCCACCTTTTACTGCTCTTTTGTACCGCCTCCATATCGTCCTTTCCTTTGTCATAGTTCTTTGTCAACATGGAATGTCAACAACTTCTCGGGAACTCGACAATTCTCCATGGAAACCTGCTTTGTCAACAAACACAATCAACCCAAAAATGCTGCAATGTTACCTTGAGGGATTTTTGCCCAACAAGTAATGGCACCATAATTTAGAAAATAAATATAATATTTTTTGATATAAGGTTGATATGTCCTCTAAAAATAAATATCCTTATGTTTTAAACATTTTTTATACTTTTTCAGACTTGATTTCTACATTTTATAATTTTGGTTTTTACCTTGGTATCTATTTTCTACCAAAGATTCATATATTTTATAAACAAAATTAATGTAACAATTGTATTTTTATAATTTAAATTTTGTCTCTATAAATCCTTTGTCAATTTATATTAATGATAATATTTTATTTTAAATTTATGCATTTAATATATAGAAATAATGTTTTGTCGAAATATGTTGGTTTACTATTATGTGTTCTTAATATCATATTATATTAAATACTAATTAGATAAATGATGTAACTTTTGAATATATTTTTTAATATAATATCAAATAAATTATATAATGTTGATTAATTTGATTACTTATATAAAAATTTTACAATATTAATAAAATAAATCTTTGGGCATAATCATTTCACCATTATTATGGTCATAAATTTTAATCATTGTAATTATAATTTATTCACAAAAACGAAATTAACCTTATTAAATGAAATTAAAATTTTTATGTTAAGTATAAAATATATTTTTTAATACTTATTTTTTATGGGTGATGGAAATGATTTTCTAATATATGTGAAAAAACAATTTTTTATATTAAAATATAAATTAAATTTCCAAAATGTTATGAATGGGTTTTAAAAGAAAATATAGTATTTTATGTGTTTTATTTTAATATATAAATATACATTTATTGGAAAAAATTTCAAATACCCTTAATTCATAAAATTGAAAGTGTTGGTATAATTGGTATTTTATCACAATTCCTATTAAAATAAATTATTTTATAAAACTAAATTAAAAACAATATAATGATAATTTGGAAATGATAAATCAAAAGTTCATGCTTTTTTTAAAAATTAAATTTCTAAAATATAAAAATTAATCTATTAAATAAAAATAAAATATATAATTAAAAATTTATTTTGTTTTAAAAATTACCTTTTAATAATTTAACTATTCTTAATATTATTTTTAATGAATTTCTAGTTGATTATTTTTTATTTACTGGATGTTTTATTATTCTTAAATGTTTATTATAATATTAATCAAATATAGTGTAGTTATTTTTATTTTAGTGTTAAATGTGAAACAATATATCAAACATATTATTAATATAGGGAATATCATATTCAAAAATCCCATGGTGTCACAATCTCCACCTTAAATAAATTCCATCTTTAAGAATTTAATTATTTTCTAGTAGTAAAATTAAAATTGGTTATCAAAGAGATAAACATGACTCATGATATGATTTCTATAGTTACATCATAAAACAAAGAATATATATTTTTCCATTAGAATAAAACAATCCTAATATTGTTTTTTGTCAAATTATTTGACAGAAATAACCCTCATGATTAGTTACAAAAACACTTAAAATAATTTTTTCTTGTAGATCTTATTTTCATTATTTCATTGATAGTTTGAAATAGGATGGTTGAAAAATGAAATGTGATTTCACTATTTTTTATTTTTAATATGTATTCTATATAGATATAAAAAATACACTTCTAAAAAAATATTAATTCATCTAAGTTAAAGATTATGAGAAATTCATGAAGCATATTCATTTAAAACCAACTTGAGATAAAATAATAATAAAAATTTTCTATGATAATATCTAATCATTAAGTTTTCAATTTTCTACCTTTTGAAAACATCATGTATTATCTTATGTTATATGAATTATAAACTAATTCCACATTCACTTTTCCATTGTAGATGATATGTGTTCATTAATTATCATGATATAATTTTTTATTGAATAATACTACATTGACAGTGATTTCAGAAGATTTTCCTTGATCTGTTGGGTTAGATGGATTTTTATAGTTTTTATTTCCATTATAATATACTTTAGTAAACATGTTTCTATTGATCCTATACTACTTACAATTCAATAATTTGACTTATGTATTTTCATTATTATGAGCTCTCCCTCAATCCATTTCTTAGTTTTAATTTTCTTATCTCTTCTACATTAATGTGTTTAGTGGCATTCTCTTATGTACTTGATTCATATGTTCCTTAGAGATAGTACCCCCTACGCTTCTTTAGATATTTTATACATGTAAAAAAATTAATTTTCCTTACATTATATAGTTTATAACTTGAATTTCCCTAGATTTCCATTTTTTTCTTTGTCCCATAATCCATAAGAATAATGAGATTATCTATTTTCAATTACCTTCATCATTTGCACATAGAAAAATATATTTATATCTTCAAAAATCCATAATAACTGGTTTTTCTTTCCATGAATCATATTTAAACCACTAATGTAATGATCGAACTTACGTTCTTACTCAATTATAAAACTATAAGTGTAATATAGAAGCCTTATGATGTTTTTATCGTATGTAATAATGGGTTATTACTTCATTTTGTTCATCTAAAGTAATTTTATCTCTATTTTAATTTAAATAATTTAGTAAAAATATTTTTTGAACAATTAATCATTATTCTATTCTGTTTTCATGGAGTCAATTTCATCATATGGACTCTTCTATGATTGGGGCCCTCTATTTGTAAACATAACATTACAAATTATAAATAGATAAAAAATTAATTTAATAAGTGAATCTCTATAGAATATAAAATATATTTTATACTATATTTCTCCATTTATCATAAATTTGTGCATGAGGAGACCCAATTAATAATGGTGGTAATTAGCACATTAAAAAATATAATAATTGTTCTCCTTAGTGAATTTTGGAGCACTGTAATATTTTTTTTATTGTCCATAAACTACAATAATATTTTCATTAATGTTTTCGATTCATTTTGTTCCAATTAGGTAATTTTAGTTTTAAAATATAAACATTTTCTATTACACACATTTTTAACATAGTTCCAATAGGGGGAATCCATTACATTAAATAAGGGGATATTATAAATGATATATTATTAAATTAAAATGATTAAATTTATAAACCAAGAATAAATTAAAAATAAATTACCTATATACCCTTATTTATTAATATATAAGATTCAATAAATGTTATCTATGTTCATTGAAATACTTCTTTTTCTTACTGAACTAGCTATGGATTTCAATCATCCATAATTATACATAAAGGTAATTTGGATTAACAACAGAATTCCTCCCGGAGTATTGAGCAAGATGTGTAGTATTTTCCCATTCATCTTAAACCAGAGTGAATATTGAGTTAATACTCAACCAACACTATCCAAGTTTATTACCCTAAGGTTCATCTATATGAAAACCACATACACTTTCCTATATCCATCCAAGGATGCAATTTCTTGGAAAACTATATAATCACTACTTTACCAACACTTTAGGTGTTTTCTTATTCATAAAATTTACCTTTTGAATCATCTATATGGTTGTTTTACTAAATTTATATTTTAATACTTCCAAAAAAACTATTTAAAACCTACTATAATACCAAATGTAATGTTTGAGGCAAAAAATATTGAGTTCAATGCTCAAAACACCTTCCTTATACAATTTCCCTGATACAATGTCCGGTGAACCTATCTTAATTTTCGAGAATTATAATAATATACACAATACATCTCATAAATTATACTAAGATCCAGATATTTAATGTTTTTTTATCTTTAAGGAATAGTAATATATGAAACTTATTTTACAATACAAGTGAACATTTATGTATAATTAAACCACACTAGAATCTCTTATATTCTCCTCATAAGTTAAAATCATCTTTTTAATCTTATGAAAGGAAACATAAAAAAGGGGTGAGATAAAATTATTACTAAGAAAATGTTTTTTAACATTTCATCAAGGGTTATATCATAAGAATATTTTAAACTAGATCATGGGAGAATTATATTATTAAAAGAACATGGGAAAATAAGAGTTGGCTATAAGTCATGATAGAAGGAGATGTTATCTGCAATTAACAGTCATATAGAATAAAAATGGTGTATAAAATCTTACTATAATAAACTTGAGTAAATGACCATAATCATAGTAATAATATTTTGACTAAGAGTGTATAAAAAATATTTGTATATAAGATATATGTTAAGGATACCCACTATGAAATTCATTACATAGTTGGCTTGGTATAATCACCCTTATGCCATCTTGGGATTCAGATAAACCTCTTAGGAACCCTTGGGCTTGGGATAACCCTATAGTGTACCCTATAGATTTGGATAAGCCAACTTTTCTACCATTTTTCATCAGATTAATACTCCCATTTTCCATTTTTCTTTGGATAAATCCTCCCATGTACCCTTTGGTTTGTTATAAATCCTCATTTTTACCCTTTTTCATTGGATAAATCCACTCTTGTACCATTTATCTTGGTATAAATCCTCCATGTACCCTTTTAATCTCATGATATATAAAAATTACCAATATATTATTGTGAGATACCTAAATCCACTCATCATTGAATGATATATATCTATTCTACTTTAAAATAGTCAATCATCACATCATGAAGAACCCATTTAAGGAAAAATGGGTAATATAACATTTCACTATTATATCTCTAAAATTTTCCTCATGAATGTGAATAGTTAATACCCATTATTTAATCTGAAAAATTTACTCCTTAAGAAAATTTTGGGGGAGATTTATTGAAAATAATTTCCCTGAAAATAGACCCTTTTGAGATAAAGGGTAGCATTTCAATAAAATCATAAAAGTGTTTATATAAAGATCATTTATATTTTTTATAAAAGAATAAAGTTTAGTCAAATTGAAAATATTTTTTCTATGGATAAGTGAAAATTATTTAAATTATTTAATTTGAAAATGAAAATTCTATTATATAGTATTGAAAATACCTAAAGGAATCAAAATTGTGTATTAAATGAAATATTAAAACTTTTCCAACTAAAAAGTATCTTCAACAATATATCCTAGAAAATAACATAATGGTTCCCCATAAAAATGTGGGTGGAAGATAAAACATGTTTTTTAATTATTGTAAATAGTTTTTAATAATATGAATTACCATTAATATAAATCCATAACGTAAAAGAGATATATTAAAATTTACATTTAAAATTGAAAAAGGGAAAGAAGAAAGTCACATGAAATAAAATATTATTTTGTTTCCAAATATAAAGAATAACACTTTTAGGAATGGAAAATATGGATAATGAGGGGAAACAATATTTAAAGAGGATGATATTTTTTCCAAAAAAAATTATATAAATCAAAAGTAAGAAATTAATCATGGTAAAATAATTCAATTAAAATTAATTCCTCGTATAGTGGAATATAATTTACTATAAAATTAAATATTATGGTTTATGTAACCAATCCTTATGAAAAGAAGTTAAATAAAGATAGTTATAACATTGTATGGGGAGTTTGGTTAAAAAATATCAATAGATATTTGGAATCATTTGAATCCAAATACATTTAAAAAAAATGTCTAGATATTGATCTTAAAACACAAAGAATTTCATGAAAAATGTAAAATAAATTTATCAATGTTTATCACACCATCTTTGAGGTATCATGTTTCATAATAATAATTATGTATCAAAGAATTAAATATAAGATAAAAATATTGTACTATGTATTCACAATTACATGAACATGTATTATACTTATTAATAAAAATCTTAAATTACTTTTCCATATAATAGAATACATTATTCATACCACTGTATATATATAAACTTCTCTTAAAAACATTTATTACAAATATATTAGTTTGTTATAGATTATTTTCATCATAGAATGTTTGGATTTTTTTGTGGTTTATTTCATAAAATTATTATGGTTATGGGGTTTATTCTAATTTATTTTCTTAAAGTTCATCATTTGGTGATTATTAAACATTGAGTAATTATTGTTTTCAAATGATTCCAAAATTATAATTTCATTAGCTGAAATACATAGATATGAGTTGTAAAAATGAATATTTGGATATACTAGTTTTTTCATGTTTAATAATCAAAATGTGATATATAAATAAAAATATTAAATATTAATAACACATTTCAATATTCCTTAAAACATATTAAATAAATTATTATTTTATGATATTAAAATTATATAACATTATTTATTCATTAATATTATAAACATTATAACATCATTTACTTAGTTGATAAATCTGAACCAAAGAAGAGCGTGTTACAATGCCTTTTTATGAAATGATAGGATCTTATATAATTTTAATATTTATATCAAATAAAAAACATTTCCTATATAAAATATATCGCCATTAATTTCATTCTTAGAAAAAACCCTGAAAAATGCTGATGACAAAAAAAATTCATCGTTCGCAGAGGTAGTGGTTCGATATACTCATAATTAATGATTCCATATCTCAATGAATGGGATAAAATTATGTTTTTTTTATAAATTTTTATTTGATAATTTAAAATATTAATTATTCATCATTTTAATTTATTATGTCTATCCTTTTTACTTCCCATTAAATATGGTGATGAAGAACGAACTAAATCAATGCATGATGAAGATAATCTACATGTATGAATGATTAATGTTGTATTAGTTTTATTAGATGATGTAAATGATTTAAAATAGTTAATAAATTAACTTAATAACATTAAATTATATTAATAAGTAATATTTTCTAGAATATTCTTGGATGTGGGTCATTAATAAGAAGACATTATAGAGTAAGAAATACTGATACTTAGAACATTAAATTTCCCATTGAAATACCCTTAAAAATGAATGAAATGTGATATCTATTTGAGATTAGTGGCTTCAGAAACAAATACTGGATTTTGGGAGGATAAGAAGTTCAAAGTTTTAGTATTTAATTCAAAGGGATTAGTGTAGTGTGAATTCATGGAAGTGATCCCTTTTTAAGTGAGGAAAATGGTACTTTAAAAAAACCTATTAATTTTCATTATTTATTTGACACTATTAAAGGGAAAATGGATCTAAAATTGAGAAATATTGGATTTTTTATTATTATTTGTTGTCAATAATTTCTTTACCACTCATTTTTACACATGTTTCTAACATGTTTCAATCCTTTTACCACTTGATGTTTACATTTTACCATTTTCATTTTTACCTTGTTTACTTGGTTTCAACATTAGAATTTATATTTTATTAAAATATATAAGGTAATACATATAATAAAATATAGTTTCTAAACATAATTATAGACCAATAAATATTAATTAATTTTTTAAATAATATAATGTTATGTACTAAATTAAAACATTAAATATATAGATTTTTTTGAAGAAAATGTGGTTTTTACCACCAAGTGTTCGTAATATTATATAACATTGAATACATATTAAATAAGTCAATATATATGTTTATATTCCTGTTGAAATAATAAAAAAATTAATTATATGAAATATATAAATTTTTTATTTAAGAAATATTACAAAATATTAATTAAAAAATTCAGAGAATATAACCCTTTAACCATTAGCATGAAAATTAACCTTAACCATAGTAATCATACATTTAAGATTAAAAATAAAATAAACATATTAAATAACATTAATATTTTTATCCAATGTATTAAATCTATTTTTTTAGATTTAGTTTATACATGTGATGAAAACTAATTTTTTTTATAATCGAAAAATGGTTTTATAAGGTAAAACAGTATATAAATTTAAAAATGATAAACAAGGGATTTCAAAATTCTATTTATTATATTGAAATGATTTATATAATCTATCTAAAAACCAAGAGATTTCAGCCATTCACTTTTCTGAAAAATGTAATGAACTAGGATCCAAAATTTCTTGGTGCGACTCTACATTTCTAATGGGGGTCAATGACGAAAGCAAAGACATCGGGCCAATGGGTCGGTACCACTACCCAACAGTGAATCGAATGAGGGGTGCGGGGGAAAACCCATGTAGTCTGGAGAAATTATTTTGGTTAAGTACCAAAAGAGGAACCCAAGGTACTGTCGACATGAAAGATTACTTGAGCGCCACTAATCTGGCGCACAACCAATTGGACACCACATTTCTGGTGCGCAAGACACTTTCACACCCAATCACCATTCACCTAGGGTCACTTATTTTTCTATAAATATACCTTGGGGTCTTCATTTGTATGGATTATTATCCCTGATTCTCAATTGGTGCTCTGGTTTCCCTTGTGCTTTTACCAAGTCTTCCTAAACCTTCTAGGTAGTTCTTTAACACCTAGGGTGGAGGAATTAAAGGAGGATCATATGGATTAAGTCCCTTTATTGTTTGAATTACATAACACTTGTGTGCCTAAAGCTCCCAACCTCACCAAATCATAAACACTTGAGTTCCACCCATTACATTCAAAGGAACTTAGGTGCTCGACTTCTGGAAATACCTATGAATACTCTTGAAGGCTTGAGTCAAGTCTCATCCCATTTTTAACATCCAGGTTGTTCATCACTTAAGTAAAGATCAGGTCACCCAAACCTACCTTCGCTCACATACATGTGTGCCAGATACCTACTTGGGCACCCCTATTTGATTCACCTTATCCCTTAATCCTATACAAGCCTTTCATAAATTCTTCCTCAAAGTCACTCATTAAAAGGCTTCCTCTTCATTAGATTCCTTGTCTAAAAGGGATTATGTTTAAACCTACACTAAAACCCCATGACTTACTAAACCCATGAGAAAGGCACATCAGTATGTCTCTTATCTGGGTTTATATATCCACAGTTAGAGGTTTCCCAATTTTTTTTATAATGGGGTAATGATTCATGGAGTGTCTGTGGGTTTCAATATCCATAGTCACGTGGACCTATCTCATAGGAACAATGTTGGGGAGTTCTCGGTTTTGAGGATTAGGGTTTAGCCCATGCCCGTCCCATATTTTCTCTAAAACCTAGAGCCTCAGGTCCCTCATAGGAAAGGTACGATTCACACCTACTTTTTCTATTAAACAATGGAGAAGTCTCCCTCCCCTACCAGGACCAATTTCAAAGAATCCCTCCTAGAGTAATCCCCAAGCATTTCAGGCAAGATTCAATGACCTCCAATGTCATTCCACATTGAAAGGTTCATTGCGCCGCACCCTCTCCCTTGTCACCGTTATAGGCCCATCCTATTCCACCAGTAGAGGGGGAAAATTGTGTTCCATTTTTGAATCATTTTCATCCTCTTGTTTCTCACACCGATCATGACTCACCTGGGATTAAATAATTGTGATGGTCACAACATTTCTAAAAACACCTCATTAAATAAACTATGAGAATTATGATTCCCATCCAAACTGGGATACGTAGGATGCATTCATAAGGCCCAAGATCCATCTCATTTCATTAATAAATGGGCATCTTCTTTATGAGTAGGTCCAAAATTAATCCCGCAAATTCCCAAGGAATACTTTTTCTGTAAGTAATCCAAAAATCATTTCTATCAAAGGACTACACTCCCTTATGAGACTAACTGAACTACGGGGGCTTTGATTACCATCTGAATGGGATATTGAGTAAGCCTCCCTAAGGTTCAAACACAACACTCTAGAACAAACCTATTCTTCCTGGGCCATATTCCCAACAGGGTCTAATCCAAAATGGAAATTCATATCTCTTCTTGGTTCTTCAGTATTCTTACACATAACTCTCATACCAAGCTTTGACTAAGAACCTTCCGCTTATATGTCTTTACCACATGAAATTAAACAATATGGTCAGGTCCTTATCACATGACCTTAAAAGGCATGATGTGTCTCCTTAAGTGGAACCAAACAATGAGGGTTCTAATTCATTTCACAAGGATATGTAGGAATCCCATTTATGGGTATGATCCCAATATAAAAAAAAAACTTTCATCTTTCTAGATAAGAATAACTTATAGAGTGCCCCACATAGTGGCTTTAAAACTATTATTATTCGAACAATAGTTAAAATAATCTCTAAATAGTATATGAGAGGATACCATTGATGGAGAACCTTGAATACATATGAATGTCTCCATTAATGAAGAACCTAAAATACATATAGAAGATTCTAAATTTCACTCAAGATAATAATTGATTGAAAATTTCAAGGTAAACATATGTTATATATGGTAAATCAATAAGGATTCACAAAAATATCACAAATTGTTAAGAGAGTCCCAGAGTAGGTAATAATTCCCCCAAAAGGGTATGATGAGTCTGACCACCCATTCTCTTGACTAATGTACCTTCCTAAATATCATAGGTCCAAAACTAATGAACACATACCTTTGGAAATAAAGTATATTTAGATAATGAACCATTGTATGTTTCTAGATCCATAAATAAATCCAACATAAACTTCCTGGATGTAGTGATTCCAAAAAAACCCATGTTACGAGGGAGGTGAAACAAAAATATTGGACTCGACATGAATCCATAACCAAGTTGATAGTGTTATCTATCTGTTAGGCCCCTATCAATCGATAAAGGAAGTCTAGACAAAGGAATCAATCATGCATGTGTCCATCTAAAAGTTGTTGCTTTAATGGATTTAAAGGCTTGTATTTTTCATGTTTTCTAATAACTCCCTTCACTTTAATTGGCTTCTTTTACGTTTTCACCCGTGAATGCACCGACAACTACACAAAATGGATCCCCGTCCACTCAAAGGATATCATCACAAACTCACCATCTTAAACACTAGGTCTAAAATATATTTGTACAGGAATACTGTCAATAAAAAACTATCCCATCCATGGAGGCTGCCTGACCATCTCTCTATGTTTACAATGACCCTCGATAATCTGTTCAGCGAAGACCAGTGTTCAAGAAGTAGATGGTTCCAATAATTGTATTTAAATATTTTAGGTTTATATCCCCAGAACGCAATAACCAGACCCTCCCATAATATATAGAGTTGGATGAGAAGTTCACTCATGGACTCAACTTAAGGTTACAAGGGTCCTACCCAAGGGCTCCCACCAACAATATCCCACAATAGAATCATGCGGTAGTGAATACCCAACATGATGGGGGGAGTTGCCTTTGGTTCTCCGGTCTAGGTCCCTCGGACCTGGGCAAACAAGGCGAACCACTGGGGAAAACATTTGGCCAACATGGAGTAAGTTATTACATTATACACCTCTAGAGAAGTCCAACAACCTAACTTGGTCGAAAATAACGAACAAGAACATACACCGATCCACTTTAATTCCACATGTTAGCACACTCATCTTGTCGTACCCAACCAATCCCACAATTTAAACCTGGTGTAGTACCATGAGAAAACACATAATTTTTTTTACAAACTATCATCCAAACACTAGGCTTGTTTGGCTTCACTCATGGAATACCACTAATAAAATATGGAGGAACACTGTATGTTGGAAAATAAACCTACCGACACTCACCGATCTTGCCAACAGTCTTGTTTGGAAGCACCTGGAGAAGCCAGTCAGAAAGCTCTGATGAAAAAACTAGGGCATACTAAACTCTATGCCCCAAAACATGAGTACAATCAGTATCAAATGACTCTAATGGGAGGACCATATTAGGCACATACACCCACTCTATATACAGAATGAATGTATCTTCACATTCTGGCCGCTAAAGTCACCAAACACATTTTATTAACGGTGAAAGGATATACAAAAATTCCAGCCCATATTCTAGAAGCCTACCAGAATATCATAATGGATACTTCAGTAGTACCAGTGGAATAGATACATAATTCTATCCCCACACATGGGATGACTCATCGACATGCTAGCCCAGAGTAGATACACACCTCCGTTCTAGTCCTATATGGTTATGTGTCATACTCCCCCATATCATTCGGACAATAGGATTAGGAACACACACACATTCCAATTGGAGATAATTGGACTATTCAAATGGCCATTCCAAGGTAGGCACATACACCTACCCATGATAAAAACTTCTCCAAAAGTTAGTACCAACTACATGTAAAAGGGAATCTAAGAATAAGTCTCACAAAGCATAATTGGAAAATCAAGATCCAATCTACATTCTGGATCCTCTTAATTCTGAGGTTCTTGAAGCCCTCAAACAATTATCTGTTGAAATTCATGATCCTACCCTCCCATTACCAAATTATGGGAGTATTAGCTATAATTCTGAAGTCCCCCATTGGTTACTTCATCATGAAGGGCTTGCATCATGATAATTTGGTCATTTTAGGGAACCTATATGAATTCCCTGAAAACCCTCATTGTGTCCATAACACCAAATATCAAGAGTATTTATCCCTTATTGTAATCCACCATGGAATCCCTCCCCATGATGTAATTCACTATGAAGTTCTTTTCTACGGTAGTGTTTCGCGTTGTTAACATAATTAACTAATTGAAAATGTAGTGATGAGAAAACCCTCTTACCTTGAGTCAAATTCTAATATAAGTTCATTCATGTCTAATTACTTTTTTATCAACAGGTGAAATACTTTCTCAACCATAAGATATCCCAATACAATGGTCATTCACCAAACCTCCCTCGGGTCATTTGGTTTCTAATATACCAAAGAAAAAAACAAATGATCCAATTTTTTGTGATGGAAAAATTAATAAGAATCCACTATGGTCAGACTAAGTTGATAAACTACTATCAATAGATGAGGAGTATATTTTTAATATGAGAAAAAAAAATGGATAAGGGTGAAATACCAGTCATGTTTTTTTTCTTTTTCAACCTCACAATACAAAATTACATAATTGACAGAAGAACATTGCATTCATGATTTCCACCTCAACATATAGAAGAATATTCATTATCTAAAATCCAAAGTATTACCATATTATGAATATCTAATTCATGTTAAGGTAATAAAAGGTTTATAATTCCAGATGGACTTGGCATCTAACTCAGTTTTCTGACATCCAAAGGTTGAGAAGTAATAGTGACCCCTTAAATGTGCATGCCTTGATGCAATAAAGAGGATACACCAGTTAATTACCAATACCCCCTATGATGTTCATATTTGAGTACAGGGTGAACATGGAGCATTGCATTTCACTGCACTCCAAATTAATAAAAATCCCACCAAAATTGGTGTCGTGCAATATTATTTTCCCTGTCCATCTACAATCAACAGATTTTGTGTATAATCAAATATATCCTCAAGAGTAGGCCTTGACTAGCTGTCATCAAAGTCAGGCTCAAAGAGAGAAATATGTTGAGATACTTTTGACTCATTCACTTAAGAACATAAATTAGGCCTCCTATTTGGAGGAAGTATGCAAACAGATTGCGCAAATATCTAAAATAGCACAATGATCTTCTGAAATAGGCAATTTAAGTTATTGTTTGATGATGCACCAAGACAATGATTGGACCACAATTTGTAAAATCAGAAGAGAAACTATGCTAATATCTGCAATTGTAGTTCAGGATCCACCAAAACTTTAAGGGTTGGGGGCTTATTTAACTCAACATTTGAATTAAAAAAATCAATGTTAGATGGTCTAAGGAAGAGGAACAAGAACAACCCCAACCTGTTGGTCTGGGGGTGTTTTCACATCCACAATCCCCTCTTCAGAGGAATTCAGTTTTATACCAATTAGGGAAGAATCCAAAAAGTTAATGTAAAACTAAAAAAATACAAGGATTCCCTTCAGGTTACTGTCCATCAAATAGTTACTGGGATATCAGTATATAGGAGAAGATTGTCTCATAGAGGGCACAAGAAGGAAACAATATTAAAAATATATTGATAGAATTCCATCAACGCATTATGAATGGGTGAACATAATTAATACCATTATGGATGATCCCACATAAAATGAGTCTAGTTAAATGGATTTTGAAGATGGAGTTATTATTCATAATATGATACATACTAAAGCAAATGAATGAGGTGTGCATACTCAAAATCAATGGATTATCCAAAATCTAGGTATTCCATAAAGTAAGCAACTCCCACCCATTTGAAAGGAATCTAACAAGGGGGAATGTAAAGGTCAGATCATGTGTCACTTTTCAACTAGAGAAGGTCAATCCATTTCGATGGAAGAATGATTTTACTCGAAAAAGGAGGGGATGAAGGAGGATTTGAATAGACTTAATGAAGAGTTACTTTAACATAGCATTTCAGCTAGACATGCTCCAAAAGTAGACCCTCAGATTGAAAATCTTGTAGGAATGCCTTAACAAAGAGATTTTGTTACAACTATAGATACAAATAATTAATTCCCTCCATTGGATACATATCCATGAAAATATCAAATACATCCTTATAGGACTATCCCCAAGGGCTTTCCAAAAAAATATCAGTAGCACCACCACCAGTGTCTTTTCTAGTCGTCTCGACAGTTTAAGCTCCACCTTCTATACCTATACAAGACCCATATCATTCATATATTCCCTAGATGATTAAGAATACAATTGAGGAATTAAAAACATGATTGGAAGATATGGAAGAACAACATTCACTAATACAACTAGAAAAGAAACATGACCCTGAATGGGTAGATTCGATCCCTCCCCCACCCAACTTTCTGAATACCACCTTTCCAATATTTAATGGTTCAGGAGATCCCAAGTAGCAGTTTACACATTTTGTTTCTCATTGTGATCCCATGATGGGGACCCCTAAACAAAAATAATTATTAAAGATTAGATGCTTTGTAAAATCATTACAGTGGCCAGTCATTATCTTTTTTTTCAAGTTTTCAGTCTCAATCAATTATTGGATGGAAAAACCTCCGTCATAAATTCCTTCTACAATTCAGCTCAACGATATCGAAGACAACAATTTTTTATCTTAAAAATTGAAAATAAAGGGATAATTAATGAGTTTCAGATTTAATTTCATGGTGTAAAGGATTGACATATTCCTTAAATCTACCACTCCCTCAAGAATATTTTCTTATAATTTGTGTTACAAATCTGCATGATGACTTATGAAGACCACTAATCTCTATGAAATACATAGGAGGGTTTTGAGACCCTGCTTTAATTGCCCAAAAAGTGTGGGATTACATTGTGGAAACTAAAGATAAATATAGTTTCATCCCCTGATCTATGGGAAGGAGAAAAAGTAATGTAGAGGATTCTACAATCACACTCAAAGAAGCACATGTACTTTCATCTACTTCAAAAAATGCATCATACTGAAGCGATATACCTCCCAAGTGCCAGTATCAATGACCACCTCACCAAGATAATAAAAAATATCAAAGAAAGAGATAGTTTTTGGAGTTAATGAATAAAGTCTATTCTTTTCAAAATGAATAGGTTTCCGGATACTTCATTTTTTCTTTGGAAAATAATTTAGTTAAGTTTACATGGTTAAATAAACCAAATAATGAAGTAGATGATGAAATCCCAAATTATTTCCCCTTTTTTTAAAAGTTGTGTCATCCCATTTAGGAGTGTTTTATTTTCAATGACCTTCTAAAAAAATTGTAGAATCTGGACAAGTGAAACTAAATTTAACTATTCCTAATAGCACGTGTTACTACTACCATTCAAGAGGAATAAGGAAAATGGTTGGATATTTAAAGAAACAATGTGAAGAAGTATAATGATTGGATATTCAAGAAAACGATCAACCTAACTCATTCCATTCTATGAACATAGTTGAAACCACCAATTCTGACTCTTTCCACTTCAACAATAGCAACTCCATCTTCATCAAAAGATCAGTTCTCCAAAGATCAATTCATAAAGAAGTGATATGATTAGAAAGAGAAAGAGCAGTTAGAAGAAGACGAGCTCCTATCATGGAAACATTTTCCCTTTATATTGGTAGATTTTATGCCATATTTATCAAAATAATGGGAACCAACTTGAAAATTGGAAGAACAAGAACTAACTTTCCAAGCATAATCTTCATAAAATGAAGAATTGAACTTCACTTCCATTACCCTGATCAAATCAATAGACCTTACACAAATGACGATTCTGGTTATGAACATGAATTCTCTACAACTGATTGGGGAACTAAAGGAAAGATTTATGGTCAAGGATACATTGTAAGATGATGATATGCTAGAAACAAATATTTTAACTATACCCCTACTCGAACTGTTTATGCGGTAAAAACTCGTTGAAGATCCCTTCAGTGGGCTTAATAAGAAAAATGAAATTCTCCCACACATGATGAGATCTGCCCTAAAATGATCATATTGGAAATATTATTAAAGGATACACTATCACTCTCTCAGTAGGTAGATAGACCTAGTCGGTCTAATCTACCAAGAATAGAGTATTTATAGCTTCTACCCCGATACATGGTACATCTAAATTAGGATCATCAACTCTTAAAGCACATGAAAAACCGCATCTTTATGATGGAAAATGAATTCCTTTGGAAAAAAATTATAATGTTCTGAAACAAATAACCCATGTATCGGCCAAGTTATCAATCCTGGATGCTTTGAAACTATCAAAAGATATTCAAAAATAAGTTATCGATGTTTTTTCAAGTCCTCGCGAGTTTGAAACTGAAGTTGTTTCTTCTGAGCTTTCTCGTATATAGAATTATCTTATTTAATTTCGTACAGTTATATATTTCACAGATGAAGATGAGGATAATATTTTGAGATGGACACATTAGGACCTTGTATCTATCATTTAGGTTTAATGATACAGACATATGAAGATCCTTCATCAATAATGGATCTGGAGTTATCCTCATTCTAATTCATACACTTCGTCAATTGGGTCTTACTAAATCTAACTTATCTTCTTCCAATTTGATGTTTCAAGGTTATTAAAAGAATTAAAAAGAACCTATATCCAAGGTTACACCCAGAACTCTATTTGGAGATCTTTTATCTATTTTGGATTCATGGTTGTCCGACGAGACACATCCTTCAACAATCTGCTTTGAAGGCTTTGGCTTCATCAATATGTGGCCATTCTTTCATCATACCACCAATTTCTCAAGTATTTATTCAATGGTAAAATTGAGACATTTTATGGTGATAAGACTCTATTCTAAGTATGTGAATATTAGTATATTGAGGCATAATACTATCACACAAAGGGAACAAGGTCCGTGGTAAAAGATGTAACAAGAATAAATGCTTTGAATAGTGTAGGAAAAATACCAGATAACCCATTAAAACATAAAATTATATATAACGTGTTTCCTATCAATAAAATTGAAATGATAGACTGAAATCCAAAAACTCTTCAAGTGAATTAAATAATGGTAGTTGTTGCAATCAATCCTGGCAGTATGAGAGAAATTTTTGATCTTAAAAGCATAAATGAACATGTCTTCTTTTTATCCACCGAACATCATCAATTCTTTGCATCATCAGTCAGGCTATAAGAAGTTGTCGCATTAGTAATGGAGGATAAGGATGTGGATTTCCAACCCATCATTCTCTCTTCAATACTTTTAGAAGTCCTGTCATCATCAGTAGGTTCAGAAATGGTTGCCTCTTCTCTAGAATGTCCAAATACAGACTCCTCCCCAATATATGATTGTTTTGCTTCCTCACATACTATACAAGAAGAAATAGAAGAAGTGAAACATGAGGAAGAGGAAAAATAAGATCTTAAGGACACCCCTCCATCATTTGAGGAATGTGTCTACACAACTATGGATGAGCTCAGAGAAATAAATCTGGGTACAGAAGAAGATCCACACTGTACTTTAATTAGTGCGTCCATGACTTCTGAGGAGAAAGATATGTATACTTTATTTCTAAAGAAACAATGAGATGTATTTTCCTATAACTATATAGAAATTTTAGTCCTTAATCACGATGTGGCCACTCATCATTTTGGTTTTCCAAAAGAGCATCAAGGATTTAAGTAGGAAGTAAGAAAAACACACCCAAATCATGCCTCTTATATTGAAGTTGAAGTCAACTAGCCTATCAAAGATAACATTTTAGGGAGGTGAAATATCCCAAATTGATGGATAACATTTTCCTAGTGAAAATTAAGAATGGGAAAATTAGATTTTTCATTTATTTTGGATATTTAATTGGCATTGTCCCAAGGATTACTTTCCAGTTATGATCATAAAACATTTGATTAGTGGAACAACTAGCTTTGGAGCTCTCTCCTTCATGGATGGCTACACTGGGTATAATCAAATCTGTATGTCCCCATAGGACGAGGAGTCTATAGCCTTTAGATCCCATCAAGGTGTGTTTTGCAATTGGGTAATTCCCTTTGGCTTAATGAATTCTGATGCAACATATCAACGTGTCGTGAACCATATCTTCAATCCATCCCTAGGAAAATTTGTCGAATGCTATATGGATGATATAGTGGTTAAATCTAGAAAAAGTTTTGATCACTTGACTAATCTGGAGACCATATTCAGTAAACTTGAACAACCTAATTTGAAGATGAACCCCTTAAAATGTGCTTTCAGGGTTACCTCTGCAAAATTCCTTGGATTCATTTTACACCATCATGGCATCAAAGATGATCCTAGGAAGAAAAAAGATGTCCTTGGAATGTCACATCCTAAAAATTTTACATAATTAATAGTAATTCAAGGGAAATTGGCCTATATTCACCTTATTATCACCAATTTGGAAGGGAAGTCTTTACCCTTCACTAGATTAAAAAATGAGGGAATAAATTATCAGTGGATCGAAGACTACCAAGAAGAATTTGATACCCACAATAAATATCTCTTGATTCCACCTGTATTAATGCCACCTTTTTAAGTAATTCCACTTATTCACTATGTGATAGAATTATAGCGATCAATGGGTTCCTTCCTTGCAAAAAAGAATGACGATGAGAATGAAAACAACCTTTACTATCTCAATCAAACCATGCTTGACACAAAGACTCAATTTTCAAGTATAGAGTTGTGCTTCTTGTCATTAATCATTACAGTTCAGAATATGAGGCATTACCTGTAACATCACAATTTCCACTTGTTTTATCGTAATAACTATTTCAAATTCATCCTTAGTCATCTTATGCATATATGACATTTGGTGTGGTGGGAATTTATATTGAAATACTTCGATATCCATTTTGTGCATCAGAAAACAATAAATGGCCAATATTTAGAAGACTTCCCTGTCGAACACCCATATACACAAGATACATATGTGAATACTGAATTCCCAAATGAAGAAATGTTATCTATTCAAGATAATCCCCAAATGTGGGAAATACACTTTGATGGTGCTTCCAGAAGTCCAACATGGAAGGGAATGGAAAAAACTAAACTCAACAATGTTGGGTTAGTAATTTTGGATATCTCCCTAGGAAATGCAGTGTTGCAATATTCCTTTATTTTATCATAAGGTTGTACCAAAAATGAAGTAGAATATCAAGATCGCATTATAGGCCCAAAATTGGTGCTCTAGGTACAAGTGAACCACCTGAATGTGAAAGGTGATTCAGAATTGGAAATCAAACATATCAATGGGGATTATTCTATTAGAAAAGAATAATTAATACCTTTTGTGATTATGTTAGAGAGTTAATGGATTAATTTCCCTTAGAACCTATATTTTCTTATGTCCCATGATTAAAAAATTCCCAAGCTGATGCATTGTCTAAAACGGCCATATCCCTGGAAGATCCAAATCCAAATGAGACAATCTTCAGTACTGCCTGTCACCGTGTGGTTTTTCCTTTTTTTAAAACTAGAATGGAGGAAATTAATGAAATCTAACCTATTTCCAATCCATTTTTTTATACTATAGAATTGATGAAACCAATCATATAATACCATAAAAATGAAATAAATCCACTTGATAGAGCTGGGAAAGAATAGATCCAGTGATGAGTGGCCAATTTCATGCTTTATGATAGCCCAGATTACTAGAAGATACTCTAAAAATAAGGCTTTGATGATGTCCTCTTAATTTGTATTGATGGAGAAGAAATTGTAGCTTTCATGAAATAAGTACATGCAATAGCTTGTGGTTCTCACCAGTCTAGGGATAGGATTTCTAATAAAATACGACGTATTGTATAGTTATGGCCTTCAAAAACTCAAGATTGAATAGATTTCAAAAAAAAGTGTCACCCCTTCCATGTAAATTCCATCTTCATCTATCAACCCCTAGAGTTGATACATATAGCTAAGTAATCCTGGAAATTTTCTATACGGGGGAATGGATGAAATGTGACTTTATCCTCCTTCAACGTCTAAGAAATTCAAGTATACTTTTACTAATACTGATTTTATCTTAAAATGGGACGAGGAAGTACCTCTCAAAGAAGTCATGGACAAAAGGATTGTTATCTTTTTCAAAGCTAATATCATTACTAGATTTGGTGTCCCTTATACCATATTAATGTACAAAAGCACCAATTTCTTTTCTATTGAAGTAAAGAAGATATATTAGGATAACAATATCAAATCCAACCATTCAACTCACTATCATGCAGTATCTAATCGAAAAATAGAATAATTCAACAAGAAACTATCAAATATACTCTAAAAACGGTGGATAAAGAAGAAAAATCATGTCTGGATAATTTGTTTCATGTTTTATAGGATTATCAAAATACTACCCAGACTGCCAATTGGGAAACTCCATATGAATTGGTGTATGAATCATAAGATGTTCTTCTTATTGAAATTTAATTGGGTTCACTCTGAGTTTCAATCTGTGATCAATTATCCATAGATGAATAGTCTCAAAATACAATTGATGAGCTGGAATGATTAGAAAAAATAGTTTTCATACTTTTCATAATTTGGAGGTCAATCAGTAAATAATATCATGATATTTTAACAATAATTTTCATCTAAACTCATTTATTCAAGGATAATTGGTATTAGTTCCCAAGACTCCGATGATACCCATAAAGAAACCTCCAAAGATTGAGCCAATGTGGGAAGGACCTTACTCTGTACATAAGGTCTAATCTAATGGGTATTATTCCATAATCTCAAATGACGGGGAACTTATTACAACCCCAACCAATGAATTGTTCTTAAAAATGTACATTGTGTAATCACACATATAATGTCCTCGCTGCATGAATTAAAACTACATAATATAATGTCTTATCTGCAAGACATTAAACTGCACGACATTATTTTTCTTTGTTGCATGGCTTGAAACTACACAACACAATGTCCTAGTTTCGTGAAATTAAACTACATGACATTATTTTTCCTTACCGCATGACTTGAAACTATATAGAAAAATTTCTAAGTTTCATGATATTAAATTGAATGAAATCATTTTTCATTGCTTAATGACTTAAAACTGCACAACATAATGTCCTAGTTTCAAGACATTAAACTACATGAAATCATTTTTCCTTAAAACATGACATTAAAATCTATTACTTTGGGTTCTTTAAAAAAATTAGTAGCTTCTATGCTCGAGCATTACTCACATCATTATTACTCCTTAGTGGCATATGAGTTACATTTCTATCTATGTTGGAATCAGATCTCCCTAGAGACCTCATTTCAAAAACTATGTGTGGTTTGATTCTCCTTTAAATGGGATACATATAGATAAATGGATCTCCAATATTGGGCCCAACCACAACCATAAAGAAATTTATTTCCCATTTTCTTCATTTATATGAAAAAAATCTATATAGAGTACTCTTCTAGGATATATGGTTTGATCTTCATAACATCTTGTGTATTAAATTTAATGATTATTCTAGAATTTGGTTGAATCCCCCATCCCTCACATCAAACACAATTAGTGTGTGAAATTATTTTATCAGGAACTACATGTGTCTTGATTATCATCTATATGTGATACATAGTGACATGTCGTTTCAATTCTCTAGTCCAGCCTCAATATTCCTTTTTTACGTCAAAATCACTTCATGTCCTTAATTTACAACATTAAATGGAAATGTACTAAAAGAACTATGTATGGCTTGATTCTCATACCATTGAGATATATAGTAAAAACTAGGCCTTAGATCATACTACCAACCACGTGATAATTTTTTTTTATCTCTCTTCCACATAAAATTAAAATCTATGTGGGAGTATTCATTTGGGTCCTTTATTTAGAGATCCCACCAAGTAAACAAGAAATTTCTCCATTTTACATATGATTCAGATCTATATAAGGGACTCCATACTCTTAGACAATATTGATTAAATTATTTCTCATGTTCATTGAAAATTAACCACTTTTTTATTTCAAAATCATAATATTGAATACAATCATATCATCATTTTCTTTCTTACAGTTTTTTGTGGATGAATTTATGATACCGAATATCTCTTTTTCATGACTATATAGTATGTGCCCCTAGTTTGCCTTGAATAATTCACTTACATAATAGGCCTATAATAAAAAAGATACCACTATTTTTCTATACAACATATGCCTTAGTTGTCCTTGTATACTATAGCCTATGTAATGGGTTTCGTCAAATAATGGTAACTTCATTCTTGGTAAAACCATCTTTTGTCCCCTTAAAAATTTGATGATAATATGAAGGAACAAATAGTTTAAAGAGACCATCCTTTGTATAATTTTCCCATATCCATTCCCTCTAACTGAATGTTTCTAAGACTATGGTTTACACATTTCTCTTATCCATGAGTTCAAAGCATCATGAAATAACCTTGGATCATTTGACCACATATCATCCATTATTTCCATTATATTTTTCCCTAGTCATATGAATTAAAACCACATACTTCCTACATCCTACATTTGGTTTAGAACATTGTATAAATCTTATTCCTCTGATTCATTGGAAACCATGATTCGAAATACTCTATCTGTATTCAGATACCTTTATTCTTAATCCAAATATTTTTCTATGGAAAATCTGAATTCCCATAAACATTCTTAGGATTTTTGAAATAGAATTTTTGATAACCAATAGATCATTTGATTGAAAATGAATTAAGTTCTCACAGGTGGCCTTGCATAATTTTTCTACATAACATGCCTATCAGTGAAAAGATGCAACTATTTGGATATGCAGAATATGACCTAGTTAGCCCTGCATAATACAACCCTCATGAAAGGTTTATAAAATAATGGTATCTTTGTTCTTGGAAAATATTTACTCTAATGCCATTATCCCTTTCCCATACCATTATCCAGATCTATAAATTCTCAAATCATAGTTTACCATTCTTTCATTACATACATGAATATGTTGGTATGTTTCAAGACATATTATCAACAAATTGGGGACTCATAAACCTTTGGTTAAGGATAAAGACCTTAAATTAAAAAATCACACTAATATCCTTACAACATGACATGAAACTGTACAACATAATTGTATTTCTTCATGACTCAAAACTGCATAGTACAATATCAAAAATCCCCATTTCTAAAAAAGTTTTACCATTATTCACACACTAAATTTGTGTGGGAGTGGTTTTCCCATTCATGAATTATGTCAGCACTGATGGCCCTTTTAAATCCCTTTCCTTGGTAAAACCACCCATTGTGGTCTTAAGTCACCAAAATCATAATTTATTTTTTCTATCAACAATAAAATGTCAAATTATTTTAGATCTCTTTTGATTAACAATGTAGTCCATGATCCTAGTGGCCTTGCATAAAACACTTCTATATAACAAGACTGTCAGTCAAATATTACATGTTTTTATATGCAGTATATGCCCCCATTAGCCCTACATAATACATCCTTCATACTAGTTTGGTCAAGTAATGGCAACTTCAAACTTGGAAAAAGTCCTCCTCTATGTTTATACATCATGTTTTATATTTGGGGACAATAAAAATCACAAATCATGATTATCCATGGAAGTATCAAAAGAATATTTGAACAATTCCTAGACACTAATAATTGTTTGGGATCTAATTTCAAAATTTATGGTCAATGCTATTTGACCATAAACACTATCCTTATAAGTAAAATATGCATGACTCTAAACTGACCTTAAAAAAAGATATATGGTACTCACAAGATTGAAAACCCATAAAGATAACTCTATAAAAGAATTCTAATTATCATCTCGCTAGACCTACATTTTTATGGTTTTGGAAATATTGAGAAATAAAAAATAAAATGATAATGATTTTTTGGGGTTGTTCAAATAGCCCTAGTAAAAATCAAACTATGCTTGTTAGTCCCTATGGCTTAGGCAAAAATTAGAGCATCCATACCAACATGAAGTAGCTCCAAATCTAACCAAATGATGTTTGAATACATCAGAGTTCCATACTTATACCTAATAACATGATTATTTTTATTCATAATGAATAAAATTATAAGGGGGTATTTTTAGACAACAATAAATCTATTCCATTCACTTTTCATAAAAATTTCCTCCATTGGGCTCGAAAATATTGTGGTGTGACTGTACATTTTTCTTGGGGGTCACTGACAGAAATGAAATCACTAAACCAAAGGGTTGATACTTTGGAAAAAAACTGATTCTAAGTAGTGGTATGAGGGTGAAACCCCTGCGTTTTGGATAAATTATTTTGGATAAGACCCCAAAGAGGCGGCCAAGGTACCATCGACGTGCAAGACTACTTGATCACAACCAATATGGTGTGCATACACTTGTGTGTCACATTTCTAGCATGAATTCCACTTGCATTCCCAATCACCATTCACCCAGGGAAACTTATTTTCTTATAAATAGACCTTTGGGGTCCTCAATTGTAGGGACAAATTTCCATGAACCCAATTACTACTCTGGTCACCCTAGTGCTTTTCCCAAGTCTTATAAAACATTCAAGGTGGTTCATTATCACCTAGGGTGGAGGAATTGAATGAGGATCATAGGGATTAAATCCATTTCGGTTTTAAAATCCATAACAATTGCATGCCTAAAGGGCCCAAAATCAGTAAATTAGAAACACTTGTGTGCCACCCATTCTTATCAAAGTAACTTTAGAACCCCACTTCCAGAAATACCTTTGAATACTCTTGATCACTTGAGTTAACTCTCGACCAAGTTTTAACATCCTAGTTGTTCAACTATTAAGTAAACATCAGGTCTCCCAAACCTACCTGTGCGGCCATTCCTGTATGTCAGATACCTACTTTGGAACCCCTCTTGGATTCAACTTATCCATTAATCCTATAGGATCCTTTCATCAAGACTTCCTCAAATTCACTCATGTCAACACTACCTCTTCATTGGATTCCTTTTCTGAAATGGATTATGTTGAAACTATACCAAAATATCATGACATACCCAACCCTTCGGAAAGGCACATCAGCGTGTCTCTTATTTGGGGTTGTATATCTATAGTCATCAGTTTAACACATTTGATTTCTGACGGGGTCAATATTCATCGGGTGTATATGGGTTTCAATATCCATAGAAACATGGACTTTTCTCCCCTTAATAGTGTTTGGTAGTTCCCAGTTTAGAGGATTAGGGTTTAGCCCATGCTCGTCCCTTATTTTATCTAAAACCTAGAGCCTCAGATCCCTGTTTGGAAAGGTACGATTCAAACCTAATTTTCCATTGGAACAAAGGATAAGTCCCCCTACCCTACTAAGACAAATTCTAGGGAGAACCTCCTAGAGTAAGACCCAAGACTTTCAGGCTGGATTCAATGACCTCTAATGTCATTCCACAATGAAAGGTTCATTTCTCTATGCCCTCATCCATCGTCGTTGTCCTAGGTCCGCCCTCTTCCACCAGTGCTGGAGGAAAAGTGTGTGTGCCTTTGTTGGATCCATTCCATCCTCTTATTTCTCACACCAAGAATGACTCACGTGGGCTAAAAGATTTAAGATGGTCACAAGAATTCCATAAACTCTTAATTGAATGAACTATGAGAACTCTGATTCCTATAAAAACTGGGATATGTGGGAAGGCTTCTTAAGGGATGATATCTATCTCATTTCATCTATAAATGGGAATCATCCTTAGGAGTAATTCTGAAATTAAACACCCAAATAACCATGACATCCTTTTTCCAGAAGTAATACCAAAATCATTTCTCTCAAAGGAAAACACTCTCGCATGTGACTAAATAAACTATATGGGATTTGACTCCCATCCAAATGGGATATGTAGGAAGCCTCCCAAAGGATCAAACCCAACACTCCAAAAAAACCTTTTTCTTCCTGGGACATATTCCCAATAGTGTCTAATTTTAATTGGAAACTCAAATCTCTTACAGGTTCCTCGGTATCCTTACACATAAGTCCCACACCGTGCTTTGATTAAGCCCCTTCCACTTAGATTTCCTTACCACATTACCTTAAACATTACTTCCAGGTCCTTATCACACGACCATAAAAGTTATAATGTATCCCATTAAGTGGCACCAAACTATGAGGGTTATGATTCCTTTCATAAGGATATATAGTTCACCCATTTATTGGTTTGATCCCAACATCAAAACAAACTTTCATCTCTCTGGATGACAATAAATTCTAGAGTTCCCCATTGAGGGTATTAAAAACTAGTATTTTCACAACAAGAGTTAAAATATTCTGTAAATAATATATGAGAGGATACTATTGATGAAGAACCTTGAATACATATAAATGTATCCATTAATGAATAACACTGAATAGATACATATGATTCTAAATTTCATACATGCTAATAATTGATTCCAAATTTCAAGGGAATCCTTTGTTATACTTGGTAAATTATTATGGAGTTATAAAATTATCTTAAATATACAAGAGAGCCTCGAAGTAGGAAATAATTCCCCCTAAAAGGGTGTTATGAGTCTATCCTCCAAACTACTTGACCAATAAACATTATTAAGTATCATAGGTCTAAAATAAACAAATGTATTACTTTGGAAAGAATGTCCCTTTTAATAAAGAATTGTTGGATGTTTCCGGTTCCACAAATTTATCCAATAAGAACTACCCAAAAGTAGTGATTCCTAACTAGATAACATGTTCCTAGGGAGTTGAAACAATCTATAATAATATTTATATTGAAAAAAATAAATATATATTAATGAAAAAAGTAATGTTATTAGAAAAATTAGTGTTTTTCAATATTATCCTAAGAATAAATTATTTTTGAAAAACATAAAAAATAGATTGAAAACTAATATTTGAATTGTGAATCAAATAATAATTTAATTTATAAAACTAAAATTATAAATTCAAAGAATTTATCATTTAATTAAAAATAAAATATATTAATGAAAACATATTTTATTGAAAAAATACCCTTTAAAAACCATAAGTGTTCATAATTATATTTTTTGATGCATTTCTAATTTATTACAAAATTTTTATTCCCTAGGTTATTTTCATAATTATATTCATTTAAAACATCTGAATTTATTTTAATTCATTATTTCTTGATAAAATAGATATTAAAAATATTTTTAATTTAGAGAAAAATATTTGCCAAAAAATAATTGTGTTATAGAGATATATTAATACATATATGAATATTTTTCCATGTATATGTTATTAAAAATTTGTTATAAGTGTTTATATATATAAAATAACGATTGATATATATTTTACTACCTTTTATTTCCATGAAAATGATTAAAAGGAGACTTTTAATTTTTTTACATATGACATAGTTTTTACAGTTTACACATGTATAAAAAGAACAATATCTTTTATCATATACAATATAGAGAACATTTCCAGCCATTATGAACACTCATTAAATTGAATTTTATTTTAAAATTTTATATTTTTAATTTTAGAAAAAAAATATTTTATCCATATCATGGTAATTTTTTAATTATTTCTAAATGAAATATATTTTCAATATTTTAAAATTACTGTTCATATTCAATTTTGAATTTTTTTTATTTATGTTAGTATCTGTTAAATATTTATATGATTTAATGGGAAAACAATAATATGATACTATCCCCTTTAATTCTTCATATTTCTTATAATGTTTATGTTTAAAGGATGATTCCATGAAACTTGTTACATTCCCATGGGTTAATTAAGATATGATGAAATAAGGAATGTTTTATGATACTATCGACGTCCTTTTTAAGGATGACTAAAATTATGTGATGAGGAAATATTTTTGAACACCATTTTTCCCAAAGATTATTCTATGGTAAAATGATGGTTGTTTTTATGAACTAATTGAACACATATTTATGGTTTCCATTATGTGATAGGTGGGCTTGGAATTATATATCCCTAAAATTAGTTCGGTAATGAAAATATCCCATGAGAAAATTTAGATTTTAATATTTGTAAAACCAATTTTATTAAGGGACTCTATCCACTATGATAGTCTTGGTAGTGAACTATGAAATTTTAACTAATAGATTACGAAGTGAACCCCATCCACTATTTGACTTTTTCCACTATGATTATCTTGTAAGTGACCCATGATTAATTAAATAGTTTTCTATGGTTATTTGTATTCCAAAAACTTGTATATTATGACTATGATATGTTCTTAGGAACTACGATTGAAAGTTAGTTATTTTAACCTCTTATTATTTATGTAATTTTCATGAAAACTTCATTTTTCCATTATTCTTGATTATTTATCCATGATCGGTTAGGTCTGAATTTTATATGTTATGGTAATTTTATCTTACCATTATTCTTATATTATTTTCATTTGATATCACTGATTCATATCTCTTATATTTACACTTATTAAAAATTTATGATCACCTTTTCTTTAATTTCAATTTCCCCAGGTTATAATGAATTTTTTTAAGTATGGTATATCTAATAAGGGTTATATATGAGAAGATCATTGTGGGAGATATTTAATATCATTCAAAAAAGAATCTAACTATGCATTTAGAAATCAATGAATCTATGACTTTATCGTTATGGGGTGTTTATTACTATGTGATGTATTGAATATTAATTTAAAATAATATAATTTTTTTTTATATATAAATCTTGGGTCCCTATTGATGGTATCTAAATAGGTTTTAGTTATTTTATAGATTAAAAATTTATTGAAAACCATAGGGATAAGTATATATAAAGGTCCAAATCCTTAATATTTGGTAAAATAGAGATTGTCTGGTGTCCTGGAAAAGAATCCCTATATAGATAAAAATATGTGGATATAGTCTCTTGAGTAGATGTGACTAACAATCATAACCCTAAAAATGATCGGTGGGTATGAAATTAATCTCTACCTGTTGATGAAAACTTTTATAAAGAATACACCCATCATGAAACTATTTTGGGATTTTCATTGGTTTATTTATAGTCCCTTTATGAACAATTATGAGTAATGGGAGGATAATATATATGGAAACCACTAATAAAACATATAGATATTATATTCCCTTAATGTTTCCTCACTTGAATTAATGTGGAATAATTTATGATAGTATAATAATGTTTTTCATATTATTATTTATAATTACACTAATTATCGATGTTCGGTACTAACACTAATATTTTTTTCTTTATACAGTGGCTAGAATCAAGAATAATATTATGAAAAATTAATATTATTACCAATGAAATGACTATAAATTCTAGAGATAAAATGAAATGGTTGTTGGTATGAAAATTAATAAAAATACTCCCAATCATATCTCTCAATTTATGATTGGTAAAATAAATCTTCTTGAACATACAAATGGACAGAGGAAGAAAAAACTCACCATTGAAACTTTTATGCAACTATATCCACCATCATGTAGTTGTTATAATGATAAACTTGTTAGTGAGTAATGAATTAATTCTATAAGTTATATATTATCCATTTTCCAATACTCGAACCATGATAAATTTATTCTGGTAATGTGTCATTGTGATGGTGATACTAAGAAATTATGGAACCATATTAGGAATATGAGGGAACTGGAAGAAATATAATCCTTAATATCTTAATATTTGAAGAAGGTATATTTAAATAATTATTTTCCTTGAATTATATGAAATAAGTTGGAGATTGAATTTTTTGAACTGAAATATAGTGATGTGGAATTGATTAGTACATATGTGGAAAATTTCACAAAAAATGTATGATATTCTTTAGGTTTTGTTATCAAACTTGAAAGAAAATTTGATCCATTATTTAGTTTATTAGGAAAAAATATCCAAAAGGATCTCAAAATATGATAGTTTGATAACTATGAATAAATCATTCAATCTTATCACATTATACAAATGGATATTCAATACTATAATCAGTCTCAATGTTTTAGAGAGAATAAGAGAGTTATTTAATTTCATGTAAATTATAAAAATAAGACTCATGAAGGAAATAACATTAATCATTCATCAGGATATACGTATAAAAGTAATAATAGTGTAAATATTCTTGTTGGATATAAAAAATGTTTTGTGTATGGAAAATATTTTTATAGAAAAAATGAATAAATAAGTAATTTCAAGAGGTGAGTTAATGATATTAATAGAGAAAAATCTCAAATGAATGTCCCACCCATACTCCAATTCTTTTATTACAAGGAGTATAGAAATTATGGCAATTAATGTATTAATATAAAGGATAATGATTATAGATACCAACAACAACCTCTTAATCTTAGAGATAAATGGAAATATATTATGATCAAAATAACCTAGGTGGGTTCCATGAATGAAGTGGTCAAAGGCACACATACCACACACATAGTAATTTTAAATTCTTCATCAAAATTTAGATCTAATTAGACTTTTATATTCGAATAAATTTCTAGGGGTATCAAATTACCACCTTAATGATTAGATGATGAATTATTGGTGAAAACTCATAATGGTTTGATAATCAAATGTTAGGTCTATATATCCTCTATGATTAATGTTTGTGGGAATATGATTTATAAATATATTTTGATTCTATATATATTTTAATTTGATTTTATTTTTGGAATTCATTGGCTCCCTTTATAGATCCCATATAAATTGAAAGGAAGTTAAGTCACATTTTATATTTTAAATCAACCTATGATTTTCTTTTATTTTGGGGGTGAATGTGAAATTAAAATATAAATTAATTCCATTATTTTAGTATTAATAATTGTAGGGATATTTATCTCAAATGATTTCACAAAAACTCAAAATTAGTTGTATACTTGTTTTTTGGGATCATACTAAAATAATACCTGAGAGTTTCGTAGTCATTCCAAAAATCATGAGGTTGAGTTTTCAATTGAAATCATACATAATTAAATAATTATTTCAAATACCCCATATAGAAATTACTTTATTGATTTATGTTAATTGAAGAAGAAACAATTGGTGAATATAAATATGGTATTTATACAGTAGAGTGTTTCACCATGGTATTATCTTGTTCTTTTTGTTAGAAAGAGTGATTAGTAAATGCATCTTTTCATTAATTATTGAGAATGTAAAAAAATAATTATTAAGAAAATGTTTTCTATACCTCATATAACTGAATTTTTGATGACTTATATGGATCTGAATACTTTTACAAGGTTGATCATTGATCTATATATTAATAATTTTGGGCGAATAATGATATATTTAAGAAAATCGTCTATACATGGTATGGTCAATATGATTTTTTTGTGATACCATTTGGACTAACTAATACCCATAACATTTTCATAGATTTAAATAATAGGGTCTTCATATATTATCATTTAATGATTTTGGTTTTATTTATAGATGATACTATTATATATTCCATGAGCAAGGAAGACCATGGTGATAATTTTAAGATTTAGTTAAATAACATGCAGAAGTAGAATCATTATGAAAAATTTATCATGTGTGAATTATGGATATTAAAGGTTTCATTAATTAGTCATATAATTCCATTGGAATATATAATGGTGGATCTGTGAATGATGGATGCTATTAAACAGTGACCTATGACATTCATGGTGACTAAGATCCATAAATTTCATTTGTTGGAAATATAGTATTGATTTTTTTTGAGAAATTTCAAAAAGATATATTACCTAATAATAATTATGAAATAGAAGTGAGAAAAGTTCTATTAATTCGATAAATGTGATGAAATTTTTATGGATATGAAAAGAAGGTTGGTCAGTGAACTTGTCATGAAACTATTGAGTAGTAAGGATAGGTTTTTGATCAATATGGATGCATTAAAGATTGAAATGTGATGTTTCCTTATGAAGAATGATATATTTATAGATTATTACATAATATAAATTGAAATTCATGAGTAAAATTACTAGAATCATGATTTAGAGATATAGTACATAATTGTATCATTAAATATATGGATTCATTATCTCTAGAGAGACGCTTGATGTAGATGATCATCACAAAAAAATTAGTTATATATTAACATTGGAATATTTAATATTTAATAAAAGATATGGTTGGAGTTAATACAATATTATGAATTCTCAATACATTACTACCATTGGAAGGAAAACCATGTTACTAATGCACTAACATGGAAGGAAAATGCTAGTTTTTCTATGAACCTGATTAAACAAGATAAAATACTTATGTATTTCTGACATATAGATCTTGAAATCATAATGAATGGGTAAATATCATATCTTTATTAGATAAATTTCTTCATTTCCATTAATGTGATGATTAAAGAGGAATAAAAGGAGGATTTATAACTTTAGAATAAAGTGAGAGATGTTTTGGTGTTCAACCATGACAGTGATGGAATGATAAATATCATGGATTGAGTATGTTACCCAAAAATACCATACATGAAGAAGGAGTTATTGGATGATACATATAGTTATTCATTATCTATCTAGCAAAAAGTATAAAGATGTATAGAGATTTACAATAATATTCATTGTCGAACAATATTGATAAGATATCATGGAGTATGTATATTGATGCCTATTAATTCATAAAGTTATATATGAGAGAAATTTTTCTATGTGAATGTTACAACCATTAACCAAAAAAACTTTGAAATGTGAGAAGATCACCATGTATTTTTTCATCGAAATCTCCAAAAAAATCTAAATGAAATACTATTATTTAGGTTGTAGTTAATCAATTTACAAATTAAACATATTCTAATTTACGTCAAATAATGTTTATATATTGATTAGATAGATAATATATACATAAAGTAATTATTAAGGATTCATGGGGTAATATTCTATATTGTATCTTATTGGGATCTGAGGCTTACCATGATGTTATAGATAATTCTTCCATAAATTTGTGGTTATAAATTTGAAAAGTAGTTATGTATATAATCTTTAGATATATTGTCTGTCCAAAAAAACTATCTTAACCCATTGAGATATTTTTATATCTTATTATATATATTTCAAAGGAGGATGGTATTAATATATTTCTCTAGTTCTGTTTTCCAATAATTATTTCTTTTACTCTTTAATTCAGATGGATCCTTATAAATCCCTATATGGGAGGAAGTGAAGAACTCCAATACGCAAGGATAAATTTAGAAAATGAAAGATATTAGGACTTGAGATAGAAAATTAAATATAAAGAATGTTAGATCAATTACATAGAACATTAGGGTAGCTTAGAGTCAATAGAATAGATATGCTAACATTCTTTAGAGAGATCTAGTGTTTCGAGTTAATGAAAATGTATTGAAAAAATTATATCATTCAAAGAGGTATCTGATATCTAGAAAGAAGGTAAATATGATCCCAAGATATATAATTTCCTTTGAGATTCTTGATCATATCAATATGGTACCTTGTCTCTTGACACTTCCACTGAACCTCTCTTAGGTTCAAGATGTGTTCCATGTATATCTCCTAAAAAGGTAAAAACTTTATCCTTCAAATGTAAAAAATCAGAGGTTATAATATAAGGTAATGATCAATAATATGTGTTAAATCTATTTTATAATTTTTATTCAAGAGAAAATGTGATATGGAACATGAGAACTCACCTGGTCAAGGTTTTTCGGGGAAACTATACATTTTATGAAGCTATATCAGAACCCGAGGATGTTATGGGATAGAAGTGTCCTCAATATGTTGTATTATTTTTATGAAATTTGAATGGAAAACTAATAATAATTGGGTTATAATATTTTTCTGAGATATTATATGATATATTTCTGTAAAAATATTTTCAAAGTTTTCAACAAAATTCATTACACGCAACATCGAGCTTAAACAAACTCTACTACACTATTGTAATATTGTTATTAAATGTGACTATTATGACATATTGATTGGATTATAGGGTCTGAATAGGTGAACCTAAATGATGAGAAATTATTTTTTACACATTTATAAAATAGATTCAATGGTTATAAATTGGTAATAAATTAAAATAAAATTATTTGATGTTAAGTAGAGAAGTTTTCCTGAATAAACAATTATTCTTAAAAATATATTTTTCTAAAAATGGGTTTTATTGCATTTTGTGAACATATATTAATTTTTTCCTTAAAATTATATACTATGAGTTTTATAAAATGGTTTTATAAATCATAACAATTTTTTATATATTTATTAATGAAGAACATTTCACTATATTCCATTATAAATAGAAAATGAGGTAAAAATCTATTACAACAACAAAGGTTAAATGGGTTAATAAGGAGATAAACTAAATATATATGTGTTAAAATGACTAATAACTTGAATAAGCTCTATTTTTAGGAGGATTTTTACCCACCCTCATCTAATATTAAAATTTATGTTTCTTTTTTTAACTTTCACTTGTATATTGAATTATTATCTTTTAATGATATATTTATTTTCAAGAGTGACACTACCCTTGCATACAAAACAAAACCTCCAATACTATATTCTAAAAACCCCATGAGACCTTTATGTTGAACAATATATTCCAAAATACTCTCCCAAAATCATTACCCCTAACCTTGTCTTTTATTATATCATGAAATATCCAACCCATAATTCTTACTACTCTTTTTATAGGAGGATTCCTAAAGAAGAAGTATATGTTCCTATATATATTTTTCCTGATTCTTTCTCCTTAAGCCTCCAAAAAATGTTATATAACCATAATAACATAATGGATTTAGTATTGTTAATATAATAAAATGTTTTCATGTTAATTTTATATTCATTTTATATATCCTTCCTATCGGTTGAAAAATGATATCATCACTAATGCGAACCTGTAGACTACCACCTCCATGAAGCAATGTGATTCATTTTTTCTACTTTCCTATTTATATGAATTGTAATAAAGATATATTTAATGTGAATATATGAATTAATTATTATGGTATAAATTAAATTATTATTTACCTCTTGTTAGTTTCATTCATTATAAATTTTAAAGACCAGTCGTGTGTACGTACAGATTATTGTTCTCACAAATTTATATAATATATTTTTAGTAATATATTTTTATGATTTTTTATATAGGTTTTTATAATTAATAAATATGATAATAATGAAATTATTAATATTTTTTAGATTATTAAACCATTATCATCGTGTATGAAATGGAACAGTCAAACCAAACATGGATGGAAAACATACTAGTTTTCAACCGAATAATGATATTAATTGGGAATTTTTAATAAAAGGGTAATTTGAAATTATAAGTGAAATATATATAGTAATATTTATATGTTTATGTATTTTTACTTTGTTAATAATAAAATTATATTTAATATATTGGATTTTTTAACACAAGTGATCCATGATAAGATCAGAGGTAAGTGTTTATCCCGCAATCTCATTTCTTTTCTGGATTCAATTTGTTAAATTTCCATTAAAGAAAATTTAATGATTTTTTTTGTTTTAAAGAACTTATATATTATTATCATCTAGATATCCCAATAATTCTAAAAAGTTAGTAACATTTTTATCTATTTGGAACATAAAATTATGAATAAAATGTTTTTAAGAAAAGATAACCTTCCCCCCCTTTTTATTCGATGGAAATTTTCTTCCATGTCAATATACATTGAAATGTTTTAAATATTTATTTATATATACATACATGTTTAAAAAATATTATTTTTATTTATTTTAATTTCCTTAAATAAGAAATAATATTAATATTTTCAGTTTTTTATTGATAAAATTATTTTTAATTCTATCAAAACTGGGAAAATAATGGTCTCTTTTAAGGTATATAACACGATTTTTTGCATAATCATGAACATTATTTTCATTTAATATTACATTAAATTATTCCATGTTTAATTTAATGGAAAATATATTAATCTATATTCACCAAAAAAATTATTTCTTAATGATATTGTTAGGAAAATATATTTTCCATATCTTCAATGAAATTTTCAAATGCCCTTTTAATGGTAATATTTTATCTATTAAAACATCATTTAAGTATTTGCTATGAATAATTAGAGAAATAATATTATGATACCATAAAAATTATTTCACTATAATTCTTATGATGATGATGTTATAAGGATTAGTCTATGAAACTCAAAATATTACCAATAGTCAATTAATATATAGTGAAAAAAGAAATTCTTTATGGTACCATCCACTTCTATTCATTATAAGGATATAATTACATGTGGATGAAATGTTTATGAGATGAATTTATTTTCCATGGATGATGAAATGATGAAATGATTAATGGTATCCCAAGAAGGGTAAATACAGTGTGCCTCCATAGGAGGGGGTTTGTTATAAAAACCAGAATTTGTTTACAAAACAATAATTTATCATTTTAAACATTTCATTCAAGGTTTTTAGTTCAATTTATCAAGGGAAAACATAATTCAACTTATTTAAATAATAATATAAATAATTAATTAAATTAAAATTGTTAGGGATAGGTATCCTTCTTTAGATGTAGACCAAGCAAAAAACTTTGTCACTTGGCGACATTGGCGACGGTCAGTCCACACTTGGACACACATATATTCCTTTATATATATATATATACCTTAATCCAATTTTAATATTCCATTGTCTAGAAAATTATATGTATAATGATGATATATATACAGGAACACACATAAACATACCTATCTATATGAGTTCAAGCCATCATAGAGACATCAAATTCTCTACAAACAAATACTAAGGTCCCCAAATCAGCAATAGTTGCCAAATAAATTGGGTGAAAACAAAGAGAGGTTATAAAACATAACCCAAAGAGATGGAAAAAAGGTGATATGAACCAATATAATTTTCCATTAGTGGAGTATATCGGAAGACACAAGAATACATCTTCATAATCCTTTCACACTCCCTATAATAGAAAGAAAACCAAAAATTGAGAGAACCCAATCCTTAGGGTTGTAGCCGAAAACACAGTGTGATGGGGAGAAAAAATTCTACCAAAACATCTATGATAGGGGAGGATAAGTAATTATATCATAAAATAATGTGATAATTGAGAATAATTGGAGTCAAATTGATAAACAAAGAGGGATCTAGATGATGGTGAGAGCGTACGACAAATGAGAGCCTAAGGGCGGGCTACGTTGTAATCCAATAGGGGAGAATACGGGTATTAATTTTTAATTAGTTTTTTTAAGTAAATTAATTTATTAAAAATAACACCAAAACAAAGTTTGGTTCACACTATTATCCAAACAATGTTCTAACCGTGCTACACCCTACCTCCAACAACAACCTCACACAGTTTTCTATTGAGGGTAGAATAGTTTTAGAAAAACCGCGCACCCTCCGTAGATCCTTCAAATTTTGAAATTATGCACTCATGATCTTGAAACTCGATGGGACCTCCAAAGTGCCAATTGGGCCTTCACCCATGTCAAAAAAACACATTTATGTGTTCCAACTGCTATAATTGAGTTTCGGTGCTCGATTACAAAAATAACCTATCTAGTAAATTCCAAAATTTAAAATTCCATTTTCATGCGATTCAAAAACACGGGACACTAAAATCTCTCTACCTTAGAACTTATCATCCCTGAGAAGCCTTTAGGAATAAATAAACCATCACATGAACTAAAAGGGTCATGAAGTATCATTCAAATGGCTATGATGTGTTTCCAAATTCCAAATGCACCTCAAAGACTTTATTATGTACACGGTATATAAGTCGTTGAAACCTAATCCAACACTCTAATTCTAAGAGAAGCATTAAAATGGTAGTTACCCAAGAATTCAAAGGTAAGGACATGATCTTTCCACAACCTCATTAAAAATTTGATGATGTAGCTCCCCACCTTATTCTTTAACATTGGAAAGGGTCCAATTCTGAGGCATGAAACCTCCACTATTAGAGCTTACCTAAAAAAGAAAATTCCAAATATTATAATGATTATCTAGAATGATTTCATTACTATAGAGAACTAGATTACATTTGAGTTCATACTAGGGACCTCACTATAAGAGGCAGTTGAATCCCGACCGACCAAACTGAATCTGATCACACACACTTTCCTCGAAAGACAGAACCGACCTTCTAATCCACCCATGACTTAACCTAGAAACATGATTTAAATGTATATTATATATCCAAACTCACTAAAAAAAGAAGAAAAACAAGTCAATCCATCTCTAAATGACCATTCTCATGATGCTCAGCATAGAAGGACAGATTATTATTTCCCAAAACACAATTCCTTCTTCTATGGCATCATGTGTTTACAATAAGGACAATAAAAAATGTACATATTCGACTTTAATGAAATTAATTGGTCACACCATAACCTGATGATGTATTCTATCATTCCTTAATCACGAACTAGCAAATAATCTTGATCCATATTGTAAATGTTTCCGATTTTAATAGCACCACAGAACCTAACTACCAGTATGGTGTAACATAATATTCATTAAATGGGAGTTCTAGGAACTAAAAAATGTATTACATAATCCATATTTACTAGGGAGACATTGGAAAATTCCACAACATCTACATCAGAACTTTATCTTATCCCATAGCATCATCCATATGGCGATCAAGTCAACAGATGAAACTAGAATCCAAAAGTCCATCCAATCCATTCTTACATGGGTACCCAAGGATAACTCATAACCACCATGCCCTGATAAAGACCATGTGCCAGCATGAAATACCGATAAAGAACACCCAAAAATTTCAACATAACCTTTAATGATTTATCATGGTGTATGATATACGCTCTCTTAGTGTATCATGGACGATGTCAAGATATTTGAAATACTATTCACTAAGAAGAAAAAAATAAGGGGATTTAAATGGTTTCCATCAATCCGTGAATACTAAACAAAATTGTCGAACCACAACTCTTCAACCTATTGAAATAAGCTCAGATTCACCTACAAACTCACCTTCATTAACCGATCCATGATGTAATAACCACCCATGTTATTTCATTATCATTGATGATTTACAACAAAAGTCCATCCAAGATCCAAAATATTTCCAAAGGATGAATAGAGAGCCAACCAACACAACGTTTCTCTGCCAAGTAAGCACCAAATTGATTCACTGATCAAAAGTATCAAAGGAACTAATGCAAGACCAAACATTTTCTAAATATTCACATTAGGATGTGTTAATTCTAATGGAAAAGGAATATATTCTCTAAAACTAACTTGAAAATTCCCACCTTAGAAGTTTATTATCCATATAAAGAAGAGATAAATAAACAAGCCACACAAAAGTGAACTAGAATACATTCCACTTTTAACACATGTGCGATACTTTGTAGATTCACACTCACAAACATAATATCATTAGATAAGGAAACCAAAATCAAACTAACCAACGTATCAAAACACCTGAGTCATGAGAATGTCTTCCAGATCATTGGAAAAAACTTGATTCTTAACCTTTTATGACACTCTACTATTGAGATACCATAAGACCACACTGAATTGAACAAGGATTAACCATTTTATACAACTCAACCATTTCATTACATCACTCTAGAAAAGGATGGGTAAAACATATGTAAACCCATACTACCTATATATTAATAAAGGAAATGAAAAATACTAGATTCCACTCATTGGTTTTCCACCCAATGAATTCATGTATCAGATGGAAAATGCATGAAATTTAGTCCCAAGTTGTACTTCCCATATGAATGTGAAATAATGGGTGACCTCTTGAGCCACCCAAATAAATAGAAATTATCAAGCAACCTATGAAGTGTCCGACCATGCCTAATTCATGTATAACTTACTGAAACTGAACATTACTTGATACACACTCCCATAAAAAAGGGAAAACAAACATGACCAGCCATTTGGTCAATGGTGAAATTTAGAATATAAAATCCATACCCATGAGGATAATAATCGAACAACACAAAAATCTAGAAACACTCATCATTATCAAGGAATTTATTCTGTATGTGTGTTTCCTAATGTGGGATACAACCTTACGAATGAATAAAACATAACCCTAAACTTGGTCACACCAATAAAATTCACTGTCTCAAGAGACTAAAACTTAATATTTTGATAAATGAAAAATAATGCCAATCAAAAAAGCATATGGTTATATTCTAGGGAAACACAATTAAAAGTGTAATATACCCTTACATGAGGGTTATAACAAATGAAACCACATAAGGTTACATTTTCATGTCATTAAACTGATTCAAAATTATCCTTTAATCATTAAAATGATTTTAAAAACTCACCATGCATATGAGGAAAGTATCATAAAAACCCAATTTTTTAATATTAACCATTCATTTACATCATGTATTTATTAGTAAATTTATTATAAAATACAATTTTTAACTAATAAGGAATAATTTTTGGGTACCAATGAGCTAACATGGGTCCTTTAGAATGTATCCCAAGATATGTTTCTTAGTAATTGAAATTAAAAACACCATAATGGTTCATATTGGAAGATACATTCCCAAAATGACCAACCTAGTCTAGTTGTGCATTTATGAAGTTGAATAATCCAATTTATATTAAAACTAAACATCTCATACTCTTATAACAATTTCAACATTACATGGTCATATATAATGTTTCAGTTGTATGGGTGGCCAACTTCAAACCCATAAAGTTCTCATACACTCTATAGGTGGCATTTAACTCCTATTTAATCAAAATAAATTAATTTAGTATTAGAACATTAACATCCTTCTAAAATGGTTTGAATACATGGGTTACCAGTTTACCAATTATACGGCACCCTTACACCTTACAATTGAAAACTGATTCCCCTTTAATCACAACCAATAAATTATCGCATGCATCTTATTACATACTAGAACACAAATGCTAGGGAAATTGCGCATTATATAATACAATTACCTAGTAAATAAAACAAATAAACATTCTAAATAAAAACCAAATCATATAATATAAATAAGCATGTCAATGAATAGAAAGTGCGGCATATCACTCCTGGAACACAATCATGCTCAATGAAAAAACAAATAATACAACTACATGGCAAGGAATATGCATGAAATGTGGATTCTCTATGTTCTTAATATTATACATGCAATGATTCATCCATGCTAAACTAGGCCAAGAGTAAAAATTAAATCAAATTCCATAAATTAATAAGATAGTGAAAAATAAATTAATCACTCAAGGTGAAATCAAATAAAATCTAACATTGAATAGTATAAGAAACAATCATATCCCTGGACACATGGTCATTTTTTATATATCGGGTGATCAGTATGAAGAACGACTACTTACCAGGAACTAAAAAATTTATATTTTTCTATCTACTAACCAAAAATATTATAAAAAATGAAATCAATTCCTTTGATACCACTTTAAAATGTCCCGACCTAACTCGCCACTAAATTAGTAGTCGGACTGGTTCCCACATAACCTCAAGTGAAACTCCCCAAATGCCAGATGATGTCATCTAATAAAGATATCCTAGGGTGTATTTGTGGGGAGAATATACCCTCATAGATCAGATTATCCACAAATATAAACAGTTGATAAAAGATAGAAGAAGCTTAAATAAGAATAGAAAGTAGTGTAAGTATATTATAGTAAATAAATATCAGTGTCCAATGCCAAATTATAACAATAAATGCCTTATTGAGGATACAACATGTACAATAAGTAAAAATTACAAATAATAATTATAATGGAAAGAAGGAAAAACTACCCAATTACTATATCCATGTGAAAAACAATCTACAAATCACTCTTTTTCACCTAACTACTATGTACTAGATAATAACATTACCAAACTATAACAACCCTTTTTTTATTACACACTTAAACCAGATTTATTACTCAAAATATTCCCTTGATAAAGTATAGAAGATCAAGAGGTCTGCTATATTTGGGGATTAGGAACATTACATAATATCTTAGAATATAAAATACAAAACATCGTAATTGAAAACTTCCTTTACATAACCACTACATTTCCTCGTACTTAGAATTCCATGGGATAACCAGAGGACATGCATAAAAAAAGGGTGAGCTATAAATCCCAGTAAGAGAATAAATATGAAGTAACATGAGGAATAAAATACATGTTAGACAATAGGAATATCAATAGAGCACAAGTGAATCATATACATAAATTCATGATAATGCATGATATTCATAACATGGAAATGTGGCAACAACACTTAATATGGAATTATCATGAGCCAAGGCTAATTGCACATGGTGCATGACTAAACCCCCATTGCACATGAAGCACGTATAAACTCTCATTGCACTTGAATTAGCATGAGTAAACACCCACTTCACATGAAATATCATTATACTATACATTACCCAATGCATTGGAGTGCGATCAGGGCCCACCCTTCTTAAACATTTCACTCCATGCATAAGCGTGCCATATGGATCATAAAACATTGAATCATTAAAAATAAAAAAAATGTGGAATACATAATTGAGACTCATTAAACAATAATTAAATCTGTATAAATATGAATACCATTTATAGGGAAATGGGAAAGGTATTCACTACACAATGACTTTGGCTTGGAAAAACACGATGCAATTTCGACAGCATAACAACGTGACATAAGAACTCATAAAAATCGTAGATTGGAGAGAAATGAGTGTCTCGTCATATTTACATGAAATGTAAAGTAATTTGTTTATTTAGATACATGTCCCAAAAAATTTAATGGAATTCAGATTCATGATACAAAATAATTTCTTGAATGTAAATGAGGAGAGAGAAATTCCTTTCGGAATTTCAGCATAGTAACGGGTGTACATGGGAGGCATTTATTGGGAGAGAAAGAGATTTACCATCATTAAAACATAACTAGGGAAGTATGGGGGAGGTGAGAAAACATACCCCAACATTTATAATTGAAATTAAAATGGAATAACAACTTAACTAATTTTGGACAAAAATGAGAAAGGAATAAAAACCCTTGGAAGTGTGCTTCCAAAGGCTTGAGAGTGGATTGAGAGAGGCTTTGTGGGAGATTGGGGAGCCTTGGGAGTATTCTAGAGAAATTAGGGTAGAGGTTGGAATAAATCAAAAGGCATTGTGTGAGGAGGAAGTGGTAGCTTGGGTGGGTTTATATAGGAAAGGAGATGGAATTGTTTATTATTTAGGTTTGGGACACCTCACATTAAACTATTCATAACCACAAACCATACCATGGTTTTTTCCCATGGTTTTTTCCAAAGATGAGTGGAATAAAATATGTTATAATTCCAAATCCAAAACTTCTTAAAATAATAGGGTAGATTATGTGGAGGTGAGTCACACTCCCTAGGAAAACAATTTAAAAAGACAAAATGTTTAATAAGTCTTGAAGGGTCCACTAAAGATTTGTAAAATAAATCAAAAAAACCCAAAATCACATTATTTTAATGTTAAAACATATATTGGCCGAACATAAAGTTTATATAATTTTATTACATCACTATTGGTCCATTATGATGTCATAAAACACATTATATATTTAAACAGTATTTAATTTTTACCCAAAAATTTGAATGTCTCAGAATATTATGAAAAATTCACCATTGCGTAATTTTGAAGTCCTGATTCCAGAAATAATTTTAATTTAATCTAAATAATTTTCTAAATATGATAATTTTAACTTTTAAAATAAAATCTGACATTTATTGAAAATTCATGGGTTTTGACAAAAAATGGCTTTCAAACCTTAATAAAAATTACAATTTCATTCATAAAATTATACGATCATTTATATTTGATAAAAATTAATTTAATAATAGTAATAATATTTTATTAAAATATTATTTATTGAAAAAATCAATTAATTCGTCCAAATAGGTTTTTTAGTTGAATATTAAATGAAAATACTATTTGTGCTTTAAATTTTTTTTACAAAGTAACAATAATAAAATGAAAGTATATTCATTATTATATACAAAAATAATTTACATAACCATAGTACCACATACTTTTTACATAACCCCTTAAAACACCCACATAAGACTGAAGGGTGAGGTGTGCTATGGTGACATACTCTTGGGGTGACTCGGATAACATCGCTCGGGTGGTAATCTCTATCAAGTTCTACGTCTCCCGTAGGCGGTTCCGCTCAAGCTTAACATGTTCAAGCTTAGCTTGATCTTGGTCAAGAGCGAAGCCCAATGATGCCACCACATTTCTGAGCTCTGAAAAATGAGATTCATATGGGGAAAGTCTACAGGATGAGGTCATCGTTTCCTTTGTCTAAGTAAATTGGATTTGATAAAGCCCATATTTATAATAATCATGTGATCATTGTTCAACGACTACAATAGAAATGGTCACAATTCTTAGTGGTATTTTAAAATCCAAAAACACAAAACAAAATAAGTGCATATGTTATATAACCATTTCACATATTAACACATTTAATTAGATCAAGAGGGATATTCATTAAAAAAATTTGGGTCTTTACAATCTTTCCCCCTTACGAAATTTCTCCCTAGAAATTTCATTTTACATTCTAGGATACAAACAGATGTGGGTACTTTTCCTTCATTTATTCCTCAAGTTCCCATGTTACCTCTTCATACTTATGGTTTTGACATAGTACCTTGACCAGATGAGTAGTCTTGTTGCGTATAACATTGTCTCTACGATCCAAGATCTTCACTGGCTAATCCTCATAGGAAATATCATCTTCATGATGTACTACCTATAAAGAGAGTATATGTTAAGGGTTTTTTATGTACTTACATAAGAGGGATACATGAAATACATCATGTACATCGTCCATGGTAGGTGGAAGTTCTAGTCGATAGGCCATAACCCCGACACGATCAAGAATCTCGAAGGGGATGATGTACCTAGGACTTAACTTCTCTTTCTTTCCAAACCTCATGAACTTATTCCACTGAGATATGCATAGAAATACCATGTCTCCATCCTTAAAATCATGGTATCTTTGATGGTTATCTTCATAACTCTTCTGTAGACTCCGGGATGCCTTAATATGCTAATGAATGGTTTTCACCTTCTCCCCCATTTCTTCAACCATTTCTAGCCCTAGCAGCCTATGTTCACCAACTTCATCCCAACATGCCGGTATTCTGCACCTCTTCCCATACAGGGCTTCATATAGTGCCATTCAGATGCTCGAGTGGAAACTGTTATTATATGAGAATCCAACAAGAGGAAGACTTTGATCCCACACTCCTTTTAAGTCCATTGAAAATGCTCTCATCATGTCCTAAAATGTTTGGATAGTACGCTCAGATTGGCCATCAGTTTGAGGATGATAAGCAGTACTGAAGTTTAGCTCAGTATCAAGAGCATGTTGAAGACTCTTCCAAAATTTATAGGTGAATCTTGGATCTCGATTGAACATAATATATAGTGGTACTCCATGAAGCCTTACCTCGTTTTGATGTAAACCCACACAAGTTGATCCAATGGGAAGTCCTCTCGAACCGTGATAATTTAACGACCTGAATCTGGAGCCCCTCCACTGGTGCCCCATACCCGGTTCACCACATGACCACAAGCGCATTTACCCAAATGCCAGAGGCTGCTGACTAGAAGTGAGGGCCTTGGTAAGTTATTGGGGAAACTATCCCCTCCTTTGTTAAGGTATACAAGGTAAGGAAAACATAGTCAATAGCATAAGCAATAACAAAATACATAACTGTAACCAAACAGCGTAAGAGTAAATATATAGCAATGATGATAATGATGCAGTAGGTACAAGTATCTATGGAAAACAGAAAAAACAAAAATGTGATAAAATACAACTGAACACAAAGTACTAAAGCAACAACAACTCCAACAACATCTCAAGCCATAGCTCGTTCCCATGCTCTCCAACTCCACAACAAGTCAAACACCTGAAGTAGAAGGACACATTCCATTATTTATACCTGCAACAACATAGTCTGCTTGGGCCCAAAAGAATGGCCCAAACAGAGTGTGAGATACAATCCCAGTAGGCAACCACCCAAAGATTTGTGCCTAACAGTCAATGAATATAAGGAAAGTAAGAGTGCAAGAAGTAGTAAAACAGAAAATCACACAACAACTACAATCCATAGTTCTAGCATATAAAGTACACAAGTAAACAATCACCAACAAGAAAAAAAAGGTAACCCTCTATGTAGATCTCACAGCCTAACCCCTATTGTTCAACCTACAAGTACTAGAAACCCTCTAGGAGACACAAAAAGTCTCACCCCTCTTGTTTAGCTAAGAGTAGACTTTCTGAGGAAGCACTCACCGTCAATTCCCCCTATAGTCTCGTATCGTGTCAAAGGATCTCTGGGGAATCACTCAATGTCTCATTCCCCCAGTGGCCCGCACCAATGAACTACAGAATCTCTGGGGAAGCACTCATCATCAATTCCCCCTATGGTCTCGCATCGTATTAAAAGACACTATGTAGAATCCCTTACGTCCATTATCACTATGGTCTATTATACTAGGTTCTCACAGTCTTGTGTGAAATTAACATTCTCAGTGCACGTGTATCACCTAAGTAAACCTCAAGAACTAATTGGCTATCATCTTAAGTCACAACAACATAATAGTGTAACAGTTCCACTATCCTACAACTAGGCATGGCAATAGGCAACACCTAATAAGAAAAACATGCAAGGCAAAGCACATGAACACATTATAACATATCCACAATTTACAAGCATTTACCTCTACTCAAGCAATCAAGTATAACAGGGAAAAACAGGGGAAAAACAGGAAACACACAATACCCCGTTTAAGGGTATTGGTGGAATTTTCACATAATACTCAAAGAATTTCTACAGAAAGGAACAAACCACCTACCTTGATGTTAGGGGATCGATATACGTGAACAACGATGAAATATTCTACATAGAATGTCGCAGATCTGAGAAAACGTCTGAAACACATAAACCATCATAATAAAAGAAAGAGGAGGATTTGGAAAACAAGGCTCAAGAAGAACGGAGAACTCACTGCTGCGATTCCAACGCAATCAACAGTGATCGAATCGTAGAATGGACAGAGAGGTGGGGGATCGTCGAAGATTCATGGATCATTGGCACTCTCGGATGAAAGGAACCTAGAAGAAGACATTTATGTGCGTCAGGCGTGACCCTGGTCCGTTTAATGAAAAAAAAGTACATAGTGTGTACTTATAGATTACACGGCGTGTACTAGGTCTTTCTGTACTTCAGCAAAATCGGCCTCCACGTTACCCCTATACATCGTGTGTGTGGCCCAGACACGGCCAGTACTCGGCTTCATGCGGAAAAAGAGTGCACGACATGTACTCAAAAAGTACACGGCGTGTACTTCAAAAATTTCCAAAAAGTTTATTTTTCTCAAAAACTCCAAAAAAAGGAAAGGCGTACCTAAAACAAAGATTCAGGTTATTACAAACTTCCCCCCTTAAAGAAATTTGTCCACGAATTTCTCTAGCGAGTCATAGAAGAAGAAACCCCGAATAGCTCCGGCCACTGCGATCGTACATCGACCTCCCTCTCCCAGGTCTCGTCCTGTACTCGACCATGTTTCCATAGTACCCATACAAGAGGGACAGACCGCCCATGGAGAACCTTCGTACTGTGATCGAAAATCCAGATGGGATGCTCCTCAAAGGATGCATATGCTCTGAGCTCAACATCCTCAGGCTGAAAGACACGAGATGGGTATGAAAAGTAAAATCGGAGCTGAGAGACGTGGAAGACGCCATGCATGGCCCGATACCTCTGGGGTAGCTGCAACCGATAGGCGACCAGCCCAACTGTCTCGAAAACCTCAAAAGGCCTGACGTACTATAGTGAAATCTTACCCTGCCTCCGTGTTCTCTTGTGTCCCAGCCTCGGTGCGACACGCAGAAAAACCTGACCCCTGACCTCGAACTCTAGAGGTATTCTCTGCTGATCAGCATAAGACTTCTACCAAGACTATGCCATAGCCATCCTCTTCTGAATCAGATCTATCTAGTTTGAAGTGTCCTAAACAGGACGAGGTCCCAGCAAAGCTGCCTCTCCTGCCTCCAGCCAGAATAAGGGTGATCGGCATGGCCTACCGTACAAAGCCTCGTATGGTGACATCTGAATGGTCGCCTGGAAACTATTGTTGTAGGTGAACCTCACTAGAGGAATATACTTCTCCCAAGAACCTCCAAAGCCTAGTATGCAAGCTCGGAGCATATCCTCAAGCACCTGGATCGTGCACTCGGACTGGCCATCAGTCTGGGGATGGTATGCCGTACTCAGAAGTACCTGGGTACCCAAAGCCTTCAGAAGTCCCTTACAGAACCAAGAAGTAAAGTGTGAATCCCTATCTGAAACAATAGAGCATGGAACTCCATGCATAAGAATGATCTCTCTGATGTAAATTCATCCCAGATTATCGACACTGAAGGTATCCTTGATCGGTAAGAAGTGAGAAACCTTCATGAGCCTGTCGACGACAACCCAAACATCATCGTTCCCCCGAGGTGATCTCGGAAACCCGATCACAAAGTCCATCGGAAAATCGTTCCACTTCCACTCCAGAATGGGTAACTGCTACAAAAGCCCCACTGGTCGCTGATGCTCTGCTTTCACCTGCTGACAAGTAGAACATCTCATGACAAAGCCAGCAACACCATTCTTAATACATGGCCACCAGTACTGGCGATGAAGATCCTGATACATCTTGGGGACACCAGGATGAACTGCCCAAACTGAGGAATGAAAATCCTGCATCAGCTCCTCGCGTATGTCTGCTGGCACCCATACGTGTCCCTGGAAATGCAAGATCTCATCCTTGCCCACTATCCATCCAGGAAGAGGGTCCTCTCCTAACACACTCTCCCGCAGGACTATGCCTTTGGAGTCTGATAGTTGCATCATCCATACCTGATCATGTAGTGTAGAGGTAACAGCTACAAAAGATAGGAGGGTCTTTCCCGGCTTGTCGTGCACCTCCAGATGCATCTTAGAGAATAGAGCCATAAGCTTCCACTCACTACTGGCCTTCTGAACTTCCTGAATCATATTTCTCTAGCTCAATGAATTTTCCACTACGTTACCCTTTCCCGGTATATAGGCAAGCTAAAAATCAAAAGACTGAAGATACTTGACCCACCTGCGCTGCCTCATATTCAGATCATGCTGAGTGAAGATATACTTGAGAATCTTGTGGTCAATCAAGACAACAAAGTTCTCTCCTAGATGATAGTGTCTCCAATAGTGTAAGACATGAACAACAGCTGCTAACTCCATATCATGTGTTGGGTAGTTCCTCTCATGTGGCCTCAACTGCCGAGACCCGTACTTAACGACTCCATCTCCCTGCATAAGCACAACTCCTATCCCGATACCTGAAGCATCACAATAGACTGTATAGATCTTTCCTGGCTCTGGCAAGACAAGTATCGACGCCGAAATCAACCTTCCCTTCAACTCTTGAAAGGCTGACTCACAAGAATATGACCATAAGAACTTCTCCCCCTTCTTGGTCAGACCTGTCAAAGGTGATGCTAGGCGTGAAAAGTTCTGAATGAAGCATCAGTAGTATCCATCCAGCCTTATAAAACAATCATACCTCAAAAATGTTCATCAGCTGCTCCGAATTGACTACACCTCTCACTTTATCTGGGTCCACAGATACTTCTACCTATGAGATGACGTGACCCAAGAAGTGAATCTGTTCCATCCAAAAGTGGCACTTCAAAAGTTTAGCATAAATTCGATGCTCTCTCAGTGTACTCAGAATGATCTCAAGATGTGTGGCATGGTCATGTAGAGTGTGAGAGTAAACCAAGATATTGTCCATGAATAACACGACAAAGGAGTCCAAGTAAGGATGGAACACTCAGTTCATCAGTGCCATGGAAACTGCAGGCTCATTCATGAGACAGAACGGCATGACTGTATACTCGTATAGACCATACCTACTCCTAAAGGCTGTCATAGGTATATCTGATGGCCTAACACGCAACTGATGATAATCAGATCTCAAGTCGATCTTCGAGAACACCCTGGCTCCTTGAAGCTGATTAAAGAGGTCATAGATCCTCATCAAGGGATATCAGTTCTTGACCATCAACTGGTTCAGCTTCAGATAATCCACACCAAACCGAAGGTTACCATCTGCCTTCTTCTCAAACAGGACATGCGATCCCCAAGGAGAAGTACTGGGTTGGATGAAACCCTTTGACTGCAACTCCTCCAATTTCTTCGTGATCTCTTGCAACTCGGGTGTAGCCAACCTATAAGGGGGAATTGACACTGGTGCTGCTCCTGGCACGAGCTCAATAAAAAATTCTACATCACGCTCCAGAGGAAAACCTGAAAAGTACTCTGAAAAGATGTCCCTGAAATGATCCACCACTAGAGGAAAGTCCAACTGCGAGTTCCACTGGTCATCCAGATAAATAATAGAAATCTGGGTCGTCACCCTTCCTAGCCCATGATGCTCGAGTCCTACTCGACTCGCCTGAACATCCCATTCACCTCTATGAAGAAAAGATTCACCCTCTGGTGAAACAAAACTCACTCTGTGGTGATAATAGTCAACGACCGTCTGGAAGGGAACCAACCAATTCATCCTGAGAATGACATCATAGCCTGTCATCCCTAGGACATAGAGATCCCATAAGAAACGACACCCTGCAACCTCGAGGGGGGACTCTCTACACTGATGTACACTAGATTTCATTGTCCCCAAAGGTGTGTCTAGTGTCAACGAGTCAGCAGAAGAAAAGATTCAGAGCCCAAGGCTCTCTCCATGATAGCAATAGAGATAAAGATATGTGTAGCACCAGTATCGAAAAGGGATGAATATAAAACTGAGGCTACTAAAATCGTACCTCGAACTGTAGAAGGGTCGGGATCCTGCTCCTAATAGGTCTGCTCCGCGGCGAAAGACTGGCCTGCACCGTAGCCATGTGCCCCTTGCTGACCACTCTGGGATGAACCTCCCTGCTAGTGCTAAGGTAATAGTGGCTGACCGCTGCAGCCTCGACCTCCACCTCGGTCCGAATGGCCAGAAGAACTCCAGTTCCCTGACTAGTGCGAAACTTGTGGTGCGTCTCCTAAATGAGGATTCATGGAAGAACCCCAGTCACTAGCTGCTGGTGAGAAAACCTGGCATAAATGCTGAAGGTGACCCATATAGCCACAAGATCGGCACTCCACGGGGTCTCTCTAGCACTGCAGCCTCATGTGCCCTGACTGGCCACATTGGTAGCATATCACCTGGATGTCTGACGATGCATCTCGCTTCCTCAGATCACCATGTGTAGACTCTCTACGGTGCTTATTGCTGTCATCTGGAGGAAAACTAGCTCTGGAAGTAGAACCGCCCTATCTCGCCACTCTAGTGTCTCTCAGATTGCGCTCCGCAATTAGCGCCTGGTTGACGATGGAAGTGATGGAAGTCAACTGGAATAGATTCACCTGCGAGCGGATCTCCCGCCTGAGACCATCCTCAAACTTCCTTGCTAAGAACACCCCACTCACATCCCAGAGGAGTGTGAAACACTGTAGCTCAGTGAAAAGGGTGGAATACTACATGACAGAAAGAGTACCCTGCTCTAAGCTCATGAACTCCTGGGCTCGATCGACCCTCAGGGTATCTGAGTAGAAGTAGTCATAGAACACGCACTGGAACTCCTCCCAAGCCATAACCTACTGATGACCCACCTATGAGATCACGGCCCACCACCTCTTTGTGGAGTCTCGGAGCATGTAGGTAGCGAGCTTGACCCGCCTCTCTGGAGGTGTCTCCAGATACTTGAAGATAGTCAACATGGCTTCCAACCATGACTCTGCAGCCTGAGTTCCTCCTTCCCCCGAGAACGTGGGAGGATGGTACTGCTGAGAAACCCGCATCAAGTATACCATAGTAGAGGCAGGAGGTGGTGCTCCCTTAAAGGTCTTCATCATCCTCATAAAACCTTCCCGGAACTACACACCAGTGCCTGCAACTGTTATGAGAGCTGGTGCCAAGGATGGACCGACTAGAGGACCGGCAGGAAGTCCTTGATCAGCCATATCTGGCATCTGATCACTTCCTGACGACAGATGTACAATTGGAGGATGTCTCGAAGGCATAGCTCTGAAAGATCAAAAGTACACCTTAGATCAGAAAAACAAGGACAGAGAACACAAGAGTATAAAACGGGAACAGGGGAAGAAAAAACACACAAGTTTACAAAACACGACTACACGACATGTATAAAAACTACACGGTGTGTATAAAAACTACAGAGCGTGTCTTCTTAATCCACTGACATGGGTGTGTACTCCTGCACTACAAGTCATGTAACACCTCAAAATACACAGCGTGTTGACCCAATAGACGACGTGTACTTGAAAACTATTCCCCTGCCTGAGTCTCTTTACACGGCTAACCCACACGGTCTGACTTAACCCGAGACTACACGGTGTGTTCTAAACAAACACGGCATGTACTAGACAACCCTTCGGTGGCATTTGTTTTAAATCACACGGCCTTCTACATGGTTGAACCTTACACGGCGTGTTCCAAATAGACGCAGCGTGTATAGGGGAAGGTGACATCGTCCCGTGTTGTTCGTGACACGGTCGGGTACCTGAACAAGACTACACAGCGTGTTCTGAAAAAAACAAGGCATGTCAAAGAGAAGGTAATGCCGACCCGTGTTGTTCATGAGATGGATGGTTACCAGGACAGGACTACACGTCATGTTCCTTTACAACACGATATGTTCTACTCGAGCTTCCCCGACTCGTGTTGTTAGTGACACGGCCGGGTGCACGGATCTGAACTACAAGGCGTGTACCTACCGTACACAGCGTGTTCCTGAATTTATTTCTACAACTGCATGTCCCTACTCACACGGTCAGTGACACGGTCTAAAAACTACACGGAGTGTAGTCAAAAAGTACACGTCGTGTATTCTGGGTTTTTCTGGGCAGTAGCTCAGAAACTACACAGAAGCCCAGAAAACACAGAAAACAAGTCAAGGAGGTGCAAATTTCCGATTTTTGAGGGCCCATACTCCCTGAAAATCATATCTTGGCATCTTCTACAGTCATGAACAAGAGAAAAAAGAATCACTATCCACCAATTTCCTATTCGAGAGGGCCCATAACACCTCAAGAATCAAAATTTGGCGTTCAATTAAGCAAAGTATGAAACAAACAATCCTCTAACAAGGAAGCAGAGATTCTATCAAGCGTCTATCACAACATCATGCATAATCTACACAAAGTCTATCACAACATCATGCAATTTCTAATTCACCCTATATGGCATGGAAAAAATGCATGGCATGTGATTTCTACAAGTTCCTATATGATGCATGAGATGGAATACCCTCATCTCATCAGGTTGCGACAGAAATAGAACTACAATCCTCAAGAAAATAACGACACAAAGCATGTGAATCCCTCTAGGTGAAATCATATCAACCGTAAAATCTCTAATCCATCAAACTGCAATTAATGAGGTAGTATGGATTATCCCTATACACGGGTTAGCTACTCCCGAGCACAGCTTAATACAAAGTACCGAATCCATCCTATCCCTGGCTAAAGTCTCCAAACAGTAAGGAAAGAGAAAAAAACTCCTTTGATACCACTTTGTAACAACCTGAATATAGATCCCCTCCACAGGTGCCCCATACCTGGTTCACCACATGACCTCAAGCGCATTTCCCCAAATGCCAGAGGCTGCCGACTGGCAGTGAGTGCCTTGGTAAGTTATTGGGGAAACTATGCCCTCCTTTGGTAAGGTATAAAAGGTAAGGAATACACAGTCAATAGAGGAAGCGGTAACAACATACATAATTGTAACCAAATAGTATAAGAGTAAATATATAGAAATGATGATAATGATGCAGCAGGTGAAAGTATCTATGGAAAACAGCAAACACAACAAAATGTTTAAATACAACTAAACACAAAGTACTAAAGAAACAACCACTCCAGAAGCATTGTAAGTCGTAGCTCATCCCATGCTCTCCAAATCCACAAAAATTCAACCTACAAGTACTAGCAACCCTCTATGAGGCACACACAGTCTCACCCCTATAGTTCAGCTAAGAGTATACTTTTTTAGGAAGCACTCACCGTCAATTCCCCCTATATTCTCGTATTGTTCTAAAGGCTCTCGGGGGAAGCACTCAACGTCACATTCCCCCTGTGTCCTGGATCGAGAAACTACAGACTCTCTGGAGAAGAGGTCATCATCAATTCCCCATGTGGTCTTGCATTGTATTAAAAGACACTCTAGAGAATCCCTTACGTCCATTCTCCCTATGGCCTACTACACTAGGTTCTCAAAGTCCTGTGTGAAATTAACATGATCAGCATGCGTGTATCTCCCAAGTAAACCTCAAAAACTACTTGGCTATCATTCATAAGGAACAACATCATAATAGTATAACAGTTCCACTATCCTACCACTAGGCATGGAAACTGGCAATGCCTAATAAGAAAAACAAGCAAGGAAAAGCACCTGAACACAGTATAACATATCAAAAATTTACAAGAATTTACCTCTACTCAAGCAATCAAGCATAGCAGGCAAAAACAGGGTCAAAACAGGAAACACACAATACCCCATTTAAGGGTATTGGTGGAATTTTCACAAAATACTCAAAGAGTTTCTACAGAAAGGCAAAAACCACCTACATTGATTCTAGGGGATCGATATACGTGAACAGCGACGACAGATTCACCTTAGAACATCGTAGATCTGAGAAAATGTCAGAAACCCATAAACCATGATAACAAAAGAAAGAGGAGGATTTTGAAAACAAGGCTCAAGATGAAGGGAGAACCCACCGCTATGATTCCAACGCACTCAATGGTGCTCGAATCGAAGAACAGACTGAAAGGCAGGGGTTCGTCGAAGATTCGCGGATCCATGGCACTCTCAGATGAAAGGAACCTAGAAGAAGAAGTTTCTATTCGTCAGGCACAACCCTGGTTCATTTAATGAAAAAGAAAGAAAGTACATGATGTGTACTAGGTCTTTTCGTCCTCCGCCAAAATTGGCCTCCATGCCACCCCTACACACCGTGTGTGTGGCCTGGACACGACCACTACATGGCTTCGAGCGGAAAAAGAGTACACGACGTGTACTCATAAAGTACATGGCGTGTACTTCAATAATTTCCAAAAAGTTTATTTTTCTCAAAAACTCCAGAAAAAGGAAAGGTGTACCTGAAATGAAGATCCAGGTTCTTACTGATAATGTGAACTTTCTTTGTAAGACGATCCACAATGACCCATATAGCATTATTTCATCTATATGTCCTTGGAAGTCCAGTGACAAAGTCCATAGTAATGTTATCCCACTTACATGTTGTTAGGGGCATTGGTTTCATCATCCCCTTAGACTTTTGTCTCTCAGCCTTCATTTTATGACATACTAGACACTTTGATGTATACTCAGCAATCTCCCGTTTTATATTGTCCCACCAAAATTTTTCTCAGAGATCATGATACATCTTTTGCTCCCTAGGTGGATAGAGAAGGTCGAGCTATGTGAATCATTCAAAAGATTCTTCTTTATATCTGGATCAGATGGTACACATAATTGCATCCCAAATCTTACAAGTCCTTCTTCATCAACATTGAAATCAGAGGATTTTCCATTTCTTATAGCTTCCACTCTTTTATGAATTACTACATCTTCTCTTTGAGAATCCTTTATTATCTACAAGAGGTATGGTTGAAAAATCATTTGAGAAAAGATTGATGATGTTCCTCCCTTTATTATTCCAATATACATCCTTTTCAAATCTATGAAGATAAGATCATTTTCAATTCTCATCATTGTTAAAGATACAGGATCCTTTCTACATAGAGAATCTACCACATTGTTTTCATTTTTTGGATGGTAGTGGATTGAGCAGTCATAATCTATGATGAGCCCTATCCATATTCACTAGTGCATATTATTCTCTTTCTGTGTGAATATATATTTGAGACTCTTGTGGTTAGTATATATCTCACATTTCTTTTCATAGAGATAATGATACCAAATATTTCATGGCAATGATCACAACCTCTAACTCCAAATCATGTGTTGGATAGTTTCGCTCAAGGATTTTCAACTGCCTTGAGGTATAGGCTATCACATTATCATTTTTCATCAGCACAAAGCTTAAGCCTTTCTTAGAAGCATCACTATACACCACAAATATTTCACCACTTGTAGTTAGTGTGAGTACTGGTGTAGTGATAAGACTCTCTTTTAACTAATTGAAACAATCTTCACATTCTTGTGTCTAGACAAACTTTACTCCCTTCCATGTCAGCATGGTCATTGGGTTTGACAATCAGGAAAAGTTCTTCCCAAATCACTGATAGTACCCAGCAAGACCCAAAAATTTGTGGATCTCCATTTCAAAAGGTTTCATGGGACACTCTTCAATTTCCTTCGTCTTTGTAGGGTACACAGATTTCCTTTTGTTGGTGATATCATGCCCCAAGAATGATACTTCCTCCATCTAGAACTCACATTTACTATATGTTGTAGACAACTTCTCCCTTCACAAATTTTGTAACATAGTTTCCAAATGCTCCTCATGTTCCTCTTTACTCTTGGAATATATCAGAATATCATCAATAAAGACTACCAAAAATTTGTCGTGGTAATCTCAAAAGACATTATTAATTAAATCCATGAAAATTTTCGGAGCATTAGTGAGTCTGAAGGGCATCACTATGAACACATAGTGTCCATACCTCATTTGAAAGGTAGTCTTGGTAATATTTTCCTTCCTCACCTTTAATTGGTGATATCCCGACAGAAGTTCTACCTTAGAGAAATAACTGACCCCAAGAATATGATCAAACAAGTCATCTATCCATGTAAGGGGAAACATGTTCCCTATCGTGATTTTATTGAGCTCAGTATAATCAATGAAGAGGTGCATTGATCCATCCTTCTTCTGGATGAAGAGGACCGGAACACCCCATGGTTAAGCACTGAGGTGTATAAACCCTTTTCCAGATTATCCTATAGCTGTTTCTTCAGCTCCTCAAGATCTGTAACAGCCATTCTATATGGAGTCTTGGATATTGGAAATGCCCCAGGTATATGATCAATTGATAATTCAACATCTCTTCTAGGTGGAAAACCAGACAATTCCTCTGTAAACACTTTAGGGAATTCTGTTATAATAGGAATGTCTTCAAGGATGGTTTCCTCCTTAGACTAAATCATTTGAGCCAGATACGTGTGATCATTGGGTAGTAATATCCATGCTTGAGATGATGGAGATAATGAAGATTCATCTTCCTCCTTGCACTTGTATAGAATTAGGGGTTGATTCTCCACATGGAGAGTGATTTCTCTCTCATGGAAATTTATGCTGGCTCTATATAAGGAAAGCCAATACATTCCAAGAATTGCAACAAATTCCATCAGAGGGAGTATGATGAGGTTCTCCAGGTAATTCAATCCACATATTATTACTGGGGAAGAGTTATATTCCTGGGATTTAATGATTTCCCCATTTTTTGTACTCACCAACATATTTACTTCCATGATTTGTGGAGGTGTTGGGATTTTTCTACTAAACATTCATGAAATATAAGAATGTGTAGAACCTGAATCAAAAATTACATTCTCTATTATTGAATGAATAATTAGTGTACCTGTCACCACTTTGATGGCGAGGTTCACTTCAGAACTAGTGATGGAAAAGATCACCCTTTCTTCCTTAGAGGTTGTGGGTTGCCTTCGAAAACCTTGGCTTAGGGAACTGATTTGCAAGATTCCCTGGTTCATTTTAGTTTCACCAATAAACAATGTGTTGAGGTTCGAACGGATAGCTCCTTTTCTCTGTTTAAACCACGGGTTTTTCTTGTCAGTAGTTTACATCTAGGTTTCCTTTCTTCCACACCAAAAGTATTTCCTTGTCCCCATCAAGAAATTATCGGGGTGCTTCATTCCTCACCTTTGGAAAGTGGGGTGTTGGATCTTCTTAGCACCATTGGGTTTATCAATCGGACTTCCAGCATTGAAGTACACCTTATGATTCTTATCCGAATGATACCCCTGAGATTCTATGATCTCCATTTTGATCTTGAGGGCACATCAAACAATTTCCTCATATTGTCGAAGTCATGGATTGCAAGTTCTTTCTGTAGGCGAAGTTTTATCCCACAAAAGACACAGTCAACCTTGCATTCAGGGGTAACGACAAAGCCGGAGGTTTATCATGCAAGCCTTGTGAAGTTTTCCTCATACGATCTGATGGATTATTCGTCTTTTTTCTTGAGGGAAAGGAAGTCCCTTTCCATATTTTTTCGGAGGGTTCACAGAAAATATTTATCGAAAAACATCTTTCATAAATCCTTTCATTCCAATGCCTCGATCTCCTCCTAGGCTTCATATTTTTATCAATGTCCACCATTGATCGACATCACCTTCTATACAATAAGCCACCAGAAGAAGATTCTCTTTTTCATAACATTGAAGGATAGAGAAGATCTTTTCAATGGATTTGATCCATTTTTCGATGATTGAGGGATCAGATGATCCATTAAAAGTTGGAGGCCTTTGTATCATAAAGCTCTCGATAATGACTTGTTCTTTTTTTGGGGGGGTTGAACATTCCTCTTGACCCATGAATCTATTAAAATATTGAGTTAACTGAGTGAGAAGCGTGAAAGAGTTCACAATTCCATCTCACATTGGATTGTGCATCTCATTAGCATGGTCATCACATTGATCTTCACATCGTTTGTTAGCTCGAGTCCTCATATTACTTGCCATTGGCTGGAATAAAAGGAAAGTTAGGGGTAACACATAAAGGGTGATCCAAGGACAAAATTGATGACTTATAAATAAATTTTATTTCCTTAACTTAAGAATCCATAGGCTTCAATCTATGCTATTCATGATCTACTTTCTATCATATATTTTTAGGGTCATTTTTTTAGTTCCCTTAATAAGGGTTCATACTAAGCATGTGAATATACCAAAACATATACCCCAGGAGTGTCGTAACCAAGAGTGCAGCAAGACCCGTTGTTGTGCACCAGTTCACGTTCGAGTCTAGCTCCAAGCGGTGTTTTCAGGTTTTACTCTTATGATACATCTGTGCCAGAGCCACCTCTACCTGCTCGTATCCATATAGGGATGTATTTGCTTGATAAAACACTTGATCAATACTCACAAATACATAGGTATGTTTTTTATTATAATTATTATTTTCCCTAATTCTTAACTAGTATTTTCCAATCCTAATCCCAAAAATAACTAAAACTATCCTTTTATACCAACTATGATGACCCTGTTTTTTTATTACACAATTAAACATAATTAATTACATAAAAATCCCTTGATAAAACATAGAAGATAAAGAGGTATAGTGTATTTGGGGAATAATAAAATTACTTAATAGCTTATAACATAAAACACAAAACATATTTATTGAAAAATTCCTTTTCATGAACACTACATTCCCTCGAACTTAGCATTGCATGGGATAACCTGAGGACATGTATAAGAAATGGTTGAGCTATAAAGCTCAGTAAGGGAATAAAAATGGAGTAACATGAGGAAAACAATACATGTTAGACAATAAGAATATCAATAGAGCACAAGATAATCATAAACATAAATGAACGATAAAGCTTGATAATCATAACATGAAAATGTGGCAACAACACTAAACATGGAATTAGCATGAGCAAAAGCCCATTGCACATGGAGCACGAGTAAACCCTCATTGCACATGAAGCATGAGTAGAACCTCATTGAAATTTAATTATGATGAGTAAAAACCCATTTACCATGGAGAATTATGATACTATACTTTATCCAATGCATTGGATCACTATCAGGGCGCACCCTTCTTAAACATTTCACTTCATGCATAAGTGTGGCACATGGATTATAAAACATTGAATCATTCAACATAATCAATTAATACATGATAAAAGAATGTGGAATAAATACTTGAGACTCTTTAAATAATAATAAAATGTGCATAAAGGTGAATACCCTTGATAGAGAAATGATTATGGTATTCACTACATAATGACTTTGGCTTGCAAAAACGCGGTGCAATTTCTGCAGCATAACGGTGTGACATAAGAACTCATAAAAATGGTCGATGAAAGAGAAAGGGTTGTTTCATCATATTTACATGACATGGACAGTATGGGGGTCATTTAGATACATATCCCGATAAATTTAATGTAATTTAGATTCATGGTACAAAATAATTGCTTGAATGTAAATTAGGAGAGAGAAATTCCTTACGGAATTTTGGCATAGTAACGGGTGTACTTGGGAGGAATTTAATGAGAGAGAAAGGGGTATCCAATCATTAAAACATAAAGAGGGAAGTATGGGGGAGGTGTGCAACCATACCCCAACATTTAAAATTGAAATTAAAAGGGCATAACAACTATAAGAATATTGGGAAAAAATGAGAAAGGAAGAAAACCCCTTACATGGAAGTGTGCTTCCAAAGGATTGAGAGAGGCTTCAGATAAGCTTATTGGGATCTTGGGGTTCCTTGGGAGGATTATAGAAAGATGAGGGAATATATGGGACGAAATCCAAAGGCTTTTAGTGAGGAGAAAGTGGGATATTTGATGGGTTTATATAGGAAAGGAGAGGGAATTGTTTATTATTTAGGTTTGGGACACCTCAGATTAAACTAATCAAAACCATAAACCAGCCCATGGTTGTTGCCCATGGTTTTTTCCATAGGGGATTGGAAAAAAATATTTTATAAGTAAAAATTCCGAACTTCTTAAAATAATAGGGTTTCTTATGTGAAGGTGAGTCACACTCCCAAGGAAAACAATTTTAAAAGACAAAATGTTTAATAAGTTTCAAGGGTCCACTAAAGCTTTTTAAAATAAATAAAACATACCCAAAATCACATTATTTTAATGGTAAAACATATATTGGCAGAACATAAAGTTTATATCATTTTATTACATCACTATTTGGTCATTATGATGTCATAAATCACATTATATATTTAAACGGAATTTAATTTTTCCCAAAAATTTGACTATCTTAGAAAATTATGAAAAATTCAACATTGGATAATTTCGACATCCTAATTATAGAAATAATATTCATTTTATCGAAATAATTTTCTAAATATGTTAATTTTCACTTTTAAAATAAAAACCAACTTTTATCCAAAATTAATGGGTATTGACAAAAATGGCTGTCAAACATTAATAAATATTGAAATTGCATTCATAAAATCCTATGATCATTTATATTTAATAAAAATTAATTTAATAATAATAATATTTTATTAAAATATTATTTAATTCAAAAATCCATTAATTCATCAGAATATTTTTTTAGTTGAATATTAATTAAAAATAATATTCAGGCTTTAAAAACTATTTACAAAGTAATAATAATAAAATGAAAGTATATTCATTATTATATATAAAAATAATGTACATAACCATAGTACTAGGGTCTTGTTACATAACCCATTAAAACACACGCATAAGACCAAAGGGTGAGGTGTGGGATGGTGAGAGACTCTTGGGGTGGATCGGATAACATCGCTCGGGTGGTTATCTCTATAAACTTGCACTTCTCTCATAGGCGGTTCCGCTCAAGCTTAAAGTGTTCAAGCTCAGTTTGAGCTTGGTCAAGAGAGAAACCCAATGATTCCACCTCCTTTCTAAGATCTAACAAATCGGCTTCATGTGGGGCAAGTCTACTGGATGAGGTCATCACTTCCTTTTCCTGAGTAAATTGGATTTGTTAAATCCCATATTTATACTAATCAAGTGATCACTGTTCAACGTCTACAATAGCAAAAATAACAATTATTAATGGTATTTTAAAATAAAAAAACATAAAACAAAAGAAGTGCATATGTTGTATAACCATTTCACATATTAAGACATTTAATTAGATCAAGAGCGATTTTGGTTAACAAAAATTTGGGTTGTTACACAAACAACCTAAGTCCTACAAATATAAGGTCTACTCAGGTATCCCAGTGGAATAATGGCCTGAGTAGGCAATGATATAAAAATATTAGTTGGTAAGAACCCATAGTGTCTAGCCTAATCTAGTGCATTAATTGTGTATGAAATTATATAAATAAATAAGTACAATTCATAAATAAACAGTTGTTACATTATCATTTATTCATTATATGACAACATTAACATTAGAGTTCCTGATGACACAAATACCTCATGCCAGATTCCCCTAATTCTAGATCCCAATGTTTTTATATGTAATATAATATCTTAATACAGGATTCGTCTTGCACTGTCTTTGATCCATATTACACCTTAAATTCATATTTCGTAACCACGTCCACTTGGAACCACAGTCCAATGATGATATTTTGGGTATAGAACACCATGTCAAATACCACATTTATCAATCATACATATTTATAATTGGCATAGAATGTCATTTCCATCACCCCCAATTCTCAATCATGCATATACATCATGTGAATAGAACATCAATTCTATCCCCCAATTCCCAATCATGTGAATATATCACTGGTGTAGATCTCCATGTATAACACCTCAATTATCACCCATAAAAATAGATATATCATTGGTGTAGAACTACCTTTCTAGAACCTCATTTATCGACTATTCATATGCATCATTGGTGTAGATATCTATCTCTAACACTAAAAATTGAAACCATTTATTTATATCATTATTTTATGGGATTTGATCATCAAGACTAATATCCCATTTCACACCCATTATTAAACAACAGTAATACTCTTATCACAGCTTACCACCACAATATCCATTAATTAATTAACCCAAGTCCTTTATTTAATTAAAAAATTATTTAACAACATCAATTTACATTAATCAATTCAAAAATAAATAATCCATTTCTCAATTTCAATATTAATCAATTTATCCACCAAATAATTATTCTTAATTAAAATTCCAAATATTAATAATTGAATAAATAATTAAATATCTCAAATTTCCAAATCAATACATTAATAATTAATTAACCAAATAATTATCCTAATTCCACATTTAATTTCTTAATCCAACATCTTTATTCCATCATAATTAATTCACACGCGTACTTATCAAATCACAAATTCCAAAATCTCATAATTAATTCTCTAATTAATTCTCTCATTCAAAAATCCAAAATATCACAATTTCAAAACTATAAAAAATAATTAATTTACCACATTAATCAACTAAATTACTTAATTATATTTCTAAATAAGTATATAAATTCTACAAATTTCATATAAATAATAAATATCATGACTATGGAATTTTAATTTTAGACCACTTACATTAGAAAAACCATTGAATCATTTGAATGAAGGCCATATGATAAAAATGACCGTTCCTAATGAGATATCAAATAAAATAATAAAACCAATGAAAGGGAAAACAAGAATAATAGTATAATCATAAAATTTTAGCTTAGAATATAGAACACCTTCATTGAAGGTGTTTTTTATATAAACCACACATTGTTTATCAAAAAAATCATTTATAATTTTTAAGAATTTAATTCAATGTTTGAGGTTTAATTTATCAATAGAAAACATCATTAAACTAATTTAAAGAATTAATTGAGTTATTATTTAATTTAAAGGGGTAAAGTATAGGGATCCTAACTCAAAAGTTAGAAATGTCAATCACTTTGGAACTTGAAGACTTTGAAGAATATATGTCCAAACTTTCACATACATACATTATAATATATATATATATCCCTTAATCCAATGCACATATTCCCCTATACATGAGTGAATATATCATTAAAGATATATATATACCTTCATATATTAGTGCTAGCCATCATGGAGTCTTCAAATGCACTATGAACAAATACTGGAGTCCCTAAATAACTGAGGGTTTTAAAATAATTTGAGAAAAAACAAATAAAAAGTGTACAAGATACCCAAAGAGATGATGGAAAGATAAAATATACAAATCCACTTCACCATGTGTGATAGATGTTGGAAAACAAAAGAATAGGTTTAGAGAAGCCTCTCTGATTCCCTAAAACTGGATGAAAACAAAAAAAACCATATTCCTAGAGTTTTAACCAAATGGAACATAGTGATAGGGAGAAGAAGTAACTACAACCAAAGGAGGATAGAGTAGTATAAGAGTTTGACTCATAAAATCAATAAATATTTGAGAAAGATTTGTGTAAAATCAATGGATAGATATGGAGCTGGGGCTGGTGAGAGCATGTGTCCAGGGTGGGTCCATGGGGATAAGGGTCACAATCTAGGTGGGTAGAAAAGGGGTAGTAGGTTTTAATTTATTTTTATTTTTATTAAATTGAATAATTTGTTAAAAATAAACATCCCACATGGTTTTGGTTTCATGGTTCAAAAAACCATGTGACAACCATTCATCACCCCTACCTCACAAAACCACATCACACGATTTATTGATGAGGGTTGTGTGGTTTTAGAAAAACTGTGCACCATCTACAGATCCTTAAAATTTTGAAATTCCAACCATGCACACCTGAAACTCAGTGAGACCACTAAAAGGCATATCATGCCTTCACCCAAGCCGAAAACAATGTGTCTATGTTTTTAAAGTCTTAGAAATATGTTCGGAATATCATTCTAAAAAATGTCTCATCCAATAAACATTGAAATTCTAAATTCCTTTTCATTTTCCTCTAGTTCAGTAACATGACACTCTAAAATTTCACATATGTATGAAATACATATTTTTTATGATTAAATATTATTCCATTATTCATGATCAAATAAATTTTATAAATTGGGAATGTTATTGAAAAATTATTATCATGTTTTAATACCCTTAATCTAATGTTATGTTGAATTATAATCCTTTATTGATATATCCTTTATTTTCCTTTATTGGATATTTGAGACCGCCCTTCTTAATGTTTCAATTTTCCTATGTTATAAGGAATGTTTTATATTAGTGTATGTATAAGTATGGTACTATATAAGAAGTAATTTGAGGGATATATAGATGATATTTGATGAAATAAGTAAATTATGTATGTAGTATCCAATAACAATAAACTATTATATATTTGGGGAATGTATTACTATTTATTATTTTAAATATTTATCTAAAACAACGTAATATTTGTGTATCTAAATATGGGGTCACTTCAACATGTTAGGTGTCTAGAGCCATATACTTGAAAAAAAAATCATAGCCACTATTCTTATTACTTCTCATAACCCCGAATAAAATCATGTAATTATATATGAATAACGATAATCAAGAATTTGTTTTTTTAATACCAAAAAACCCATGAATGAGCTTTCATTATATTTGATCATGGAACATTATTATGATAAAGGAATAAAGATTTTATTCCTTATTAAGAACACTCAAAAGGATGATAAAATCTAAAAATGTTTAAATTGTTTTTTACGAGATAAAATATTAGTAATAATAATTTTAACTATGAACAAACCCCATTATAAAAAATAAACAAAGGAAAATTCTCAAGAAAAATTTCAAGTTGAACATGGATGCTTTGTCCCTATGTAAAAATATTTAATGAAAATAGATATTTATCCAATAATCATGTTCACGTTTTCAAAGTAAAAAATTATCTAAACCAATCATTAATTATTTATATGATTAGAAAGTAATAAAAATTAATATCGCAATCGAATAAACTTTAAACAATTATCATTTATATGTCACAATAACTACTTAAATAATTGGATACCATCAACTAGAATGCTTTAAAAAATAAATTTGTCTTTGTGTTGCATCAAAATTAATTGTTTATAAATTGAAATATTATTCATTTTAAGTATTTTTTTAAATTTATCTTGTTTTTCTCTGATGAATCTCTTTATAAAATAAGGGAATTTGAATAATGATGATATGTAGAATAAATCAAAAAAATATCTAACATGATAGTGATATATTATAACATTAGTCATTACTACATGATATGCATTTTTTTCCAATAACACAATGAAGAATTTATATAACACAATGAATCATTCTTCATTGGTTCTATTAAGAGATAATAATCTTATAATAGTTCCATTGTTCAAAAATATGAAGAGATAATGGGAGTAATGATTTTTGAATGGGGAGAGAATTAATTAGAGGGGTGAATTATTCCCCTTCATGTTCTCTCACTAAGAACTTCTATAGAAACAATTTACAGCCAATTATAAATAAATTAATTAAATTCCCAAAAATATTTGATACAACCATTAAATATTATTCTTTAAAAAGAGTATATAAAACCATTTCAACACCATCATGAAATGTCAATTCTCTTTCACTAGAAACAAATAAAAATAACTATTTAATTTTTGTTGTCTAAATTATTAATTGAATTAAATAATTCTAAGACACATCCCAACATTTGAATCCTCAAATTGATGGTTATATTTCTTAAATTAGATAATTTATGTCATATCAAACCCCTTTCTCTCTCATTTTTATTGATTACAAAAAAATTGTATGTTTCAAACCATTTTTTAAGGGTATCTAAATAATTATATTTGTAAATAAAGAAAGGGAGTTTTCAAATTGAACCATGGGATCAAGCAGAAATATGAGGACCATTGTGGGGACACATTCTAGATGAAATAACTAACCATCTAGTATAACTGTTCAAAATCACATACACCTTTCATGATCAACAAGTTCAGTGTTGGCCTTCTACAAACCACCTAGTGAGGATGGAAGTAGCACCCAGATCTTTCCTAGGACACTAGATAACCAATAATATCCCACAAGCATGTCAATGGGACCCTAAAAGCGTAGGTGAGGGCTAGATATCCCACTAACTGGTTAGTGAAGAATAATGGTTGGCCAATTTAGATTTTTTCAAAAATATAACATATCCATTAACTCTTTTCTACTACAAATTCTCTCACCTCATAATAGATATATTGATTTCCCCAACCCTCCGATAAAATTGTTGGACATATAGAGGTTATAAATATTCCCTCAAGAAGGTTTGGACACAAGTGGATGTAATTTTGATACGTTGTGTATGTTCACATGTACTCTATTTTTATTCCATTATTATACTCAATTTCTCACACATTTCTCTCCATCTCATTCTAAAAAAAATTTATTTTAATGTTCATATGAAAATATATAGTGCGTTGTAAAGGGTTTATTTTTGATAAATCACCTCTTTTAATTCTTCAACTATTGTGCTAACTACAACCAATGTGAAGGTTCCTTAGGTTTATAATATACCCAATAAAAAGTTGGTGTTGTAATGGGTCTATTTATTTCTCAATTAAGAATAATGTGTTTCCCTTTCTTTTTTATATTTTATATTGTTGAATATGAGGTATTAATCCAAAAAAATCAAGCCTCCTAAGAGGATATAAAGCCACTAAATTATTGATTTTTGGTTGAACACCCTTATCAAAGGGTTATGCCATTTTTTTATTATAATATTCCATGAAAATATCTATTTTGAACATTATATTTTTTATAATTCTTTTATTTAAACTTATTGATTTTTCCAATTTTTTTATCACTTCATTTATTTTTAATTTTTCCATCTCAATTCACCACTTATTTAAATCATACTCTCAGAAATAATTTGTATCAAAGGGATCCATAATTTCTAAACCATATCTTCATTCAATAAAAATCATATTGGATGGATAATACCCCTACCTCAATGGTACACCTTACATAAACTCAATTGGTCAACCCTTTTCCTTAAGATATCTATCTATAGTTATTTTAAAACATGAAGGTCTAATTATTTTATAAGTATATGATATTCTATTTAGAAAATAGTTATGCATGACTATAATTATAATAAGGAATCAAAGGAAAAAAATTGACTCATGATGATATTTACAACATTGAGTATGATGGAAATGACATTATTTATATTCGTTGTAGGATTGACCTAAAAAATTAAAATATAATTTCTATATGTAGAACTAGTCATGAAATTTTGAAATTACCTGAACTAATCAAGATTAGGAAACAATGATTGAATAATATATAAATATTAATAAATTATTATCATGAATCCAAATTAGTCTATATCTAAAACTTTTACATGTTTTATAAAAATATACAATGGTATAAAATATCTTTGTGATAACACTACTACAGAAGCACTTGAAAATAAAACACATAAGGTTTTGGTGAGTACATGGGAACCTATGGTAACAACAGTTAATGAAGTAATAGATGTCAATAATATTTTGTTTGAATAACTCAAAGGGTCTATCATGACCAACTATAATACTATGATAATGTAATATTAAAAAGAAGTCAAATAAGTGAAGAACAATAATAAATTTTCTATAAGTAAATTGCTGATGAATATTCTGATAGTGACAGAGATATTTATCAATGTTCCATGAAGATGAACATGTTATTTAAGAAAAAAAAACATAAATAAAATTATATAAAGCAGAAAAAAATTAATGTATCATATTTTAAATGATATTAATGGAAAAATTAAGGACATATCATGCTGGGGTGCCCAATTTTCAAAAAGATGATTAAAGAAAAGAGGAAACATTAAGAAGGGAATTAAAGTTTAAAAGTCGAGTGAAGTTGATAAATCCATGTAAAAACAAATTTAATGAAGATAAGAAAATATTTCATGTGTTATTAATATTAAAAAATTTGATTGATATTCATTATAATAGTATTAAGAAAGTTTTAATCAAAAAGAAAAACATTATTTCTTACAATTTTTTTCACATTTATTATACTTTTCAATTATTAGTTATATTTTAAAATAATAGAATTTAAATTTGAAACAAAAAAATGTATTTATAAATTAATTATTTAAAATTTAACTCATATTTAATTTCTGATAAATTGCTGAAAAGCTTTATTTTTTAATGAATAGTGAAAATACTTATTTTTATTGGAAACAATATGTTATTTTTAATTATCTACAATGTGAAATTATATTTTGGATTATTTTAAAACTTTAATTTCTTATTTTTTACATAAAAACCAATTATAATAATTTAAATAAACTTTATTATTGAGTTTCACGTAAAAACATTTCTGTAATTAAAATGAATTTTCCAAAAAAGCACTTTTCACCAAAATTTTTGTGTTTAATTTCAATAACAATTATGCCACTTCAAGAAATTGAATATTGAAAAATGGATCTCATATTAATAATTAGGTGGTAAAAAATATATGAATATTACTTGTTTATTTTAAGTCATTTGGAATAGTAAACATAGTAAATTTTTGATTTGGAAGTAAAGTTAAAATGGTTTAATTTGGAATTAAACTAATTTTATGAGGCTTCAAATTCACTCATAAATTTAAAATTATTTCATTTAATGATTCTTTTTCGTCTATAATCATAAAAACATATATAAATGAACTTTTATATTCATTTACCATTGATATTGGCCTTTATAATATTTAAGTGAATTATTAAGTCAACAGTGTCACTCTCATTATTTTGATAACTACAATATTTAAGGAGAGGGATAAAAATGACTTATGATGTATTCTAAATCCTTTTTATAAATATGAATGTTTTTTTATTATAATTTTTTAGTATTTAAATAATTGCATTTAGTGATTATACAAAAAATATTCGATGTTTGTGAAAGTAATATAAAAATTATATAAATGATTTTAAAAATTATAATAGTAAAATTTTAAGGCTGATTTGAAGTTTCCCAAAAATTTTAAATATAAAAATAATATATTATGAATTTTTAAATATATTATATTATAATGCCATTGTTTTTATGTTGTTTTCAAAGTCCAATTAATTGAATAGTTCCAAAATGAGAGTAATGATATTTTATAATAAACAATATATTATTAAATGATTTAAAATTCCTAAAAATCCTTTCATCAGTTGATTTAATTCAATATCATTGAAAATATAATACATGCCCCATTTATTTTTTAATTTACCTTTTAGAGTATTTTTCATGGCTGGTAATTATTAATAATAATTAGTATCACAATAATTATTAGATTGTTTAATATAGGTATTTAAATAAATAGATAATGGTAAATGGTTATCCTAAAAGTTTAGAAATTTTATTGTATAAATAAATTTTCAAATTTAAAAATCCAATATTCAAAATGTATCAATTTTTTATCTATTTTTTAATTATAAATAATTATGTTTAATTTAATACTTTAAGAAATTCTATGAGTGCCCGCCACTCACTTATAATTGGGAACCTCCTATCCTCGCACCCTCACACCTATTGATTACTATATACTAGTATAGAACACCCCATGTATATCTATAACATAACTTCTCATGTCTTAGAGGTCTTAGTATACCAAAACACCAAACTTAGAAGGTTTAACATGTTATCCAAAGAGGATATCTGAGATGAACAAAGAAGTCCTAAACTACTTATTTCATGTTTATTTATACATTGATATTTTTAAAATATTATTCAAAAATGATGATATAAAAAAATAATTTTATTAAATATATTAATATTTATTATTTTCCTCGAATAACATATATCTATATCCTCTTCCATTAAATATAAAATATAACTGTAATTTAGGCACATGATAGACTACAACCTCATGAACTGTTGTAAATAATTTTCTTTCACTTTCTCTTAGGGTTATTTAAAATAATGTATTGAATATATATATATGATATTCATGAAATATTTATCATTCATTAATGATTATATATTATCAAATTTCGTAAATTTCTATCCATTTAATAAAAATAACGTCGTTCGTGCATAAATGTAGATTACCACCTCCAGGAAGAGTTTTTGTTTATTTTTTATAAAAAAATCACATAGTTTCTATATATAATTTTAATTAAAAAATAATTTGATATTTATAATATATTTATAATTATTAAATTTTTAATTAGTGCTTACCTTCTTCCCATCATGTTCATTGGAAAGTGAAAATGTTATTTGTGAGTACGTACGACTTATCAACTTTATAATTGTAACATAGTTCATTTATCATGTATATATTTCAAGAATGGTTAAAAAATTATATTCTTGTAAATAAAAACAATATTTCTATTATTATTACTATGGATATGATTAAATTATAACATATTTGTCTGTTTCCAAATTAATAAAGTATTTTTGGACATTTGAACTGAATATCATCAAAGTGCCCGATATGAAATTAACTAATTAAGTAATTTAATATAACATGAAATTAAATAAAAATAAAGGAATTATAAAATTAAAAAAATTTTACTATTAAAATGAATAATAAAAATCATTCTACTATTTGGGGCAACAAAGAACGTATGTGACACGTCAGACTCAAGGTAGGGGACAATTTACATTAAAAACACATTTTAAATGTTTAGGTATTTATTTTTATAAATATGTTTCTGGAATGAACATGTTCATAAAATTATTTTTGAAGATGTATTCATATGTACATGAATTAATCATAATTTAAAAATTTTAATTTCTTAAAATAATTTTATAAAGGAATCATTTTATGTAATTTTTTTTTCTTTCTTCACAAATTAAAAATGTTATGTTCTATTTTAACATATATAGTGTCAATGGATTTTCCCACCTCCTCAACAATTATATGTGGTTTTCTTCCAAAAAAAGATTATATTATTCGTTAAAAGTTAATCCATCCTTCACTTTTTATGTGTATTTTATGTTTGGTAATTGTTTAAATAGGAAATTGTATTTTGATATCTAAAAGTGTTTTCCATATGTGTTTAAATTACCTTTTCAAGGGATTAATGAAAAAGTGGTGAAAAATTAATTTTTTATTACTGATATGATCGTTGGAAATTTTTTATAATGCATGTTTTCCCAATATATATCATGATGAAGGGTGTTCTAGATATAACTACTGTTGACCGGTGACCCCTATGTAGCTCATAATGACGGGTGAGACTGATATATCTCCCAAATTCATTTGCTAATGATTATTCTCTCTAGAGAATTATGATTGAATTTTATTATATATTATTTTCCTAATGTAATGGTTCTTATAAAGGATCTATAAATACTTATATGGAACATACACGACTCTTTAATTATTTATAATGAGTTTTCATGGAAGTCATTTGATTTCAAAACGTGAGATAAGGGTTTTTTTAATAGAAGGGTTATGCCCTTTCCGGGGTACATGTTATGTATTCATGAATTTTTTTTCATGATTTATGATTTTTTCTAATAACCATCTTGATTATGATTTTCCATTAATTTTTCATATATTGTGTTTTATAAAAAATATTTGGAAACAATAATGGTGTTTTAATGTCCCTGATATCGCCCTCTCTCACAAGGATGAAAGGGGTTGGTAGTAAGAATTAAAGAATGCCAACCAATATGTTAGAGGATATTAAATAGTAGTGGTGGTGTGATAAGAATATTGGGGTGAATATAAATCTATAATATAGAGCTACAACACAACATAATAATCTAATATGGTAATAAATATCATACTGCAGAAATAATGGAAAAAAATAATACAACATAATACCAAAAATAAATGCCATTTCAATAATCAAATATTTATTAAAGGAATAATGTAATGAAATGATGTAATGTAACTAAACATCATGCAATAAGTAATAAAAATAAAGAACTAGTATACTAAAATAAAGGATTAAAATGCCCTGGTCCCGAACCCCATGTTTCTACCACTAATAAAGTTCACCCCATCCAGTAAGAAAATAATAAAAAACAAAGACCTTTTCCCTTATCCAAACCTACATATATGTAATTTGATCAGCTGAAAAATAGTATCTTGGATAGGATGTTAGTAAAAATCATTAGGTAACCAAAATTGTTTCTATCAAAACCCCTTATAGAATAAGTGTATGCAATAATTTGACAAATAAGTGTATTAATTAATTAAAAAAATTATATTAATACAAAATCAAATTGATTTATCCCCATATAGAAATAAATATAAGCATAAATCACAACCATGCCAACCACAAATATATTCTTGCAGTATAATGAATCAATTAGACAAGACCGGTCTATAAGAATCTCAATATGTGTCAGGGCATAGCCCATTATATATTAATTTATACCTAACCTAGGGAATATCCCAAAATATAAGCATTAAAACATTTTTTATGTTAGAAACCCATTCCATAAGCATTAGAATATGTATCAGGGTCAAAAACTAATATATAAGCATTATAGTATGTTTCAGAGTAAAAACTCGGTATATAAAAATTAAATCATGTGTCATAAGTGCATATCACACCAGTAAACATATAACAACGTGACCATATAAGACTAAATGGTTTATTCTACTAATTAATGTTTGGCGTTCAATTTTCTATTTATTTTAATTAATCTAATAATCCATTTTCCAAGGTGAATCAGTAATAAGAAATCTCCAAAATCACATGTCATGCTTAAAATCATAATTAAGAAATTACTAAATCCTTAGTTTCAAAGGGTCTCTCACCCAACAAGTACACATAAGCTAGTTCATATAATATATTAAATACAAAGGATCTAATAATGAATCCAACATAGGATTATCTTCTTTCTATTCAATTAATTATTTAATTTTAATATGTGTTAGTGAAATAAAAATTCTTCATATACATAGGAATATAGAAATCATACCATATGGTTACAATTTAGACACCCCACCTTTTTTCTATTGAATAAAAAAATGCATCGAACAAAAAACACCAATAAAGGTAAAGGTGAAAATGATATCAAGTAAATCTTGATAAAAACCAGTCAAGATAAAAATCAAAAATTGCACACAATAATGATATTGAACAACAAGGGTTAGAGAAGAAAGGGAGAGAAGGGAAAACCTAACCATATCCCCTTACCAGAGATCAGATGTGTGACAGGGACATCCAAAATAATGTGAGGCACTCCAAAAATTTTGGGAAGATACCCTTGGGTTAAGAGGAGAATGTTTGAAATTAGATGAATGAACAATCAATCTCACTATAACTTGTATAACTCCTTATAATGTAATTACATAGAGTGTGATGTAGTTACACATCAAGGAATTATTTTTTGGGGGATACACAAAAAAACATTTTCTGAGTAGTATATTTAATTCCCTTAAACACTTCAGGATGTGTACTCCCTTGACATCCTCTATTAGTTCACAATATGAGTCCAATGGATTTTTCATGCTTTGTAACAAATATACATGGTCTGTAAATTTAGTTTAAAATTTTTTCATCCAATTTTACATAAAAAAATAAGAGCATATTTTATGGCCTCCCAACATACCAAGAACCCTTGGTAACATGTTCCCCATATATACCCATACTCAATTAATTCAAACAGAATCCTTGAGCTACTCCCAATATGGATCCTCTATAGTTTTCTCATGTTTCATTACTACCCAATGTTCATTTATTCAAACTCAACAATCATTGAAGAAAAAACACCACTAGGGTTAAAATATGAGGAAAAACTCTACCAAAAGAAGATTAAAAAGAAAAATAAAAGTGAGACGTACATATAAAAATATAGTATATTACAAAATCCCTACCATATTATAGCTCATACCTGAGATTCTCCAAAAATCATTCTGGTGATTTGATAAATAATTTTATCAACTATTCTTGCAGATCATATTCTCTCCCCTAGTTCCCCTACTTAACTCGTCCATCATTCCACTGCACCTAAAATAATTATGTAGTCCTACCCCTGAGATATCTCTCACAATGTTCAATGATTTATGTTATATTTTCCTCTAAGGATGCATCATCACTAAGATCTATTTCCATTATGTCTGTAACATTAGAGGGATCTAGCTTATATCATCAAATATATGAAAATTGAAACATGTCGTGATTGGAACTATAACAATGTGAAAGGGATAAATCATGCAACATAAGACTGAATGTTTCCACTATCTAAAAAACACACTAAAATTTGGGGAACTATATTTCCTTGTTTCCTAATAGAGTTATCCCAATCTTGGTGACACCTAAAAGAACATGATGAAAAACCTTGAACATCAGAGGTCATCTTCTATTGTCAGCATAAGATTTATTCCTTTACTGTGTGGTCACCAACTGTAACCTGATCAACTGCACATTATTAGAAATCCCATGCATGAGACTATGCCAAAATGTCATGACTTACAAGCCTCAAATCAAAAAATAGGTGAATGACACAAACTTCAATTCAAAGCATCAAAAGGTTCCATCTTGCTTTATTCTTGGAACATGTTATTATATTTGAACTCCAAGAGTTCCAAATGATTCTCCTATGAACCATAAAATTAAAAAAAATAGGCTCATAACATAACCTTCCGAACATGAATAGTCCTCTTAGATTAACCATTATTCTGATTATGATAGGACATACTCAAAAGAACCTATGATCCTAGCTCCTTCTAAGGATCATTCTAAAAGCATGATGTGAAATGAATATCTATATAAGAAATGATAATCGTTAGAATACTATGCAATCAAACTACCTCATGCACATAAATATTACCCAAATCATAAATTGTGAAGGTCTTCTTGATAGGTAATAAGTGGGATAAACTCTTCAATTGATACACAATCACTATTATAGCTTCATTCATATGGGTTTTCCTTGGTAATCCTCTCACAAAAATCCATAATGAAATCACCTCGTTTCCACTTTGGAATGGAAAAAGGAAGAAAAATACTAGCATGTCTCTGATGCATGGATTTCACCTAATAACAAGTGAAATATCTCACCACCAAGAATTCTACCTCCTTCCCCATTCATTATCACAATTACTATCTATGGATATCATGATACTTATTTTTAAAAATGGGATGTACCACCCATATAGATGCACAGTGATCCCTCAATAGCTCCTTGTATAAACCCGTATGAACCCATACATGGACACAAATAAGAATAGAATTTATGCTACCCTGATACATCCAAATGGTGTCTTCAAGGCATTTAATTTGTCTCTCGGAACATATCCCTGAAGGTCAGATAACTACTCATCATTGATCTGGTCTAAAACCAATAGTGTTATTGTTTTTGAAGTCAGAGCTACAAATCCCTGAAATTCCATTACTCTAAATGCATGTTTGAAAATAGGGCCATCAACCACCACTCATCATAAGGCTCACATAGTTTGTATTTATGCGTCCTTCAGCTAAATGAATTGGAAACAATGTTTCCATTTTCATGTTTATAATCCAATTCATTGATTAAAGATTTTAGATACTTGACCCACCTCACCTACAAATGGTTTAGGTCCCCTTGAGAAAATATGTACCTAAGGCTCTTGTGGTCTGTGTATACTACAAACCACTCTCCCATAAGATAATGACTCCAACATCTCAGGGCATGTACCACTACTACAAACTCTATATCATTACAAAACTAATTCCTCTTATGTTGTCTCGACTATTAGGAGACGTATGCAACCACTCTATCCACCTATATGGTAACTACTCAGATTCCAACTCTGGATATGTCACATTAAATGGTATATTTATTTCCTATCATATGTAATTTTTGGATAAGTGGTATGGTCACGCTAAATTTTATCCCATGAATATATTTCTCAAAAGAATCTAACCAAACTAAATTCACTCCCTTTTTGGTCACCCCTATCATTGGTAATTCTAGATCAACATAGTCACGGTTGAAGCATCGATAATGACCTATTAAAACAAAAAATATCCTAATATCATAGAAGTTCTTTTGATGATCTCAAGAAACCATGGAGGTAACCTTCTCTTGGTCTACATACACTCCTGCCTCTAAAATGACATGACACAAGAGATGCACCTTATAAATCCAGAAAATATATTTGGTTAGTTTTGTGTTAATTTCATGATCTCCTAATGTAAAAATGATGATGAAAAAAATTGGAATTTTTTTGTTTATCAGGAGTACACTAACATGTCGTCGAAAAATCCATAAAAAACTAGTCCTGAGAATGATATAAGATCATATTCATAAAGACCATGAATATTGTATATTCATTGTCCAACCCAAATGTAATCACTTGGAATTCATACACACATACCTAATTCTAAAGGTAGTACAAGGTATTGTAGATGGTATCACCCTTACTAGTGATAGCCTAATTTTAATTCAATCTTGGTGAACATCATAGCACAAATTGGCTAGTCAAAGAGAGTGTCAATGCACAAAAGAGGACTCCAGTACATGAATGTCATCTGGTTCAATCTTCGATAATCCACACATAAATATAAGGTAAATTCAACCTTTTTGGGGAAGAGAACTAGAAAATACCATGGTTATGTACAAGCCCATTTGAATCCTTCATCTTCTATATCTTCCAACTAGACTTTCAACTCTTGAATCTCTACCGGTTCCATTCTATAAGGCGGGATAAAATCTATCTCTTCTCCCGACAAAAAACACGATTATGTACTATATATCTAATTCGAAAATTAATCCATAAAAATTATATACCACTGATGGAAAATATTCATGTTTCATTCCACCAGTTTCTAGAGAAATACTATTTATTTGATCCTTGATATAATCTAATCTGCACCGAATTAGCCCCCCATGACTAGCTTAAAGATCCCACTAACCATCGTAAGAATAGATAAATACTTATAAAAATAAAATTGTAAAATATTATTTGGTAATAGTCAAAACGAGCCCTGTATAGGACTAACAAATCCAGTCCCTAAATTAAATCAAAACATTTCATTTCAATAACTAACAATTCCCAAAATAAATGGTGGCCACCAATCTCTAAATATAATATCATGAAATGTTTTATACTCTCTTACTATACTCCCAATACTGTATAAATGGTCAAATAACCATATAATATTTTTATAACCAATCCTATGTTGTTATCAAAAAGAGTAGATAAAAAATGAATGTGATTCTCCTGTATCAAAAAAATGAAAGCTACGGTTGAGGATGAAATAACTGTACATTTGAAAATAGAAGATTATTCATTCAAAACAATTAGAGTAGATTGTATAAAATGTAGTTGGATCACCCCTATACCATATGCTCTAGTCATACTCTTATGTATTGATCTCTCAAAGTGGTACTACCACTTCAGCATTGGGGTACCACATCCCCTTCATTATCCTAAATGACTAGTAGAACTCCAACTACCCACCTACTAAGGGAGTGAAAAAACCCATCTAGACTCAGGTTCGTGTCATGATCTCCCTCCACTAGTCTACTATGGAATGTTTTCAAAGAAACTTCTATATATTTCTTAGTCTATTGTAAATACAACTCCCAACAGTGGTGTAATGACATTGTGGGTGCTTATGTCAAAATTTTCCACACTAATAGCACTATATGGGAACATGGTCTAAGATGGATATCCAATTCCCTAGATATTTTACCCACTACAACTTGGTGGAAACTTTCCTAGAGGCTCTTCAGGCTACATGGAAAAGTTCTACCGGTCCTCTCTAAAGAAACCACATAGACACTTCTCAAGTAATCTCTTATATTCCCTTCCATGATGTGTTCCTAGTTTATCAAATCCTCAAGACTTATCAAAAAAAAAACATTCACCTTTGTCCTAGTCTCATAGTGAATACCATCATAAAAATATCTCTCCTTGTATATATTCTCAGCTTCCAAATATTGTGAAAAGTGCTATAATTCGGTAAAACATCCACCATAATCCAAAAATTACTTACCCCACATTTTAGATACCCGAAATAACTAGAATAATAATCCCTGATCATATTTGGATAAAATTAGATCAGAGAAATATTAACAAATTAATTTAAAGATAACTCCTATTGATTTTTATTTTACTCTATAATGTCTTACCAACATTTCGATGGTACATGAATCATATTTACAGCAAGATTTACCCTCTTATCTGTGGGTGTCTCTATGTGCTTAAATATTATCTATACTGGCTCAATCAATAATTCAACTTCATAGGGGCCTCCCACCATAGTTAACATATGAAGATACTATATTTGAAACTCTCTAGTTAGAACAATACTTAAAGGAATGATGTGAATAGTATCCATCTCCATAGATCAAATGACCCTTAAAAATCTATCATGTAGCTGAAAATTTATATGATACTGAATAACTAATGGAATTTATAGATATGATGCATTAAGTGCATGCTAATTTTCACTCTCCTAACACCCAATTATAATATTGTGAGGTGTAATTTTCACTATAAAAAAATGCACACCTTACAAAACTAGGTAATAATGAGGTCAACCACAAAATGGTGACTATAGAAGAGAACCACTAGGTCCTGGTCTCTCTAAACATGTCTTAACAAATTATTTAATGTGAATAATTGTTCATTGATTCCAATAATAATATTTAAAAATTATCTTAGACCATATTATATAAAATAAATAAATCACATGAAAATATGTATGTCTCTATCATGAACCACAAATGTTAATATATATCCTTTAGTTCATATCTTGGTGCAAAAATATTAATCCCTTTCCATACTGAGTTAAAAGTATAAATCCAAAGAATGAATAAAATTATAGAACATCTAAATCAGCCAAGGTGAAATAACATCAAACCATAATAATATAAATCATGAACAATAATCCCATTCCTATACACATAGACTTTCCAACGTACATGTGTTAGCTACTCCCATTAAAAAATTATTACCACGTTGAAAAAGTCCTACACTCCTTTTTACCATTAAAAATTACTAATGTAATATAAAAGAAACATGGATTTCTATGATAACACATTATAACATCCCCTATCTAACAAGAAAACAATCAATAGTAAGGTAGTTTTTCCCTATATAAACTTGTATCAATGTAATCTCCTCGAGTACCAAAAAAAGCCCAAATAATGTATGAGTAATATTAATTGGAAAATTCCATCATTCCTAGAAACAAAAGTCAGATACGAAGTGTATCCAATAATGTGAGCAATATTTTTATCAATTAACTAACAAATTAATTTAATACCACCTCAACCTTCCTCGTCCCCAAATAGGAATGTCTCTGAGAATTTATGGAAACCATGCCAACCAAAACCATATACCAATGCTATAATGAATCTCTAGGAAAATTATACTATAAAAGAATCTCAACATGCCTTAGGTGTAGAGACCCGAATATTGACGTACATGAACATTACATTACTTTTGCAGAATACTTAGTACATAACAAAAAATCACACACACAAGGATCGTAATAGTTTAGTGTCATTGGAAACTCGGAACGTAATATTCTAATCATCGTGAAAGATCTTCAATATCTCCCATAAAGATCTTCCCTTTTTTTTCCTAAAACCTTTATTTATATCCTGGGGAAAATAAAACATAAAAGGGTGAGATCAAATTCTCAGTAAGGGTAAAAAAAAATAAAAATCAATCAAATCATATTCATAAGAACATAACTTTTGGAAATCTTAACCTGCAAAAGAGAGCATAATTTCATAACATGGGATAAATCATAGTAGTGAAATGAAATCCCAATAATCATAACATAAAACATGAAACTTTGTGGCATACACACATAATCATAGAGAATCATTTCTTGTTAGTCAAGACTCATTGCCAAGACTATCTTAGTGGACAAAGTCCCTTTCTGAACCGAGTCAGCCTCGTTTCAGTCCTATTTCACTGAACCGGTATAACCTACCGTTCCAGCCATGTCTATCTCATGAGATATAAAATCTTTACCCAATGCATTGGAGGGAGATATAGGTCCCACCCATCTCATAATGATACCATTCTTATGTGTGCCACAAAATCATAAATCATACATCATTGCATAACCCATGTAATAAAAATGGGATTCTTAAACAACATGACATCATAAAACAATTAAAATAAGATAAAGGAATAAAAATATTTCCATCACAACATAATCAAATCCATGTAATAATAATAGGTATAGAAATAGAACCCTATATTATCTTAGATGGAAAATAATTTTGATAAAACACTTGAACTCCATTCTTGAGGAAAATATCCTTTCTACTTCAAAAAAACTTTTCCTTTCTTAACATGTCATACAATTACAAAATAAAAGAAGTTGATTAAAAATAAACTTGAAAACTTGTAAAGGAAGCTTCTTGGAAATAATGTTTTTAAAAATCCATTCATGTCGTATAAGTTAAAAAAAACATTCTTCACGTACTTTTTTCGGAAAAGTCAAAAAGTACCTCGTACGAAAAACGACAAAAGATTCCTTTCATATCTTTTACAAAAAACTCACCGAAGGGTAAAATTGGATATAAACTATTGTAAAAGGATATAGATATTACATATTGAAGAAAAATGGATGCGGATGATAAAATACACCCCAGTAAATACCAAAGTATAAACAATCTCGGATAAAATGAGATTGTGATATATTCCCTTACATTAAGTCCGATTTGCTTCATAAGTGTCCGAACCTCCTGTATAATGATTTAAATAATGTCATTAACTTATTACAGAATCATATTCATTGTTATGATATCATATATGGTTCACTTATGACTTTATATTACCCGTTCTTTTGTAAATTCCATGTTAAAGAAGCGTTTTGGGTAAAATCGTTTCATTTATCGTAGGTGTTTGGACTTGTTGTTATTGACATTATTATTACTTATATCATGATTTAATTACTTCCAGAATATAAAACATGATTTATATATCATATATATTCAGTATATAAATATATTTAATAAATATATAAATGAAATGAAACACACCGTTCATGGAGACGGTAGTCCGTACGTACGCATGAACACTGTTTTCCTTTACTCATTGTCTTGAATGGAATTAAGTAGATGACATACATATATACATAAATACTGTAGACTTATAATGTCATATATTTCATTATTATTGCTTATATATACTTTATAATTATTCTTAAATGGTTAACATGGAGAATGAATCTCATCGCGTCGTGGAGACGGTAGTCCGTACGTACGCACGAGCGATTATATCATTACCATGGTCGTGGAATTGTGTTGAAGTGTATGTATACTATTTCAGTATCAATATCACTCTATAATAATCATATATAGTTACTCCTTACACCATTATACCCATCCAATTAAGGAGGTGGCGGAAAATAGATTACACCACGGCGTGGAGACGGTATTCCGTACGTACGCACGCGCGGTGATTTCCTTTTTCCGTAGGATGGTTAGAAGGTTAATTAGAGTTATTTCATATTTATAATAAAATATCAGTATATAGGAAATACTGATTTTATTACTTTATCATGAAACAACTAAAGAATAAGAAGTTTAAGAAGAAAGAAATTGAAAAAGTTCGGTAATGGATATTACCTCTTTTTGACGCGCCTTTTCTTAACCTCCACTTAAAGAACTAAGGATGGTCTTTGAAAAAAACCAGGACCTCTAGGATGATACTAGGGAAGTAGAGAAGATATTTTGGTAGGGTTTGACCGAGATTGAATGCTCAAATTGGTGTGAGGAGGAGAGGGAGGAGGTTCCCTTTTATAAGGGAGGAGAGGGGCACCTTAGGAATATCTCAAAATATTATTTTATATTAAGGTCAAATTCAGTTTATAATGGTTCAAAATGGTCTTATTTCGAAGATAATGTGGGGATGGGTCTAAATCCTCTCATCCAATAGGATTTAGACAAGTTTAGGTTATTATTTTAACCTTACCAATTAGATTTAACTCTAAGTTAAATAATTTAACTTTTACCGTGTCTTTTTGTTTTCTTACACTATATGGTTAATAAACTTACTATATCAAGACAAACGAACCCCAAGTTGTTTATTATTAATATATCTATCCTTATCTAAGTCATTTGGCCGAACATTATATTTTTATGAATTAAATAACAATTAATAATATAATATTTGTTTTAAAAACTAATTTATGTCAATTTTGACACTATTTGGTACATGATTTTTATGAAATTTTTAACAGAATGATATGTTCGAACCAAGTTACTTAAATAAACAATAACATGTCATATTAACATAGAAAATTAGTTTAAGTCAATAAAAATTCTCAAATTACATTTATTTGGGCATTTATAACATCAATTATGTTAATATTTTCTTAAAAAGGTAATTACTGCATCATCGTTGTGTCATAAATAAATTAAATTATTTAAAGTGTAAAAATTACAAATAAAATACCATTATGTAGGAAATATTTTTATGTTTCTAATTAATATTTATAGTCGAAATTATATTATTTATAACCTTACATTAAAAATGTTTTAGTAAATAAACATTGATTTTAACTCTTTTAACTCTTCTTTGAATTAAATAATAATAAATGTCCTAATCTAATCCAAGTGGGCCTAAATGATAATATTTTACACTTAAGGTTGTTTTTGGTCGAGATACACTTGTCCAATAGGATTAGGACATGTGTTAGGGTAATATTAATATCATTTTTACCCTTAATTACCCTATTTACTTTTAACCGTGGTAAATAAAAGTAAAAAGTTACTATTCACCAAAAATTATTTTCATCTCATTGAACCACATTTTGATTACTGACATCAACTGTGTCTCTCGGATTTTTGAAATTCCATTCACAGAAGCGGTAAAATTAAGATTTATGAAAAAATTAATTTTTTTAACTACCACTTAGTAGTTTCACTATTCATCAAAAATTGAAGTTTTTTCAGAAAAATGCCAAAATTTCACCCTAAGCTATAATTGATATTCCGAATTAAAAAATGATTTCTATTTTACAAAATTCCCAACATATAAGTTGCATTAATTAATTTTATAATTAATTTCCGCTGTCACAACAAATAGCATGTTTTTAAGAGATAATAACTATCAAAAGATTAACACTTGTTTATGTCTGGTGTAAATGTGAAATTGCATCCAATGACCAACATTGTATTGAATTGTAAAAATATATTCTAGATATACTTTAAAACCACTCAAATTAATAATTTATCACTATTAATTATTTCAATTAAAAAATTTGTTTTTAATTAAAATTTAGTAATTTTCACTATTCATCAGAAAATAAAAGTTATCCGAAAAGTACCAAAATTTCACCCTAAGATAATTTCGATATTACGAATCCAAAAATAAAGTCCATTTTGATAAAATAAAATTTACAAAATTTCAAAAAGTGGTTATTACTATTCATAACGGCTAGTTTTAATAATATTTTAATAGCATATTGCTGTTTAGTGAAACTCGTTATTGCGTACTACACACGCTATCGAGGAAGGTCACGATTGCGTGTAATGGAAGGCAAGTCATAGATGTGTGTTGTGAAAGCTTCTTTTGGTGTATCATACAACACAAGACATTAATGAAATTAAAAAGAATATTTTTCATAAAATTTCTGGGTGTTACATTCTACCGCCCTTAAAATGAATTTCGCCCTCGAAATTCGTCGGGGTTATAAATGGTTTAATATTCGAAAGTTTCTTTAATAGAAACCCACATTGTAAAAAGGAATACCAAAACCAATATTTAAAAAAAAAAGTATGAAACGTAACGGTTACCCAAATAAACTAATCACTGGGTTTCCACATAGGTGAAAATATGGATATGGAAGAGAAATCTAACCATCATGTTCTGATGGAGAGTGGTAGAGAACATGGCTATGGAAAAGCTAGCAATCACAAAGCCATAAATTTTTGACGATCTATGGTACCATCCGATTCATCAGATATAACATCACTAAGACAACATTTTTGGTTTTCAAGATCATTTCTCTAAAGTTGATGAAATTGGAATTAGAATAAATACTTTCGTGATTTTGGTATAGTCTCACCGTTTGTCGTTCTTTGGACAATTTCCACTTCATCTCTTAAAGAAATGAAGTTGAATTTGTCATTCGTGATGTGTTAGAAGATCATGTGATAGAATGATGGGTCATTCCATCTCTTTCAAACAAAAGGTTAGAAAAAGTTATAAGTCCATCTTATGGTTAATCGTATATGGTTCCAAAAATGAACTTATACTTCATATATCATACCTATTAATAAAATAAAACTAGTTTCTACTAACCAGGGACTTCATGTAGGCCAGTGGTAGGTGATAAAGGCCAGTCGCACTTCGGTTGTGGGTTCGATTCCCACAGCCTTGTCCGACGCGATGGGCTATCGCCCGTCCTGCAGGTTGTCCTTTTTATAAAACTATATTACTATAACATCCCATCAACAATATCGAAAAAACTTCTATCCTTAAACAATACTAACTTATGTCCAACATAATCCATTCCAATCTTTAGGCTTATCCATAATACTGCAGTCCACTCTCATAACATAGTGAAAACGATTACCAGAGATTTAACACCATCATCGATCATAAGATATGTTTTGTTGGTCACATTCCAAACATTCAAAGTCCTTAATCATGTATTCTCTTGAATACCTTCGTGAAAACATGAATGCAGTTAAAAGTTAACACCTTCAACATACCAAAATCCTCAAAATTCTATATAACCAAACCATGATATCACTTAGTCCTTATATCAATCATGAGCTCATGAATACTTTCAAACATTTCATTTTCTCCTTATCCCTTCATTATGCGCATATTATATACTTTCCAAAAATATATCAATCACTTTGAATACCACATTAGACCAACACAAAAATATTCCAATACTTTATGATACAACATTATTTTGGAATCCCATTACATAAAAACATATTCATTCCACCACATCGTTTTCATATTCAACATCGCCAATAGTGATCGCATGTGACTTCCCTTTGTCCTTTGCCTTAAGTGGTTGCTCATGTAGATCATCACTAACCCTTGGATTAGGGCATTTATTAGCATAATGCCCCATTTCCTTGACTTGAAGCATTGAAGTGTTGGTGGTGCGTTCTCTGCAGTGTTTGCTTTATTCACATCATTAGAAACCCATTTTCCATTACTTCGACACTCAGCTGCTCGATGACCTTCTTTTCCACACTTAAAACATTTTCCAGTCCCTTTAAGACAATCTCCACCATGCTTCTTTCCACACTTTGTGCATAAGGAAACATTCATCTTCTTTTCACCATTATTCTGAGATTTCTCCTTGAACTCCATATTTCGTTTCTTGTCAAAACCATGATATGGATATGTAACACCAACTTCCATTTCTACCTTGATAGCACAACGCACAATTTCTTCATAGCTACTGAAGTCTCTTATAGATAATGCCATTCGAAGACTTGGTTTTAAGCCACTGAAAAATCGATCAACTTTACTTTCAGGTTGGATGATAATGCCAGATGCATACCATGCAAGTCTTGTAAAATTCGCTTCGTATATACCAACAGATTCATCATCCTTCTGCTTCAGCTCAAGAAACTCCTTTTCCATCTTTGTTCGAAGAATACGAGGGAAGTACTTACTGAAAAACAAGTTCTTGAACTCATCCCATTCCATGGACTCAATTTCATCTCTTGGCCTCATATTCTTGATAAGATTCCACCATTGATCAGCTTCACCTTCCAAACGATATACGGATAAGATGACTTTATCATGTTCAGAACATTGAAGAACTGAAAATATCTTTTCAGTGGTACTAATCCATTGTTCAGCAACAAGTGGATCGGAAGTCCCACTGAAAGAAGGTGGACGTTGCCTCATGAAGGACTCAATATAATATTGTTCCCTTCTCTGCTCATTTGGAAGTCCAGAATGATTCATAGCTTGTGTAAGTATAGCAAGAAGATTTTTCACTCCATCTCCCATAACATTTGTTTTTTCAGGAGGGTAATCATTGCATTGTCCATTGCATTGATCAATACGGTTCCTTCGGGTTCCAGCCATCGTCTAAAACCCAAAAATAATAGTGTGAGAGGCAAAAATCATGCTAGGGAAAACAACATAATAAAGGGGAAGTATCCTCAATATCTAACTTCTTAGGTTAAATTCTATGATCGTTACCGTAGTTCTAGGACTGTATCTTATACGTATACTTATCCTTAGGGACATCCCTAGACATACCTTAGAAATATCTCTAGGGATCTCACTAACGTTTTCGCATCCTAGTTTCCAAAGGTTGACTAAACCTTTCCTCTGATACCAACTGTAGAGACCCGAAGCTTGACGTACATGAACATTACATTACTTTTGCATAATACTTAGTACATAACAAAAAAACACACACACAAGGATCATAATAGTTTAGTGTCTTTGGAAACTCGGAACGTAATCTTCTAATCGTGGTGAAAGATCTTCAATATCTCCCATAAAGATCTTCCCTTGTTTTTTCCTAAAACCTTTATTTATATCCTGGGTAAAAGAAAACATAAAAGGGTGATCTCAAATGCTCAGTAAGGGTAAAAAAAATAAAAATCAATCAAATCATATTCATAAGAACATAACTTTTGGAAATCTTAACCTGCAAAAGAGAGCATAATTTCATAACATGGGATAAATCATAGTAGTGAAATAAAATACCAATAATCATAACTTAAAACAAGAAAATTTTTGGCATACACACATAATCATAGAGAATCATTTCTTGTTAGTCAAGACTCATTGCCAAGACTATCTTAGTGGACAAAGTCCCTTTCTGAACCGAGTCACCCTCATTTCAGTCCCGTTTCACTGAACCGGTATAACCTACCGTTCCAGCCATGTATATCTCATGAGATATAAAATCTTTACCCAATGCATTGGAGGGAGATATAGGTCCCACCCATCTCATAATGATACCATTCTTATGTGTTCCACAAAATCATAAATCATACATCATTGCATAACCCATGTAATAAAAATGGGATTCTTAAACAACATGACATCAATAAACAATTCAAATAAGATAAAGGAATAAAAATATTTCCATCACAACATAATCAAATCCACGTAATAATAATAGGGATAGAAACAGAACCCTATATTATCTTATATGGAAAATAATTTAGATAAAACACTTGAACTCCATTCTTGAGGAAAATATCCTTTCTACTTCAAAAACACTTTTCCTTTCTTAACATGTCATACAATTACAAACTAAAAGAAGTTGATTAAAAATAAACTTGAAAACTTGTAAAGGAAGCTTCTTGGAAATAATGTTTTTAAAAATCCATTCATGTCGTATAAGTTAAAAAAAAACATTCTTCACGTACTTTTGTCAGAAAAGTCAAAAAGTACCTCGTACGAAAAACGACAAAAGATTCCTTTCATATCTTTTACAAAAAACTCACCGAAGGGTAAAATTGGATATAAACTTTTGTAGAAGGATATAGATATTACATATTGAAGAAAAATGGATGTGGATGATAAAATACACCCCAGTAAATACCAAAGTATAAACAATCTCAGATAAAATGAGATTGTGATATATTCCCTTACCTTAAGTCCGATTTGCTTCGTAAGTGTCCGAAACTCCTGTATAATGATTTAAATAATGTCATTAACTTATTAAAGAATCATATTCATTGTTATGATATCATATATGGTTCACTTATGACTTTATATTACTCGTTCTTTTGTAAATTCCATGTTAAAGAAGCGTTTTGGGTAAAATCGTTTCATTTATCGTAGGTGTTTGGACTTGTTGTTCTTGACATTATTATTACTTATATCATGATTTACTTACTACCAGAATATAAAACATGATTTATATATCATATATATTCAGTATATATATATATTTAATAAATATATAAATGAAATGAAACACACCGTTCATGGAGACGGTAGTCCGTACGTACGAATGAACGCTGTTTTCCTTTCCTCATTGTCTTGAATGGAAGTAAGTAGATGAAATACATATATAAATAAATCAAGTAGCCTTATAATGTCATATATTTCATTATTATTTCTTATATATAATTTATAATTATTCTTAAATGGTTAACATGGAGAATGAATCTCATCGCGTCGTGGAGACGGTAGTCCGTACGTACGCACGAGCGATGATATCATTCCCATGGTCGTGGAATTGTGTTGAAGTGTATGTATACTATTTCAGTATCAATATCACTCTATAATAATAATATATAGTTACTCCTTACAGCATTATACCCATCCAATTAAGGAGGTGGCGGAAAATAGATTACACCACGGCGTGGATACGGTATTCCGTACGTACGCACGCGCGATGATTTCCTTTTTCCGTAGGATGGTTAGAAGGTTAATTAGAGTTGTTTAATATTTATAATAACATATCAGTATATAAGAAATACTTATTTTATTACTTTATCATGAAACAACTAAAGAATAAGAAGTTGAAGAAGAAAGAAATTGAAAAAGATCGGTAATGGATATTACCTCTTTTTGACGCGCCTTTTCTTAATCTCCACTTAAAGAACTAAGGATGGTCTTTTAAGAAGACCAGGACCTCTAGGATGATACTAGGGAAGTAGAGAAGAGATTTTGGCAGGGTTTGGACGATCTTGAATGCTCAAATTGGTGTGAGGAGGAGAGGGAGGAGGTTCCCTTTTATAAGGGAGGAGAGGGGCACCTTAGGAATATCTCAAAATATTATTTTATATTAAGGTCAAATTCAGTTTATAATGGTTCCAAATGGTCTTATTTAGAAGTTAAAGTGGGTATGGGTCGAAATCCTCTCATAAAATAGGATTTAGACAAGTTTAGTTTATTATTTTAACCTTATCAATTAGATTTAACTCTAAGTTAAATAATTTAACTTTTACCGTGTCTTTTTGTTTTCTTACACTATATGGTTAATAAACTTACTATATCAATCCAAATGAACCCCAAGTTGTTTATTATTAATATATATATCCTTATCTACGTCATTTGGCCGAACCTTATATTTTTAGGAATTAAATAACAATTAATAATATAATATTTGTTTTAAAAACTAATTTATGTCAATTTTGACACTATTTGGTACATGATTTTTATGAAATTTTTAACAGAATGATAAGTTCAAACCAAGTTACTTAAATCAACAATAACATGTCATATTAACCTATAAAATTAGTTTAAGTCAATAAAAAGTCTCAAATTACATTTATTTGGGCATTTATAACATCAATTATGTTAATATTTTCTTAAAAAGGTAATTACTGCATCATCGTTGTGTCATAAATAAATTAAATTATTTAAAGTATAAAAATTATAAATAAAATTCCATTATGTAGGAAATCTTTTTATATTTCTAATGAATATTTATAGTCGAAATTATATTATGTGTAACCCTACATTAAAAATGTTTTAGTAAATAAACTTTGATTTTAACTCTTTTAACTCTTCTTTGAATTAAATAATAATAAATGTCCTAATCTAATCCAAGTGGGCCTAAATGATAATATTTTACACTTAAGGTTGTTTTTGGTCGATATAAACTTGTTCAATAGGATTATGACATGTGTTAGGGTAATATTAATATCATTTTTACCCTTAATTACCCTATTTACTTTTAACCGTGGTAAATAAAAGTAAAAAGTTACTATTCACCAAAAATTATTTTCATCTCATTGAACCACATTTTACTTAATGACATCAACCGTGTCTCTCGGATTTTTGAAATTCCATTCATAGAAGCGGTAAAATTAAGATTTATGAAAAAATTAATTTTTTTAACTACCACATAGTAGTTTCACTATTCATCAAAAATTGAAGTTTTTCAGAAAAATGCCAAAATTTCACCCTAAGCTATAATTGATATTCCGAATTCAAAAATGATTTCTATTTTACAAAATTTCAAACATATAAGTTGCATTAATTAATTTTATAATTAATTTCCCCTGTCACAACAAATAACGTGTTTTTAAGAGATAATAACTATCAAAAGATTAACACTTGTTTATGTCTGGTGTAAATGTGAAATTACATCCAATGACCAACATTGTATTGAATTGTAAAAATATATTCTAAATATAATTTAAAACCACTCAAATTAATAATTTATCAATATTAATTATTTCGATTAAAAAAGTTGTTTTTAATTAAAATTTAGTAATTTTCACTATTCATCAGAAAATAAAAGTTATCCGAAAAGTACCAAAATTTCACCCTAAGCTAATTTCGATATTACGAATCCAAAAATAAAGTCCATTTTGATAAAATAAAATTTACAAAATTTCAAAAAGTGGTTATTACTATTCATAACGGCTAGTTTTAATAATATTTTAATAGCATATTGCTGTTTAGTGAAACTCGTTATTACGTACTACACACGCTATCGAGGAAGGTCGCGATTGCGTGTAATGGAAGGCAAGTCAAGGATGCGTGTTGTGAAAGCTTCTTTTTGGTGTAGCGTACAACACAAGACATTAATGAAATTAAAAAGAATATTTTTCATAAAATTTCGGGGTGTTACATTAGGGGATATCCTGTTATATAAGAATTACATCATGTGATGGGGAATAGACATATATAATGATTACATTAGGTTCTGAGGTCAAACCCTGGAATATAATCATTACTACATGTGTCAGGGTCAGAACTTGGTATATAAGCATTTCAACATTTAAGGGGGTCATACTCTAATATATATGCATTACATCAAGTGTCATAAGTTTATATGAAAACTAAAAATATATCTCAATATGACCACATAAGAACAAATTATTTATTCTACTAGCTACCATTTTTTATAAAAATGTCCATTAATGTCAATTAATCAAACAATCCATTTTCCTAGGTAAGGTTTTATGAAGTAAGCACCTATATCACAAGTCATGCTAAAAATAATAAGTAAGCCAGTTTAAATTCCTTATTTTCAATGGTTCACTCACCAAACGGGTAGCCATAATTCTTGTCACATCATCAATAAAATCTAGTAGGATCCAATAATGAATCTAATATAGAATTATCATTATTTTTTTGAAATTAACTAATTTTTTGGCACATGAGTTAGTGAAATAAAAAAATTGAATATACTAAGAAATTATGAAATCAAACCATAGGGTTAATTTTTTTTTCCACACCATTAAATAGTGAAGAACACAACACATCCAATGGAAAATTACAAAAAATACGAATGTGAAGATGAACACAATGACATTATAGATAAAAAATGATCAATATCCAAACAAAAAATTCACAAAATTGAGATATTAAATAGAAATGGGTAAATAATAAAGGATGTGAATGAGAAACTAAACCAAAACCACTTAAAATAGATCAGATACAATGTTGGGACATCTAGAATCAAGAGAGTAACTCCAAAATATCTTAAAAGATTCCCTAAGATTGAGAGGAGAATTATACATGTGAAATGAATGAAAAATCAATTTCATGACACCCTATAAAGCCAGTGCTCATGGAATTACATTTCTTGTAATGTAGTTACACATCATGTAATTCTGTATAAGAGATACACTTAGTTTTTTTCACCTCAGATAAATATCAAAATCAACTAAACAGAACATGAAGTTTAACTTCTTTATGAAATATATTCACTTAATGTTATTTATCAGTTCATGGCATTAGTCTGGTGGATTTTATATTTCGTGTAACCCATTTACACATAATGTAACAAATTTACATGATGCATAAATGTCATGTACATTGTTTGTAGACCATTGTCTCTATTAAAATATGAACACCCTATTAAGTCTTCCCAACATACCAGGAACCATTGGTAATATTTGATCAATTTAAACTCAATCTCCATTAATTCAAATAGAATCCATCAACTTCTCCCCACATGGATCCTCTCTAGTGTTCTCAATATCCTTACAACCATATATTGTTTTTAATTGAATAAAAAAACATCCAGGACAAAACAAATCCACAAAGATTTAAATATTATTAAAAAATAAAACAAAACAATTTTAACAAAAAAAATTATAGAGATCCATACCTGGAAAAAGATAAAATCTTGCATGTATCATGTATATGTAAATGATTATTTGAGGTCAATCTTTATTATGTTAAAGGAAATTTTTTTTATGATATATTTGTTTTAAAATAAATTAGTGGTTATCTTTATTACCCTTACTAGTTTTTTGGATCTCATACCATGTTTTAAATTGTTTTTCATTGGTTTTAAGGATGAATATGAATAACTAATAAGAAATTTTTAAAGTCATACTTATTTTTTATGAAGTAAAAAGTTATTTTATTTTAAAATTCTTGTAATGATGAAAAATGGATACCAAGAGGAAGTGTCCAAATTTTAATTTATGGTTTTATTGTGTAAGACATATAACCTAATTCTCTCAAAAACTAACCCTAAAATGATCTTTGAGAATGAAATAAAAATAATTATTGTCTAATGAATCAATTTTATAGATTTATTAGGGTCATGACATTGTATTTTTTTATCAAATTAATTGTTTAGAAAAATTTATTGGTTAGGATAATGTGTGTCAATTCAATATAAAGATTATAATAAATGGATATATTAATATATAATTTTATTATTAATATATTTCTTCATTAAAACTATATCAATTAAGAATGTTTTCCCATAGAAGATATATGGAAACTAAAGTCAGAAGGCACGAAGTGTATAATATCCTTAAAAATAAACAACTTTACATGGTTGGAATTATTACATAGTACATTGTTTCTATGGGGGGGTATAATGAAATATTCCATAAATAGAGATGTTATCCATATGAGAGAGAATCCACATTCACCATTTAGGAACATGTTTAGAGTAGATAATTTTATGATACAACACCATCCAATACTATGTATTTCATTTACCCTGTGATACCTAAAGGATGGGTTAATTTCCGATAAAATATATTTCAATTCATGGACTATTAACATCTTTAAATGTTAACTCTTTAAATTTAAAATTTTGAAGGTGAATAAAATCAATGTTAGTGAGAGGCTAAGAATGATATATAAAGGGAAAAATTATCACCATGGAAATGGACTCAATTTAGGATACTTCCCATGTGAAATATTTTCCCCAGTTTGTTCGTCTAAGTATGAAAAAAATAGTTTTTTCAATTGAGTCATAAAAGGAAATATCCAGTAGTTTAAAATGAAGAATACATCACCCGATTGGTATGGTGTACACAATATTTTATACATGTTCTTGATAATAAAATTAATCAATTTCAATCAGGATTAAAGGAAACATATTGAAGGGATATAGATTCCAATGAATTAAAAACTTATGAGAAACATGATCGATTTGTTGAGAATATATAAATATAGTTTTTTATTGATAATTTATTCCATGAAAATAATTATAATAAAATTTATAGGAGGATGTAAATAGGAAAATCAATTAACAAAATAATTAGGTAAGTAAATTATGTTTCAATTTTGTGATAATATTAGTACAAATAACCTAGTTGAATGTTTTATTAAATCTAGGATTTGTTTTGGATATTTTATGTTGGGAAAATTAGTTCACGACTAAAAATAAAAGGATGAAAAAGAAAATTAAAATTCGACGGTAAAATGTTTTTTACAATGATATGGGAAATTATACAAGTACCATTAAAAATATATTAATTAAGGATGAAAATCATCATGATAAAAAATAAATACATTTGGATAAATCTATTTTGACTACATTTTCATATGCTGGAAAATTCAATGATGCAGTTTTGGGTAAATTACTTTTTTTAGATTATTCTCATGTATTGTTTGATTTGGGGTCTACAAACTCTTTCATTTGAGATAAATTTTATTGATTAATTATAAATTTCACTCCATTAAATAAAGATATAACATTTTCTAAAGCACACGGGGTATGAGTTGAGGTAAAAATAAATTATAGTAATATTTTATTTTATTTCTGTGGAAAGGATTTACCTTCAAACCATGTTGTTTCCCCCTTTTAGATTTTAATGTTATTCTTGGAATTAATTGGATTTCTGTTTACCATACTATGAGATATTATATATTTAAAGGTGTTATTTTTTAAAATTATTTTTAGTTCATATATATGAATGACTTCATACCTTTAGTACCATATTAAGAATATGAGAAACTATTAAATGATAAAAATGTTATTTTTTAGGCACATATTTTTGATAAGAGGGTGACTATTCAAAATGGTTATGTCCCTATAGTGAATGAATTCTCAGATGAATTTGTTTATGACTTTCATTGTATTATGTTAGGTTGGGAAGAAGAATGTATTGTTTCCTATGTTACTCATTATAATCAAATTCCAAAATCCACTTATTGAATAGCTCATTTAGAACATTTGTAATTAGAAAATTACTTACATGGGATTCAAGATAAATGGTTTATTAATCATTGAAATTTTCTATGGTTTGATCAATGTTTTTTTATTAAAAAAGGAGGTTCTATGAGGCTACCCATTGATTATCGGTCTTGGAATAACATTATGGTTTATAATTTGTATTTTTTTCTCATATCTATGACTTTTTTAAACAACACAAAACTAGTGAGTATTTTTTGAAGCTTAATCTAATATCCATGAACCATATATAGATGGTAAAGGAGGATAACATTAAAAAATACAATTTCATAATAAGTATGGTCTTTATGTGCTTCTGGTTATTTTCACTTGGTTTAAAAATGCTCCAAGTATATTTATAGTTCTAATTACATTAATATTTGGACTAGTTTGTGGTTGGATTTATTGGATATATTTAAGATTATTTTAAAAGTTATAAGGGCCATAAAAAAGAACCAAGGATTATTTTTCAAAAATTAAAATAAATAAATTTATGTAGAAATATTTTAAAATGATAATTTTATTTATAAATTTTTTTATTTCTTGTATATGTCATAAATAAATATAACATAATTATTGGTCCTAATAAAACTATATTTTTTTATTAATGTACAAGGAATAAAAATGTCACTAAGATTCATAGTATTCTTGGTTTTCATGGGTATTACTATTTTTTTAAAACATTACATGTTTATTTATCCCACAAACCATATTAACATGAAACGTTTTATATCCATCTAGAAAAAAGATTATGATGAATGTTTTTAGGACTTTAAAATAAGATTAGTGAATGATCTAGTTTTTCACAGCCATACAGAAATTATGAATTTTTTATTTATAATTATTCATTACTATATGTATTAGTTTTTTCTAATGTTGAGTAATCGGTTAATTTATTATTCTCATATTCAACTAAAACCTATTGAGAAAAATTATCCAACTTGTAAACTTAAACTAGTTGTAGTAGTGTTCCTTTTTAAAATTTGGAGACATAATTTATATGGGTTAACTTGTGAAATATATATTGACCATGAAATATAAAATAATACATTCACTAAAAAAGGGTTGAAAATGAGATAGACAAGATGGATAGAATTGAGAAATGATTTGGTTTGCACAATTCATTACCATCCCGTAAAATAAAAAAATAGTTTATTATTTAAGTCAAAAATATATTGTTATATAAACTATGTTACATTTTTAACATAACCCTTTTTAAGGATCTGATGATTTTTTTTCAAGAAATTATTCTTGTAGAAACATCATTTATTTTGTTTTAGGTGTCGATAAAATCATGTATATCAGAAATACATAAGAAATTTCATAAAGAGGATCATGTATTACAGAATAATTTATAATATGTTATGAATAATAAGTTTCTGTATTTTAATTTTGATGGATAAGATCTTTTCATAGTTGGAAAAGTATTATGTGTGCCCTTTGATTCACAATTGAAGAGATAATTGTTGTGTGGGGTAAAAATTTCACATTTCTTGTTAGTACTAGATGAACTATTATATACAGAGACCTCTAGGAGTATTACTAGTGGTATGGGAGGAAAAGAGATATTACTGACCTTGCCATGAAATTATTGAATTTTCAATATGTTTAAGTAGAATAACAATTACTAGAGGTGATGATTCATCCTTTTCTAGTGCTTCATTTGAGGTAGTATAATATATACATGGTTTCATAGTGGTATTTCTAGAGTTATATCAATGTAATAATTAAATTTTTGTTATTATATATTTAATAACTAAATCTATAGATTTCCTTCTAATTTGAGATATTATGCATTCATATTATATTTCCTGACTATACATCAATGATATAGTAATGTTATATGGAGTTGATATCTCTATTGTTTCTGGACATGATCTAATATTTACTTCTATTTTTTTTAAGAATTGTAGAGGTTGTTGGGTACTGAATTAAATTTATGTAAAGCGTCTCATACTCAATCTTATTGATAGTCAAAGTGAAAAAATCATAAAATTAATGATAGGAATCAAGCATATTCAATGGATTAACATGGAATTTTAGATCATAATATTTGATTTTTTTGATTTTTTTTATAATAATAGTTTTCATTCTAGTATGAAGATGAAACATTTTGAGGTATTATATAGAAAATAATGCATAAATATTTATTTTTGGGAAGAAGTGGGTGGAAGAATGTTGTTGGGAGTTGTTTTGGAAGATGAAAATGTTGATAAGGTGAAGATTATTCCACAATATATGAGGATAGATAAAATAAGGTGAAAACGTTATCCAGATTAATGTTGAAAATATCATTCATTCAAAGTAGGATACCATATTTTCCTTAAAATACGTATACATAAGTGTGTTATTCATATTCAAGAAAATGATAATCGAATCATATGGTTTATTATACCTAATGAAATCCTAGAGTAGGACTTTTTTTCTCAATGAGTGTAATTGGCATTGATTTTGTCTCGCATACATGACATATTTCAAGTTTCATTTTTATGAAAATATGTTCCATATGAATCTCAGGTTTTGAGCCTAGATGAAGTTATTTTTCACGAAAAAAATCAAATAGGGAACAACCTATTAAGAATATTGATCATAAAGAGTAGGTGTTGTAAAATTAGGTCAGTCACCAGGTTAAGGTTTTATAAAAACCCCATATTATTAATGAAGCATGATGAGATTATAAAAATTTTATAAGGGGAAGATATCTTGACTTTTTTAAATATTAAATTAAATTAAAGTGTTACAAAAATAAAAATGGGGAAGAATGTACCAATCTAGGAAATGTTATTATAAATAATTTTAGCATCTTATTAACATTCATTAATAAGTGTTATATTCACTATTGGAATATTTGGAAAAAATTTATTCAAAAGTAAAAAAGAAATACTTCTAAAAAATTGAGGATTCATGAATTATATAGTTTTATTTAAAAGATTAATTTTCAAATTACATATTTTTAATTTTAAAGAATGAAATTAATTTTTTAAATCATACCATCAAAATTATATTTGGATAAAATTTAGAGATCTTTTGGAAAATATTAATTTTTCTGGGAATGTTGAAAATTACTGAAATTCATTGGAAACTGTACTTTATTTTAATGAATTTTCATACTCGAATTCTATATTGTTTTAGTTTTAAATTTTCATTAGTTAATTTTTATTAAAAAATAAATAAATTATTGTATTGGGAATAAAATTTATACTTGAATATATTATAAGAACATTTTATTACATAAAAATGATTTTTTCTAAAATTATTATTTTTTAATGTTTTGTGAGATAAATATTAAATTAAATTCTTCAACATATATTAATTAAATCCTGAAATATGGATTCTATATTTTGAATCCATAGTTCTAAAATTGGTAAATAGTTCCCTTTAATTGTTTATCATTATTCATTCTCAAAATAGAAAACAATACCATGATAAATGTAAAATGGATTAATTAAGAAAAAAATAAAATGATAAGGATTAAAATCAATTAAAATAAATTCCATAATTTAATTTTTTGAGTATATATTTTTTCCATAATCATCATAAATTCTAAATTTTTTTTTCTATTTAATATTGTCTTTTATATTCCTAACATTTAAGTAATGGATAAATTTAAAAGTGTCACTCTATTACATTTAAAATATAAAATATTTTGATACAGGGATAGTACAAATATGTATATTATGAATTGTAAATAAAAATAATAATAAGTTTTTTATCAGGGTTATATTTAAAAAATATATTTCTGATGAAATAATTTCATTAAGTGTGTAAACTATGTTTACCTAGTGCCAGTGGAAGCTTTAGAAACATCATGTAATTTTTAATAGATTATAATAATAATATTTTATGATTTATTTAACGTGATACATTAACATTATTGATAAAAATAAAATATAATGGTCATTTTCAAAAATTATATTCAAATTCTATTATATTTATATTCTTATTAATGTAAAATATATTAAGTAGTTTCAATAATTTCATTAATGATATTTTATAATAAACAAAATTTTGTTAAATGATTTAAATTTTTATGAAATATATATATACATATATATTAATTTAAATTAGTGGGATAGAGTTTAAAATATCATCCATCGTCTATTTATTGTATACTTTTCCTTTTATAGTAACATTACTGACACCTAAATAGTAATAACCCTTGATATCATGGTAATTATCAAAAGGGTTAACGATAGGTTAAAATAAAGAGATAAGGGTGAAATTATCACCTAAAATTTTAAAAAGTATTTTATAAGATGACTTTAACCTAATCATATATTATATTATAAATATATCAATTTGTATCCATTTTACCTTGATAATTAAATTAAATTAAATTAATTATTTATGAAATTTCAAGAGTTGCCCTCCCCACACATATAAAATAGAACCTCCTCTTCTATATTCCTATCACATTAGAAGAATCTATTTTAAAAAATCCTCTACCAAGTTTCTCCCCAACATCTCTTCCCATTTCCTAGAGGTCATAATATCACCAAAAAAACAAACATAAAAGGATTAATTTGTCATCCAAAGAGGTTATCCGTGAAGAAGGAATAAGTCCTCACCGACTGATTTCTGGTTCATTTATACCTGTAACTTCTTAAAATATTATTCATACATGATAATATAATAACATCATAATCTTAAATATAAGTAAATAATTTTATAATAATTTAATAACCTATATAAATCTCCTAATCAATAAAATGTAAAATTAAAATGTTGTTCATGTGTACAACAGACTACCACCTTTAGAATGAATATAATTAATTTTCTATTACTACCACTCACATCTTGTAATAATGATTTATTTAATGTATAAATATATATATATTATATTCATAACATATTTATAATTATTGAAGGATAATATATTATCTATTTTCATACCATTCCATCAATTGAAAATGTTTAAAATATTTCTCATTTAAGTGTGGATTACCACCTTTATCAAGTTAGGTGATTCATTTTTCATGACCACATATCATGAATTTTATATATAAGTTGGTTTAAATAAATAATATTATATTTATCACAAAATAATTATTCTATAAAGATAAAATAATTCTTACCATTTCCCCATCATGTTTATTGATAAGTGGAAACGTTACTCATTTATATGTATGTCCCACCATCTTTATGATTATAATGTAGTTAATTTTTCATAACATTATTTCAACATTTATTTTAAAAGTATAAATTATTTATAAGAATTATAGGAATTATAATATTATTATTCTATATAATATATAATAAGGAAATATTTAACAATATTGAAACTGATAAATTTTTTTTTGACATATAAAGAGAATCATTTCAAAACATTCGACATGACCTTCATTGATTTTGTAATTAAATTTGACATCATAATAAATAAATTTATATGAAAAATAAAAATTAAGGGGTTTATTAATCCTGAAAATAATTACCATAATATTATTATTCATGAATATAAATAATGTGGGTGTTAATTCAGACTCAATGTAAGATATACTTAACTTACAATACATCCTTTTAAATTTTTGAATGATTTATTTTTTAAATCGTATTATTCAAAGTCCATATTATAATTTTTTTTAAAATTATTTATTGGTAATTAATGAAATATGAAAGTTATTTATTTCATAAAATGGTTTTCTAGAGGAATAATTTATAGAATTTTTTGAATTTCATTAAAAAATACCAATGGAATGTTCTATTTTAACATATACATCTTGAACAACTTTTATAACCACCACATGCATGATATCATTTTTTTACTTCATTTAAAATATATATTTATTAAATACATAAAAAACCTCCCTATATTTGGTTTGTGTATTTTATTATTGAAAATGGGGTTTCAATTGAATGACTATTTTCATATCTAAAGTGTTTTTCAAATGGGTTTAAAAGAGTTTTTCATTTAAAATAAAATGAAAAGTTACAGTCATAAAATGATTTTTTCATCATATAGTCCTTGTAATTTTTTTATTATATATGATCCTAATATAAATCATGATTATGGTTAATACTAATATATCTCATGATGATTGTTCAGCATGATATAGCTCTTCAATACATCGGGTAATTATTATGTTCTCTAGAGAATTATGAAAGAAGATTACCGAATTGGGTTTCCCACTTATAAGATTTATTGTGAGTGTTATAAAAAGATAATTTCCCAAGGAACCTATATTACCATTATATTCAATATAATTTTAAACATGGAAATTATTTTATCATAATATAAAATCTATTAGATTTTTGTTTCAAATTAATGATTATTCATGTTTGGTTTAAAAAATTAATTTTTTTAAGGAAAAACTTTTCATGGGTTCTCTTGTTTTCTAAGAAACCCTCATCATTATCATATTTATTTTATTTTATATTATGATTTTTTATGAAAAAACATGGATATTTAAATAAATATTATATATAAAAAACAATTAAGTGAATAAATTTTATTATGGTCCGGTATTTATACTTAATATCTTAAAGAGAATCAAGTGATGAAAGTAGCAACTAACTCATGGATAAAACCACTATTAGAGATTATGTAAATTATTTTATCTTTTCTTTATATTAAATTGATTTAAATTGTGATAATATTATAAATTTAATTTTTCTACTAGGTGAATGATTTTACAGATATAACTTTAAATTAAAACAGTATAAAAATAATTATAATCATTATTTAATTAAAATGATCAACTATACAAAGAAAATGAGAAAATAAATGTTTAAAATAATATGACACATTATTTTCTCTAAAAAATGAAAATGATAAAGAAATAAGATTAGATTTTTTTTACTTAACTGTATTACTAATGTTTAGGATCAATGTAAGATGATTAAAAAATAATAAAGGGAAATAAAATAATAATATAATATTCATCAATTACAATATACTGTTAAAGAACTTATAAATTATCTTACTATGTTAACCTAATGTGAACAAAAATTAAATAGTCTATCATGTTACTAGTGTAAGGGATAAAATAATTTTGAGATTTTTTTTTCAAATCAAGAAAATACATCTAAAAACAAAACAATTAAGAGGATTTTTTCAAAATAAAATTTTTAATTATTTTCAAGAAACCATAAATCAAATTTATGAATGAAATAATAGAAATTTATATTGTGAAAAAAAATAATTAAACTCTCTTTAAATATTTGTATATAAAATAATTTTCAAAAAGAATTGTTTTCTAAATTTTTTTTGGTAACATTTTTAGACCCAAAATTTGGGTACCAACAAGTTTATTTTGGTGATTATTTTTTAGGAAAAACATTTCAAGGGAAAATTATGTTACGATACATGGTATATGGATAGTGAGTTGTTGATATAAATATATGGTACTTCTATGAGTTAAACCACCTCAAAAAACATGATGGAGGTAGGTTACTTTAGTTATAATTCAAAGATTATGATCCTCATAATAAGTACAAGATTTTTTTCAAGTAATAATATTATTATATATGTTTTAAATAATAAGGTTTGAAAAAATATTTTTATTTGTACTATTTAATTATGTGGCTATGGTTTTAATGTATCTTTTGAAAAAAAAAATTGTGTGAGGTGTTTTAGTACACACACACTAGTCAAACTCAAGTGAAACCCACTAGTGTGAGATCAGCCTAGATTTCGTTTGAATAATTACATTTTGTGTGAACCATGAAATCATGGTAATACAAAAATATCTCCATTAAATATAAAAAGGATTTTTCAACATATTAATCCCTTCATGTAAAATACATTCATTTATTTATACAAAACCAATTTGAATCTATGGTGGGTAAATCATACACTTCCATAATTGTCGATGATTATACAATGTTAACAAGGATTTATTTCTTGGTACAAACAAATAATTATTGTAATTACTTTATGAAATATACCAAGAAGTTCAAAAATGAAAAACTATATATGATAATATAATTTTGGTATGATCATTTGGGGGAGTTTAGAAATAAGTATTTTGGTGAACATTGTACATCACAGGGTTATATTCATTTTTATTAATATCCTATGACTCGCTAATAAAACAATTTTTTTGACAAAAGGAATCAAAATCTTCAAGATATTTAATGAACTTCAATGATTGAATTAAAAATCACTAAATATATTTGGTCTAAATTTTTAAATACCACTTTTTCCCTTAAACATAGTTCTCATAAGACACATCCTTATGAATACCCCAATGTGATTTAGAAAGGAAAAACTCTTTATGTTTTCCCTTTTAATGTGTTTGGATGTAAATTACATATTCTTAACCTTAAATACACTATAGGTAAATTTTTCCCAAAATCTAATGAAGTTATTTTCCTTGGGTACCATACTCATGTAATGGAACCATGATATTTAATAAGAGCACTAAAACCATAGAAGAATCAACTAACATAAAATTTGGTCATAATTTTCATAATATTCATCATAAAAGTGTTGATGTTTAGGATAACCTTGAAAACATGTCATTGAATTAACCTATAACTTTTAAAGAAATTAATTTCGAGGAAGATCAATTATATATCAATTTACCCAAGGCATGTTTGAATCCTAAGGACTGTCCCTTTGAAAATTTTATAGATGATTTTAAAGCTGGTACTTATATAAAAAGATCGGTATTAAATGAGTTTGACCATAATTTTTACACCAATAACCCCATAACATTGAAGATTAATTAATGATGAAAATTGGGTACATAAAAAGAAATAAAAATAGAACAAAATCATAGGGGACTATATTTTTACTTTTTTACAATACCTAATGGTCATACATTTAATGGTAAAAAATAAAATTTTTAGTAACAACATATATGGAAATGGTAACATCAATAATAAAAAATATAGACTCATATAGAAAGGATATAATCAAGAAGAAGGCATTGATTATGGTGATGCCTTTCCCCCATCACTAGGATAAAATCAATTTGAATATTATTGGAATTGGTTATATTCTTAAATTCTAAGCCTTTTCAAATTGATGTTAAAAGTGATTTTTAAATTGTTTTATTTTGAGATATGTATTTTTTAACAACCACATAGTTTTGAAAATTCAATAAAATTCAAATGATGATTTTTTCCAAACCAAATCTATTTATTTCTTCAACTAGCTCATCAATATTAGTATGAATGGTTAACTAAATTTATTTTTGAAAAATATTTTAAAATGGGAAAATCAGAATAATTTTTTTATTTAATAATAATTCTTTGAATTTATTGGTTTTTGAAAATTTATATCATATACGTTATTTTTTATTCAATAAAAGAATCATGTTTTAATTAGTTTTAAAATATAAATAGAAAATAATTTGAAATATGTTTTATGCATAAGATAAATCTTTTTCATTGTTTTCAAATTTCTCAAAACAAGTATGGTATCTTTTTAATTGATGGAAAATGGAGTAATCAAATTTTGATGTGTTTTAGCCTGGATAAAGTTAAGGAAATAAGTATAAATATGTGTACTTAATGTAAGATTCCACAAGATAGATATGAAAAACTAATTAACAAAAAACATTAATGAGTTATGACTGGGTGTATCCTGACCTTAACATGAGATATAGAATCTTCACATTTAGTGGTTTTATTTTTTTATTTTTTATCAAATTATAATGAATAATATTTAAAATATGATAAAATATTTTTCAAATATTTATCAGTGACTAAAAATAATGGGGTTTTTTATCCAAAAGACACATCCCTTAAACCTATATATTCTATTGAAGCTTGTTTTGGATGTTTTCAATTACATAAGAAATATAAAAGTGGGATTATCACATACATCAAAAATCTAGTATCTCTTGGATGGTAAAAAGGTGAATTATATTTCTTATTACTCATAAGAAGAAAAATTTATAGTTTCAAAGAGTTTATATACCCAAATTATAAAGATGGAACATACTGTTTTAGATTATGGACATACATTTTATCATTTCCATATTAATCATGAAAACATTAGTTTTGTTAGTATTAATATAAATCCTATTTGACACACTAAAACAAATAACATTAATCTTAAGAACCCAATTTTGTGATATAACATTAAAAAAAGAGATATTATACTAGAATTAATTAGTATAGATCTTCAATTAACTGATATATTAATAAAAACCTTCGCTCTAGACCATTTTTATTTAGTTAATGGGATGTTAGTAATGTCACTCTTTTGACTCCTTTAATTAATATATGGATGATTGATATCCTTTTTGGTTTCCATTTTCTATAATTTAATTTCCGTTCAGGTTATTTGTTATTATATTTTTTCTTGTTGATATATTTAATTATATTCATTTAATTAGGAAATCCAAATGTGTTCATTGAATTGAATATGAATTTTAAGACATTTTTGATTTGTTTCAAGATTATCTATGTAGATATTTTTATTTTTATTTATGTAATTTATTTATCATTTTTATCTCTATATCATAAGTGTGTTCTCTCTTAATGTTTTGTTTTTTAAATTTTCTTTATTTTTTTAAAAGATCATATTGGATAGTTGGAAGATCCTCACCCGGTAGGTAATGTGATTCATATAACCACTATTTTTGGAAACCTACCTCTTTTCCAATGATGAAACTCACTGGTTGGTTGGTGGTTTTAGACTAGGAACATTTAGGTTGGTCTATAGAGGGTATTTTAAAAAACACCCTTCCTTCCACTCATGTTCCACTCAAAGATTTATCCTCAATAACCCTGATTGCTACTCCTATGGGCTAGATCCTTCTCACCTCTAGATATTCACTCCTTAGTGTGGTTACTATCTTTTCAAAATATTTTCAATTAATATATCCTTGATCATTTTGATATTATCCTGGTACCTCATTTGAAAAACCAGAGCTTTAAAATTTGTCATCTCAATTATGGACACTTGTAACACTCGTTAAACTTCCTACAATGGAAAATGTGATTCTACAGGTACTTTGAACCATATAAAATTCAAGATAAATTATCTTATTAGGGATTAAATGTTCATAATTCTTTTAGGGATCATTTATTTTAACTATCTCAAGTACTCAAGTCTTGATTTGAAGAGGATCATTGAATTTCAAGAATTGGAGTCATTCTTGTAAACACCACCCAAAGACGTTCATTATATATTCTTAATTAAATAATTATACTCCCACCATTTACTTGAATAGGTTTCTGATTTTTATTAAATAAATCCCAATGTTAATTTATATAAATGTACTTCAAATTTATTGAATCTATGAGTTACATTATAATTCCTCACTTATTCCCCCAAAATTTTACTAAACATGAATTTATGATTGACATGAACTTTTATAAATAAAGAAATCATAATTTTAATTCCATCTATGAGTCATCCTCCTTTTTCATGCTCTATGGACTCAAAATTAAAAATTGTGTTCTTGGGGTAGTTTCTAAAACATCAATTTCTCCTCATCATTATGATCATAACATCACCAATTACATTTAAATTAATGTTCTTTATTTTATTGTAAGGGATGTTTATTTATACTATATTGCTTCATCTTCCCTGAAATGTACTACATAGCCTCTCTCCCTCAATAGTCTATGGAACTTTATTTTGGCTGCTTCCACACCCATATTTTCTCATATATCGACATCAATCTCAATGGAATTCCATTGGACCCAACATCGAGATATATCATTATAAAAACATGAATGATTCAATACATTTTTATTCGATGTAACATGTGGTGTCAGGAGTATATTTATGACTATATAGGGATCCTAGAAAATTATACACCTTAGTCTGAGAAGTATATCACTAACATTGATATGTCCCAAATGATCGTCAAGGCCTATCTTATTGATGAAAAGGAAAATGAATAATTAAAATATGAGGGTAATTCATATTATGATGAAGAATATGATTTTAAAGGTAATTTCTAAGCTAGTTTATACTCTAGATCCATGAATGAGGCATCTTGATATGTGGTTACTAATAAGGTGGAGTAACCTTCTTTGAATCCACTATCTAGTTGGACCATTTTCACTATCAATATGAGACTCTTCCATTAGAACATAGATCAGCATCTCCCCTCTCTTTAGATAAAATTTTATTAACACCGTTCTAAGATAGATCATTATTCCTCCTAAAATCATGGTAATATAGATAGTATTTTAATGGAGACATGATCTCCCACTCAATTGATTCCGTGATATGTTTCCCATGGAGGTGGCCATCACTATCCATGATATGAAGACTAGGAACATGTTTCTTAATATACAGGGTTTCTTCTGATGATGTTATGTATTTGACATTATTTGAATGACTTTTTATACATTATTCATGGATCTATTTTCCCCTATATTTTTTTTTCCAATATATGGGTTTGATGAAGATTCTCTATACATTTATCCCCCAATATAAGTTTTTTGGTAATCAAAAAGGGGGAAGGTAATTTTTTTAATGCATATTTCAGTTATTAATGGTTTGAAATCATTTTATAGATTCAATATATTTGATGGGTATTTAATAAAAATTATTTCTATTATTATTATAGTGGTTAAAATTGATTATGTTTCCACTAGTTTTTATCCCATATTATTTTATGTTCTTTTTTATCATTGTAAATGATTTTGTAAAACATTTTGAATTTCAATATGGGATATTTAAATACAATTTTAAGTCTTAATGGAAATATTTTTCAAATAAATATTATAATTTTAATATTTTTTATTTCATATGTTTGAGCTCATCATAATGGGGATATTGGTGTACCCCTCACTATATTATTATTTTAAAAACCAAAGACAACATTTTATATTTCTTAGCATTTATTTTAAGTTTATTTTTGGTATTATTTTTCAGAAATCAACCATGGAAGTTACCCTCTATGGGATAAAAAGGTACTTGGATTACCATTTTGTAGGATCTCACTAGTTGGAAGCCTAGCTTCCCAGTTGGAAGTATTGGCTACCCAGTTGGAAGGAACTAGCTAACTAGTTGTGCTGGACAGAAGCACATTCTCCTCCCTAAACCCATAGACTGATCACTAGGATACTGAAATCTATCCATTTTGGCTAGAAATTTAGCCAAGACACCTTATTTTCCACATAACAACCTATTTATTCCCTCATAATATAGTTTATATCATAGATATCCAATGTGAGGGCCATGAATCCCAAGGGCATGTCAGTGGAGCCTTTCTGGAATGGAATGATTACTATTAAGGCTTGTCCCATTTAGCCTCTCCAAACGCCCAATATCATTATTAAAGTCCCAGTAACATTAAAATAACCTCAGTACACATAGTGGCTATAAATACACCCATGAAATGGCTTGTAAATAATTGGTTACCATTTTTAAACCTTTTCCAAACACATAAGCTCAATCGTTCTCCCAATTATGTTCTCAATTGTTACCAATTTTTATTCCCACTATTTCTCTCACATTTTTTTCAATACATATGATAATATTGATAATGTACTATGAATGGGTTTTCATTAATAAAATACCTTGTAATTCTTCTTCTTTGGGTCTCACTACCACTGAAGGTATATTTTATTAGGTTTTTTTCATAAAAACTAAATAAAATAGTTAAATTAGATGTATTACTTTTTTCCAATAAAAATAAAATAAAATTTTCTATATTGAGTATCCTATATATCATTAGTAAAAATGGATAAACCTAAATCCCTTAATCTATTAGGTATGATACATATGAACTCATATATTGAATTTAGGTCAAACACCTTTATCAATGTGTTGTGTGTTGTCTATCGTTTTACGTTTCCCCTACCCTTATAAGATTAATTTTTATATATTCATTTATTTATTTAATATCAATTTATTTATTATTTTAATAATTGTATCACTTAATTTAGTAATAGTGTTAAAATGGAAATTCAGCCCCCTCTTTCCATCTTACTCAAACAAACACATCCCATATGGAACCATAGAGTCAGAATTCTAACGTGGTACTCTATTTAGGATTTATTAAATTTTCACAATTGTAATGAAAAGAAATATTTTATTTTATTAATCCCATAAATCTAGAATAAATTATTCAGAATAATAAAATAAAATATAAATTTTAATTAAACAAATAAATGGAATTATTATAAAAATATAAATGCTATATTTCTAAATAAATAAAAACATAGAAGTAGTGACCAAAGATAGAGATCCACGAATAATAGTTTACACTTGATGCTTCTAATACCCATTTCCCCTAACAAAACCAAATTTAAATGAAACCAATAGAGTGTAAATTGAAATATAATATTAATGTGTGAAAAACTATTTAAAATAAATTGAGACTTAATGACACCATGATAATTAATCATATATACAAAGGGGATAATAGGATATGTCTGTTAAACAGTATCAATAAAATCCTAACATTTTTATCCACCTTATTTCCATTTTTGATATAATTTATTTAGCCAAATAAATACAAATTTATCAAATATTTAACATTAGAATTTATAATACAGGAATGTGAGTTGTTACTAGTGTTTATATGATGATTAAAGAACACAATAAAAAGGAATAGTAAAAAAAACATCCCACAAATCCCTAGGGTAAATCATTTATCGAATAAAAACATTATGTTCAAAGATAAATTCATAAAAATATAATGAAATCACTATATTATTTGTGATATTAATATTTCATCTCCTGTTTTCATTAATTTGAAACTTATTATCTTTGATGATTAAAAGCATACAATGTTTTAACAGTCGAAAGTTATGCCATTATTATTATTTCCCATGTAATTTTTATAACAGTAATTTCAATTAACAATTCTATATACTTCATTACTTTTAACTAAATAATAATTTTAAATTATTTTTTATAAATTATTTTACATTTTTTATTAAAAATGTGATTCTATTATTTAAAACATTATATCTATTTTAAATGGATTAAAAGTAATATTCACTATGCACTAAATAGAAAAATGTTCATGAATGTATCATAAATATATTATTATGAATTTTTTCAATATTTTTCGGTATGTATAAATACGTTTCCAGTATGATTTTAATTATAATGAATTATATTGAAATTACTTTTTTGATACTATAAATGTTTTATTAAGTTTAATCATATGCTGGTTTTTTCTTCTTATATAGTTATTTTTTAATCTAACATGAAGATAAAATTTCATGGTGCTTTGTGTTTCAATCATTACTATATAAGATTATCTTGGATTTCAAGGATCTATGTAATACTAATTTACGCCATTCTTGTGAATAACCCTAATGATGAATATCTCATGTAAAATTTACATTTTCCCATAGATGAATATCTTTTACACTTTATCACTACATATGAAATACATCTTCTAGAATGCGTGTCATATAGGTGTATACCCAAAATGTGGATGAATAATTATGAATCTACTTAGAGTAACCAATACATAGAATTTCATCATGATATTAACTTTAATTTTCAGGTGAAAATAAGCTAATTATATTTGGAAATATATAATAATAGGATATAATCATGATTACGGGGTGTTGCAGCCTATACATTTTCCATGTATGACTAACCCATTAAGAAATCAAGTTCTGTTTGAATGATTAACTAAAATAATAATACAATAAATCATATTTAATACTAAATTAGTTCAGTTTGAATATTAAATCAGTGATAAAATCTATCTTTATAGTTCCTTGATCTCATTAATGATTAAAAAATTTGTAATCATCATTTAATGAAAGACTATTTTTTTATCAACAAATAAATCCTCCATAGATCAAGGATAAAGATGAAGTCCTTCATTATAATCAAATCCTAAGTAATGATGCTAAATTTTTTATTAATGAAATTATAGCTCGATAAAATGACTGTGTTCACTAGATACTTCTTATTTAATTGTTTCTTTATTTTGAGATACGATATTCAAACAGATGTAAATTTCATAGTCTCGTATATATGCACTTGAGTTTCTTTATGAAATAAATTATTGAGTTTCAGTTACTATAAATATATTAAATTATTATAATGTGGCCCGAGCATTATTTATAGGAGTATTACCTTTGATTAACTAAACTGAGCTTCAAGGTCAAGGACAACCTATAAGGTAAAGAATAAAATAAAATTTAAAGAGAACATTGAATAAGAGTTTCTGTCAGTGGAATAATCATTTATCTTTCATCCACTAGGTCATTATTTAAGTGAGTAGACTAAGGATTCATATTGGTACATATCATGATATTTGGAGGGAAATTTAAAATGGAAATCATTTCTTCTAGGATAAGATAGATTGTGTGATTAATATAAAGACAACAAAGATAGAATTATTCCTAATAAAGAATAATAATTCCTAAATTGTTTCTATTTTATTCATAATTTCTATAATAGAAACAGTGTATTATTATAAATTTTTCTTGATTATTCGTATCTAAACATATTTGGGGAATTATATTCTAATCTAATTAAAATCATTTTACTATTATTGCCCATTTACTTTTATGACTATCTATCATTCAATTTTAGACTTATCTCTCTAAATCAATTATACTAGTATTATCTATTTATTAACCATCTAGAGAAATTAAATAATAAAATATTTATTTATAGTTTTATTCATTAAATCATTTTCAATTATTTTTAATAATTTAGACGATGATCACAAATGTGAACAATAATATTTATTCTTATTATTCATCATCACTGTTATCCCATTCCTGACTATAATTTATATATTTCATTATATACAGACCAATGAAAATAATTGAATAAAACCACACAGAAGAGTAATCTAATGTACTTGGAATGGAAAAGGTAATTCATATATTTTTTTACTAAAAAACTCTAAATTAGGCAACGATTGACAAAAGAATATTTATTAATCGATAATTTAATACAATTTCATTAGATATGTGATGGAATGGTGACATCCATCACACTAATTTTCATATTTTTTATAATCACTATAAAAATCACTAAATAATATAAATCATTCATTAATCTAAATAAATAGTCTACCCAGTCTCATGAAATTTCAATTTTCAATTTTCTTCCCTATATTTTTAGATCTTTAGAAATATTATTTAATCTTATAATTCCTCTATTTTATCATTGTTAGATCATTAAACCTATTTTCCCCAATATTATTATATGATATTTTTTTTTTTCATATTTTTAAAACCATAAAAAATACACCACTTATTATAGGATTTGGTCATTCTCTACAATTGTACCAGGTTATTATTTGTCATAAAATATTTTTTTAGTTCGATGACCTATAAATTTTTTTATATTATTAGGGAAGGGATATATGAATATCAAGATTATTTTTCTCATCAAACTATGTTGTATATAATTTCCATTAAGGTATAATTACTAGTTGTATATGTTAATTTTTTAGATTTTATGAAGTAAATTCAACAAGAATAACATGGGTTAAGGAGGCTTTAAATTCAAGATAAATAAATATTTATACCCAAATTTATTGATGATTTTGTTGAATTTACTTGACAATGAGTGTAGAAACTCTTGAACATTGTAGGAAATTAATTTTTCATTTGGATTTCTTAATGGATGAGAAATTACAAACTCATGAAGTCTTAAATTTTAGTACTTCCAATTTGTTAATCGAATTCCTAAAGATGAAATATTGAATTTAATATAATAATTTCAAAATTTGGTTTATTAATTTATCTATCAAGGATTGAGTAATGATAGTATGATAATGATATGATTCTATTTTTTAATTAAAAATAGTACCATGTCATAGTTCTATAAGCATTGGGAGAAAAATTTTGATACATTGTATAAACATAAAAAATAATTATTAATTAAATTTTATCCTTGGTGGTTGATGGGGATATGAAAAATAAAATAAACCACATCTTTTAGGATATGGATAGTTGTTTTATAATTCATTGGATAGTTTCCATGTATTCCTTCTGAAATTGTTCTATCATTAATTTTCTTCCAATATTTTGATGGATTACTTCTATGTTGGTGTATTATCATTTTTTCAAAAAATAAACTAATCAACTAATATGAATTAAAATTAAATAATTTAATAAGATATGAGGTAAATATATAAAACAATTTCCTCCATGACCCAAACATATATCCAAATGGATAAGGTATGTCGATGGATGTGATAAAACAACTTGTGAATGTTACGAAATAAATTATAAACATGACAAAATAAATTAATAACTTCCACAATTGGTGAGAAAATGGGATATATATTTTAGTATTCAAAATAATGAGTGGTAATTTACTGATTAGTTTGAATTTAGGGGAATTTATGGGCCAACAAAACCTTTTTTTCTCAATTTTAAAATGTTTTTATAACCCACCGAGAGTGATAATTATGTTTTTATCTAGAGAAAACAAGTTAAATGATATAATTTTTAAAATATTTATAATTTCTAATACAAAAATCACTCAAATTAATCATGTAGAGACTAATGTCTAAAAAACAATATAGCTCCCCATTTTATCTAAATTAAAATAAAAATAAATTTAAATGTGTGGTTGGATCTTCTTATCTAAAATTGATATTATATAAAGTAATGAAATTAATGTTTAAGTTTTCTAAAAACTCAAATAAATTATTAAGAAAAACCTAGGAAAGGGGGTACTATTGTTTTTATTGAACATTAAAATGAATCTCTAGAAAATGTTAAAAATAAAAATTGGGATTTATAGGTTTTTATAGAATTGTAAATTGATACTCCACTGGATAACCTCAAATAAAAAATGAAAAATGAAATGGGAATTAGTTATGAAAATAAAGAAAAATTATTTGTAGTATAAAAACATAGAATAAATGATAATTTATGATCTAGCCCCACAACATAATGAATGTATTTCAAAAATTTACATTAATAATAAATATATATATAGTTTTTATCAATAAATATATTTAATTATATTTATAAATAATTTTTTTTGTTAATATTATTTTAATTAATAACTTCATAACAAATTTCATTAAAAGGCATTCTATTTTATATTTTTCTATAATTTTCTATACTAGGGAATATACTTCATTAAATAAAACATAATTTAATCCATATATATATATGACCAATGAATTAGTTTCATTCCCCATGAGATAGAGAGGATTGAACAAAAATAATTTTTCATATGACCAAGTAACTTGTATTAATATCATTCTATAGTATTTGTTTTCATAGTTAGAAATTGAATAAAATAAATTGAACAATAATTATATTCAATTAGATAACATGTCCATTAAACATCCCATTTCAATGTCATATTATTTTTTCATAATGGTTTGTTATTTTTACATGCCGAGATTTTATTTTATTTTATTTTTTGTAGCAAAAATGGACGAATGGTCAGTAGGGGGAGGAGGGAATGGAATTTTTTTTAAAATTTGAACATTACATCAGAGATATGTTAATTTGTATTGAATTAAATAAATATGAAAAAACATTATATGAGTTCAGATCAATATGATCCTTTGTTGACTATTCACACTCTCAATGTAAGTGTTTGTAACCCACAATAAATTGACCTAACTTTTAAAGGGGTATAAACCCCCATTATGAATTTATTTTCCATAGTTGGAGAGATTCACAAATATAACTACCATCTACATGGAATAATGACCTAAAAAATAATATTTATACCTCAAGGCCCAAAAAAGGACCAACTTATTTCACACATAGAGTCACAACTCAACATACCTTTTATAGGGGTAGAATAACCAAAAACTCCATATTTTTATTGACAATGTATAAAATGATTCTAACACACATAAAATAAAGGTATGAATATAACATACTATATAAATTAGATTAGATATTTAAATTATAAATTTTTAAGAAGTATGTACCACATATTAGGACATTTAAAATATTTTATAATGAGGTCTATTAGAAAGGGATCAAAACACTAGTGATGGCAGAGTGTAATGAAAGCATCAACAAGTAGTACAAAAAATCATGTATATATTTATAATTTATGTGATTTAACAACATTTATTAATATTTATTTCTTCATGAAATATATATATATATATATATATAATAGTCACCATATTAAAAAACATCAAAATGTTATCCATTGTGGTTCATTTCTAAAAAAATGTTCACCCAAGTGAATTTAATGAAATACTTAAATGTTTTTATGATGACTTTATAGAAAATTCTATATTTTATAAATAATCATGAATAATATAAACCTTGGTTCTTGTTAATTTTATTCAAAAATATATAAACACCAAACATAAAAATCATATACAGCTAATGGTTATGTAATAAAAAACTATTAATCAACATTTAATCATGTAAATATTTCCAAAAATCATCAAAAATTTACAATTCCTGAAAAAAATACATGTTTTAAATTCAAATATATAAATGGTATTCAGTCATAAATATTAATTAAAAATAGTTATAAAATAAAAAATGAATAATACTGTATGATTTTTAATATTTCCATAAACATTAACAAATCTTTTAGGTTCATTTCCATTGGGTTCAATGGACTAAAATGATTCTCTATCATAAATCTCAGAATTTCACCTCATATGGTAGAGACAAACATATCATATGGTTAATAAATACAATGTGTAAGGCTAATACAAATAACCATATGGTTTAGAAATGAATTTTTAAGGTTCAAACATGTAGTTGTAATGTGAAGACATTTCATTTTAATCCACGTACACATGGTCACAACTTTCATGAAAAATGAAATAAGTTTGAGAGATATTTTCACACAGATTAGATAAGATGGTTATAGTAGTTATACATATAGTTATTTGGTTTAGACATTCTAGTAATAATTTTGAGACATATAACTATATTGGTAGGATATACATTCAATAAGATGTTTTATTGTATGAGTCATATTCCAACTCATAATGATTTGGATTTTTCAATGAAAACAATCCATAAGATAGAAAACATACATGAAGAAATAATTTTACAAATAAAAATGAAAATCAAATTTATTTAATCATGTTTGAGGGAATAAAATAAGAAAATTATAATTATCAAATGAAAATTATGTGAAGAGGAGAAGAGACACTCAATAATCTCCCCATTCTGAAAAATTACAAAAACTATATATAATTTATAAAATTATCACACTTTTTAAAATTAAGAAAGTGATTAAAGGAAAACAATATATTATATGTGCCTCTCTCTTAAACTAACCAGAATAACTAGGTACAAAAATAACTAATATTATCTTAAAATAGAATTATATGAATACAAGATCCCAAAAGGTTGGGGAATTTCACCTAACATCATCTCAATGATCAATGAGAACTGTTTTTCAAAAACAATAAACAATTAATACCCAAGATCATAACATATAACAATAAACATTTTGTATTCCAAACTCAAAGAAAGTATAAAATAGTACCATAACCTTATAGATAAACATTCAATTAAGTTATCTTCCAAAATATGACACAAAATCGATCAAGACAATATTATAAAACTCCATGAAATAGTTGTATCACGATTCAAGATGTTACCACCATTACACATGGTCTCATGTTATAGGAAATATTCTACCTCCATGTGGTGCTTTCCCTTTTCCTGGACCTAGAATAACATATTCTACAGAAAACCAAAGTAAAAAGGTCGTGTGTGATATAATAGCCTAGAAGGATCTCAATAAGTATTCACTGATTAGTTTCAATAAAAATAATCCATATAATATTAAATTTAAATAAATATAAGGCATTAGAAATCATTTATATATTTATTAGCCAAAATATTATTTCAAATGAGAAAAATATGGTAGGTATATCTAAATAGGATAAAATGAGCATTATTATAAATAAAATTAATGAATAAAACTATTATATATTCACTATAATTTAATAATAAAATCAAAACCAATATACATGTTCATAATCCATAGGATAAGTCCGTTTTTATCTATAGGATCCTCTAAATAATCAGTCCATCATCACGGATCAATATGTGTGTGCACGTCCCAAAGGCCCAAGCCATTGGGATAATCAATCAGCACCTAATTTGAGGAAATCATGTCGAACTCAGTTTTATTAGACTTGTCTTCATAAATCCATTTATTGGGAGTAAGAGTACTTGTTTAGATTTCCTAATTACCCACTAAATAACTACACTCATATGTCATTTCAATCAATCAATCTCTGTAGATTCATTCTTTTCTATTTAATTCAGAGATCAAATTCCAAATTAATGTTTAAACATTATATTTGAACTTCAAAACTGAATCATAGGTTTTTATCATCTTCAATCCTTTCAAAATGGTCTTTTAGTTAAATAATTCATTCATAATGATCAATGCCAAATAATTTCAAAATATTAATTCCCTTTCTAAGACATCTTTTGAAAATTATACAAAATATTTTCAAGCCTTTATTAAGGGGGTATTATTTCACAAACTCATTCCACAAAAATTAATCATAAAAATCATCTCAATTAAGGGTTTCAAAATCAATTGAAAATAAATTGAAAATCAAGGAAGAAATCAAGATTCCATTTATAGAGAAATCCTGACAAAACCACCTACCATTAATCACATGATCAACCAATCAATCACATGAAACTTGAAATTACAACGAGGAACCAACTGTGAGAAAGATAAAAGTTGAATCTCAAGAATCATAATCCAACAAATAAATGATCCAATACATAAAACACATGATGATTCATCATACACAAAGTTTTATTAAAGAGAGAAAATAATAATTCAATATAAATGTGAAATTACTTACCTTATAGAGATCAATCTCATCCACTAGTGCTTTGATCCATTAAAAAGAGAGGTTAGAGGAACAAATGCACCACTCAAGATCCTCTAAAATCCTTGTAATTAAATTAGTTTTAAATTTGATGAGTTTACAATTAATAACAAGGGTTTTAGAATCATGATTCAATCTTTTGGATAATTAAAAATATTTTCAAATAGTTTTAGGGGATAATCCACATAATTAGTACTAACCATGTACATTAACATGCACACTGATAGGGTTTTTTGTAATGGATTTATTGTTTAGTTGTATGGTTAGTGTAATAAAGAACTAACCATGAAAACCCCTACCAACCAAAGCTTCAAGGATTTGGGATAGGTAGTATAGTATGAAATAACTATTTTCTAGGTGTATAAAACCTAGAAAACCATCAAAATTGGCCACATGGGTTTTTGGGTAAACCACAGAGTTTTCAGCAGTGAAATGGAATGCAGTACTAGTTCGAGACACATATGATAAAATTATAAAATAATTACTATTCATAGATGGTATCCTCAATATAATTAGATTCCCTAATGTCATAGAATTCATTTTTGAGATGATTCTCCTGATGAATCATCTTGAAAAGAGAGGTGGTCATCTGATCACTTTGAAGAACAATATTGGTCTTATCATCCTAAACTCCCAAATAAATATGAGAAAATAGATCTATCATGTTCCACTCTTATAATTATTTTTTCATGACCCAGGTTTTATTTTTCATGCCCAAGGAATAAAAAATTACATTTTTCTTCTTTGAGGGGTGTAGGAAATTTCGAAGTCAAATGATTATAGGTACTCTACCCAAATCCTCTAACACTGTTTCAAATATTTAAAAGATAATAGATAACTCATGATTTTGTGATGAAAATATATAGTAAAGCAATATCTTAAAATGGTAATCCCTCTACCTATTAAAATCATTCCTCAAAACAATGAGTTTGAGATCATGGGTAGATAGTTCTTCTCATGCAACCAATGATATCATGAAACATCGACCACTATATAATTAACTTACATGAGAACACCTCTCAATTCCAAACCTGAAGCATCACAAAATACCACATATCCCTTCCCAACAGCTAGAATAGTTAAAACTAGCATAAAAGTAAACATACACTTAAAATAATCAAATGAATATTTAAATATCACATCTCATATAAACATTTACTATTTATGAGTTTAATTGGTCATTGAAGAATCTAACATCAATAAATTTTTGAAGGAACCACAGTAATTACCTACTAAACCAAAGAAGCATTGAGTATAAAAAATATTTCATGATTTATCCCATGTAAGAATATCATACACTTTCTCATGATTGAGAGATATTACATTTTTCGAGACCATTTTTTTCGAATAAATTCACTTCCTTAATCAAGATTTGTCATTTCAATACCTTGGTATAATGTTGGTCATCTCTCAATATCTTTATAACTACCTTCAGATGTTTCACATTGTCCTCCTATATTTTAGAGTATACCAAAATATCATCCATAGACAACACCATGCATGGATCAAGATATTTATGGAATATCATATACATCAACGCCATAAAAAGTATAGGACTATTAGTTATACCAAAAAGAATAACACGATGCTCATAATTTTCATACCTACTCCTAAAGGATTTATTCTGAATGTTAGATTCATTGATTCAGAACTGGTGGTAACCATAATAAATATGAATCATTGAAAACCATGTCATCCATTACAATTTTTCAAACAAGTCATAAATACCTGGAAATGGAAAAATTTTATTCACCTAAACTCGATTGATTTTATGGTAATCAATACAATGGAAATGTGTCCCATCAGTATTACTTTCAAATGGAATGGTCACTTCCAAATGATACACACTGAGGGGTTTAAATCAATCATCAAACAAATCACCCAACTATGCTTTTAACCCATTCAGTTCAGATGGTTACCTATAGAAATAGGGAATAAAGATGGGGTTGGTTCCTTAAATCATGTCAATAGAGAACTCTACATCCCTTACTAGTGGAAAACAATAAAATTCAGATAGAAACATGACTGTAATATGAATTACCACTTTCGGAATATAACCACTCAATCATTATTTCTCTATATCAAAAGAAATCATAAGTATCACTCTGTCCAAATTTAAATGTGTAGGTACATATCGATTCAATCTAAAGTCCCAATATCCCTCGAAAACATAGCACACCCCATCAAGGGTAGAAAAGGAGTCCCACTAAAAACAAAACTCAATATTGACATTATGGGAAATCAGAAAATACATCCATAAAATCAAAACTAATGGTTTCATGTTTAGAATATAAAGTTTCTATATGATCTTGATCCCCAATAATGAGAATACGCAGGGATATTAGAGATTTTTTAACTCTTAGTACTGAGTGGCATGGAAATATCTATAACAGAAGTCATATTCACCATATGAAGGATTATAAAATATACAGAATGAGTAAAAAAATAATAATGAGATCCACCAGTATCAAATAAATCATTCCCACAAGATGAAGCTATAGTGATTGTTCCCCTCACTATCATTGGAGCCACATTAGCTTCCACTGGATCTTCTTTCACTACATAAAGAATATTTTTTCAAGATTCATGTGATTGGAAATGCTTATGTTATTATTATTTAGATTGAAACACTATAATTTTTGGTTTTCAAGATCCCATTCCACTACATTTTTCATAAAAGACATAAGATATACACTACAAGTGATCTTAATAACTGTATGAACTACATATCTTTGGTGCCTCAGTACAATATCATTTTATATTTTTGACCTACCCACATCAAAATAAAGTCAATGGGACTCTTCTGGAAACTAAATAAGTTTTGGATGATTCTTTTTATCAGGGTCATCCATGAGACTCATAACTCTTCCTCTTTCTGTTAAAGGAACCAATATATCTTCCCCTTGGAGTAATAGGTACTTTTGTAACCCTGAAAAACTATCCATTTCAATCATAGTAATCTATTATATATCCATCACATCAGAGTAAAATGTAATAATTTTCATGAAATTGTAAGATCATATATCATATAAAAAACCAATCTCACACCTCTATACCTTTAAATTATCTTTCATCACTACCTCATGAGAAAATTGAATAAGTTTGATAAAATTGTTCACATATTGATTCACATCCCTATATTCTTATTATATTATAAGAAACTCCATAGACTATTTGAAAACCACTAAATATATATAGAACTATTATATAATGTGTGAGCTGATTTCCTTCCAATATAATCCATCTCATTTCTTTACTAAAACCCTAAAATCCCACCACCTATTGTTAGGTCACTCAATAATAAAGGTAGAACATTTCGCGTTTACGCAATTAGGAGTTTCTAAGAAGTAAACAAGTATATAAATATTTTCAACCAATCCTTATCCTATTCATAATAAAAAAAATCCTTGGAATGTTTTTGGATTATACAAAATAAACTCTTGAGAATGATCCCTAGTTTCATCCCATCAAAGTTCCACTTCCAGAACCTAAAAAGGAAAAAGAGTATGTATATGTCATAGAGCATGGAAAAAACATACCACTATCTCAATGAGATTTTTATCAGTTAGTGGTTTTCATTTATATGGTTCATAATCATCTCCCTCCAAAGTTCTATTAAAATTCCTTCTCGAGGACATGGTACTACACAAAATTATCACAAAACATTGAAACAACAATAAGGATACTCATATCATCAACTAAGTCAATAAATACAAGAATATAAACTCTATAAAACAAATTTAAGTCTTTCAATGATTTAAAAAATAATATTATGTTTTCCAAGTACTCTATGAATATCAATTTATTCTTCAATGATTGGTTTCCCAAACAACAATGATAAATTAAATATCACTATGACGATAACTGGATTGTAAATCATGAATAGCTACCCCTAAAATATTAAAAAATTCTACCTCATGTATATGAATACATCTAATAATATATACTTACATCATAGAAAGATATTCAACCTCACCTATGATACCATATTTTTTTAAAACCTTCTTAAAGATACTGGTATATTGATTCCTGAGATAGTACTAACATAGCCCAATTGTTGTTCTTGATCCCCATAGGTTGGAGAATAGTTCTTTGAATCATCTCAATTATCAAAGGGAAAATTTTATTCCATAATAAAAAATCAACAATACTCAATAGTGGAATATAAAATAATAAAAAGTTGTTATGCTGAATGCTCTTCAAAGAGAAATGTGTACCATAATCAGATAGATAAACATCCCCAAGAAATAAATCATCCAAAATATGGAACTATATCAATAAATAATATAATCTAAAACTCCATGAAACATGTGGATTCTAGCTCCCCATATAATTTCTATCACACAAGGTTCCATGATCAAGTATATCTTCCACCTCCAAGTGGCACTTTCCCTTTTCCTGGACCTAACATAACATTTCCTAGAAACTCCAAAAGGAAAAGGTATGGTGTGAGATAAATAGCCCAATATGATTGCACCAAGTTTTCCAAATTAAATTCCAATACATATAAACCATACATGTGCTTCAATTTAAATAAATATAATTTATAATAAACTATTTTTCAATTTATCTTTAAAATAATGTTATCAAATAAAGGAAAGATGATAGGTATATCAAAAATATTTTAAATGAAAATTTTATTAATCAGAGTAATTAATAAAACATTTCTATAATCACTGTAATGTAAAAATAAAATCAAAACAATGAAACATGTTCATAATCCCTGAGATGAGTTATTTTTTAGCTACAGCATCCTCACACTACTCATTCAATCATCATGACTCAATGTGTGTGAACATTTCACTAAGGCTCATGACATTGGGATTTTTTAATTGACAACCCATCTAGGGAAATCATGTTGAACTCATTTGAGTTGGAATTTTCATATTCAATCCATTTCAATAGAGGTAGAGTCTTACTGTTTCGGTACCAATCGCCTACTAAATATCCAAAATCATATGTTATATCAATCAATCAATCATGGTCAAATTACTCAATTTTAATTAATTTATAGTTAAAATTCTCAATTCATGTATCCAAATCCCATTTTAATTCTAAAACTAAATCATAGGTTATAGTTTGTTCACGTCTTTAAAAACCATATTTAATTTAAATTATTCATTATCAAAGAACAATATCAAATCATTTCATCGAATTAATACTCATTCCATGTCATCATTCTGGAAATATAGCTAGATTGTTCATGCCTTTTAAAATGGGGTTATTGTTTCACAAATATCATGCTTATGAAAGAAATATTCAATATCATATTCATTTAATGTTTAAAAATCAATTGAAAATAAATTTAAAATCATGTATGAAATCAAGGTTCAATTATAGAGATAATCCTTATAGAACTACTCACATTTACTCACACAATCAACCAATCAATAAACCAAAATATTAAATTCAAATAGATAATCAAATTTGAGTAAGATAAATGAAGAATAACTATAATAACAATTTATCAAATAAAAAATCCAATCCATAAACAAAATGATTATTCATCACTCTAAAATAAGGAGTGAATAGAGAAAGGGGGATTCAACATCCATGAGTAATCACATACTAAAGGGAGATTAAATAGATAAACCTATTCATAGATCCAAGAAGAAGGGAGGTTAGAGGATAAAATTGACCTCATGAGACAATAAGAAATACAAGAAATTAGATTTAGATCAAATGGGTTTTGTTAAGGATTAAAAATATGAGTCTCATGGTCATAATTAGAATAACCAAGGCATCAAAAACCTATTTTTTGGTATTATGGGTTATATTTCATGGTTTTTACGGAATGTTAACCTAACCCTATACCTTTGATGGGATTTTGGAAAGGGTTCATGGTTTGGTTGTATGATTAGTATTAGAATTCACCAACTGTGCAATCCCCTACTAGCTATGGCTATAAGGTTTAGAGGGGATTCAACATGGTTTGTACATACCATGTTCCACCCTCTATTCCCTCAAAATAAAGGGCATGGTTTTCTAGTAAAAAAAAATCTTATCCACCTTGTATTTTTCCAGAAAATACATATATATAATTAAAATTCCCTATAAATGACCTAAAATAGGATCCAGACAAATAATGATGAAAAATTTTACAAGAAGTACCTAATAGATGCAAACTAGTTGTTACACTCCCTTTAGGAAATAAAAAAATAGTTTATTTCTTCCATGACTATAAATGATAAGTCCCCTGAGATAAAGAATAATATACTGGGAGTAATATCAACATTATTACAAATTCAAAACTATAGAATGTAATATTTCTTCATCTTTCATTGGAAAAGAGATTTAACTATTAAATCCTCCCCCTAAAAAATTTATTCATAATAATCATTAATGTATAGAGATAAATAGAAGTTTCTTTATTACACCATAAAATAATATTTTATCCCTTATTTAAAGGTTATTATTATAAAAAATATTATGGAGATTTTAGAAAATCTATGTGTATAAGTTTAAAATTCATTATATAATGCAGCAAAAAATTAGTTACAAAAATAATCAAAAATCTAGAAGGATATATAAAAAATAATTTTTATTTAAGGAATAGTATAATGATATGAATGGAATAAATCATTTGACAATGTTCCACGAAAATACTAGAAAATCATATTATAAAATAAATTTTCCAACTTCAATAGTCATAATTTGAAACAAAATATTTTATCCATAATTAAACCATATAATACATGATACTTGATAATTATTACTATCTATAAGTAGAATAATATCATTTTAATGAAAATTACAACCTAGTGAATTTGAAATTAATTAATATTTTGAAGAGGAAATAATATTAACCTTAAAGAGGGTCCATAAACATTTTATGGAAATATTCTATCAAAAAATAGATTCTTCAAAAGAAATTAAAATTCAATAACCAAAAATAATAGAAAAATAATTAAATAATTTTTTTTAATACCATATTCAATCAATTTTTTTTTCAAACTTTGATGCATCTAAAGGTTTTTTAAATGTTCATTCTAGTTCTTATTCAGTTGGAACACATTCCAAGCTGATTTTCCCCTTTAAAACATGATCTCTTACAAAAGGATGTCTAACATCAATATGTTTTGTTCATAATTATATATTGGAAACATAGAATTAGAAATATCAATTTAATTATCCCAAAAAATTTGTAACATATTAGAATAAATATCAAAATCGGTTAATTTATTATTAATACATAGAGATTGAAACAAATCCAATGAAAACATATTCTTCTTTAGAAAGAGATAATGAGACATAATATTGTTTATATGAGCTCTAAGACATTAAATTTTACCAAGAAAGTAACACATTCCACTTGTAATTATTTATCTATTATGTATCCATCAAAATTAAAATATGATTTTTTTAATGAAACAGTATTTCTTTCGTCATAAAATAAACCACTGATTAAAAAAAATTCACCATATTTTGGTACTATTTTAAAAACATTTAACTGACTTTCCTTAGGATAACCTTCAATTTTTTCACATCATCCTGAACAAAACATCATATAGAGTATTGAATAAGTTATATATAATAAACTACCAATCATACATCTAAAAAATTAATTATATTCTGATTTTTTAAGATTTTTCATTATCAAACATAAAATATTTACTGATGGGTTTATTTAATGTTTTACGTGAGTCAAATAAAAATATTTTTAACAAATTTTCGACTTCTAAAAATTTATATTGGAAAATTGCATCACCTCCTTGAAATACTATTGTCTAAGAAAGAATATAATATATCTGATAACACTCGAGTAAAATTTACATGTTATTATATTTTAAAAAAAATTACAATTAATTTCACTTAAATGTGAAAAATTATATCATGATTATATATTTAAATAATCAAAATATATTTGTATCATTTCTTCTTATAAAATTATGATACAATTTTCATATAATAAAAAATCAAAAGCAACTATGTTTCAAATTTTTACCATAATATAAGAGCATAAATACATCTATAAAGGGCATTAGATTTTTTAAAACACTAATTATAAAATTTTTATTCCCATAATAAAGGAGTTATATTATATAAAATTCTTTAGAAATAAAAAAATTTTAAAAATAGATTTTCAGATCCATTTATTTTAATTTAAAAACATAATGGTTTGAATATGTAACGTTTATGTTTTTTCATTTAATGATTTTGAATATATATAATAATTTTTTCAGATTAATGGGATGAAATGATTTGATATTTAGAGGCCCAATGATCCCATTATTTATATTATAATAGAAATAAATATATTAATATCAACCCACATAATTTTAAAAAAATACTAAAATAACTATTGACCGTGTAGTTAGATGGGAAATATGAGATCACTATTGAATCAAAAATGTGGGACATACCCTAGGTACAATATATCATTCATTAGCATCGGGTGGTTGGTTATGTGAGGTCAGAGGTTATAAATTAAATGATATATTATTTATTAATTTGTTATTGTTTTATTTTCGATGACCTATCCCCTCCATATATAATCTTTCTTATGGGAAACCCACTAGGTTATCTGTATAACCATTTAAATTTGAGAATAGAATGAAGAAAATCATTGGTTGACATCATATCATGATTAAATTATCAAAATACTACAAGGATTTACAAGGATAATAGAGTTAGTAGATCTCAAAAATATAGATAAAGAAGATTCTTTCTTCCTTAATGATTGGTTCAAATAGAATTTTGATGTTTTTTTCATGGATTATTTCCCCATTTGATTATCTGATGTCGAATATGAATCCAATAAACCAACTAAGTGGTTTTGAGGTTGACCGTGTTGTGGCTGTATGATTAATTAACTAGGATTTTGGGAAATATTTTTGATGTTTGTGTTTCTAATAATTCATCATTATAATAGAACCAATCAAGGCCAACTAATACATCATTTGAGGTAGATTACCCTTTTATATCTCATTTATTTCACCTATGGTTCTTCATATGTTCATCAACTAAAACTTCATTGACTGGTGATTGGATTAATATAAGGTACTTTATCATTATATAACTATCCTTCCACACAATGAATCAATACCATGTGTATGGTTTGTGATAGATGGAGAAAACGAGGGGTGATAAAGATGATGGGAAATTGGAGGAGGATTGAAACCAGAATTTTTATTTGTAATTTTAATATGATGTGTATTGATTCCATGGTGTGATATATGTTGGGAAATGATTGGATTGAAGGTTAGGTTGAAGAATGTGATAAAATAAAGGGTTGGTTAACTCCAAATCCATGTTTTCTCACTAGAATCATGGCTCTATATAAGAAGTAGTCATGTGTGAAAATGTTTAGAGAATTCTTGAATTTCTAATAAAATCATGACTACATATAATTTACTCTAAAGAACACATGTTGTGAAGTCACCCTTTTCTAGAACTAGGGTTTACACATAGTGAAATTAGAACACACCATGTAACACATGTCCTAGAGCATGTGACCTGGAAATAGTGAATCAATGTATGACCTCTAAGTACACGGGAAGGGACCAAATGAGGTTTAATGTCACCAATAGAGTACTCATGCCTGAACTGATACTCAGATCTTGCTAGGTACCGAGGCATGACCTAGTAGATGGGAACAACCAAATAATATAGGCATGGCCTAGGGTACTAAAGCATGAGATCAGGAATCCATACATACTTGAGGAAGGAAAGATAGACTATTTAATTATAGTATACATAGTTCACTATCTTGAAGATGGATTGATTTCATTCTCCCTTTAGTAAGGACCATTTTACCTAGGGTATGTTTCCTTAATCCACCCCCCTTGAGGGAAGAGTGAGGCATCAGTCCTAATAATAGGATGTGATTCCCTCTATGGGATTTGTCTCAAATACAGTTGTAAGAATCCTTTATGAGGCCCAGGGTGGGATCATTTGCCATATAGTATTCCATAGGGGTAATGGTGTATCCTAATTACAAATATACCTATGTTTTTATCCACTACTTAGAGGGTTAATCGAGTGGGGGTTTGAAGAGTCCCTGATGGCATTTGGTGGGATCCTCTATCTGTGTATCAATATCTTTGAACTTTTAGGGTGTTCTTCTTCCTAGTAGGATTTAATTAACATAAAATATAGGATAGGTTTCATTAGTATTATCCCTCTCAAGGAGTGAGTTATCCCAAGTGAGCAATATCCTAGGGTTTTTTACGATTGTAAACATTCCCTTATATATAGTGTATATCGTGAGTATATCTTGATGTAGTTATTTTATGTCAAAAATTCTGATTGACATGAACTTTTTGATAAGATAGCTACCCTATTGGTTTGATATTTTTGGTGTTTTTGGGATGTCTAACTGGGTACAGTTATACTCACACCTACATGATAACAACCTACACATGTCATCCCTTATGATGACAGCAGTCTATTTGACAATGTACTAAGAGGACTGGGAGCATGAGGGTCATAGTGAGCTGGACCGATCATGGTTCATACTATGTTTCACATTTGACTATAGTGTCATCAATATGACTTATTTATAGTTTTAATGGGATTTTATTTTGAACATTATGATTTATGGTAATATTTTCACACTCTAATTATGGGATTTAAATAATTTCATGATTTTGAATTAGTTTTTTTTATCTTTTGGTTTTGTATAGGAATTTTTAAATGTGTGCATGTGTAATGGTACCTTAGGATATGGCCTCCCATATGTGTGATATTCCTACTAAATGATTATCACCAACCACTAGACAATTCGAGGTGATATTGGGGTGTCACACTCAGCTTACCATAGGTCAGGAAGACCCTGGTGGGTCAGGTAATGAATGAGCTATATCAGAGCGGGTGTTCATATTAGAAAAATAGATTGGAGATTATCTATCAGAAATGTTTGGTTTGTGATTTATGGAAATAGTGTTGAAGTGTTTCTAATTTTCCTCTCAATCCAAGGAATCTAGTGTTAGTGAATTATGTGGAATTTTTTTCATTTCTTTTTCCCATGTATGTTTTTTTAAATAGTTGTCTATTTGTTATTAAAATAATTGTATGTGTTTATTGGAAAAAAATCATTGTTAATTGTATATTAAATCATTAGAAATGTGGCTTTGTGTTAAAATTTAAATTTTAGTGTTTATTTATTTATTTATTAATAAAAATAGTAATTTATTTATTCTTTTTTATATTCTTTTTTTTCAATAATATTTTATTTTATTATTGTTTTAATTATACTATTATTTTTTTAATTCTTTTTTTCATTATTTTTTAATAATTTATCAATTTAGATAATTTTTTATTTTTTATTTTTAAATAAGTAAATTTTCACTTTTTTAAAATATATAAATAATTAAACCATGTTTATCATTTTAATTATTTTCTATAATACTTGGTAATATTTAATTTTAATTTAATTCATTATTTTTTTTCATATTTTAATTAATTAATTATTTATTTAATTTAAGAAAACTGATTTTGAATTTTTTTTATTATTTTAAATTAATTTATTTGTTAACATATCATAATCTAAATCTATATAAATTTTTTATTAAATATTTTTAAATTAATATTATTTTGTAATGATAAATTTTCATATGTAACTTAGAATTTTGATTTCATTTCTAATTTAGTAATTTAATATATATTTTTAATAAATTTAATGTTTTAGTTTTTCATGTTGTTTTGTTTTTGTAGTTTTTTAGTTGTTTCTGCCACCATTTCATTCTCCTACTGCCATGTCCCACACCCACCACTGGAGTTTTACAATAGTGAATCATTTGTGTCACCACTAGCTTCTTCAACAGTGACTCAAATGACTCACCACCATCCCCCTTTTCACAGTCAGCCTCCCTTTTCCAAATTTTTGACCCACCAGCAACATCACCAAATAGTGACTCCCTCATTCACCCTTCCATCCACCACCAAATGGTGACACCCTAAGTCATTTTTCCCTCAATAATCACCATTTCTAAAGAAACTCACCACCATAACCACATTCCACTCCAAGATTATATTGCATATGAAATGGTGAGACTCATGAGCCCTCATTTCCACACCCCAAAATTGGTTCTTTTCCACCACCACCCATCGTTGTAGGTTGTCTACTCAGCCACCATTGTCCCCATCCCAATTCTCTACCAACCATTCACCACCCATATACCACAAATTCATTTTAATAAAATGATAACAATAACCAATATTATATTAAATAAACCGAATAATAATTATACCAAAATTTGGATACTGACAAAATTGATATGCTCAAAATAAAAAAAATACCCATTTCCCATTCAAAATATAATGATGAGAATAGATGAAGAAGAAAATTATTCAATGAAGAAGAAACACCACAGGATGCCACTACCTACCTAGTAAAAAGACCTATTAGGATGCCAAGCCGACTCCTCACCCATCGTCCACCATTACTGAAGTCGAACCACCATTGAGGACCTTCCATTCGCAACCTTAGTACTTTGATCAGGAATCACTCAGAACCCATGGATTTAAAGTCATGTATCTATATGTAATGAACATTTTAAATAAGTAATTCATGAATAAAAAATTTGAGCAGTGGTGATTTCTATTGGAGATACACTTGAGTCACTAGAGGCAGAGACTCTACACTGAAGGTGTTAAATGAGGGGGTGAGAGAGACCAATTCGAGAACCATTAGAGAGAATGAATGTGGGAATCAATTCCACTAACCCATTTTTATTAGAATCCAATTTATTCCATACCACCCACATCGCCCATCCTCCATCTCCATAATCTGATCATTCTACCATCATCATTCATCTAAGTATAGGTACATGGAGTAGAGAAGGTAATTATCCATGGTTCATTTTCAAAGTACGGAGACTAATTATTATTTTCCATTATAATATTTTTCTATAAATAGATGTTTTTAATGACATAAATATTTGATAATTCTTATATTATTAATTTATTTTTAGTTAAGGGGGTTGGATCATAAGGATTGAACTATTCTCATCTAAATAGTTCTTACAATTTGATCAGTCATATGTGGTTTGAGGTGTCTCATCTAGTGATTTCCATTTCCCTTCCCCATGAGCATTGTTTTTCTCCACCCTATGTACTGATAGGTCAAGTTTAGTATCCCAAGTAAATAAATAAACAATAAATTTTCTTTTTAATTAATATTTTATAATTTAATATTAATTTTACCTTAAAATGGTTGTTATGTTCAATTGCGTACCTGATACGTAACAATGGGTTTCTTTGAAATCTTACGTTGCCCAATAATAATATAATATTATTTGTTTTAAATGGTAGTTAACATCTAGCCATTTTTTTGAGGGAATGAACAAAACTAACTACAATATGATTATACATGTTTTTTAAATGTTTTTAGATTTATCCAATAAAATTTAGAGGCTTAAAATGGGAATGAAACTAATTTGAAGCATAATTTACTTTAAAAGGAGCATTTACAGCCTTTTGATGGAGAACCATATTTAAATATAGTTTTGGTCATTTTTATATGTTCTATTAGACCAAATAAAACTATACTTTAGAAGAAATACCTTGAAATTTACTTTGGGTAATTTGTTTTGTTTTTTTATGATAAAATCAATTTTTAATGAAAAGTAAAAAATGCTATATTTTAATTCAAAACTGCAGTTTTATCTAATTTATTTATATGGTTAGATTATCTTTTTAATTGGTTTTAAAGTGAAATTAGATTATATTTTTACTATTTAATCAAATTTTAGTTATTGGATATAATTTCACTTTGAAACTGGATATAAAAAAGTGTCAATCTTTAGATAGTTATTATTTCTTAAAAACATGCTTTTTGTTTTGACAGTGGGAATTAATTTTAAATTAATTTCTTCCACTTTTGTTTTTTGAATTTGGAAAAATGTATTCCTTATTTTGAATAATGAGGTCCAAAATTTTTAAATATGTAACTTTTATTTTTAGTCATTATGAATATTTCCTTCAGAAAATATTTTATTTATCATGGTAAAGTGTAAATCTGGTAAATAAGGGTAAAAAAATATTACTATAATAATATAAAATTACCCTAAAATGTGTCCTAATCCTATTGGTTTATACACTTCTGACCATGAGCATCCTTGGGTCGATTTTGGTACCCCATGGGGCCACATGAGAGTGATAATGACACTTTATTTTAATTAACATAAAGTAAAGACCAAAATGACATAAACAAATATCTTTTAGTAAATTAATTTTTACATAGGGTTATATAAGTTATCTTTTCGATGATAAATATTCATTGGAAAGATAAAAATGTTACCAATATCATGGTAATTATTTTATACTTTTTTCAAAACATATAAATTAAATTATTTATGACATAATAATGATTGAGTGTTTATCGCATTAATAAATGATTTAAATAAATAAGATTGTAAAAGCCCTCATTTCTAAATCTTTACTCACACCTCTCAATCCCCATGGCTCATCCAACACCTGCCCAAATAAACTCTCAATATCCTTATCCTCATCTTAAAAGACTTAACTTAGTCATAATTAACTTCAACGAACCTTTTTGTTTTAAACCAAAGGGATTTGACCGAATTAAAGGTAATGGTTTCTCTTAAATTCATTTGTTTTATTTTGTTTTATTTTACTTATACAACCACCTAAACTCTTTTTATTTATTTATTTTATAACAACACCAGTATCTTAAATATACTAGGTTTTTTTTATGAGATGTATTTGAACTACACTTACACACACCTCCATCTAATGGTTAAAGAACATATTGTTTCTGTGGACGACGAACTACTACCTCACAAAACGATGATTGTTCAAATATATCCAACCACCTCTCATGGTGGCCATTATGATGGAACAATATTTATATATCATATATATTATTTTCATGTTTTATTTATGCTTTTTTGTGTTCCATTTATATCATACCTTTATGGTTTCTATAGTGGGTAAATACGATAATCTCATTTGAGAAAGTGCGGACTACAGCCCCCTCAAAGTGATATGACTTGTTCATGCCTTATGTGGAACATATAAAGGGTAGATTTAATAAAATTATATATTATTTTATAATGGATTTATAATATACTTATTTATCATTATGTTTTCATTACATTAAAATATAAAATATAAATGGAAGTTGTGTTCATGCGTACGTACGGATTACCGTCTCCATGAACAGTTCATTTCATTTATTATCTCCAAATGTTATGTAATATTATAAATAAAAGTTTACACTGAATATATATGATATATATGATATCTAAATCAGTAATATCATTCTAGATATAATGAAATTTTGACCACATGAACAACTTTTAATCATAATAAGTCCATTTTTTACTCAAGTACCAAATATTGACAAAACAACCATTATTAACTTAAATGATTACATAATGTTTATAACATGGTAATAAGTGATAGATATGAAAAATATTCATAATAAAGTAGAAATTAACTTTATTTTATTATTCGAGAGATTATAGAACGAACGGGTCAAGTCGGACATGAGGTAAGGGAACTTCTTAACCTAATTTCCATTCTTTGGGTCAATCTCAACTTCTTGATTATGTCATGTTATGATTATGTCCTATATTTTATTTATTAATTATATATGTTTACTTATATTAAATAAACATAATTTATCTATTTACAAAATGATATTTGTAAGGGAATTTGTCTCAATCTCCTTTCATTGAGACATATTTTGTTTTAATACACAACTTTATTTTATAATCTGTATAAACACCTTTGACTTTTCATTTCATTCAAAGGGAATATTTTTCTATGAAAAGTTTTACTAAACTACAAAAAAGGAATGTTTCTTTTAACTTAAGTGGTGACAATTACCCCTCTTCTGTTGCGAGTATTATTTTATCTTTGTCTTCCCTAACAATCCGTAATGTTTTTAAAAGGAAAATAAACATCATATACTCTTTTATATATTTTGGTATTGAAAATGGTTTGGATAATAGATTTGTTATGTCAATATATTTGAGTGATATATTGTGATTGAAATATGGAAATGTTTTCTTTCTTTTATATTTTTTTATGTGTTATAATTTTATAATAGTACTTAGGCATTTTATGGTATGTTACATGATAAACCAAATGATATGTGGTGCCTTGAAAAAACAGGACTGGAGGTTACGTTATAACCTCCAATACATTGGGTATGGAAGTTAGTGGTATGGATATTCCATTTAGTGATATGTGTGGAAGTCAACATTATGGTTATTCCATTTAACTATGTTTATGTCCCAAGTTACCTTTATATTTTATGTGTTCTTTATATGGGTTTTATGGTAATATTTTGGTTACAAAAGGTTAAGAAATTATCTTTTATTCAGTGAAGAGTATTTACTACTTCATAACGGTGTAAAGTATTACTTATGATAAAGTATTCATGGTTTACTTGTTGTTTTGAAAAATTAATAGTTTTCATTTTTTTTTTGTATCCCTTACTGTGCTTTTTATGCTCATACCATTTTTTTGAAATGTTTTTCACAGGATATAAAGTTGAATAGGGTAAAGGATGGGATCAAGGAAAAGTCATGTTGTCTAAAACATGGTACTAGACATGACTCTTTTTTCAATAATTTTTATTTTTTTTTGAATAAATGGAAACTGGGTAGATGTGTCTACATGCAATATTAAAGTTGTTATCTATATGTTATGACCTAATTCTATAAATTTATAAACCTAAAAAGATCCTCAATGCGAATTCTTAACATAATTCAAGAATATGCAATATTTATGGTCGGGTCCTTACAGTAGGTATCAGAGGTCAGTTTAGACAACATTAAGAGTTAGGGTATTGTTAAATTAATGTCTCTAAATAAATTTATGTTAATATTGAAATGATAGAATTTACAGATTAACATGTTGATTTGCCTAAGATAATTCTGTGTTAAGATTGGTTTCTCGTAGAGGAAACATAGAAGCTTTCTTGGGAAGGCATTCAAAGGGAATTGACCTTCCAAATCAGCATCCTAAGATGGTCAAAATCATATTTGAACTACTTGTTGCAGTGATGGATCATTTGAATCTGGTGATAAATAGAAGTTGTGTTTATATATGGTATTTTGGTTTATTCTAAAATCAATGAGGAACATGAAAGTCATTTAAGGGTTTTCATGTAAACCTTAAAAGAAAAGAAACTGTTTGGTAAATTTAGCAATTGTGAGTTTTAGTTACAACAAATTTCTTTCCATAGTCACATTGTTTCAAAAATGGCATAACTATTGATCGTGCTAAAAAAAGTTGTTAAAGAATGGACATGACCCACAAATATAACCGAGATCCGTAGTTTTCTTGGTTTGGTAGGTTATTATTAGAGGTTCATAGAGAATTTTGCACGGTTATCTAGTCCAATGACTAAGTTAACTTGAAAAGGTGTTAAGTTCATTTGGGAAAAATAATTTGATGATTATTTTCATGAATTGAAAAGAATATTGGTGAATGCTCTTGTTTTGGAATTACCTTCTAGAAATGGTGAGTTTGTTATCTACCGTGATACTTCATTTAAAGTACTTGGTTGTGTCCCTATTCAGAATGATCAGGTAATTTCTTATTCTTCACATCAGTTGAAACTTCATGATTTAAATTACCCTACACAATATTTGGAATTATCTATTGTTGTTTTTTGCTTTACAAAATTGGAGGCATCATTTTTATGGAGTAAAGTGTGAAATATATACTGATCATAAAAGTTTGAAATATATATTCACTCAGAATGAATTGAACATGAGACAAAGGAGATGGTTGGAATTAATCAAGTATTATGATTGCACAATCCTTTACCATACAGGAAAAGCAAATAAAGTGGCTGATTCTTTGAGTGAAAAAATTAATGCTACATTTGGAATGAGATCCTTTGGTTTTTTATTTGATGAAATTTGGCATAGAAGTTTTTGGTGCAGGAAATTATTCTATTTTGTTTCTGGTGTCTATGAGATAATCTCTATCAGACAGAATTAAGCAAGTAAAAAAGGAAGATAATGAGTTTTAGGAAAAGGTAGAGTTGGTTCAGAAGGGTAAGTTTCCTGATTTTAACTTTGATATTGATTGTGTTTTGAGATTTGGAAAGAGATTATGTGTGACTCGTAATTCACAGTTGAATAATGAGTAGTTATGTGAAGCTCATAGTTCCCCATTTTAAGTTTATCCTGGTAGTACTAAGATGTATAGAGATATTTGGGAGTATTACTGGTGGGATTGAAAGAAAGTAAATATTGTTGATTTTACTGTGAAGTGTTTGAATTGTCAGCAGGTTAAAGCAGAGCGATAGTTGCCGAAAGGGATGCTTCAGTCTTTTCTGATTCCAGAGTAGAAATGGAAGAATATACCCATGGACTTCATTGTGGGATTACCGAAGACATCTCGATATAATAATGCAATCTGGTTTATTGTTCATCAATTGACTAAATCTGATCATTTACTTCCTATTCGATATACTTTTTCTCTAAATCAACTTTCTTAGTTTTATGTTAAAGAGATAGTCAGGTTTCATGGTGCTACCCCCTCTTTTTATCTGATTGTGATCCCAGGTTTACTTCTACCTTTTGGAAAGGCCTTCAGAATTATTTATGTACTGAATTAAATTTTAGTATAGCTTTTCATCCGCAATAAGATGGGCAGTTAGAACGAACAATTCAGACCATGGATGATATGCTACGTGCTTGCTCGATGGACTACTAGGAATGTTGGGACCAACATCTTTCTTTTGTTGAATTTTATTATAATAACAGTTTTCATTCCAGTGTACAGATGGCTCCATTTGAGGCAATATATGGAAAGCGGTGTCGAACTATAGCTTTTTGGGATGAAGTAGGTTAATGGAAGCTGATGGGAATAGAATGGGTAGAATAGATGGTAGAAAAAGTTCATTTAATTCAGAAGAACACTAGAACTTCTCAGTGCTGGAAGAGAAGTTATGCGGATAACTAGAGGAAGAATCTTTCTTTTGAGGTAGGTGATCATGTCTTTCTCAAAGCTTCTCCATAGAAAAGTGTGATGTGGTTTAGTAAGAAGGGAGAGTTGAGTCTGAGGTTTATTGGACCTTATGATATCCTAGAGAAAGTAGGATCAGTGGTGTATAGAGTGTCTTTACATCCATTTTTATCCCTGGTACACAATGTTTTTCATGTTTCAATGTTGAGAAAGTATATTCCAGATCCAACCCATGTTTTAGGTCCAGAGAGAGTTCAGTTGGAATAGAATCAATCTTATAAAAAACATCCAGTCCAAATTCTTGACCGAAGAGAGAAAATGTTGCGGAATAATTCAATTCATTAAGAAAAGGTTTTTTGGACAAACCATATGGTTTAAGAGGAAACCTGGGAATATAAAAATTATATGAGGTATAAATGAACCCATTTATATGATTAGTGAATAAAATTGTGAGGACGCAATTTCCAAAAGGGGGGAAGGATGTAACAAACCAGGAAAATAAATAAATAATAAATTTTATTTTTAATTAATATTTTGTGAATTAAATATAAAATTTACCTTAAAAGGGTTTCTATGTTTGATGTCATACCTGATACACAACAATGGGTTTCTTGGAAATCTTACGCTGCAAAATAATTATATAATATTATTAATTTTAATTGGCAGTTAATGTCTAGTCATTGTATTGAATGGAATAAACCGAACTAACTACAATATGATTATAAATGTTTGTTAAATGTTTTTACATTTATCCAATATAAGTTAGAGGTTTAAAATGTGAATAAATCTAATTTTAAGCATAATTTACATTAAAAGGTAGATTTACCACCTTTTGATGAAGAACCCTCTTTAAATCTATTTGTGGTCACTTTTATATGTTCTATTTGACCAAATAAAATTCTTCTTTAGAATCAGGACATCAAAATTTACTTTGGGTAAATTTTTGGTATTTTTTTGAAAAAATCAAATTTTAATGAAAAGTGAAAAATGTTGTATTATAATTTAAAAATTCCTTTTTATCTAATTTATTTATATGGTTAGATTATTGTTTTAATTCGTTTTAAATTTTAATTAGATTATATTTTTACCATCTAATTCAATGTTGGTTATTGTAATTAATTTCACCTTGAAATTGGACATAAACAAGTGTCAATATTTTGATAGTTATTATTTCTTAAAAACATACCTTTCATTTTGACAGCGGAATTAATTTTAAATTAATTTCTTCCAATTATGTTTTTTTACTATGGAAAATGGATTCCATATTTGGAATTAGTATGTTTAAATTTTGTAAATAGGTAACTTTTATTTTTAGACATTATGAATATTTACTTCTGTAAATATTTTATTTATCATGGTTAAAGGGTAAATATGGTAAATAACGGTAAACAAATACTACAATAATAATATGAAATTACCCTATAATGTGTCCTAATCCAATTGGTTTATACATTTCCAACCATGAGTATCCATTGGTCTATTTTGGGACCCCATGGGACCACATGGGAGTGATAATTACACTTTATTTTAATTAACATAAAGTAAAGATAATAATGACACAAACAAATATCTTTTAGTAAATTAATTATTACATAGGGTTATATAAGTTTTCATTTCGACTATAAATATTCATTTTATGGATAAGAAGAATTACTACATCAGGTTTTTTGTTTTATAATTTTAAGACATCACATAAATTAAATTATTTATAACACAATAATGATGTAATGTTTACCTCATTAATAAATGATTTAAATAAATAATATTATAAAGATTAAAATAATATCCAAAAACTATCCAATATTTATTAGATGATTTTATTTCGACCATGATTCATCTTATATTTGACTGTAATTAGTTTTGGACCTTTATAAATCGAAAAATCATTATATAATAAAATAATAATTTCACACATTCCTAAAGAGCCCCTCCCCCCCTTATAAAAAGCACTCACTTATAACCCATTACTCACACCTCTAAAGCCCCTTGGCTCGTCCAAAAACTACCCAAATAATCTCTAAATATCCCTGTCTTCCTCCAGGAATCCTTAACTTAGGCAAATGGCACTTCAAAAAACATTTTTGGTTCAAACCAAATGGAGTTACCCGAATTAAAGGTAATAGTTTCTCTTACATTCTTTTGTTTTATTCTAAACCTTTTTATTCCATTATTTCATAACAACACCTATATCATAAATATACTAGGTTGTTTTTATGAGAATTATTCTAACTACACTTACACAAACATCTGTCTAATGGGTAAATAACATAATATTTCTGTGGACGGTGAACTACTACCTCACGAAACGATGATTGTTAAAATATCTCCAACCGCCTCTCATGGTGTCCATTATGATGGTAATGTATTTATATATGATATATATTATGTTTATGTTTTTTTATGATTCTGTATTTTCTATTTATATCATACCTTTATGGTTTCCGTAGTGGGTAAATACGATAATCTCATTTGAGGAAGTGCGGACTACCGCCCCCTCAAAGTGATATGACTCGTTCATGCCTTATGTGGAATGTATAAAGGGTAGAGTTAATGAAATTATATATGATATTATACTAGAATTATAATATAATTATGTATCATTAAGTTTTCATTCCATTACAATACTAAATAGGAATGGAAGTAGAGTTCATGCGTTCGTATGACTTACCGTCTCCATGAACGGTGCATTTCATTTCTTATCTCCACATGTTTTGTACTATTGTAAATACAAGTATATACTGGATATATATGATATCTAAATCATGAATATCATTCTGGATATAATGAATTTTTGACCACTTGAACAACTTGTAATTATAAGAAGTCCATTTTTGACTCAAGTACCAAATATCGACAAAACGACCATTATTAACTTAAATGATTACCTAATGTTTATAACAAGGTAATAAGTGAAAAAATTGAAAAAGGTTCTTAATAAAGTAGAAATTAGCTTTTGTTTATTATTCAGGAGATTAAAGAATGAATGGGTCAAGTCAGACACGAGTTAAGGGAACGTCTTAACCCAATTTCCATTCTTTGGGTTAATCTTCTACTTATTGATTACACCATTCTATGATTATGTACTATATTGTATTTATAAATTATGTATGTTTACTTATAGTAAATAAATATAATTGATATATTTACAAAAGGATCTTTGTAAGGGACTTCATCTCAATCTCCTTTTATTGAGGCATATTTTGTTTTAATTCATGGCTTTATTTTATACGCTATATAAACACCTTTGACATTTCATTTCATTCAAAGGGAATGTTTTTCTACGAAGAATTTTACTAAACGAAAAAAAGGAATGTTTCTTTTAACGTAAGCGGTGACAATGAACTTTTTGACACCACAAGTTTTATTTAATCTTTGACTTCATTAACAAGTTGTAATGTTTTTATAAGGAAGATAAATACCATATACTCTTTTATGTATTTTTGTATTGAAAATGGTTTTGATAATTGATTTGTTATGTCAATATATTTAAGTGGTATATTGTGATTGAAATTTGGAAATGTTTTCTTTCCTTTATATTTGTTGTATGTGTTATGATTTTATAATGGTACTTGGACATTTTACTGGTGGTTACGTAATAAACCAAATGACGGGTGGTGCCGTGATAAACTAGGATAGGTGGTTACGTTATAACCTCCAATGCATTTGGTATGGATGTAAGCCGTATGGCTATTCCATTTAGTGATATGTGTGGAAGTTGACCATATGGTGATTTTTTAAGTTTTTTTATGTCCCAAGTTACCTTTATATGTTATGTGTTCTTTATATGGGTTTTATGGTAATGTTTTGGTTACAAAAGGGTAAGCAATGATCTTTTATTCAGTGAAGAGTATTTACTACTTCATAAAGGTGAAATGTATTACTTATGATAAAGTATTCATGGTTTACTTGTTGTTTTGAGAAACTAATAGTTTTATTTTTTTGTGTATCCCTTACTGATCTTTTTATGCTCATCCCATGTTTTTCAAATGTTTTTCACAGGACATAAAGTCTAATAGGGTCAAGAATGGGATCAAGGAAAATTCATGCTGTAAAAAACATGGAACTAGACATGACTCTTTTTTCAAGATTTTTTTTTGAAAAAAATGAAAACTGGGTAGATGTTTCTACATGTAATATTCAAGTTTTTATGTATATGTTATGACTTAATTATCTAAAGCTCTAAACATGAAAATATCATCAATGTGAATTATTAACATAATTCAATAATATGAAATGTTTAAGGTCAGTCCTTATATCAAGGTTAGAGTATATTTTTTCCTTGGTGACCACAACTACAGTACAAAATTGAAAAAGGATGTGGTAATATTGTATTCATGAGTAAAAATCATTAACTTGGGTTATTTTATAAATAGTTATTCCCAAGATATATCACCAGTGGGGGTGATTTATATAATGTTAGTTGAACATTTAATTACTCTACACACAACCATAGTACCTTTGTGGTTGATTATATTCAAGAGCACTGACATTTTAATTAATATATTTCAGTCTAGTTCCCCTAACTTAACTATTAACTATATCTTGCTCTGAATGACTGCACCATACTATTTCACACTTTACTATCAACCACTATATTCGATTTTTACTATTTTTTTTTTATTTTTTAGCTTGTTTTTTTCTTTTTTTGGTCTATTAAACAATCATTACATCCTTCTATGAAGTTCAACCATTCTTACCACATTGCTAGTTGTATTTAGGTTTTATAATATTTAAATTTCCATGTGTCCAATGACCCTGTGGTCAAATTACATCACCGTTTCTGGGGAGGGCATGTGAATCTAGTAAAACAATAAAATAAAAATATAGAAAAATATAATAAAATATGAAATCAAAAACTAAAAAATCTAAATATATTAAAAAAACTCTATTCTATTTTTACTTACAGAATGGACACAAGAACCTATATGTAAGAATTGGAAACACCAATATATAAAATTTTCAAAAACAATTTTTTCATAGAAATAAAAATAAATAAAAATAATAAGATCTAGAAAACATAACGATGAATAAAAATATTAATGTGGTACATCCCATAGTTCCCACTCTTAAGAGACCTAGGCTTAGGGAGTTCCAAATACATGTTACGTCTATCAAGCCATCTTGATTTGGATTGTCTAAAAGGTATGGAAATTTTGAGATCAAGAAATCTCATCTCTTCCAACTCTCTTCTTTCAATGGTCTTCGAGTAGAGGACTCCATTGAGTTTATTATTTATTAATATGTGTCGTTCCAAAAATTTCTTCAATGAGATCTATGTGAATGAGATTTGAGGTCATGGTTGTTTCCATTACATCTTATGGGGAGGGCTATGACTTAGTTTAAAAATATGGATGATTAAATAATTAAAACCAATTAAGAGGTGTTTAATGGATTTGTATCCAAATTCTATCCTAGGAATAACACCATTGAGGTTAGGTAAAAGATCACTGACTTTGTCTAGGAGGAGAGATGAATTTTTCTCAAGGCATGGGATCAGTTCATAGGTATTCTTTGAAAATGTCTTAACTAACATTAATCTCTAAATATACTAATGTAAAATTTTTCAAATTCCCTCACCCAGTATAAACAGAACCTAGTAGATCAATATTATGGTGTTGAGTGATCTGATTACACTATTGATGAACTCAATAAAATTGTTGACATGTGGGATCATAATTATCAAAACATATTCACTGCAAAGAGATTCATTTATAGGGCTAAGACAAATACTGAAGTTGTAGTGTTGATGAACTTGTTCTTAGGTAATAGTGTTGTCACTGTTGGATGTTTGATCACAATCAGAAATGTTTTCCCATCATGGATCTCCCTAATCAATCTAACAAGAGTACCCAATTTTAAAATTATAGGGATAGAAATCAGGGTTACCAGGACCCCTTTACAAATCAATGTAGTTCTCGATATAAAAAATTATTTTATTCTATCGTGGTGAGAGAAAGGTATAGACTAACAACCCACAATCCCAAATTACCAATCACAGCCCAAAAAATTTATTTCAAAACAATATATGGATGAGTCATCAAATTACCATGAGTAACTTAAGAGAATGATGAAACATATTATAGGTGAAAATTTTTCCCTGAGAAAATAAATAGATTTTATAGTTCCACGCCTAGAAATTCAAATGTTCCAAATGATTAGGGACTTTGAAGGAATAGAAAAGAGAATTATTTCTAGTAAAACTAAGTCAAATCCAATAGATAATGTTATGGTAGTAACAACCAGAATAAGACTTAAAATTCAATAACCCATCAGGGAACAATCTAGGAAAGTGGAATTTGACGTTAATTCTAAAACTGGATCTTAAAATATAGAATATCACAAATTAAGAAATTTAGATAGACCTAATGTAATAGAGAAAATGTTAAAAATTCACATGAGAAAAGCCTAGAACAATAGAGAATTAAATGAGAGATAGTAAATGAGGGAAATAAGGAGGTAATGATTTAGGATGCAAGGAATAAACTGCCTATTTTGAATAATTATCATACTCCCATTCCTTTTAAACAAATGATGAAAACCAATTACCTAGATTACATCATGTTTTTTCAGATGTTTAGGTTATTCAATGTTAACATTCCCTTCATGGAAGCTTTAAAAAGTATCCCTTCATAGCTGAAATTAATTAAGAAGTTCTTATCTAATAATATGGATTGGGGTGATAGATAATTACTGTGTTTGAATGTAGAGTGTAGTTCCATAGTCTAAAATAACATCCCCCAAAAAATAAAACACCTCAGAAAATTATCATTTACTAATTAATCGGTAAATGTGATGTGATTTGTTGATTTTGTGATCTTGGTTATAGAGTCAATCTTATTCCATAACCCTTATATTAAATGTTCATTTGTAAGGAGATGAAACTGTCATCAGTAAACCTACAACAACCTAATAGGGGGGTATATGATTTGTTGGTTGTTGTAGGGAATCCTTATTTTCCCATTGACTTCCTTATTTTACACATGAAGTGTGGCCACACTATTATACTCATTATGGATAGGATATTCTTGACCAATACTCTAAATTTCATTGATTTATCAAAGTGTAAGAAGACCCTTCCAGATGGTTTGGACCAAGAGGCCTTTCAAGTCTCCAAAGAATGTTCACTTCAGGTGAGTTATATGTTGATTGATGTTAGTGATGAGATTTTTAGGGTAGTTATTATAATTGAAATTCAACACCCCATTGAGGATATAATCACTGAATATATCATTGAATATTTTCAAGATTTGTTTTGAGTATGAATCCCAAAAGTGCTAGAAAGGCTATTGAGATATGAGAAACAAATTATGAAATACATTGATCAAAACCATGATGTGATATTTCCCACACCAATATATCTTATCTAAAATTTTTCTAAAACATGTCAGTGTTTCAAACCCATCAATGTTCCCAAACCTACTACCGCTTCCTTTTCTGAAAAATTATAGGGAAGCAATTATTTTCCTAGTACATTTTATAATTAGAGTGAATGTGTTGGATCATAGGATAAGTTTGAATTCAATTATATTTAGTTGTTGTTAAATGAGAGTCTTATCGATATGTTAATATTGAGCTACCTATGTTTTAAGATTTTTGGTCAAATATGGATATAATGTATACCCCGACATCAATAAATCAACTAGATGATGAAACCGTTGTCCATGTATTTGATAGATTTTTAGAAAAACTTTATTATTCTATCTCTGCTACAGTTGTTTCTAATTCCATTGTATTTCATATTTTTTTTGACAATAAACCACCAATAAAAACTGTTGTTCCACTTTTTGAACCTTTTCATGGCTTATGTGGGGGTATAATGAAAGGGATCCAATTTGGAGTGTGCCTAGTCAACTTAGATATTATAAGTCATTGTTTCTTATTTTACCTCATTCTTTAAGTGAAATTTTGGTTTGTGAAGATACTGGTGGAAGCATGCTTATTCCTTGAGTGATGTAATTTTTTAGTAAACTTCCTTACTACATTGAGTTGCATGGGGTTTGATGTGACCATATTGAATTGTCAAAAGGAATTTTTGAGAGGTCAAGTACTGATTAATCTTACCCATTGAGTGATCATGGTTAGAAAATAATAATAATAATATCTGAATATGAAATTTAAACCTAGAATAGCTTGAGAGAAAAACTATTGTCTTCTAGTTTTTAGTTTTAAAATTCATTTTGAATAAATTCTCCTTTCTCGGTTCTGTGTCTCCCTCGATTGGTGAACAATATTTTCATAATTTCATTGCCAATTTTTTTCTTGATTGATGGGTTTTGATATCATGATACAAGTTTTCTTGAGGTTTTGGTGGTCTTATGGTCTCGTTTAGTTATGAGAATTTCATACTAGTGGAAGCCTCAATTAGATCATCAATTCCAGAAGGAAGATGTTGTTTGAATAACATTAGATTACACTTTCATTAACTTTACTCTAAGAAATTTAATTTATTATTTTCTACATTCTATCTCAATTAAATCTGTTATTTTTTAGGATCTTTAACTTGTCAACTAGATTTGTATTTCATCGTATTAGAGGGTAAACTCAATTATGTAGTAAAATTTTGAAATGTACTTCTACATACCTATGAAGTAACTAGTTTTGATTATTTTTACTATATTTTAGTTTCAATGCATCTCTCATTTATTTTAATGAGAAATGAATGTTAATCCATGTTGTTCATCTTAAAATCATTCTAAATCCCTTATGTAGAATGAATATTTTTGAATAAATAGATTTTTTTGGTCAATTTTATGGTGGTGGATGGTTATTTAGTTTCAAAATTATTTTTTATTTTAGTTTATTTTTAATGAAAATTAATCTTTAAACTATCTTGTAACACCTGAAAAACACATTTTTATGTTTTGAACCTCCAACATATTTTTTAAACATTTCAACAGTATCCTAGCATGATCCTCAACATTAGGGAATTGATTTTGAATTATGTATGGGGAGGGTCTTCATTGATTCTAACCGTGATCTATGGATAACACATAAAAAACATCATCACTTTTTTTTCCAAATAGTCTCCCAATCAAACTATAAATATTTTAATCTTTTGAAATTAAAAAAATTGTTTTTTGACATCATTTTTTAGTGATAAATTAATTATTATATTAGGGTATCAATGGGTATAAAATTGTTTGAAATTAATGATTGTGGAGTGTTTCTGCCTACTATTTTAAAGTAAGTTCACTTTAGAAATTAGGAAAGAGAGTATGAAGGGAATTATCTTTGAGGAATTCATATTTTAAACTTAGAAAACAATAAATTTGAACATGAACCTAGGGAAAACTCATTTTTCAATAAAACTATTTTATTGTCATCTCTAATGACAATAATATATTTACATTAAATCTATAGTAAAATTGGAATATAGGATCCCATGGTGAGTATTTCAGAAAAGGTTGCTGGGTGTGTTTCTATTAAAAATTAAATCCATTTCAAAATTCAATAAGTACAATAAATTGTGATTTTCATAAGAAATATGATTGGGAAAAAATAAATAACACACCCTTGTAAAAACGAGATCATTTATGTGAGGGTAATTTTGAACCTAGATAATGAAGTGTACAATTGAATTATTTATTTCTCATTTAATCTGAATTAATGAAGTGATTAAATAATTTATCTTTATTTTTTGGAACCTAGGGGTGAGTGAACATTAATAGTGAATTTTGTTAATGTTTAAATTCCACTTTTATCTAACCTATTATACTCCTAAAACTAGATCTAATTTTGAATAGAAATAAGGTATTAAACAACATTAACAAAGGAGGCATGAATTTTCTAGCATTAGAGGGATTTTTATGTCCTTTTACCTGGAGTCACATAGAACATATGTATAGCAATCTTTTCTTTTTTGGGTTTTTGTAAATAAAAATCACATTTAATTTCCTTGGAGTGAAATTGTTTATGTGTGGTGGTGTTTGATAGGACCTTTATTTATTTTGACATTGCCACATCAATTTTGTTAAATTATGTTCTTTTTATTATTAAAATATGGTTTTTATGTTTATTAGTTCACAATTGTTATTAATTATATATTAAATAATTAAAAATGTGAATTTGTGTTAAAATTATGTTTCTAGGTTTTATTTTAGTTGTTTTGGAATAATTAAATTAATTTATTAATTCTATTTGACATTTATTTGTCTCTTTTGTTTATCTTTTGATAACATTTTTTCAATTTTTTTAATCATTAAATGATTTTATTATTTATATGATTAGTTTTTTTTTCATTTTTTTGTTTATTTTTATATTAATTCATAAAATTAATAAATGAACTATTTTTTTATTTTTAAATAAATAAATTTTCACTATATTTTTTGAAACATTAAATAATTTAATTACGTTCAACATTTTATTTTTTTAAAATACTTGGTTATATTTAATTTTAATTTAACTAAATAATTTTTATAATTCTTTTAATTAATTAATTAGTTAATTATTTTAACCAAACTGTTTGTAAATATTTTTTCTTGTTTTAAATAATTTTTTTTAACAAATTGTAGTTTTAATCTATATAAATTTTTTTGATTACTATTTAATTTAATTTATTTTATTTTTAATAATTTTGAAATTTGAATTATAATTTTAATTTTAATGCAAGTTTTGAAATGTAATTTTTTATTTAGATTATTTTATTTATAGCTTTAATATGTAACATTTTTTTAGATGTTATTTCCACCATTTGATTCACCCACTACCATGTCCTGCACCCATCTCTAGAGCTTTCCTATGGAGATTCATTGGAGTCACCACCAGTATCTTCAACGTTGACTCAAATGAATCACTACCACCCGCTTATTCATAGTCAACCTCTCTTTTCCAAATATTCAACCCACTAGCAGTATCTCCCAATGATGGCTCCCAGAGTCATTGTTCCATCCAGCACCCAATGGTGACTCCTTGAGTCATTGTTCCCTTCATACTCACCGTTGTTACATCAAACCACTACTAGAACTACATTACTCTTCTACTATCCATTTAAAGTTAAACTCTGAATATCTGGAGTCGTTGTTTCCACACCCCTAGTGGTGACTCTATTTTCACTTCTAGCCTTTGATAAAAAGGTGGCTGCTCAACTACCAATGTCATCAACCCTTGCCTTCACAAACACATCATCAAAAGTTCATCACCAATTCCCTTGATTTAAATGTGAACAATAACCAACAAAAAATAATATAACCCCAACATTACTTCAAAAAAATTTGGATACTGAAGAAATTAATATAATGAAAATCAAAATTACACATTTCTCATTTGAGATCCACAGATGAGTACAGTTGAAGAATAAAATAAGTTGAATAAGGAGAACCACTGTCGGCTACCACCACTTACGTGGAATGAATAACTGATGGGATCCCGAGCTGACTCATCACTCATCTTCCACCATCCCTAAAGGTGAACCACCATTGAGGACCTCCCATCTACAACTCAAGAACTTTGAGATGATGTTTCTAAGACCCCATCGAATTCATGTCTCACACCATGAACTAAAATAAATTTTAGATAATTGTCTCATGACATAAAAATGTGAGCAGTGCTACATTATATTTGAGTTTCACTCAAGTCACTGGAGGGGGACAATATACAGTGATGTCATTCCAGGAGGATGTGAGAGAGGCCAATTCCCGATCCATTGGTGAGCATGAGTTGGGGAAATCCATTCAACTCACCCACTCTTCCCACTAACCAATTTATACTACACCTCCCACTCCTCCCATACATCCACTCCCTGATTTGATCATTCTACCCTCAACATTCATCTAGGAATAGAGTAAGGGAGAAGAGAAAGTGATTGACCATAGAGAAATTTTAGAGCAAGTTTAATTCATCTTCTTTTCATTTACTCTATTTTGGTGTAGTTAGATGTTTTTAATTAGTTGTATATTTTTTGTTTCATGTATGATTAATTAATATGTAGTTTATGGGGTTGGATCAGATTGATTGAGCTAATTTTATTTCAAATATTATTGTAATTAATTCAATAATAATAGGGTTGAGGTGTTTGATACAGTTGATTCATTTTCTCTTCCACATGATCATCCTTTTAGTCTACCTCATGTAATGATTGGTGAAGGGAAGTGTATATTTTTTATTGGTGACCATAGTCGATGCACTAAACTGGAAAAGGTTATGGTAAGTTTTTCTCCATGAGGAAGCATAATTTACTTTGGTTATTTTATAAGTAACTATTCCCAAGATGGATCACATGTGAGGTTGATTTATCTAATTATATTTATATATTTCATTCATATACACACAACCTCAGTACCTTTGTGAATAATTATATTCCAGATAAGTGACACTTTAATAAATCTATTCCTCTCTAGTTTCTATAACTCTACCACTAACTGACTCTTTCTATAACTCACTGCACCATAACATTACATACTTCACTCTTAATTAATTCATTCCATTATTACTATTTTCTTTTAGTTGTTTTTTGTTTCGAGCATTTTTTTCTTTTTTTTGGTTAATTTTACAATCACAGAGTCCTTATATGTGATTTAACCCTTATTACCATAGTACTAATAGTATGTAGGTTTTATAAATTATAAATTTGGGTGATTACAACAACCCTGTAGTCATTGGGGAAACTATACTATCTATTCACTCAGACTCTGATGAACTTATAGTTAACTTGGTACATTTTGAAACTAGTTGTGGAAAAAATTGGTACATTCATCATATATAAATGGGTTTTTTGTTTTAGTTTCCTTCTTGATTCATATATCATGATATAATCTTTAATATGGTACATCATGTCTATTTTAGGATTCTTCCAAAATGATTTCCATATAATATTTTGTAGTAAGATCCTCAGTATGATCCACATAGTGACCAATCATTGATTAATAGACCTATTCAGGAGGTGGTACCTCTGAGTGGTGTGACAATAATACCTACACCATTCAAGAAACATATTATACAATGTACGGGTGAATGAGGTGCAAAGAATGAGCACACATCATGAGTTATAGAAAAAGTTAAACATCATGTATTGGGGTGATCCTGCCCTTAGGAAGTTGAGGGATTTATCATGGTAGTTACAAGAATCATTCTTCTCATTAGGAAACATAGAGACCAAATGGTGGTCTAGATTGAGATCCTTTTTCCTGGATCCATAGGATGACGGTGGGGCTTAATGAATTTGTCTTATGATGAGATGATAATTTATGGGATGATGTTTAATTTTTTTTAGATAACAGTTATCTATATCTATGTTGTGTGTTGTTCACATCTAATGTATTTTGTAGGTTCAAAAGGAAATCCTGAATATGGATGGATATATTTTAATGTTTACTAACCTCTAATAATACTCAATGGATGTGGATCATGATCAATACTTCTTTTCATAGGACTTCAAGTGAGTCCTATATAAGGATATCATAGGCTAACATGAAACCAATTTGAATTCCCAAATATAATGGGGTTCTATTTCTTTTTTTGGTATTAGATTTATTTCTAAATGAGTAGACTCCAAAAAGTGGGTGCTAGTGGTGGAAACATAGGAGACGAGACATTGATAAAATGTTGAAGATTACATACACATGGGTTTAGATGTGTGATTCATTTTTGGATGAAGTCTCGTGATAGAGGACCAGCAGTTCATGGATCTCTGGATGGTTCTAGTCTTCCTTGGGAAGGGAAATGATACTCTTATGGTGGTTAGGAAAATATCATGGTGGATTTTCTGAACCACCCTACAGTTGACACAGATTATGTGGATGGACCTCCCAGGAAGAAGAAGTAGTAGTAAAAGAGACTTACACTCATCGATGGACATGGTAGTGGTACAGGGACACTAACTAGAGGTGGAAGATGGTTTGAAAAATTACCACCACTAACACCAGGTCATACCCACCATGCTCAGAAAGATGGTGGTCCGGAAAATGGAAAGTTATATCTAGTGGAGACCTATGAACTAGAGGCTCTATAAATGATTAAAGGGGTAAAATTATTCTTTTATACCAAATAATTAGTACTAATAGACCAATTTGTGAGCCACTATTTTCATTCTAAAACCATAATCTGAGGCCTATATGTTTTAATTGAGCTTTGGAACTAACCAACAAACATTGGGACTACGACTAGAGGGGATTCAGTGATCGTAGACTACATGTAAATATGTGACCTGACTCATGGAGGAGAGAGATTTATGTGGTGTCTCATTGATTTATTGATGAGGACTTATGATCTTATCTAAATAATTGAATAACCATCTATATTTCATTACTTAGTCAACTATTTCAATTGAAGGATTTCATTTATCTATAGTGAAGGAATGAGTTTTTTCTAAAGGAGAAAGAAGGATAATACTGAAGAGAAGGATGAGGTCTTTTATAAGAGTATATAGATGATTACTCACCAGTTGACTATCATTATCCTTGAAGAAGTGTATGATTTTGGATTTTATATTCCTATAGTGTTGGTGGAATTTGAGGATCTCCATCCTAGGGATGTGTCGAGAATACCTCCCCACCATGTGATAAAATTTTTCATCGACTTACACCAAGGTATAACCCTGGTATCTGTGCCAGAATTTTTGATGGCTGCCGCATAACTTCATGAACTGAAGGTGTAATGGAGGATATACAAAGGAAGGGCATTATAAGACCCAATGTGTCTCCGTGGGTGACCCTAGCATTGTTAAAAACAACAAAGACTAGAGATTGAGGTTTTATATAAATTATAAAAACCTAAACCAGGTGACCATGATAAGGAAGTACCCACGACCAATTATCAAACACCTCTTCAATCATTTGAGATGGGTGGGATGGTTCTTGCATATATACCTCAGATCATATTATCATTAGCTTTATATAGAAGATGAGGATTATTGGAGAATTAATTACAATGTCTCTAGGATCACTATGAGTACATGGTGATGCCTTTTACTAGAATAATACCCTAGTACTGTTCATGAGAATCATCAACAATATCTTTATCGCATTCATAGACTAGTTTTAGGTGTCCTTTGTTAATGATAGTCTCATGTACATGGCATCCAAATAGGATCATTAAAGACACATTATAATGTTTATGAACATAATATAAGAGAAGCAGCTCTATAGAAAGATCTCAAAGTGTCTGTTATGGATTTAAGAGGCCCACTTTCTATAAATTTCATCTAAGTGGAGGGTGTAGTAGTGAATTCATCTAAGGAATTATTTTCCTGGGAGCCCCCAAGAGCATAATGAAGGTGAAAAGAATCCATAGTTCAATAGGATACTATAAGAGATATTTACCAATTTATCTAGTATATCGTTACCCCTAATTACTTTGAATAGAAATGGGTAACCATTCATAGGGATAGAAAGGATCTGTAAAGAATTTTAAGAGTCACAATAGAGGTTGATGAGTGATCCCATAACGATATTCCTTGATAAGGGAGGCCAATATTTAGTGTTTTATGGTGTCCCATATACTAGATTTGGTTGTGAAATAATGAATATGTTGGTGGTGAATTCTTATGGCTCCTGAAAGTTGAGACCACATGAGCAGAACTTTGTTTCCAATGATCTTAAGGAGGAAGCAGTTGTATTCTCACTAATGATGTAGTGACACTACATTATGGGTGAGTGATTTATCATCTATTCTGACCATAATAGTGTCCATACATATTATTTTAAAAGGATCTAAATTTGATAAAGAGGTGGATTCTAGAGTTCCTCCAAGATTATGATATCATATAGTCTATACGCCTAGGAATGGGAACTTGGTGGTAGATTCTCTTAGCCAATGATCTTTTAAATAATTATTGATAAATGAATTAAAATAGTTTGACTTCTTCTAGTTGTTCATAGTGAATTAGGATAGAGAAACATATCTATATATAATGTTTTCACCCCTACCCTTCTATAATGTGTTAGGGAGGTTCATCTTGGAGATACAAAATTTGAGACTTTGTGTTAAGAGATATAAACTATAAATTCTCTTGATGGGTTTTCTAAAGGTGATTAGAACATCATAATTTTAAATTGAAATATGATGGTACATGTGCAATTTTAGTTGGAGGTGATGATGGAGTTTTATATATCACCTTTTTATATACATAAAATTGTTGAAAATATGTTCCAAGACCTTCAGTGTATGTTCTAGTGGCTAGAGATTAAAATGATTATTGCTTAGTTTATCTCTTGATATCTCACTTTTGTGTAGGTGAAAACTGAGAAACAACTTCTAGATGGTTTTTCTTAACAAATTTTGGTTCTTGAGTTGATAATGGACGGTGTATCTATGGATTTAATAATGGGGATACCATGAAAATCACGAGGACACAATTCCATCTAGGTGAACATAAACGGACTCACCATGTCACCCTATATCCTAATTATCTGAGATCAAGGTTTTGTACAAATCATGGGATTATACTTCATTCAAGAGATAATAGGACTTCATAGATCTGCCTTGATAATAATTTTTGTCCATGAAGTTCACTTAATGTTTCAATTATTGAGAGGTTTCAAAGAGAAATTGGTGACTCAGTTTCCATGGATCACAAAGTTGAATCCCTATATTAATTGGTAGACTTACTAGACCATTCATGGTTTGAAGGAAGTGTTGAGGGCCTAGATGTTGGGTTTAATCTATATATTTTAGGATCTCCTCGATTTTTTAGATATTTTATAAAACAACTAAAACTATTCCCCCATTGGTAGGGACCTATTTGAGGCCTTGTAAGGGAGACAGTTTAGGGCACCATTATATTCATCTGATCCAGGTGAGTATGCACTCAGGGGACCAAATTTGGTGCGATATATAACAGAGAAGGTGTAGCTCATCAGGGAGTGGATGAAGACTACCCAAAGTCATTATATTTCTTATGGAGAACAACATCTGAATCCATTATAGTTCTAGGGGAGATCAGGTGTTCTCGAATGTCTCAACTTGAAATGGATAATGACGTTACGTCTAAGGTGACAAGTTATACTTGAGATTAATTATCCCTTTCTAGGTACTATACGGTGTCATGGAGGTTTCATATTGCATGGATATTCCACAATAGTTAAAATGAGTACATGATGAATACCATGTGTCACGGCAAAGGAGGTATGTGTATACCTATCACATATTTTTTTTGGGAGATAAATAAATCGATGTTGGATTTACCTTTGCAGAGAACATAGTCGATATGAAGGATCAGTTGGAGAATACCCTATTTCAGTGATATATTCCCTTGGTGTAATTATGGTGCTAGCACATAAATCTATAGGAGAGAACTTGGGAGTGGGATACCCCTATGCAACCTTTGTACCCCCCCCCCCCATCTTTTTTAGTAGGATTTTCAATTTTTGGGTTGATAATACCAAATATTGGGTAAATTTAAAATCTATATATTTCTTTGTAATGGTTTGGAATATATCTAATAATATTTTCATATTTAGGTGCTGAGACGATGTGTGATTTCAAGGGCCAATGATCCTTGTGTGGATATAATAAAAATATAAAATACAATAATATAATGTTTTCATGAATTTCATAAAATATTGGAAATAATATTGAAAAGGTACTCTGATAATAAATCCAATACATCTATTGGGTCCATAATGTGCCTTATTTCTAGGTGAAATATAACCTTTTTAGGCATCAAACAATTGATTAAGTGCAATTTTAGGAGAAATACTAAATAAAAATTAATTATTAATTCATTTTTCTTTTCTTTTACATGACTTATCTCATACATTATTTAATTCCATTTGTGTTAAAATGCCATAAAATGTGTCATAACACTGGATACTTGAGAGGAGAATAAAGGAGTGTCTTGGTGATCATCAGATCATGGATCAATGATCAAGATACCCAATGGATCTCTAATAGAAACATAGTTAGAAAATCTATCAATTTAAGATAACATATATTCATTCATAATTAGAAATCAATTGAAAACTAACTAAGGTATTTTATTTCATTGATTTAATTTTTTATTTTATCATTTCATTACAAAAATAAATGAAATCAACCAACATATTTCTTCATTGGTTGATCATGTTGTGGGTGTAGGTTAACTTACATAGGATTTGGGGAAATATTAATATTACTTATGTTACCCTTAATTATTTATTCTAATAGTAACTAATTGAGTCCATCATAAAAAAATTCATAGGATCATTCCCCTTTTATGTTTCATGGATTTTTCTAATATTTCTTCTCATGTTCATCGCCAAATTTTTTTTTGGTCAGCTATTCAATGAATATAAGATATTTAATGATTGTCAAACCATCCATTGGTACAATGAATTGATTCAATGGGTGTCATTCATGATTTATAGAGTGATAAAAGTAATAAAATAATAGTGGTTGATTGGAGGAGTATGAATACTGGGTTTGTGATTCTAGATTCGTGGTTTGATTCACATTAAGATTGTAGTGTGATGGCATTTATAGTTCAAGAATATCGAAGTCCGAATTGAAAAATGTACTAATAGAAAAAAGCTATTTAACCCCATATCCACATATTATGATAGTATTAACTTCATGACCTGTAATCTGAGGAACAAACATTATATAGTCAAATTTCTATGGTGATATGGTTTATGTACATAAAAAAGTATCTCACATTGTGTAACATGTGTCACAAGAAATTTAAAATAGTTCAAATTTCTTATTACCCTATGATGGTGGCTAGACGTTAACTCTTGGTGCATCTGAGCGTGGATACTACCAGGTACATAGTAACAACCAGAGTGTATGGGAATGACCCAATACTTAGACACAAACATATACTTGAACAAGATATGTTACATATAAACAACCAATGTACATGGTCATAGCCTGGGGTACACTGGAATGGGATAGAGAACAAGGGATTACCCAGCGAATGTAAGAAACATCAACTACATTCTCCAGGGTTAATTGAGGAACTTACACTCTTGATTATGGACCAATTTCCTTATGTTTCTTCCCATCTCTTCATCACCAATGACAGTAGAGTGAGGAATCATGTCTTGAGTATTAGATGTGATCCCCTCTATAGGATGAGTCTCTTATTGAGTTGTGGGAATCCCCTATGGGGAATAGTGTGGAATCCTCTATAATATCTTTTCCACTAGGCTAGTTTTGAGGTATCTATGTGAACAACATACACTAGTGTTAATTCCCCACTTAGAATATTAATCTAGTTAGTGTTTATAGTGTTCCCATGGCCTTATGTGTGATCACTTATATATTTATAAATATCTTTTAAAATTCATCAAGTTATTATTCCATGTGAGAAGTGATGATCATGACCTCTCAGATAAGCACCATTAGTACTGTCTAGCTCATGGAGTGACTTCTCCCAAATGAGCATTAACTTTTTTCTGGAGTATGAATTCTAGTATGGTTTTTCTTTTTTGAACATAACATGTGAATATGTATCTACCATTGTTATATCTATATATTTTATTTTATATCTAAAATTTTGATTGACATTCCCTTAGGTTTATCTGACTTCATTCTTGATGATTTATGTTATATTTATTTTGGGTTCCTTATTAGGTATTTTTATACTGACCCATGTATGGGATTTTCCCAAGAATTTACAGTCTTATATAAATGACATGTAATTTAATGGATTCATGGGAGGGATAGAAGTAGGCATAGAATAATGATATAGGTTGTCCATGGTTCATAACAGGTGACCCATTTGACTATAATTACCTCATTCTATCTTGTTGGACTTAATTTCTGTTTTTTGGGATTATATTTAAACTTATATGCTTTCTAATTTTATGATAATACTATGAATATGGGATTTAAATATATGTTATCATTGGAATTAATTGTATGTATCATTCAATATTATATGGTTATATTTAGATGTGTGTGTGTGTGTGTGTGTGTGAAGGTAGCTTGGAAAATCCTATAATATTTTTGATTTGCCTACTCAGTGCTTATAGTGAGCCGAAATCCTATTAGAGATATGCTTGGGGTATCACACTCGTGTCATTGCCTTCTAGGAGGGGCCCGCATAGCTGGAACATGAGATAATAAAATAAAATGATTCTAATAGTCACAAATATAAAAACATGTTCACATATCTCATCACAATTTATTAATTCTTCTATAAAATAATCATTTATTAATAACATATCTTTTTTGGTTATATTTTTTCCCAAATCATCTAGTTTATTTTTAAATATAAATTTTGTTCCAATAATATGTTATTCATATGGTTCTCTGAATAAATTCTCAACTTAATTTCTAAAAAACCTATTTTGTTCTCCATATATTTCCAACATCCAATTATAATAATTTAATTATTTATAAATGTATATAGGAACAAAATTAGTAATAAATGAATGAAATCTTTAAATTTATAAAATTAATTTCTAGTTTGAAATATTATTTTAATATTTCTAATTACTCTATCAATATGATTAATTTTATATTTATTTGATGATTTTTTAAGAGGTTAACCCTCCCCCATAATGTGATCAATTTGATTTTGAGGTTATATCATACTACATTTTTAGTCACTAATCTATATCTAAGAATGTTTGAATAATCATTATATTCTTTTAACGAATTCCCAGTAAATTTAGAATGTATTTCACCACAAATACCATAGTTATTTTTTATAGACTCTAAAAATATTTAATAATTTTATATTAAACTATGAAAATTTCTTCATGAGATTTTGAATAGATGTTGTCCAAATCATCTTTAGTAGTAATTATAAATACATTAAAAAAATTCTCTAAAATATCCTACTATGTGTTTCCTACCATTCCATAATTAATAAAGTGTTTTAAATGTAATATATTATAAATTATATTTTTTAGAAACATTAAATGATATACTCAATTCTCCTAACACAAAATGTTTAACTATTTTGAACACAGTTGACATGATTTTATCATTTCCTATAAGCTCAAATATTTTCTTTTAAGCTACCCAGATTATTTTAGGTGTTTTAGGAGTTGAAAGTTTATGAAAATGTACATTTTAATTGAAATATATTTACAATTATTCATTTTTAATCTATCCAACATTATCAATAATAATTTCTTTAATTATGTACACATATACATTTTGAACAAAATCAGAATGGGTTGAAGCTTTTGAAAACTTTTATTATTTATGATAGATTAATTAAAGTCATTTGAATCTATTTAATCCATAGACTATTAAAAAACATACCTTTTACCAGTTTTATAGCTTCAAATAAGTCATGATAAATATCTATTAGAGTCCTTGTAATATTAACCTTTTTGAAAGATCTAAAAGATTAATTATTTTCTTTACCATCATATAAGACTCACAAATTTTATTTATGTCCATATTTAAATTAGAAAGTTATATAATATTTCCATATTTGTATGGATTATATATTATCCTGAAATTATCTTGTATATGCCTCAAAATACATAAAATTATATATATATATATATATATATATGAAAACATCAAATTATTTATAGTAAGTTTAGAAACAATATTGATAAAATATTTTATTTATAGTTAGCATAAAAAATAATTATCCATCTTAAAAAACAATACAGTTATAATTTTGAAACTTCAAAAACAATTCCCTCATTAAATAATTGATAATAAATATTAAAATTATGTTATAAATATATTAGGATCTCTATGGTATGTTTTCATCAATGATCTGGATTCAATACTCTTTTAAACTAATGTAAAACATTTTATCCCATATCACCTCTTCACTTGTTTAGTGAATCGGTCACTCCCATTATCTATATCACCATTAGGAATTATATATGGTGGGATAAAAAAACATGTGTATATTCTATGTTGAAATTCATTATCTATAATTTGAATCGTGAGGCTCAGATGTGGTATTCATATTTTTGGTGTGGATTCTCTGTCAACAATACATCACCTTAAGTTTTATTCTATATAATTAGAATATTAGATTATTATATTCAAGAATGATCATTAATCTTTAATCTATGTATAATTTTTTTGAAGCATCATAAAATTTGTCTCGTTTTATTCAGAATATTTCATCATGAAATTAACATTATATTCATGTTTTACAAAATTCATTTCCAACACAAAGTAACAATGCTTATAAATATTTATTCCTATATATATGATGCATATAATGATTTATCCAAATAAGAATTATGTGGCCATGAAAAATTCTCCTTATTAAAACCCATATGATAGTTACGTAGTTGAATATGATGGTTATATAAATGAATGATAATGTGAATTGTAAATAGATTATATGAAGAAGACTCAAATATGATTTAGAAATAAATATTATTCATGTGTATGAACTACCCATTCATTATTACGAAAGTCACATGTCTTTTCCTTTTCATATTATCAAATATGGAACATCCAGATTTCAATCCAACTCAAGTAACCACTTGTCATATCTTTACAGGGGATACCTTAAACAAATTAACTACTCCAAAAAAATATATTAATTACCATCCTTTAGGTATTCATCACATATTTAAACCTATTACATCTTTGTTTTTAGTGAATTTATTCTTTACACATCAATCCAACCCTTAATTATTCTCTAGTAGCTTGCTTCTTAAAACTGACAAACCCATATACATGGAGTGGTAGTAATTTAATTTAAAAAATAAATTGAAATTGAATCTTCCATAATGATCATAACACCAATTATCATGCTATATGATCTAAAAAGTCAAACTTAACTAATCACAACAAAATCAACTCTCCTCATTCCTTGGATGGGTTTTTAAAAAATATTTCCTTCAAGATAATTCTTGTTTATATATATATTATATGGAATCCTATAAGAAAGGATTGAACTCAATATATTTTTTGAATTTGTATTTCAGACAAACATATATAAATATATATATATATATATATATATGCATGTATATGATTGAATATTCATCTCGCTCCATAGAAATACTTCTTCTTACATCAAATATTCTTGAAAAATATTTTCATGGGAAATAAAAAGACACATATTTAATCTATATTTTAAAATAAAATTATATCCCTAAAATATAATGATTACAAATAAGTCATTTCATCAGTCCATTAATCCCATGTGAATGAATCTACAAATATATACTATGGCGTCTTCTACTGCATATCATTAATTATACCCCAACATAATCTTAAAATAAACCCCTAGTATCTTCCTAATTATATTTACATATATATAATAATAATAATTACTCCATATATTATTTTCTATTGATAATGAGATGGTAGTATCATTCATCACTTCCACATCAAAAGAAAAACTATTAATCCTAAGTTAATATTTAGAAAATTCTACATTGCATGGGACTTCATAAAACTTCTCTGTATTATTAGTACCTTCCAAATACTAACCATGATTAAAAGAATTATCATATCATACTAACTTAATGTATTTTTCCTCATTAATTGACAATAAATACAACAAAAAGTCACAGGTGTATTCATAAATTCCCTGATTATATTAATTTTTCGTACTATTTCTATAAAAAGATAGGAATTTTGTTCTGACATTTCTTTTCTCCCATATTCTTAATAGAATATTTTATGCTTCTTTTATCCTTCTTTATTATAACAATTACACAGAATTCTATAATGGGTATCATATCACCTTATTCTGAAGTAATTTTCCATCAATCATTCCAATTCAAGTCTACATTAGCTATTCCCAATTTATAAAATCGTTGGGTTTGACTTATACAAAAATCTAGAATATTTACTAATAAAACATGATAAATAACATAAAAATCACCTTTTCCATTTTAGGGTAATTAATATGTTTTTAGGATGAAAACAAACAATACTTATTGATACATTTATTTTCCTTGGAATGAAACCTTAGTTCTTATACTCATTTTATTACACATGTCAAAAATATTCAATTATATATAGTATGATTTAAATTCCACTTTTGAGATCTCATCATATATATATATAATTAATTATATTTTTTTATTCACACTAATTTTAAGATAAATACTTAGAATCCCATAATGGTAAAATGATAATTGATACATTTTTAATGACTAAATTTCTAGCACCATCAATAAAATTTAGATATATAAGAATTTCATGAACCAAATAAAATTTAAATAAAATTCCCAATTAAGCGATTATCTCTATCTTCACATTGAAAAAGTTGATATTTAAATAATATTTTCTTTTGAGTCCCAATTGATAAATTATACTATGATGGTGGATTTTTTCAGATCTAAAATATTTGTTCCAACTTACATCAAATCAATTTTCTATCAAATTTTGGTAGATCAAATTTCTTTTCTAGATTTAATAACGAGAACTAATTGCACCTTTAATTTTCTAAATGGATATAAATTAAATAAAAAATATATAATTCAATAAAATGGGATCTATTTGTATCCAAATGTTAGAAATATGACTAGAAATATTTTCTCATCCATGAAACACTTTCATTTTTATCTATGGTCATCATAGTATATTTTTTAGATTTATTAAGATTATTAGTTTGCATGGAATATTTTATTAATTATTTTTATGGGATGTTACGTTTAACATGATCCATCATTAAGTATGAATCACTTGGTAAAAACTATATATTATTCAGGATTTCTTTTTGATATAGTTTGATTGTTTGATAATCATTTGACTTATGAATAGCTTGATTGGTCCTCCTAGACAAAACCACTTAATCCCATTAGAAATAATTAATTGAAAAAATACCTTGAAATTTGAATTTTTCATCATGTATAATCATTTTATTAACTTTTACTCAGTCAATTGCTTGTGTTTTTTTCAAATGTCTATTTTTTTAAAGACCAGTTATCCAGATGATTAAAAATTCCTTGGATATGCCATTGGTCATCATCGTTTTCTAGAGGGGTCATTATGAGGGTTCTTTACCAAATTAGTCTTTATATTTTTATCATGGACTAATAGTAATTTCATTAAAATATTTATTCCTTTAATACATACATACATGATTGTTTTAGGTTCCATGGTGTATCCCATTATTCTATTGTAAAACATAATTAAAATACTTAGTTGGTCACTATTATTTTATTTAATGGGATAGTTTTGAGGAAAATTATTTCATTACCAAAATTAAAAAGACACATCACCATTTTTATTTATTTATTCATGGTATTATTATGTTCATCATGTTTCTCTATATTATATAAGAAGTCTATCATATCTTCTTTTTTAGTTATGTGTCATTTTTATCAAAATTATTTTTTATCTATTCATTTTGATTTTGGTAGTCATGTTCCACTCTTATGACCACCATAATTGAAAAAATCATAGATATATACAATTATTTTATATATAATTGATAATAATTGATATTTTTTACACTTATATGATATTTTATTAAATATATCTCTCCATTTGATGTGTGACATCTTCATATTCCATATATTTAATTTCTTACATCATTTAATAACCATTTTTCTGAATTTTTTACAGAAAAATAGTGAAAAATAGTCATTTGTTTCATTAACTAAGATATAGGTTGTCCATGTTTATATACATGTTCTTTTTTTATTTATCTTTATTATTTATGATTTACATTAGTAATAATTACTCATAGAATTTATTTCAACTACCATGGTTTTGGAGGTTCTGTTTACAAAAATTTTCTTCATATATATATATATATATGTATATGTATATACGTATATATATATATTCAGTTTAAGCCTTCACTGATTAAAAAATATGATTTGGCACAAATTTAATTTATAGAGCTTGATTTTCCATTTATTTTTTGGGGATACTATATTTTTATTAGTGGATTATTTCCGGATATTTTTTCAGTAGATAGAGGTATTACAACATAAGAATCACCCTTAGTTGTTTTTTAGAAACAAATCTATTTTTAGTTTGTTGTGACATTTTATTGATTCATTAATAAAGGTTCATATAGTATGATATTCATAAAAATTATTTATTTCTAATTTCCCCTTATTATGATTATATAATTAAATTCCTTATTGGTATTTTCAAAATAATATTCATGAAATTTTATATTCTCTTATAGTAGATGGTCAATATATTTATTCATATTTCTCATGACCACCAGTTGAGCATTTGTGGCATCAATGATATTCATTTTTTATATTCCAATGTATAGAAATTTCTTCAAACACTCATGTGGATTTGTCATTTCACATGAATTTTATCAAGACACTCATTCTCAAATATGGAGATAGATTTCTCTTCTTAAATTTGATAGAATTTATTTATTAAACGTGTTTTGATAACATTACACATACTAGAAACCAGTATTCTATGTTTATATATATATATATATATATTTTATGAATATTTATCATGATAAATGATATATTCATATTGAATTTAAATGTTCCATATATAAAAAGAGGATATTTCATTGGGATTAATATACAATATATCCATTAAAGGAGCTTCTTATTAGTCATAAAATTTTTCAAATGCGGGATCAGTCCCACTAGTTATTCAAACTTCTATGGTAAAATCATGACATGAAGCTTTAGATTTATTATCATAATGTATAGATTGTTAATTTTCTGAGGAATGAGTATCTTCAATCACATCATTGGTTGTTTTGCCAATAAGGTATTCAACTTCTATGATAAATAAATCATTTCTAGAAATATAGCATTAAAAAATAGATTTGTCATACTTTTTTACTTAATAGGGATATATTTGTCATTATTTTGTCTTTAAATAGGTATATTTTTAATATAAATATCAAGATCCACTATAATAAAATTACTTTCAAATAACGAGGAGTATTTTTTCATTTCTTTAGAAGATGTTTTTCATGTTTCTCTAACTTATTCATATTTATATTTAATATCACTTTACCATAGGTAGGGGTTTGATTAGAAATAGATTATTATCTTTAAAATATACATTGAATGATATATTTTAAAATAGAAACTCGAAATTGTAAAGACCTGGAAATTCCTTGGATTTTTTTCCTAAATTCAAGGGATTTTTTATGAGTCTGTGAATTTTTACGGTGCTTGATTTCGAGGCCCGGTGTGTGCGGAATCAATTTATGATGTTTTGTTCGGCTACGTTCAATAAACGTATTAGCGGGTTTTTATAAATTTTGAACCGGTGCTCAGAACTGAAATTCAAGGGCATCGTTGAACTCGCAGTGCTAGTATTCGCTTAATAAGACTTTCACCTCGATGGTGGATGATCGAGAATAAAAGTTAGTTTTTGGATTTTATAAAAAATAAAATAAAATAAAGTGTACAACACTTTATTTTATTTTTGAACGGCCATGAGTGTGAGTTATTTTTGGTTAAAACCTCCACATGGGAGTTGGAGGTGGGAACGCCACACCCTAACCTCCCATGAGAGGTTATGGCGGTGGGGCCCACCTAAAAATAACCTCCTGTGAGAGGTTACGACGTAGGGACCACACAAGACTAAAACCCCCAATTAATGGGTGGGTGGAAAATCTCTCAACTCCCCTCATTAATGAGAGGGAGTCCCTTGACCTCCTCTACCATTAATTAGTCCCACCTTTCCCTTTTTATTAATTTTACTAATGCGTGTAATTTAATTAAGGGGAGCTTCTTGACCTCCCCATTAATCAATTGTGCCAATGCATGTAATTTATTAAGGGGAGCCTCTTAATTTATTTCTACATTTTAAATTGTTTTACCAATAAAATAATAGATAACTTATATTATTTTTGGCTTGGCAATTCTCATTTGGTGGGAGCATGAGAGGAGAGCTTGGGAAAAAAGAAGATCTCCCAATGAAGAACGAAGAACGTGAAGAACACTGACAACAACCTTCTTCAACTTCCTCCCTCGGATCCTACTGATGTCGAGTGTCTTCCATGGCCGATGCAGCTTGGGGTTGGAAGTGCGTGACGAACGTGGTGGATGACGAACTTCATCGTCTTCTTTCTTCAACACCATCAACGAACGATGAAAGTTGATCGACGAACAAGAGGTAGGGGGTTTACCTTGTGTTTTATCCCTTTTCTTTTCTCATCATTATTTGAAAAGAAATCGTTGCGTGGTTGTAAATAGTTTATGTTCATCTTTCCTATTACTATGAACTAATTGATATCACTTTAAACGCGAAAGATACGAGAAAAATTTACATGGCCCGACATCCTCTGTCGATTCTTCTTTCTTGTGGCATTCTACGGCATGGCGATGAGGTAAAGACGACGAAGGTTGTGCTCCCCGCAGCCTCTGTGAATCGCACCGCCCCCGTGGTGCACCGAAGCTTCTGGCCGACCACCGTCGGCCCAAGCGGCACCTGGCCCACCTACCCGCCGCCTCCCGGTGACCTGCCTGGTGCACGACCCGCTTGCCTGCAGCCTCCCGACGTGCGGACGGCCTGCCCACAACCTCCCGGTGCCCTGACCGGCGCCCTACCCAGTACGCAGCCCGCCTGCCCGTGGCCTCCCGGTGCCCTGCCCGACGCGCGGCCCGCGGCGTCCCGGCGCAATGCCCTGCGCACGGCCGGTGAGCCCACGGACCCCCGGGGCCCTGCCCAGCAAAGGGCCCACCTTCCTGCGGCCCTCCGGCGCCCTCACGCCCTGCTCGGTGCCCCCATGACCTACCCATCCCCTCCCACGGCCTACCCGTTGCCACCGCGGCCTGCCCAGTGCCCTGCCTGTGCTCCTGTGGCTTGCCCGGTGCCCCCACGGCCTGCTCGGCTCCTGCCGCAGCCTGCCTGGAACCCCCTTAGCTAGCCTGGCGCCCTTTAGGCTCCCCCACAGCTTGCCCAGGTCCTATTGCTCCCTACCCGGCACACTCGCGGCGAGCCTGTGCTCCGCATGGCCTGCCTGTTGGTCTCCTGACCGGCCCAACCTCCCTATCTGAGTTTCTCGAGCCACTCCCCTCATGGCGTTGGCCGAACCGGCCCCAACCTTCGGGCTGAGTCGCCTATGTGGCAACCTCTGGGCCGAACCGCCCTCGCTGTCCGCTAGGCTGGGCCCATCTGACCGGGCCAAAAGATAGTGGGCTGACCTGCCCAATGGGCCGGGACAGACCCAGTGAGACTGACCGTGTCGACCCAGATCGGATCCGCCCAAACTGGGTTGGGCCAAGTCGGCCCGACCTGGTCGGACCGAACCCGGGCCCATTACTAACCCATTACCTTCTTGGGCCATATATTTGGCACCGGATGTCCATTTGACGAACAGTCAGCGGCATCAGTACTCTTGGAGAGAAGACATCCCTTTGAGAATACCCCACTGGAGTTCGAGGTATAGTTGAGATACGATCATATTGGATCATAAATGAACCCAACCGGGCCCCCATGACAAAAAGGCTAATAACTAACAGACCAGACATCTGATTGACGTGTCGTCTGTTACGTTGAGACCCCTATGACGTGGCGGACCTTTGAGATACTTATACATGGGACTTAGTGACAGTTTGAGTATCGACCAGTAGCTTGTGTAGCAGATCATCCAGAGACGAGCAGACATTTGTGTGAGAACCTAGTGGCTGGTTGAGACTTGAAGACTACTGATCGATTCGACTCAGAGTGATTCGATTAGCCTAGTGGGGAGTGCCTCTGTGTGAGAACGGAAGATCCACGGTGGGGATCGCCTCTATGTGAGTGCGGAAGACCCATGGTACTCGACAAGTGGAGTACCTCAGTAGGCTACCAAGGGACTACCTCTGTGTGAGAACATCAGACCCACAGTGGAGAGCGCCTCTGTGTGAGAATAGTAGATCCATGTTACTCGATAGGAGGAGTACATCAGCAGTCCAAGTTAGTGGAAAGAGCCTCTGTGTGACGCGACATGCCCACTGTACTCGATATAGGAGGAGTTCTCCACCATCTAAGGGTTCCGATTAAAAAAAATACAGGATTAAGCTGAGTAAATGACTTTTGTATTTTCCTCATGATTCAGATGGGTTACTAGATAACATAGGTATATGTACAGGCATATACCTAAGTAATAGTTATACGTTGATTTCATACTTTTTGGTTTATCCTTGTTGGATTTGGTGAGACCTTGAGGGTCTCGGGGTCCATATTGAGTATCGTTATACTCACCCCTGAACGGGCTATGCCTGCACCTCGTTGTGTTGGTTGCAGACGACGGACATCGCTGACTGAGGCAGAGAGTAGCAGGACTGGACTGTACCCGGAGGTGGACCACTTGGCGTGATGGTACACAGAGGAGACGGACGAACATGGAGTGCTGAGGAGGCCATCTGTACCTATCCATTAGGTAGGAACCCTAGAGGACGACCCAGTAGCTGCTTTACTTTTCTTCAGTTGTAATTTCTTTCAGTTGTACTTGAACTTTTCAGTTGGGATTGTATTTCCGGCCCCTTTTACTTTTGATCACTTCTTTTGTATACTGTTTTACTTAGTGCTTTACTTCCAGTTGTGTACTCTGATGTGTTTGTTTACAGTTATAAAGGAAATTCTTTCCCAGTTTAGGGATTTACACTTTTGGTGCTAGTCGCTAGCCCCTGGCCTATGCAAGGTGGTCTTGGGGTAGTCACGAGATGGGCCCCGTGGGTCAGGTTGTGACAAATTCATATCATAGGAGTCGGTTCTACCAATGAACTTAGAACTCTGATCTTTCTTTTCTATGAAGCAATAATGTTAAGGGTGCTAAGTGTGGTTTTCAGTTCAGGGAGTACAGTGTTGGTGCGGGCAGCCGACGTATCCATACACTAGGACCCTGACTTCTGATTTCTGACTGAGTGCACAAAAACACTAATTATGTGTGTGTTTCCAAAAGTTTTCTTTAATTCATCTCAACTAGGTCAGATCACCAGGTATAATATTTTGATTGTTTCGCATCTATTTCTTTCAGGATTCCTCCCCACTGATGACCAGTTAGAAACCCGAGAGTCGTACATACTGACTTCCCACCGAGCGACGAGGCCTCAGTCCAGGGCCCTTTACCAGTGGAGGCACCAGTGGTACTACTTCTCGTTGGGCCACCGATGCCACTATCCCCAGTAGCAGATGATGCACACTGCTTGAGAACGTTGCACGAGTTCCATCACCGGAGTCCACCCAGGTTCAGGGGAGAGACGGACCTATAGGTAGCTGAGGATTGGATGGAGGATGTGGTGAGAGTCTTCAGGCTAGTAGGGACACCAGCAAACTTCATGGTGATCTTTGTCGCGAGTCTCCTTCAGGAAGCACCAAATAGATAGTAGAGCTTGATGCTCCAGGTGTATGACTAGGCAACCCTACTCTGGGAAGAATTCAAGAGCATGTTTTGGGAAGTGTTTGTACCAGCCACCCTTCGTGCGGTGGAGATACAGGAGCTACTTCATCTTCAGCAGCGTAGCATGATGGTGGCGTAGTACTCAACGAGGTTCACCGACCTATCACGCTACTCCACAGATATGGTAAGAGACCCATTCTTTAAGGCTCAGACCTTCGAACAGGGGCTCAGGTGAGATATCAGAGCTCTGATGATCTCCCTCAACATCCCGATGCAGACGGGGCTGCTAGAGAGAGCCCTCCTGATAGAGAGTGTCCATGCTGAGCATTCACCTGCAGTGAGACCCACTACTAGCCGACATGTAGTAGATTCTTCTGCAGCTAGTAGTAGATAGATGTCACAGAGGTCCAAGGGGACCAAACCTATAGGAGGACAACCTCATGACTCAGAATCAGTTGTGTGGGGCACCCAAAGTGGAGACAGAGCTAGCCATGCCAGGAGAAGATAGTGTTAATCATGCAGCAGGCAGGGTCACATGGCTTGTGACTGTCCAACCCACTGTATAGATGATCAATAGATAGTTGAGGGACCTCCCAGGTAGAGGTAGAGGTTTGAACGAGGTAGTCCACAAGTAGGAGGAAGACGTGGAAGAGGAGATGGACTTGTAGCTGGCGATGGAAGATGTTACGATGTGTTACCACCACCACCAGCAGTAGGACCACCCCAACTGTAGGGAGTGGGTGGACAGGGGAGATCTCAGCTTCAGGCAGCTGAGGCCTATGATCACAGTGCTCCAGAGATGATTTGAGGTACGATCTGTGTCAACTCCACCTTAGTTGTAGTTCTTATAGACATAGGTTCCAGTCACTCTTTCATTTCCACTTCCCTCATTCAGAGCTCAGAGATTCCGACGAAGCTATTAGCTCAATTCTTACAGCTAGATACACCTACGAGAGTAGACACGACGATTATGCACTGGTGCCAACAGTGTGATCTTACTCTAGGTGGTGAGAGCTTTGGCTGGGATCTCCTTGTAGCGGCGTCAAGGCCTTACGGCGTCATCTTGGGTATGGACTAGTTATCAACAGTCCATGATCAAATCGACTGTATTAGGAGAAAAGTGTGGTGTGTCCACACGAATGGGGCCATTTTTACCTTCACCGGTGAGAAGGGAACCTTTTCAGCATAGGATGGACTTAATCGGAGGAGGGTGCAGCCGATCACTCACCAGTTGGCTTGCCTTACCCTCAGAGCAGTTGATGTGGAGTGTCCGACTTATCCTGTAGTGGTGGACCAGTACACAGATGTTTTCCCTGACGATGTTCCATGACTACTTCCTCGTAGATAAGTGGACTTCTACACTGACTTATACCCTTGGATGACACCAATATCTACTCCACCATATCGGATGGCTCCCACTGAGCGTCATGAGCTGAGGGTACAACTAGAGGACTTGCAGGGGAAGGGATTCATCCAGCCTAGTGTTTCTCCCTAGGCAGCCCCGATTCTGTTCTCCCAGAAGGTAGATAGAAGCTTGAGCCTCTATGTTGACTACCGTCGCCTGAATCAGGTGACCGTGAAGAACAAGTACCCACTATCGAGGATTGAAGACCTCTTTGATCAGCTAAAGGGAGTATGGTGGTTCTCTAAGATAGACCTCAGATCAAGCTATCACCAGCTCAGAGTTTGAGACGAGGATGTATAGAAGACAGAATTCAGGTGTGGTTGCGGCCACTAGGAGTTCTTGGTTATTCCTTTTTGCATAACCAATGCTCTAGCAGTGTTCCTAGGACTCATGAACAGGATCTTCCAGCCATACCTCGATCTCTTTGTTGTAGTCTTCATCGACAACATTCTGATCTACTCAACTGCTGAGGAGGAACATGCCTACCATTTGTAGGTAGTACTGGACACAATCTGAGAGCACCAACTTTATGGTAAGCTCTCGAAGTGACAGTTTTGGATTCAAGAGGTTCATTTCTTGGGACACGTCATCTCAGAGGATGGAGTTGCAGTGGATCCAGTGAAGATCGAGGCGGTACTTGCTTGGGATCCACCCAAGAGTGTGACAGAGGTATGTAGTTTCCTGGGTTTGGCTGGATACTATCGAAGGTTGGTTCCAGACTTCTCAAGAGTATTTCCACCACTATTATCCTTGAAGAATAAGGGGAAAGCCTTTTTGTGGTTAGATATATTCCAGCAGAGCTTTCATGAGCTGAGGTAGAGTCTAACTAGTGCCCCCATCTTGAGGCTTCCGGAGGAGGGCGTGGGGTACGCAGTCTACTGTGACGCATCAGGGACCAGTCTTGGGTGTGTCCTGATGCAGAAGTGAGAAGTGATTGTTTATGGTTCTCGGTAGCTGAGATAGAATGAGTAGAACTATGCTACCCATGACCTGAAGTTAGTAGTAGTGGTCGTCACCTTGAAGATGTGGCGGCACTATCTGATGGGAGATTGTTTTACTGTGTACTCTAACCAAAAGAGTCTCAGGTATATCTTCTCTCAGAAGGACATGAACCTGATACATCGACGTTGGCTTGAGTTCCTCCAATATTATGACTTCGAGGTAGTCTATACTCTTGGGAAGTGGAACGTTGTTGTAGATGTGCTCAGTATGAGGACTGGTATACAACTGCTAGGAGAGGTGAGAGATCAGTTGGATGATTTATAGATATACTTTGTGGATAGAGATGGAGAATCCTTTCTACAGCCTCTTACAGTCACTTCCCCTCTTCATCAGTGAGTCAGGGAGGCACAGGATGGGGATGCTAACTATGAGACATGACGTGCTCAGATATCCACAGCGCATGCACCTGATAGATTCTCTGAAGGTGGGGAGCACGTCATCCTCTTCGAAGGACATCCCTTGGTATCAGTGTCACTTTAGAAGGAAGTGTTGAGGGAGTTCCACACATCCCCTATAGAGTTACATCCAAGAGTGGCGAAGATGTACCAGTACCTTCGACGACAGAACTGATGGTCAGGTATAAAAAAGGCAGTAGCGGAGTTTGTCTCATAGTGCCTCACTTGTCAGCAAGTGATGGTAGAGCACTAGGTACCATCAGCCTTGGTTCATCCCTTAGAGGTCCCATAGAGGAAGTGGTATGGGATATCCATGAACTTCGTGATGGGTATTCCACATACATCTAGGGGTCAGGACTCGATTTGGGTGATCATAGACCGACTCACCAAGTCAGCCCACTTCCTACTGATCAGAGAGAAGGGTTTAAAAGAGAGGTTGGGACACCTCTATGTGAATGAGATTGTGTGTTTACATGGAGTACCTTCCTCGACTGTCTCCTATAGTGATGGACGATTTACTTCCCAGCTATGTAAGGGGTTGCAGGAGGCTTTCAGGACACAGCTTCGCTTGAGAACCACCTTCCATCCTCAGACGGATGGTCAGACCGAGCAGACCATTTAGACCATTGATGAAATGCTAAGTGCATGTATCCTTGACTTCAGTTGCAGCTGGGAGGATCACTTTACTTTGGTGGAGTTTGCTTACAACAATATTTATCACTCCACCATAGGGATGGAACCTTTTGTGGCCTTGTACGAGTGACCTTTCAGATCACCCTTGTGTTGGACTGACCAAGGGGAGTCAGCACTAGTGGGACCAAAGATGATACGAGCTACTACGGAGAAGGTAAATATAATCTAGGAGTGGATTAAGACTACACAGAGCAGACAGAAGTCTTATTCTGACAGGAGACGGAGACCTCTGGAGTACAAGGATGGCGACCACATCTTTCTACAGGTCACACCTTGATGAGGACAACAGAGATTTGGAAGAGGTGGCAAGTTATCTCTGAGATTCATCGGACCTTTCCAGGTCCTCAGCAGAGTAGTAGAGGTGGCTTACCACATAGCTCTTCCACCTTAGTTGCACCGGGTGCATGACGTCTTCCACGTATCTCAGCTGAGGAGATGTGTGCACGACCCTTCCCACATCATTGACCATGGAGAACTGGACGTCGATGATGAGGTGAATTTTACGGAGGTTCTAGTGGAGATTGAGGATAGAAAAGAGCGGTTCCTACATGGATGGTCGATACCTCTGGTGCACATTTGCTGGCAGCATGAGAACCTCCAAGAAAGCACATGGGAGCGGGAGGCTCAGATGCGTGCTCAGTACCCCAATTTGTTCCCATTGTTCGAGTTATATCTTATGGGGACGTAAAGCCCTGAGGTGGGGAGAATGTAAAGACCTAGAAATTCCATGGAAATGTTTTTCTTAAATTCATGGGATTTTTTATGAATCTGCGAATTTTTATGATGCTTGATTCTGAGGCCCTGTGTGCCCGGAATAAATTTCTGAAGTTTTTTTCGGGTACATTCAGTAAACGTACGAGCGGGTTTTTATAACATTTGAACCGATGCTCAGAACTGAAATCTAAGGGAACTGTTGAACTCACAGTGCCAGTATTTTCTTAATAAGACTTTCACCTCGATGGCGGATGTCCGAGAATAAAAGTTAGTTTTTGGCTTTTATAAAAAAAGTATACAACACTTTATTTTATTTTTGAGCCACCATGAGTGTGATTGGTTGTTGGTTAAAACCTCCATTTGGGAGTTGGAGGTGGGACCGCCACACCCTAACCTCCCATGAGAGGTTATGGTGGTGGGGCCCACCCAAACATTACCTCCTATGAGAGGTTATGACGTGGAGACCACACGAGACTAAAACCCCCCAATTAATGGGTGGGTGGAAAATCTCTCAACTCTCCTCATTATTGAGGGGAGAGTCCCTTGACCTCCTCTAACATTAATTGGTGCCACCTTTCCCTCTTTATTAATTACGCCAATGCATGTAATTTAATTAAGGGGAGCCTCTTGACCTCCCAATTAATCAATTGCACCAATGCATGTAATTTATTAAGGGGATCCTCTTAATTTATTCCTACAATTTGAAATTGTTGTGCTAATAAAATAATAGCTAAATTATATTATTTTTAGCTTGTCAATTCTCATTTGGTGGGGGCTTGAGAGGAGATCTTCAAAGAAAATAATTTTTCCCAATGAAGAACGAAGAGCGCGTAGAATTCCTCCAACATCCTTCTTAAAATTCCTCACTCAGATCCTACCGACGTGGAGTGTCTTCCACAGCAGACGCAGCTCGTGGTTGGGAGTGCATGACGAACGCGGCGAATAACAAACTGCATCATTGTCTTTCCGCAACACCGTCAACAAAGGATGAACGTTGATTGACGAAAAAGAGGTAGGGGGTTTGCCTTGTGTTTTATCCTGTTTCTTTTTTCGTCATTGTTTGAAAAGAAATCGTTGCGTGGTTGTAAATAATTGATGTTCAAATTTCCTATTTCGATGAACCAATTGATATCACTTTAAACACGGTGGATGTGGGCCAACCTAACATGGACTGACATCCTCCGTTGATTCTTATTTCTTGTGGCGTTATACGGCATGGTGATGAGGCGACGACGACGAAGGCGACAATGATGAAGGTTGCGCTACCCGCAACCTCCGCGAATCGCACCGCCCCCGTGGCGCACCGAAGCTTCCAGACCGAGCAGCTCCCAACCCTCCTACTCGTGGCCTCCTGTCACCCTTCCTGGCACGTGGCACACCGGCTCGCGGCCTCTCGGCGCCCTTCTCCGCATGTGGACTGCCTGCCCTCCACCTCCTCGTGCCCTGACCGTCGTGCGGACTGCTTCCTCGTGGCCTCCCAGCGCCCTGACCGGCGCGCGACCCACCTGCTCACGGCCTCCCGATGCCCTGCTCGGGGCATGGCCTGCCTGCCTGCGGCCTACTGGCACATGGCCCACCTACCCGCGGCCCTCCGGTGCCCTGCTGGTGCCCCAACGCCCTACCCGGCGCCATGTCGGCGCCCCCGCGGCATGCCCGACCCCTACTGCAGCCTGCCCGTCCCCTATCGTGGCCTGCACGCCCCCCCCTGTGGCCTGCCAAGCGCCCTGCGGGCGCCTCCTAGGCCTGGCCGGCGCCCCCTACCGCGGCCTACCCGATGCCCCCACGGCATGCCCGGCGCCCTAGCGGCCTGCCCGACATCCCCACAACCTTCCCAGCTATAGTCGCGGCCTACCTGGCGCCCACGAGGTCTGCCCTGTGACCCCGCGGCCTACCCCTCTACTTTCACGGCCTGCCCCTCTCCCCTCGCGACCTGCTTGGCTCCCCGTGGCCTGCACTGCCCCTGTCACGCCCTACCTGGTGAACCCTCGGCCTGCCTGCGCTTCACGCGGCCTGCCTGCTGGTCTCTTGACTGGCCCGACCTCCCGGGATGAGTCTCCCAAGCCGTGCCCCTTGCGGCGCTGGCCGAACTGGCCCCGGACTTGGGGTCGAGTCCCCTACATGGAAACCACCAGGCCGAATCGACCTAGCAGTCCACTGGGCTAGACCCAATGGACTGGGCCAAAACATAGTGAGCTGACCCGCCCAACGGTCCGGGACAGACCCAGTGAGACTGATCAGGTCGACCCAGATCGAGTCAGCCCAGACAGGGTTTTTCCGAGTCAGTCTGACTGGTTCGGACTAGACCCGGGCCCATTACTGACCCATTAACTTCTTGGGCTATATCTTTTGGCACCAAATGTCCGTTTGACGAACCTTCAGCGATGACAGTACTCTTGGAGAGAAGTTGTCTCTTTGAGAATACCCCACTGGAGTTTGGGGTGTAGTTGAGATATGGTCATGTTGCATCGTACATGAATCCAACTGGGCCCCCGGGACTAAAAGGCTAATAACTAACAGACCGGTCATCTGATTGACGTGTCGTCTATTGCGTTGAGACCCCTATGATGTGGCAGAAATTTAAGATACATCTACCTGAGACTTTCTGACAGTTGGAGTATCGACCAGTAGCTTGTGGAGTAGATCTTCCAGAGACGTTTAGGAATTTGTCCGGGAACCTAGTAGATGGATGAGACTTGACGGCTGCTAACCGATTCGACTCGGAGTTATTCGACTAGCCCAGTTGGGAGCGCCTCTGTGTCAGGGCGGCAGACCCATGGTGGGGAGCACCTCTGTGTGAGCATGGCAGACCCACTATACTCAACATGTGGAGTACCTAAATAGGCTACCTAGGGAGCGCCTCTGTGTGAGTGCAGCAGACCCACAGTGGAGAGCGCCTCTGGGTGAACGCAGCAGATCCACAGTACTCGACAGGCGGAGTACCTCAGTAGACCATGTTAGTGGGAAGCGCCTCTGTGTGATGCGGAAGTCCCACTGTACTTGATAGATGAGGAGTTCCCCAGCAGCTGAGGGTTTAGATTAATAGAAATCATGGTTTGAGCTGAGTCAATGACTTTTGTGTTTTCCTCATGGTTGATATGGGTTACTAGATAACTTAGGTATATGTATGAGCATATACCTAAGTAATGGTCATCCGTTGATTTCATACTTTGTGGTTTATCCTTGTTGGATTTTATGAGATCTTGAGGGTCTTGGGGTCCCTACTGAGTATCGTTATACTCACCCATGCACGGGCTATTCCCGCACCTCGTTGTGTTGGTTGCAGACAACAGACATCACTGACTGAGGCAGAGAGTAGCAGGACTGGACGATACCTGGAGGTGGGCCACTCGGTGTGATGGTACCCGGAGGAGATGGACGGATGTGGAGTGCTGAGGAGGCCATCTGTAGATACCCTTCAGGTAGGAACCCTGGAGGATGACCCAGTAGTTGCTTTACCTTTCTTCAGTTGTACTTGCTTTCAGTTGTACTTGTACTTTCAAATTTGGCTTGTATTTTCGGCCCCTTTTACATTCCATCACTTCTTTTGTATACATTTTTACTTAGTTCTTTGCTTCCAGTTGTGTACTATGATGTGTTTTTTACAGTTATATAGGCAATGCCATCCCAGTTTAGGGATTTACGCCTTTGGTGCTAGTCTCCAGCCCCTGGCCTATGGAAGGACGACTTGGGGTAGTCACGATATGGGTCCCTGGGGCCAGGTCATGACAAAAACATAAAATTTCTGATTAATGAAAATCCAAATAGAGGAATTACCATAGCATTGAAAGAATGTATAAGTTCACTAATGGATGTAGAGAACATTCAAAGGGATTTGGTGTGAATCACTGTTGGTATTTTTTAAAAAAAAATTAATAGTTTTTATCCATTATCACCACTTCAGTTTTCCATTGAAAGGATGTCTCTCCTTCTCTTTCTCACCATTTATTGGTATTCCTGTATATATAAATAGTATGGAAACGTGATAGTGAAACCATGATTTGTTGATGATTTTCACCTCCATAAGGACAAAAACATCCCTATTGAGTCATGTTTATTATTAATAATTCACATCTTGTTTCTTATTTTCAATTATTGTCAAATCAAGGTCATGGACATGAAATATTTTACTTGGAACTGAAAATATAAAAAATACATATACATTGATATGAATTTTTACAAGAGAATTATCTTTTACTATGTTGATGTATGATAAATTATGTTGGATCAATCCCCTTATGAACTGTTTGGATCGATCTTGTTTCTCACAAGTAGCAATCCATTAGGATTCCTAATACTTCATTAGAGATCTGTAGTAGTTGGTTGTTTGCTTGATATCTCATCTCATAAGCTTGAAATGTGATATTTAGATGATCATTTGAACTTACACAAATTCAAAATTCTTATATAGATATTATCCATCAGATTGATCTATCATATTCTCAGCCTGAATATAATCTATAGTAGACATGGACAAATTATAATAACCTCGAATCCAGTAACTAGAATCCAGTGACAATTTTATTACATTGGCATAGAAACATTTTTTTCAAAATTCTAAACAACATACTAGTTTATTAGTATTAGAGAACTAGATGTATAGATGATAATCATTTTACATTAGGAATAAAAAATAATAAATATTTTATTATAATATTAAATTATATGCATCCTTTAAAATAATTCAAATATTTATTATTCATATCTTGGGGAAAAGAAACCAAAGAAGGGTGATATAAAATGCATAATAAGGGCTACATACATTAAAATATACCATGAATCAAAAATAATAGTAAATATAGAATTGAAAATTAATTGATCACACATTCTCTTTAATCATAAATTTAACTATCATAATTAGACCATGCATAATTTATATAGAAATGGAAATAACAAAAAATACAATAACTTATTCAATAAATTGGGAATTAAATTCATCCATAGATAATATCTATGCTAAAATATCATGGATAATAATAACAACTAAATTATCAGAGAAGTAAACTTTTTATTTCTAGATTCGATGATATTTGAAATCATGATACCACTACTATTAAGACCTTTCACAAAAAAATATTAAAAATATAGGTAAAGAGACATTTAATTTGGACAACTAATCTGTCTCATGAAACATGTCAATGCATTGATGGGATAACTTTTTGGGGCCCCACCCAACTATATATGTATATAGTATTAATCATATATTAAATATTCAGTTTAATTCATGAATAATATGCCTTATGAATAAATGTCTTTATTATGTAATGAATTCTGATTTATCAATATTTACACTATTTATCAAAAAACAATCAAAGTAAACAATTTATGTATAAATGGTATATGGTATATCAACGATATAAATAATATGTATACAAACGTTGGATATGATTATGGATAAATGAAAATATTCATTTGATTTGGGTAAATGAAATCCCATAAGAATGTGAGATTATAAAATAGATACATACCTCTTCAGTATCATTTAAATTGTAACTCCTTAAAGAGATAAAACTGAATTGAAAAATATAACATTAGGAATAGAAAATTATTCATATTAGATACATCAAATGTGAAGTATATACACCACATGAGAGTTAATAGGTGTATATTAACAAATATGTCTCAATGAAATGGAAAATGAGATGAAATCACATACCTCATGCTTTCTATTAGTTTAATAGACATTAAGCTCCAGTATAATGGTTATAATCTTGTTATTAAATTTTAATCATAACATATTAATATTTATAATTCCATTTATGATTCTATTATAACATTTTACCACCTATTTTTAAATAATATTTCATTATTTTTATTGTTTCAGGTGTTAATTTCATGGTTTTGTCATGCGTGTTTTATCATGAATTTTCGGGTTATTTTAAATAGGATAAAAATACAAGATGTTCATTTTATAATGATGTTATTAATATCATATTTATTCATCAGATACATCATTATAACAATTCTTCAAATTTATGCATGGAAAATCAATCATATTACTCTATTGTGGTTGTAAGTTGTATATACGCACGAGCTATGATATAATACCCTTCACTAGTGAAAGGGTAAAGAATTGGGTTGTATATTAATTTTCCATAATCAATATCACATCACTTATATCAGATATAACTATTAAATTTATCACTTTTACCTTCTATATAATGAATAATTGAAAAACAAATCACGTCTCTTTGTGAGGTGGTAGTCAATCATACACGAGAGCAACATTGTATTATTTTAAATAGAATTGAATGTAAGAAGTTATATGTCATTTTAATAATTTAATATTATAAAAATACCATAAATATTAAATATACATATATATTGATTTAAAATATTTATTTTTCTATACTTTCTATTATAGTTTTTAATATCACAATGCACACTTAAAAATATGTTTTACAACATTTATATTTCTTATGTTTCTAGAAATGTTTTTTTGAAAAAATGTAATCTATCCAAATAAAAAATATTCCATATAATGTAAATTATTTTAAAAATTATATCATTATATTTTTTATTATGACAGAATGAATTGTTAGTCTAATGTATGAAAACTCTGTCTAACCGATAAACTATATATCGTCACACAAATAGACTAAATATCATTATACAGATAGATTAGATATCGTGACACCGAAAGAATAAATATCATCACACTGATAGTTTAAATATATTCACTCTAATATATGAGATATTTTCCCATCGATATATTATATATATTCACACCAATGGACTAAGAATCTTCAAACCAATAGATAGAATATCATCACACTGATAGATTGAATATAATCATATTCATAAAATGAATATCTTTACACAAAAATATTAGATATCATCATACTGATAGACTAGAATTTTGTTTAACTTGTTGTAGAAGAATTTTTAAACATATTATTCTTATTTTAACCCCTAGTAAACCCGTTTTTACCTTGAGCATGATAATTATTTCTTATTATTTTCATTGTTCATTTTGGTAAAAAATTATGTCATACAAATTATATAATATTAATTATTATGATTCAAAATATAGAATCCATTTTTCCAAATTCATCTCACATATGTGGAAGAATTTAATCTAGAATAAATCCCATATACACGATGAAAAAAACGTGTTTCCAAAGGAACCATCTTAAAATGTTTAAAAATTTATTTTATTAAAATTAAACATTTATTTTATTACAATGAATATTTTTTTATTAATTAAAATATGTTTAAGTAATTTTATTTTAAACCATTTTTTAAAAAACTTGAACATATAAATTCTTTAAAAAAAATTATGTTTTTAATAAAAATCATTATTTTTCATTATTCATATAAAAAATGAATCTTTTCAGAAATATCGAATTCATTCAACCTAAGATAATTTTGGTATGATTATTTGAAAAATTTATTTGATTGAATCAAATAAATTTTATAATAGTGTAAAAAATAATTCTCACATAAATTTTCATGTCGTGATTAATCTGTTTATTAGAAAATAATTCTATTACCATGAAATGTTTTTTTTTATTCTTGATAAATATATTCTTAATTAAATCATTAAAAAATAAATTTTTCATAATTTAATTATTCCTATTCAAACTCTATATCATAATATCTATTTTATAACAGTCACTTTTAAATAATTTTATTTTAATAGAGTGTTGTGTTTTGTTTAAACTCGATGTTGTGTATACTGCAAGTTATCAAAGAAATTAAATTTATACCGAAAGAAATATATTATAAAACATAGGGGTGTTACATTATTCCCTCATACAAAAAAAAAATACTCAAAATTTTAATGATGATTACCTTTTAAAAAATGATGGTATTTCTTCTTTAAAGAATCCTCTAGTATCCACATATCTCCCTCTATTTCATTATTTATCCAAAGTTCATTTATTAGTCGTGTTATTTAATTCCACAATAATTTCTCTCAGGTATCAAGAATATGAATGAGATCTTCATAGTAAGAGATATCACATTCCAATTCTATATCATCATAGGTGATCACATGATTTGGGTATGGAATGTACTTCAATAATAATGATATATGGAATAAAACATGTACATTAGAGAGGATTAGTGTCATTTTCAACTGGTAATCCTTAGATAATTTCCTTTACAATAATTTAATGGTTCTTATGTACGTGGGGATCAACATTCCTTTAATTACAAATTTCATATATGTGGGTTTGTTGTTTGTTTTGTGATTATCTTTTGGTTTCCATTAGAGATTTTAGTGAAAATGGATTTTTGATATTGAAAATAGGTGGTGCACAGTTGGCGCATGGATTGGGGAAACTGTGTGCCCTACCCTAGTAAACCATGAATTTTTTTTTATTTTTGTATTTTTGAGACCTCCCAGTTGGTGCATGGTTTTTCAAATAGTGGGGGATGACTATGAGATTTATTCCTCCTAGACACCGAGGGTTACATGATTACTACACAGTTTGAAAAACTATGTGGGCTAACCATGAGACATCTCTAGGTCATTAAAATTGTGAAATTAATTTTCTACAGTCTCTAGTTTTTATCCACAAATTTCCCCATTTTCGATTCTTCTAGTTCTTATGACCCAAAGGGAGCCCATCACTTATTTTCTTAGAGTCCTATGCTCTCTAAAATTTTTTATCTAAGGTTTTCATCTTGTTTAAGGGTGACTCTTCAAGGTAATATCCTCCTCTCATCTATCTCTTCTACCTTCTTCCATTTTCCCTTGAGATCTTCATATCTATTTGTCTTGTGGATCTATGGATCTTGTTTCATTGGGTTTTAGTAAGGGGTTTCTTTGGTTATGGTTTATCTTGGTTAATCTTGATTCTTGGAATGTTTGTGGAGTTATTTTTGGGTTGGCATTATTGAATATCTTGTGGTTTCAGGTATGATTACCTTTTCACTTATCCATTAAATTTAAGAATCATTGGTTTATTTATTTTATCAACATCCTTGGATATTAAATAGTGATGTATAAATTTTAGAATAATTATTTTATGTGAAATAAGGTGATTTAATTTTCACTTTTAAGTATTAATAATTTTTTATGTTGTTGACATATAGTGTTTGATAAAATTACCAGTTGGATTTGGTAAGTGATTTATGATTTTTGCAGTGTGGTTTTGTCTTGGTAATGGTATTTAGCTTAAAAATGATGTTTGTGGTTTCTTAAATGGTATTTACCTAAATGGATTTTCAATTTAAATCTATTTATGTTTGATGGTATGGATAATTGTTTTTCATGTGATAATGGTGTGGGGTTAGTATTTTATTTTGGTGAAAGTGGGCTAGAATTTAAAATGTGTTATGAGTACTTAAAGGAAATTTAAAAAAAGTGGTTTTGAAATTGAAAATGGAGTGTTTTCATGTTTTTGAAAAGTGGGATTGTTTCATTGAAAATGGGTGGTTTTTAAAGGGTTCTTGATTCCCATTTTGTTCTTCTCTGAAAATAATTAACTTGAAAACTCTCCTTGGATAATCGTCTTGACTTGGTTGTGTTGAATTTTGTGGTTGGACCAACTTGAGAGGCTCCCTTTTGATCATATTTTTGAAAGGAAATACATTATTTCATGGGTTTTATCAGGGGTGATATTTGTATAATTTTATTGTGTTTAATGTATGTGCATGTGATTGGATTTTTGGTTTGCATTTTTTTAGATCACTCTTCTCATTAGTCCTGACATGAGAAAATAGAATAACTAGCAGATTTTTTGTTAAAATATGATACAATAAAATTTTATTTCACTCTAGTTAGTGGTCCATAATAGGGGTTTTATTTTGTATTGTTGTTTTAGGAGTGTTCTCCTCAGGTATACCATGTAGGGTGAAATTGTGCATGAGGGATGAATGATGTAATCGTGTGAGGCAAGGCTTCACAATGAGTTGGGATGTATAGTATTTTATAGATTAGTACACTAATATCCTTGGTTACACCATGTATTTTTTCACTTCTTTGTCTATAATGGGCGACTTGGATGCTTCATTGGATGGTTACTTGTGCCTCTTATTTTTCCCTTGCCATTGTTATGTGATTATTAACGCTGCTTTATTTCAGGGTGTAATTTGGTGACAAGTGATGTGATAGTTTTACATGGTATATGAAAACTGTTGATAAATATTTTAATACTCAATTTTCCCATTTTAAATGAAAAAATCATACTTACACTTTTGAAATAATAATAGTTCCTCCTTAGAAAAGAATATCATTTTAAAAGAAAAATGGCTATGGACCATGATTATTTTTAAAGTGGAAATGTTGGAAAAAAACTAGTGTTTTATGTTATATTTATAAAATGAAGTTGATGTATATTTTATTTAATGTAAATGAATTGGGAATATAATTTTTTGGGATTTTCTGCTGAGTATAATACTCACGCTTATAGTTCTTTCTAATTTTTATCTTTTGGTGCTTGTTTCAGTTTTGATTCAATTTCCATGGGAGATGGTTGATTTTGGTGTTGGGGAGGGACCCTCTGGGTCACATGAAGAAATTTTGGTCTTCAGGTTTGGTTTGTTTTTTATTGGTTTGTTGTATTGTCAGATTTTGAATAAATGATGTTCTGTTTGGAAATTTATTATTTATTTTATTTTGGATTCTTTGTATGTTTCCACTAATTTATTTAATTATATTGGGATAAATAATTCCCTTTATTTCTCTATTTATTTACCAACACTATTTTCCATCCTGGCAGGATCGGGAACCCCTCTCGAGCCTTGTCTCATGCTAACTCGGGAGACTAGTTCAGGGTCGACACAGTTTGGTTCATGAAAAATTGTATCATAAGAGGATGGGTTCATTGGCGGTCATATCCTATAGTAATCCATTAGTTATTTGGGATGTAATCATAGATGTAGAATGATTTTTGTGGTTTGGGTGTAGGTTTGGGGGAGTATCTGACCAATATTTTCTAAGCTAAACCTTCATTTACCACTGAAATTTAGGTTTTGTTTCTGTTATCTTGTTATAGTTAGTTGTTTTGTGTTTGGGAAAATGAATATGGAGTTGGGATAGTCATCTCAATATGATCACAGGGACTATAAATTCATGTGGATTCAAAGACATGGTTCTAAAAGAATCTCATTGATGGTGGCATGTTGGAATGTGGATGATAACTATATGGACAAGTCACCCATTGACATTAGTTTTTCCTGAGGATTTTTTGGCTACATTTTTATTCATAAATAATTTTGAAAATCCTTGTTTTGAAATTGTGAAAAGTGGATTTTTAGTTTTAATAGTTTTGATTTTTGAAAAACAAATTTTCAATATTCAGATTTTTTTCAAGAAATCATTTGAAAATGGATTTTTATAAAATGATATTTAGGTAAAATATAGATGGTTTTAATGAGATTGGATTTTTATAATCAAAACACGAGTTTTATCAAAATTTTTGTTTGGGAAACAGAAATTTATTTTATATATAGTTTTTTAAATATATTTTAACATAGAATAAATTCTTATTAAAAAGAGTTTTTAATAAAATTACTTTTGATGGAAGGATACTTTTTTAAATAATGGAAACGTTTTGAAAGGGATGAATTGGATTTTTGGGAGGAATTCATGGAATTTTATTTTCATATAGAATGAAATATATTGAGGTGTAATGTTTGAAAATGGTTTTTGATTTAGTAGTCAGTGATATTTCTTAAAAGTTTTGTGAAATATGAAATGTGATGTAAATTAGGAAGTGGAAAACATAGGATGGATGTTTTATTTTGGAAAGTAGAAAAGTTTTTTTGTCCTTTAGTATTCTTATGAGCAGTCACATATGAGGTTGTGTTTGATAATATGGTTGGTTGATGGCATGAGTTGATGAGTTCCCATATTGGAATGAGAGGAGGGGTGCCCAGATTGGAATATGAATATGAATGGGTGAGGAATTAAGGAATACAACTTTTGACTGTGAAACATATAAAGTTTTCCTCCTTTTTGAAAAGTATTTTAATAGAAAAGAAGATGCGCAGTTATGGAAACTGGTAGTTGTGTGGCTTTTTTCTTGGGATTTTTTAATTTTGTTTCTGTAATTTTTAGATGGTTTCTAATGATTTATTTTGGGATTATTTTCATTTGGTTTTCTTTTTGTGTTTGGTTTTTTTGTTGTATGTTTTAATTGATGGATTTTTATTGATTTACTTATTAGTTTTCTTATTTCTAGTGTACTCCCCCACCAAGGATTCGATGGATATTATAGTATCATCTCTGAGTAGTTCAACATTCGTGCACCCTCTAGTTGAACAACCTAAGAAATTACTTCTTGAGTTTCAGATATTGAATCCTCCTCTATTTTTTTGTCAAGCAGATTCTCTCAAAGAAGAAGAGTGGAGGAGGAAAATCAAAAGGATATTCTATTTATGTGTTTCTCGAGTTTATAATAGCAAAGTTCAGCACCTTTATACTCTAAGTATAGGTCTAGATGTGGTGGAAGTAGGTATCTGAAACCAATTCTCATCTATATCTTACCTAATAGTTCATCAATTCCTCATTCATCCGTTAGTATATCTCATAGGTAGTGATGGCGAGGAAGGGGATAGAGAGGTTCTGTCTACAGAAAAGTTATAGACCAGTGTTGGATTTTTTTTAATATCTAGTTCTTTAACTTATATAATTATAAATGGATTATTCATTGAAGGATTGATGTTTGGAAAATATTTTTTTTATTGAATTTCATTTTAATGTGTCATATTTTGATCTAATGTTCATTAACGATGTGGTGAGGCAAGATATTTAGGTTTAAGATACCTTAGTAGGAGTGACAGTGGTAGCTAATAGTCCTCCAATATCTAGGAGTAGTAAAGGGAACCATAATAAAAATACCAGAAAGATGCTTGGATCTGGTGGTGTTGGTTGTGGAATTAAAATCCATCTTGATCTGTCATCAAATTTATCTAAGTTATAGATCATGGTGTGTACTCAGTGCTATAAGATGGGCCATAAGAATCTGTCATGTTCAGGTGCTACAAATACCATCCATACCTATATATTCATAGTTCACTGTAAATAGTTCTATCAATGTGTTTCTAGGAAGCGACATGGATCAAGATTCACCCTTTCAAAAATACCCCATCTAATTTACAAGAGTATAGTTCTTTTTTCGATTAATATTAAATCCTATTTCTATGTAGATATTATTTTATTATAATGATTGTTTCTAGTGGTGTCTTGAGTTGTTGTATATTATTTAAAATATAAAATTGTATGTTGTGGATATTTGGAGAAATTTATTTTTAATGAATGTGTTTCTTTTGTAATTTTAGAAAATTTTCCATCTCAGTGGAGGTGCATTCTTTTGCATGTCTAGTTTTTGATGCATCTCATTTGGGGTAAAATTGGTTGGTGTGTGTGAATCATCTATGTCCCTATATTTGTGAAAGTCGATAGTTTGTGTAAATTTAGTCTCATGTTGTTGTGTGTTCTTTTAGATCAACCTACGATGTTGTGCGACCACACGCGACACCAAAAGAATGAGTTTCGGTCAGGGATTATCAGCTCCTTACTGTGATTCCATGGATACTTCAAGACATTAGGGCTCCAACCGCATGACATAGAGTGAATCATGCATGTATTCAGAAATATCAGGACTGTAAGACCTTGGTCTATAATTTTATTTAGTCCTAGAATTGGGACAATGTTTTATATATTATTGTTTCTTTACCATGGAATGCCCCATTTTGTTGTAGAAGGCATATAGGGATTATTTCTTTGTGGTATTCCTTATGTTGTTAGCCTTGGGAGTAAGTTTTTTTCTATTTTGTGCTTCTCTATAGATGGTTTATTATTGTATAGGTGATTAATAATGGTTTTTCTGCTTCTTGGTTTAGTGCTTCTTTCATCCACTGCTATGGTTGGAGTGTATGTGGGTGTTTGGTTTGTGTGGACAGTTTTTAGGTTGGTCTATGTTGGGTTGCTTGTGTTTTTCGGTTCTAGATGGGTTCTAATGGTGGGGAGTCCTTTCATGCCTCCCGTGAGGGTAATAATATTTAGCCTCTGGTGTATCTAGGTCATGGTATGTTTTTTTTTGTAGATTTTGGTTATAAGTTTTTCCTTCAAAGTGAAATTTTGGGTTTTGGGAGTACACCCAACTCTCTTGTTTAACAAATAGTTGTAGAAGTTTCAGCTTGTGTTTTATGTTTTTTTAAGAATTGGTTTTGGAATGTTGGATCCTTTTAGGTAATGGGAGTCATTTATTTTTAGATGAGGTTGATATGCTCTATGATTTTAGAAGTTGAATCATGAGATTATGTGACCCTTTGTGTTAGATCGATTAACCAGAGATATTGTGAATTTATGGGGAAAAGAGTAATGATGGGGAGAATTTTTACATCTATGATTTTATTTTTTTGGTATTCTTTTGTAATTTTTTTGTCTTATGATTATCTTTAGGTTTCCCTTAGATTTTTTGGTGAAATATAGAGAATTTTAGATGACAACAGGTAGTGAATAGTTGGTGCAAGATTTGGAGAAACTATGCACCCTCTCCCATGAAATTGTGTGGAAAATGTGGATTTTGTATAGTGGTGACCACATAGTTGGTACACAGTTTTTGAAAAAAATGCGGTCTAGTCATGCATAATATTTCTCTTGGATAGTGAGAGATTTACAGTTTCCACATGGTTTAGAAAACTATATGGGCTAAACATGTCACATATCTAGGTCATTAAAATTATGAAATTCCCTTTATACCATCTTTAGATTTTATCCCCAATTCACCCCATTTTCTATTCTCATATTTCCTACTACCCAATGGGATCCCCCCCTTCTCCTCCAAGACTCCTCTATTATCCCATATTTTGGTTATGGGGTTTTCTTCATGTTTTATGTGTGATTCTTCAAGGTAATATCATCTTCAATTCCTCCTCTTCCACATTCCATTTTCTCTTGAATTTTATAGAATTTCTGTTCTTCCTCAAACACCCTAGTTGATCCTTTGGTGTATGATGTGCTTATCCAATCACCTTGAAACATGATATCCCTGGTCGTATCGTCATCATAGCACAGAATTGGTGTGTTTTGGGCAATTGATCAGCTACAAAAAACTACTTCAAATCATCCACCCAAAAGTATCTCAAAGAACAATATCTCCTGAAATACATCAATCTATATGGTTTCATCGTCATTACACCTCGTCTAGGTCATCATGAGGTTGGATCTCCAATTTTGGATCATTTCACCAAGAAATGGAGGTGCAATAATCATCCATTCATATCCAGAGAAGAACACGAAGACCACAAAGAACATAGGGGAGAAAGGAACAATTTAACGACCCAAGGAACAAACCTCCACCATTGTTCATTCCATCCTTGATATATTACATTAGAATGATCAAGATAAAAAACCATAAAAATAATCATCCCCATATTTTCATAAAAACAAAACCCTCCCACAAGAATGATCAAAGTGCAGGTCAAGATGTTCATTGGTTGATCCGCGTTGATTTTTTAAATCAAAGAAAATGGAGAATAATAATTGAAAAAACATTCCCTAACTTGGGTTTGGATCGTTAACTGAAGAGATGTGATCACCGAATCATCACTGTTTGCAATATTTGTGACAAACAGTGCATGTTGATCTCTGATCCAAGACCCATATTAGTTTTCCACCAAGGGATTTCTCTAGGTTCTCTCTAGATAATCTAGAATGTTTTAGGTTTATCATACTAGCCATGAAACCCTACTAAAAAGTATATTTAAAATAAATGATGATGTGTTGACAAAACATAAAAATAAAATAAATTCTTAATTTATTTTATCTTATAAAAGGACTAAAGAAAACATTCACAGTCGAACTATGTCAGCTGATGTTAGGCCGCACTTAGGGTAATTATGATACTCTTAACACAACACTGCTCTCAAACTTTTGATCTAGGAATTTGTTTAGAATCGATTCAACTATTTCAAGAAAACAAATCATGCATATTATATAATATATTTAATATATTTCAACAATATATTTTGGGAACATCGGGCCTTGGAATTGTACGATGCATCAGTGCATAATATGAAATTAATTCCATATAATATAAAAAGATGATACATGAAAAAAAATTAAGGAGATTAAATTCTCCCCACCTTGGATCTTTACATCCCCGAGAAGAAAAAAAGCAAAGGCTGTACCAATGTATATGCCGGGTGTCAACATAAGACTTCAGCATGCTCAGTGCAATGTTCATCTTCTCTGGGATGATCTATACGTTCTCAATAGTAGCACATACAAACTTTGGGTCCATGAGTGATGAAAATCCAGGGTATTTCAATCAAAGTGGTGACCTATAAGGTCACCCGTACAGAGCCTCAGAAGTTTTAATAACAATAGTGGAGTGGTAGCTGTTGTTGTATGCAAACTCCACTAGTGGTATGTGAACCTGCCAACTACAACTAAAGTCTAACATTTAAGCACAAAACATGTCCTCCATAACTAGAATGGTTCTATCAATCTGGCCATCTGTGAGGGGATGAAATTCCATGATCAAGCATAACTATGTCCTAAATGCCTCCTGTAATCCCTTCCAAAACTATTATGTGAAATGATAATCACGATCAGAAACTATCTTTGATGCGACACCCTGGAGTCAAACAATATCTTGAAATTAGAGGTGTCCTGAGATCTCTATTGAACTCTACCCCAAGATAGGTAGGAAGTGGGTTGACATAGTGAGTTGGTCAAATATCACCTATATGACATCGTGTCCCCTAGATGTATGTGGTAAACCCATCATGAAGTACATAGATATCCCATCCCACATCCATTCCAGCACCTCAAGGGGTAGAGTCAAACCCGCTGGAACCTGGTGATCAACCTTCACCTTCTCAAATATAAGGCATCAAGAAATGAATTATGCCACTACCTTCTTCATATCTATCCACCAAAATAACATCAGAGGTATTGGTACATATTCTCTACACTATGGTGTACCACCAAAGGGGATGTATGAAACTCCTTAAAAACCTCCCCTACAATTCCACTATAACAACTATGCATCTAATGAAAAGGTCAATGTGTTCCACACCTTTTGAATATCTATCATGTTCATGACTTGTAGACATCGGATCACGGAGGGTCTCTCAGTCAATATCCCTAAGTTATGCCTTCATGACTTACTATAAGAGTGGAAGGGTGAAAACCATCGAATGGAATTAAGATACCCCATCTCCATCAATGAAGGAAAATTTTAATGAGGAAAATTGTTCTAACACCTCGTTCAGTAACTATGAACTAGATCTCATACTAATAGAATCTTCCACCATGTTCTCCATCCCAGGAATATAGACAATCTCAATATCATTGTCCTGGAGGATCTCTAGAAATATCCTTTGTCTCATGTTTATATCCTTATGAGAGAAGATATAATTGAGAATCTTGTGGTCAAAGTAAATGAAAAACAATAGGCCCATCAGATAGTATTATCACATATTCAACACAATGATTACCATTTCTAACTCAAGATATTGAACCCTGTAGTTCTTCTCATGTGGTCCAAACTAACCTAAACCATAGGAAATCATCACTTTTGTATGCATCATGATACAACCTAGTCTGGTCCCTAATTTATCATAGAACAATACACACTCAACACCATCCCCTAGATATCCCAAGATCAGGGCACTCGTCAAAACCACCTCAACTGATAAAAAACCAGAAGGCACTTCTATGTCCATATAAAAGGCTTCCCTCTTTGGGTCAAAGCTTCATAAGTGGTGATATCTTTAATAAAATAGTTCTTCCATAAAATAAAAACATTTTTAGGTTGTTTTTTATGAAATAAGAGTAAAGGAGGCCGAGTACTAGTAGTAGGATTGTTATACGACAAAACTAGGGGTTACACGTCGTGCAATCCTAGTACACGCCTTACAAAGCATATCAGTAGAACATGGTATGATGTCTAAGATGGTGTATGTAGAAAAATAAGATCAATAATATAGACATAGAGTATATTCTAGTACATTCTATGTTGTTTTTTTGTCTAAAACAGGTAGTATCTTCTTATTTTGTCAGATGAACCGAACCCTCACCCGAGATTCCCGAATAGCAGCACTGTGGGATGTTTTACCTCCCGATTCTTCATCTGAACTCTGATTTGAACACTGTCAGATGTGTCAGAACCCTTTTATTGAGTTATCGATTCCTCTTGATCCATTATTCAGGATTTATTATCTTGTTTTAATTATTGAGTTTTGGGTGTTTATTATCTTCTTTTTCATATCTACTATATTCTAGGTCGAATTAGAGGTCGATGTTGGGCTAATAGAGTCATATGTGTATTAGGTAAGTGGTATCATGCATTTCTCAAATTATAAAGCTAATTGGATATGCCCGAGTGTTTTGAAACCCATTTTTGGGTCTCTACTTGTTTTATAATTGTCTGTTGTTGTTAACAATTCATGTTTAGTTAATTGAATAAGTGAATTAAAGAATTTTTAGATAATATACCTTGAATTATGGACATCCCATGGGTATGTTTACCTTGAATTATCATTTATTATCATTGGAAAAGAATGCATATGATGTATGAATTTGTTTCTCGTTCACGGTTTGGTTAAAATGAATTTTTTTCAATAAATGAATTGCTCACTCGGGATAATTTATGGTTAAGCCTTTTGATAGTTTAAATTACATGAAAGGATTGTTATATGGATGGAACACATGATTTTATTAATGTTAATGCATTTTAATAGTTTAATTTACATGTGATTATTTTTATGCGAATTTTTCCCATGTGAGTAATTGGAAATCTCAAGAATTATGAGGTTGGTACATAGTTGAGATTATATTGGATGCTTCTGGTTTTGAAAATTTCATGCCTAATGAAATACTTAATTGAATATTAAATGTGTATAGGGTAAATAGAAATTAGAGAATCATTTATTTATATATTAATGATATGGAAATGTTCATATGACTATTGTACCTTATACCTTGGGTGACCCATGGATCCATTGGGGGATTCCACGGATGGACCAAAAGAGGGTAATATGTTTAAGCTATGAGTGAACCACAAATATAGTGGATGGTTTCATGAATTATTTATTTAAATGTCGAAAAAAACATGTTTCCCTAGGTGGATTCCATGTACGAGTTTTTTTGGAACTGTTTATATGAATTGGGCGATACTAGGGGCATATTTATAGGATCCAAGGATGGATTTGTTGACATATACTCGAACCACATCTAGAGTGATACTATGTTCTTAAGAGGATCATCCGGATTGGCGTGTAGTATGTATGTTTAATTACACCTAGAGTAATACATGAATTCCATCTTAGGAATTTTAAGGACACAATCGGATTATAATTTTATTATTGAAAAGGAATGACTTATGAAGCATCTACCAAGCTAATGAAAATGCATGGATTCAATGTTCGCTATACTTGTTTAGATAGTCTTATAAGGTATCTTTTGTGATTAATTATATGTGGGGGGATTTTGAGATTATCCTCGATTTTGAGAATTATAATTCATTCTAATTGAATAATTTATGAAAATTAAATGAGTAGAAATGGAAACCAGTGCTTGTTGGACTATTTACTTTTGAGTACTTCCTATCCTTCTACTTTCATTATCATACACTACCTATTATATATATTCGCTGAAATATTGGAACACACATTGGGTGGATGAATACTAGGATTTAGTCTTATACCCTGTTTGGTTCATGTCTTTGGGAACAAATAGATTATATTGCTTTCGGTTTCGATAAGGGAAAGATCTCTTCTCCAAGTACATGATTTACTTCTTAAGAGTAGGATAACATTGGACCAAGATGGGTCTTGTGATGCTTTTATGTTTCTTTTTTTCTTTTTTGTATTGTTGGTACATATATCATGTATGGATTGTAACTTGTTTTGACTGTTTTTCAAAAACATGTCGTATAAAGTATCATCTTATGAATGATATGACACCTAGTTATTTATGTAATCATTCTTCTTCTATTTACATCTATTTTATTGTATTAGTGCTTCTATTGTTTATTTTATATTTTATTTTGATGTTTTATAGTATGGTAATGAGAGAATAGTATCCCTATAATCACTCCTAGGCCTTCAATTGTAGTTGGATGTCTCTAGAATTTGGGGAGATGTGCTTGAGGCTATGAGGTCAAATTAGTATGGAGCATTGATGAGTGGAATCTAGATATGGGATGTTAGAAAGTTTTATTAGAGAAATGTATTTTTCAGTTTTATATAATGTTTGGGGTCATTATACAGGGATAAGAAGGAAACAGAGTTTGGTAATAAACTGTGCCAGGGAGTAGGTACCCCGTATATTGGAAAAATACAAATTGTCTCTAATTGAATTGTTATTTTTTTGGATTACAAACTATTACAATTGATTTTATCTCACTGTTAGGAGATGCACTTGTATTTTTGTGTTATTATTTATATAATTTTGATTCTATTTATTGAAACCTGATGAGATTATGTTTTTTCATATCATGAATCGTATAGAAACTTTCTAGAAATAACATACCTTACATTCCTGTCGTACCATTTAGAATCATTAATGGTGAAAAGCTGTAGTGATTGATGTTGTGCTAGATATAGATGCCATTGTGATAGGTATCATGATAGACATTCCTTCTATTATGATAGGTGTATTGGTATATGTAATGGTTTGAATTAGATGGATCCCATTCTATGGTACCTGATGTGTAGGTTCCCTATTGGATCAAAATTTGTTTGATCATGTTTTGATCTTATATTGAAACATGTTACAAGGTGTTGCAGGTGGATTTCAATATTTGGTTAGTAGGGAGAATGGGCCCCCATGGATTGTAATTTGGCATACCATTTGTATAATTTTCAAAAATAGGGGTTCTGGGAAAGTTCAAGTTATTTTCTGTTTAGAAACCCAGACAACACGGGGTGTGGTTCTATGAAAACATGCAATGTGTTCTTCTATTCGAGAAGAAGACTTTTCTTAAGTAAACTCAGTGTAAAAAAATGTACATTCCACGTGGTAAATGAAAGTGTGTTCAGAAATGTCAAAGGTAATATGGAATGATGTTTTTTGGAAAGTGAACTTTGTGTACATTAGATACACACAGCATAGTTGTACACAAGAAGACCCCATGTAGAACTGGCCATGTAAAACAACATGGCCTGGAGGGAGACTTGAGCCCACACCATGTACCCGACTAACACATTGTGTACCTAGGGATCTTACATGCCTAGAATGATTAATTAACATTCCTATGTGAGAGCTTGAGGTTACACACTATGTTTATTATCTACACGCTAGGTGAAAGAGCGCTGTCGTGGGCGCCCTCAAATGATTAATGTGATTTGGGGTACTTAGGTGCAGCAGAGTGGCTGACCAAGGTCATCTCTCAAAGGAGGAAGTGAATTAAAACAATTTTTAGAGGTATTCTAGAAGTAAAATAAAAGAGAATAAAACACTACTTGAAAGGATGAGGGTGTTTGTTTATAGTTTATGAATCCTGAAGAAGTTTGCTGGAAGAAGATTGTATTTTTTTTGTTTTTAGTTTTGAAATGAAGATTGATTAAAATGACACAACAAAAAGATGTTTGTTTAGACAATATTTAAAAGAAGTAATCGATCTAACTATACCTCTTAAATCATTTATTAATCATTATCATTTAAATTAATATTCACTTAATTATGATCCCTTAATTTTTTAAATCCCGAACCCTACGAGAATTAACTTTACCACGAAGATTGAAGTGAATTTTTAACCTTAGGCTAACTTCGGAACATGAAATCGCAACACCCTGCTTTGATTGATGTTCTAAAATTAGCTTATGGTCAGTGGTAAATTAAGGCACATAACCACTCTGGAAATGAGAATTAATTGAGTTTAGGGATTATATTTGAACTCTACAAATTGATCCCATGTGGTTTTTGAATTACCGGTTAAGGTTGCGCTCTCACAGTTCACACAATTCCCGACCTCGCGTGTTTTGTGTTAACTATTCAATTGCTTTCTTAGTTTCATTTAAATTAAAAACTCAATTAATAGATCATAATATGTGAATTACAGTAGCTCATTGATTCAAAATAAATTAATGAAGAAGGATAGAGGTCGATCGATTACTAAAAAGAACTACTCTTCCATGGGTGGTGTAGTCATCGTGGAGACGTTTTGCATAAGCAACGGATTGAAAGGGTAGAACCCAATCTTGTCTCCACTCTTGATTCCAACCCAATTAAGAAGATTAAGATAAGAAGAAGATGGATGAACACAGAATATTATTTGAAGAAAAATTCAAGAAACAAACATGAAAGAAAGGAAATACAAAGAAGAGGTGAGAGAGGAGAGCCTTTTTGGAAGAGAGGTTTGCACAAAGGCTTACTTCCTCCAAGCGTTTTGAGGGGCTCCCAAGAGACACCCTTTTGGACACACCTTCCCAAAGCCTCGACCATCCCTCTCAAAGAGTTAAAACCCCCTTTAAATAGAGTTTGTGAGGTCTAGGGATACATAACTTTTTAAGTGTGAAATGAAAATCTCGGCTAAATATTTTATTCCCACTTTCACCGCCAATTTGACCTCCAACAAGCGTGAATTGACCGGCCTTCCAGAAGGATGATTTGTGACAAATCATGTCCCCGAGCTTTTCTCAAAATTTGGGCTCATTCCAAGCCCGTATGTAGAGTATATGGCCCAAATACAGAACCTTCTCCATTCTGGCGAGCCCAGCCCAACTTTTACTTCATGGACCAATTTCAACTACCAAATGAACTCTTTAGCTTTAGTGTCATGAATAAGAGTTGTAGATAATTAAGTTAGGAACACTGTTACAAAATTTCAAATTCCAATAATAAATATAAAAATATTTATCTTCTAAATACTACAGTGCACTATTAAGGGTAAAACTGGAATTTTCACCAAATTTTCAAATGAATGATCAAATCCCAAATATTTTATAAATAAACATATTTAACACAATGTGAGGAAATTATATCATTTATTATCAATACATTATTCAATAAAATAGTGTTTTATCAACTCCCCCACACTTACCCTTTTGCACACCTGGGCAAAACCTCATATCAAGTAAACATCAATATCAAATCAAAACCAATTTTAAAACACATATCTTTAAGATCAATCAATTTCACACCAAGAATAAAAAATATATCATGCCTCATAAAAAACCTTATTTCAAGTTCTCCATTTATATCATTCAATATATTTCCACTTCATTTATCCGCCCATGCACAAAACACTTACCTCGCTTGAATTTTCTCTCATCACTCAAATATCAATTGTTTTTGCAATGTCTTTCTCATCCAAACTCATACAAGGGTCACCATAGGCTTGATAGATTCCTACATCGCTACCCGATGTGAGTCAAGGACATATGTTTATCATGAGGAATTTTCAGGGTTGTTCTGTGGCTTTCGGTTGGTAGGATTAAGATGTGAAAAACTCTGAGGCTGAATGAGGAGGGCTTGACTCTTTTGAAGCAAAATTGCATTAATCTAATTTTCACTTAAATATGGTCTTCTCTTCAATCCCCATAGTATCAATTCAGATCCATCATCATGAAAAGTCATGAAAGGTTTACACCATTCATCATTTCAGCATAGAAAATGTCAATCTTCTCAAACATGATTTTCTTGAAAGCTCCAGATGGGCATAACTTTCCACCTCAATTAGAAGCTCCAGAAAAGGCACAGCTTCACTTGTCATGAAAGCTCCAGAAAAGGCAGAGCTTTCAATATAATGACTTTCTTTAGCATCAAACACATCTCTTCAGAATTTAATTTTCCACCCAAAGTATCACATAATGTGGTGGCACAACACAAGACAACTTCCTCCACACTTAAGCTCAACTAGATTATGCAATTTCACTTCAAGAGTTGGTTGGATAGGGAAAATTGGCTTGTAATGTGGCTTAACCTAACAGGTTGTGCATGGCTTCTAAGGGCTACAAGGATTAAATATTCAAGGTAGGCCATTATAAAAAAGGATTCTTTGAAATAGGGGCTTTAATACCAAACAAATGCCTCAATCATTTAAACACAAGTACCTCAAACCCTCAAGTTTTGACAGGAATAGATCAAATTCTGGTTAAATCAAGTATGGTTTGGTTCTCTCAAGAAGTGAGGTGAATGTAAAGAATATGAAAATAATGGTTTAGAAGCCTCACAAGAAAGTGATTTCAAATATAAAGACAGTGATATTGGCATGGGATTCAAAATTCAGCGTACTTTGCATGAAATTACTAAATATTTGAACTTGAAACAAAGACATTTTAGCATTAATTTAAGCTTAGTTTCAAGGGGTAAATTGTTTCACTTATTGATATGGATTTAAAAATGGTGATGAGAATCATTTCAGCTCAAAAGTTCCAAAAACACACAGAAAATTGTAAAATAAACACACAAAATTTGAAAAACACACAAATTTTTTTTTTGGTTTTTTTTAAACAGGAAAACAATTGAAATTACTAAACTAAAAGGTTCCCTCCCCCACACTTAAAATATTGCATTGTCCTAAATATGAACCCGTGAGATGATATATGCACATGATATTCAGAATTTTTAAATAGGACAAATAATATAAAAGTGAAAGGGTTAGGAACAGCCTGATGTGATCAAGTGATGATGGGGTCATGCAGTGTGATAAAATCCACTGCATCAGTAGGATGTCCCTCAATGTATCTCTTCAAACGTTGCCCATTGACTGTAAAGCTCCTTCCAGTGTCCTCTTGTGTGATCTCCACTGCACCATAAGGAAAAACATTAGACACAATATAAGGACCTAACCATCTGGAACGCAACTTACCAGGCATCAACTTCAGTCTTGAACTATAGAGAAGGACTTTCTCTCCAACATAAAACTCCCTTTGTTGGATCATTTTGTCATGAGCTGCTTTTGATCTTTCCTTGTAGAGCCTTGAGTTCTCATATGATGACAGTCGAATCTCCTCAAGCTCTTGAATTTGCAACTTCCTTTGAATTCCAGCTTGGGCCAAATCCATGTTACATTTCTTTATAGCCCAATATGCCCGATGCTCGACTTCCATGGGGAGATGACACGCTTTCCCAAAAACAATCCGAAATGGGGACATACCAATGGGTGTCTTGTATGCTGTCCTATAAGCCCACAATGCACCATCCAAGCGCTTGCTCCAATCCTTCCTATTTGGCTGCACGGTTTTCTCCAAGATTTGTTTCAACTCACGATTTGAAACCTCAGCCTGGCCATTTGTTTGGGGGTGGTATGGTGTTGATGTTTTGTGTGTCACCCCATACTTTCGAAGGAGGGAAGCAAAATTCCTATTGCAAAAGTGTGTCCCTTGGTCACTGATGATGGCCTTTGGTACTCTAAACCTGCAAAAAATGTGTGCTTTGACAAAGTCCACAACAACATGAGAATCGTCAGTCCTGGTGGCCTTGGCCTCCACCCATTTACTCACATAATCAACAACAACCAAAATATACAAAAATCCAAATGAACTAGGAAAAGGACCCATAAAGTCGATGCCCCATACATCAAAAATCTCACAAAATAGTATGGGTTGTTGGGGCATCTCATGTCTCCTAGAAATGTTCCCAGTGTGTTGGCAACGAGAGCATGACTTACAAAACTAATGGGCATCATGGAACAAGCTAGGCCAATATAATCCAGAGTCTAAAACCTTCCTAGCTGTCCGTTGGGGTCCAAAGTGTCCACCACATGCAAGTGTATGACAGAATTGCAAAACAGACTCAAACTCATGATCAGGAATACACCTCCTAATGACTTGGTCACTACACATGCGCCAGAGGTACGAATCATCCCACACATAATACCTAGACTCACTTTTTAATTTTTGGACTTGATGCTTCTTCAAATTTACTGGGATTTCACAGCCAACAATGTAAATAACTAAATCAGCATACCAAGGATGCTTACCTGAGATGGTATAGAGATGCTCATCGGGGAAAGTGTCCCGAAGTGGTACCTGATCCAAGGTGTCATCCTCTAGTGTGCGAGTAAGCCTACTCATGTGGTCCGCCACCAAATTCTCTGATCCCTTCTTGTCCTTTATCTCAATATCAAATTCTTGAAGAAGGATCATCCAACGGATAAGTCGTGGCTTTGCATCTGGCTTCTTTAGGAGGTACCTCAAAGCTGCATGGTCAGAAAAAACAACTACTTTAGAGCCCAATAAATATGAACGGAATTTATCTAAAGCAAATATGACAGCAAGAAACTCCTTTTCTGTGGTAGTGTAGTTTTATTGGGCTGAATCTAGCGTCCTCGATGCATAGGCGATCACATGTGAACATCCCTCCACCCTCTGAGATAAGACAGCTCCAACCGCGAAGTTGGAGGCGTCACACATAAGCTCAAATGGAAGGTCCCACCGTGGGGGCTGTATGATTGGTGGAGTGGTCAGACACTTCTTTAGCTCATCAAATGATACCCTGCATGAATCATCAAAATTGAAGTCAATATCTTTTTGAAGCAATCGAGATAAGGGTAGAGCGATCTTACTAAAATCTCTGATGAAGCGTCGATAAAATCCAGCATGCCCAAGGAATGATCGAACATCACGCACACATGTAGGATATGGGAGGGATGAAATAATGTCTACCTTAGATTTATCAACTTCAATTCCATGTTGTGAGACTATATGACCTAAGACAATTCCCTTTTCGACCATGAAATGACATTTTTCAAAATTTAAGACCAGATTCTTCTCAATACAACGATGCAACACATCACCCAAACTAGAGAGACATTCATCAAATGAGGACCCATAAACTGTAAAATCATCCATAAATACCTCCATACAGGTCTCAATGAAATCTGAGAAAATACTCACCATGCATCTCTGGAAGGTACCTGGGGCGTTGCAAAGTCCAAATGGCATCCTCCAGTAAGCAAAGGTACCGAATGGGCAGGTGAATGTTGTCTTCTCCTGGTCCTCTGCTGCAATGGGAACCTAAAAATAGCCAGAAAATCCATCCAAGAAACAATAGTGAGTCTTCCCAGCTAGTCTCTCAAGCATCTGGTCAATGAATGGAAGTGGGAAATGGTCCTTACGAGTGGATTGATTGAGTTTCCTATAATCGATACACACTCGCCAACTGTTTTGTACTCTCACAGGAACTAACTCATCATTTTCATTTTTTATAACAGTGAAACCAGTTTTCTTTGGTACAACCTGAACAGGGCTAACCCATTGTGAGTCAGAAATAGGGTAAATGATACCCGCCTCAAGTAATTTTTCAACTTCTTTCTTAACAACTTCTAGGAGTGTGGGATTAAGTCTCCTTTGTGGCTGTCTCACCGGTTTAGCCCCATCCTCCAAGAGAATCCTATGCATACAAATGGAGGGGCTAATACCTGATATGTCTGCCAATGTCCAACCAATTTCCCTAATGTTATCTCTCAAAAGATTCAAAAGTTTTTCTTCATGTTCAAAAGAGAGATTGTTAGCAATTATGACAGGTAATCTATCACCACTGAGCAAGTATGCATATTTGAGATTTGGGGGCAATGGCTTGAGTTCCAATGTAGGTGGGTGATGTATGGATGGAGAAATTGATGCAACAGACATATCTGCACAATGAAGATCAGTATCAGAATAAAAATCATCACAATCAGAGAATAAAGCACCAAATCCATCAGCATACTCAATAGCCATGTCATAATCAGAGTTCACATGATCAAAATCAGAATATGATTCCATTTCAAAATCAAATCTTAGAGAGTCTTATTCCTTAAAAATGGGTGTAGAAGTATTCTTAGACATAAAATTAGAACCAATACTCCTAATCTCCCTAAGCATAGGACAATCAAATTCTATGGAGTTTTTATTTGGTGGTTCAAAATGGGAGATAAAAAAAGCAGAATGGTCCTCAGAGGGGTACTTCATGGAATCCATAACATTAAATATCACAACTTCATCCCCAAATTCCATGGAAAGTGTACCCTCATTGACATTTATGATAGTTTTTGCAGTTTTGAGGAAGGGTCTACCTAAGATAATGGGGGCATGAGAACTTACCTGATCATCCTCCATGTTAAGAACATAGAAATCCGCTGGAAAGATCATGTCTCTTACCCGGACAAGTACATCCTCAAGGACTCCCGCTGGATATGTCGTAGCTCTATTCGCCAATTGCACCACTACTCTTGTTGGCTTCAACTCACCAACCTGCAAGGAAGAGAATACAGAGTGAGGCATCACATTTATGGAAGCACCTAAATCACAAAGTGCATCAGAAAAGTGCAACTCCCCTATGGTACATGGGATGGTGAATGTCCCGGGATCCTTTCACTTTGTTGGCATTGCTAGAGTTGGTGTAATGAGTGCTGAGACATTCCTTCCAAGGTTGATCCTCTCATTTCCCTTGAGCCCTCTTCGATTGGTGCAGAGTTCTTTTAAGAATTTGGCATACCTTGGGATTTGCTTAATGGCTTCAAGTAGAGGAATGTTGATCTCCACATGCTTGAATGTGTCCAAAACCTCCTTTTGCATTGCTTCGTCAGCCATCTTCTTGGTTTGAACAACCCTGTTTGGAAAAGGAAGAGGTTTAGAAGGAACATCATCAATCTTTTTCTTACCTTTATCTTTCTCCTTGGATTGCTCATCAGTTGGTATGGAATGCGGCTTCTCTGAAGTTGAGGTGAATCCCGGTGGAATGGTAGGTGAAGATGTATCGTTCATTTGCTTCCCACTTCTCAATGTGATGGAACTAACATTCCCCTTTGGATTTGGAGTGGGTTGGGAAGGTAGATTTCCGGAATTCTTACTCACAAGTTCGTGGAGGGCGGTGGCAATCTGACTCATTTGAGTCTTCAACTCTCTCAGCTCCGAACTTTGACTCTTCAGCTCATTCTGTTGATTAAGAACAATTTGTTTCAAAAGATCATCAGTGTTAGAGTCTACCTTGTGTTGGATATTCCCTTGTTGCTGACTCGTTGATGTTTGAGCTTTGAATCTCCTTTGGGGTTGTTGGAAACCCTGTTGGTAAGGTGGAGGCTGCTGGAAGCTTGGTTGAAAAGGGGTCCTTTGTTGTTGTCCAGAGCCATACCTCATGTCCGCTAGATCTTTCCACCCTTGGTTGTATGTTGGATCAAACTTCTTTTGGGGATATGGTTGTTGTTGTTGCTGCTGAAATGGTCTCCCAGGGAACACTGCTGCACAATCTTCTGTTTCTTGGAGTTGTGGGCAACAGTCAGTTGGGTGGCTTGACTCAGTGCAAATACCACAAGGCCTTGAAAGAGGGGGTTGGGATGTCTTTTGAGCCAATGCAATCTGCCTCACCATAGTTTTCAATTCTTCTAACTTAGTATCAATCAAATGACTTTCAAGAGAAGAAGGACTTACTTGATGTACTCCTCGAACATGTGGTGTACCTCTATCACCGAATTGTTGAGAGTTTTGGGCCATTTTGTCGATCAATGCTCGTGCAGCTACTGGTGTCTTGTCCACCAATGCTCCTCCAGATGCAGCATCCACCATGCTCCTCTCCATGGGTGTGAGTCCTTCGTAGAAGTATTGGATGAGGAGTTGCTCACTGATTTGGTGATGTGGGCAGCTTGCACACAACTTCTTGAATCGCTCCCAGTACTCATACATTGACTCCCCCTGTGCTTGCTTGATCCCTGATATCTCCTTTCGAATGGATGTGGTCCTTGATGCTGGAAAAAATCTCTGCAAGAAAAGACGTTTCAAATCGTTCCAACAAGTTACATCTTCGGGTTGTAAATAATACATCCAATCTTTCGCAGCTCCATCAAGTGAGAATGGGAATGCTCTTAGTTTGATTTGATCTTCAGTGACATTTCTAGGTTTTAGGGTTGAGAAAACCACATTAAATTCTTTCAAATGTTTATTGGGATCCTCACCAGAGAGGCCATGAAACTTTGGAAGTAAGTGAATTAACCCAGATTTCAGTTCGAAGTCCGATTCGAGATTTGGGTATGCAATACAATTTGGTTGATAGTTAATATCAGGTGCAGCCAATTCTCGAATGGTTCTATTAAGTTCATTTCCATTGTTTCCAGCCATTGGTTCTTGTTTTATGGTTGAATTTGAATTGCTTCCAATTTCAATGTTCTGATATTGGAGTAATTCTCCAACTGGTTGAATGTTGAAACTTCCCGTAGACTGAGAATGTCTGATTCATGCCCTAAGGCTACGTTCAATCTCAGGGTCAAGATCTAAGAGATCTTTGGGATTAGTTCGTGTCATAGATCAAATAAAAATGAAAAGAAAAAAAGTGGACCATAGTAAAATAAAAATGAAAAGTTTGAGTTGATGGTCCAAAAAGAAGTAGAAGAAAATAAAAGAAGAAGAAGAAAATTCAGATTGGGTAAAGAAGAAAGAAAGAAGAGAGGAAGAGAATAAAAAATAAAATAAATACCTCTAATTGGTTGAAATAATTACTTGCCTCCCCGGAAACGGCGCCAATTTGAAAGAGTGTTGTCATGGGCGCCCTCAAATGATTAATGTGATTTGGGGTACTTAGGTGCAGCAGAGTGGCTGACCAAGGTCATCTCTTAAAGGAGGAAGTGAATTAAAACAATTTTTAGAGGTATTCTAGAAGTAAAATAAAAGAGAATAAAAACACTACTTGAAAGGATGGGGGTGTTTGTTTATAGTGTATGAATCTAGAAGAAGTTTGCTGGAAGAAGATTGTATTTTTTTTTTGTTTTTAGTTTTGAAATGAAGTTTGATTAAAATGACACAACAAAAAGATGTTTATTTAGACAATATTTAAAAGACGTAATCGATCTAACTATACCTCTTCAATCATTTATTAATCATTATCATTTAAATTAATATTCACTTAATTATGATCCCTTAATTTGTTAAATCCCGAACCCTACGAGAATTAACTTTACCACGAAGATTGAAGTGAATTTTTAACCTTAGGCTAACTTCGGAACAAACAATCGCAACACCCTGCTTTGATTGATGTTCTAAAATTAGCTTATGGTCAGTGGTAAATTAAGTCACATAACCACTCTGTAAATGAGGATTAATTGAGTTTAGGGATTATATTTGAACTCTACAAATTGATCCCATGTGGTTTTTGAATTACCGGTTAAGGTTGCGCTCTCACAGTTCACACAATTCCCGACCTCGCGTGTTTTGTGTTAACTATTAAATTGCTTGCTTAGTTTCATTTAAATTAAAAACTCAATTAATAGATCATAATATGTGAATTACAGTAGCTCATTGATTCAAAATAAATGAATGAAGAAGGATAGAGGTCGATCGATTACTAAAAAGAACTACTCTTCCATGGGTGGTGTAGTCATCGTGGAGACGTTTTGCATAAGCAATGGATTGAAAGGGTAGAACCCAATCTTGTCTCCACTCTTGATTCCAACCCAATTAAGAAGATTAAGATAATAAGAAGAGGGATGAACACAGAATATTATTTGAAGAAAAATTCAAGAAACAAACATGAAAGAAAAGAAATACAAAGAAGAGGTGAGAGAGGAGAGCCTTTTTGGAAGAGAGGTTTGCAAAAAAGCTTACTTACTCCAAGAGTTGTGAGGGGCTCCCAAGAGACACCCTTTCGGACAAACCTTCCCAAAGCCTCTACCAGCCCTCTCAAAGAGTTAAAACCCCCTTTAAATAGAGTTTGTGAGGGCTAGGGATACATAACCTTTTAAGTGTGAAATGAAAATCTCGGCTAAATATTTTATTCCCACTTGCACCGCCAATTTGACCTCCAAAACGCGTGAATTGACCGGCCTTATAGAAGGATGATTTGTGACACATCATGTCCCCGAGCTTTCCTCAAAATATGGGCTCAATCCAAGCCCGTATGTAGAGGATATGGCCCAAATACAGAACCTTTTCCATTCTGGCGAGCCCAGCCCAACTTTGACTTCATGGCCCAATTTCAACGACCAAATGAACTTTTTAGCTTTAGTTTCCTGAATAAGAGTTGTAGAGAATTAAGTTAGGAACACTTTTACAAAATTTCAAATTCAAATAATAAATATAAAAATATTTATCTTCGAAATACTACAGTGCACTATTAAGGGTAAAACTGGAATTTTCACCAAATTTTCAAATGAATGATCAAATCCCAAATATTTTATAAATAAACATATTTAACACAATTTGAGGAAATTATATCATTTATTATCAATAATGTATTCAATAAAATAGTGTTTTATCACTAGGTACACCTCTTCTGGTATCCCATGAGTTTTTTCTTCTCTTGTATAGTTCTTAGACTCTTGAACTTCAAACCTTGATGAAGATATTGAAATGATGTGTGTGATATAAAATGTTTAACCATGCCACAATGATGACCTCCATTTTTATACCAGGAGGATAGTGATGATCATACCCCAAAGGTGGTAGGCCATGGGCTCCCATTAGATCTTCCAGTCATACTAGTTGTGGAACCAGCTACTATACTGGAAGAAAATTTTGATGAATAGTTTTGTGAGGGCTTTATGAGGATCATCCAAACCATTTAGGGAGCACCAAAACCTACCACTTCCATGGTTAAGATGATGTTAGTGTTCCAGTTGTAGAATTCACCCACATTTTTGGGGATGGCGGACCACGGGATTCAAAGTCATGGCTAGAGGCCATGCCCTCAATCTTTTAGCATATATTGATTCCTCATAATATGAGTTTAAAGATGAAGATTTATATGATGCATGATTCATCCATTAGATTGTGAGATGTTATCACATAGTTGGAGCATCATCGGGATATGGAATAGAACGATTTTCAGATAGCCTTCTATGATTAGTATTTTCCTGAGACACTGAGGGCTAATAGATCACTAGAGTTTATGCATCTAGAGTAGGGAACACTTTCAGTGGTGGAATATTATTCCCATTTTATAGATATTCAGAATTTCACACCTATCGTGATGGGTGGAGATGAATCTCAGGCTATGTAATTTTGGGATGGTCTCAAGTTTGATGACCGGTGGTAGTTAAATGTATTCAGGATGACAACTGTATCTGCTATGGTGAATCAGGCACTGATTAATGAGTGTAATCATAAGGAATATGGTTGTGTGAGCTAGGGTAGTTTGACACCATGATCTGGAACTCTCTCTACATGTTATAAGAAGCATCATATGGATCCTTCTCATGGTGATATGAGTCGTTAGAACATTTCTTTATGGTACCCATGTGAGGTGCTATCAGTTTGGTAGGCCAGGTAAGATGATGCCACTATATCTGTAGGACCTAGTCGAGTGCTGATATTGCAGCAATATGGACCATCTAAAGTGCTTTTGTAGGAAATTTCCACTATTAACTAGTGACATGGGGTCTACACTGACTCTACTTTCAGGAGTAGTGTAAACAACTTCTCATCAAATAGGGAGGTGGGGTATGTCAGGCTATTTAGGTTGAGGTGGTGGTTATGGCTATAGTAGCCAAACCCTAGGTTCTTCATGACAACATGGTGGGTCATCTTAGGGTAACCATGCATTTTCACATGGCTATAGTAGAGGTCATACATAGGCAATACAATAGTACCTGTAAAAGCTGGATCTTGAACCCTCTACTATCATAGGTACAATTATAGTCACATATGTTTTAGCTTCTTTAGTTTATGATATAGGGGATTCACATAGTTTCATATCATTACCTAGTGTGGAGATCCTTGGGCTCTATTTTTTTACTTCTGATGATGTTATGATGCCATACACTCCATTATGGATTAGAATGAAAGGTGCACGTTAGTGCAAGGAGTTCCCCCTTGAGGTTGGTGGGTGTCAAATCTTATGGGAACTCTATTTTCCTGATATGACATGCTTTGATTTCATTATTGTAATAGATATTTTGTTACCCTTCTGAGCATTTGTTGATTTCTATCTCCGTAGGGTGAGATTCACATCAATTGAGGGTGGATAGTTTATATATAAATGTGAAAGGGATGTCTAGGTAAGCCGAGATGAACTCGAGCATCATAGGTTGGGCAGGATGACTTCCCAGATTACGAGTATGTATCTAGATGTATAGGGAATACAACATATGGATTTCCCTCTAGTGATTGGTAATTTTAGGGACATATTCTGGAATGAATTTTTATGATTACCTCTGGTGAGATAGGTAGATTTCTCTATCGATCTAGTTCCTGAAGCTACACCAGTATCCATTCCTACATATAGGATGGTTACAACAGAGTTACAAGTGCTCGTGTGGAAAATAAGGGATTTAGAAGCTAAGGATTTCATCCCATCCAATACTTCTCCTTATGGTTAACTAGTCCTTTTTTTGAAAAGGGATGACGATAATATTAGGTTATGCATGGATTATCAGAATTTGAACCAGTTGACGGTTACTAACTATTATCATATGACAAAAATAGATGATCTCTTCATCCAAAACCAAGGAACTTTATTCTTTCCAAATATTTATTTGTGATCTGGTTATCATCTGGTGAATGTTAAATCATCATAGATACGTCACAGAGCCTTTCAAAGAAGGTATGGTCTAAATGAGTACTTTGTAATGTCGTTCATCTCATGACTGCATTGACATATTTTATGGAACTGGTGAAACTAGTGTTTGATCATTATCTTGATTCATTTGTTATGGTTTTCATGGATAATATATTAATTTATTATCATAATTGACACAACAATGCAACACATCTAGAAAACTTTTGACTATATTGAGATAGCATCAGTAATATTTTATTCTCACAATATGCCACTTCTGGATGGATCTGATTCACTTCCTGGGTCACATCATCTTAGATATATGAGTATTAGTGGACCCAGAGAAGGTGATATCATTAGTTTCTTAGGATTATTCCACAAATGTATTTGAGTTGAAGAGTTTTAAATGGCTGGTTGGTTACTACAGGCATTTTATACTGGACTTTTCATGGTTATCAGTGCTATTGATGGGACTGCCAAAAAATGGTGTGAAGTTTGTATGGATATATTCCTATGAGTTGGTTATTCAGGATATGAATGGGAGATTAAATTTTATTCGGATACTGAATTTTCTAGAGTTGGTCAGTTGGTAATCTGGGTATTGTGACACATCATGTATTAGGCTAAGAGGATTTCTTATGCAAGGGGGTTGATTCATGGCATATGGGTCTCAGCAGTTGATTCCACATGAGGTGAATTAGGCAACACACAATCTCAAGTTGTATGTCGTTATTCCTCATTTATGATTTTAGAGAAATTACTTAACAAGAGATAATTTTTTTGTGTAAACGGACCAAAAAATTCTCAAGTACATATTTACTCAGTGTGATATGAATTTGATACTACGAAGGTGGGTGGAATACCTTCCTAATTTTAAAATTAAGATTTCCTAAATGCCCATTAAAGGTAATTTTGTGGATGATTAATTGAATAGGATAAATAAAACACAGGTAGTGAAGCAGGATAATAGTTAGTGGACACTTATGGTGTAGTACTCTGAGCTGTATTTGGAGGTGCATGACAGTATAGGGTAGATGTTTCTTTCTTCATTAGTTGTTACCTCCACCCTACTAGAAAAATTGAGGCTCAGAAATAAATTGGTTTACAGAGGCCTAGTTCTATAAGAGAGTGTTGTAGGTGTGGACCCTCATCCTTGTTGGACCATAGGTGAGGATGAGGTTCTGTATTTACATGGTATTGTGTGGGTTTTAGTAGACATTTGTGAGGATATGATGCTGGATATTCATGCCTCTATATGGGTTGTGCATCATGGTGTCACCAATATGTATCAGAACTATATCATTATTATTGGTATCCATAAATGATATGGGATGTATCTTGTTTTCTTATGAGGTGATCCACCTATTTTTAGGTGAAGGAGGAACACCAGGAGCTGGCCAAACTTTTACAATAGCTACCCATTCCATAGTGGAAATGGAATGATTTCATGATTGATTTCATGATCGGATTACTAAGGTTACCTTAATGTAATGATTCCATATTGATTGTTTTTGATAAGATCATGAAGGATTCACTTTCCCTATCGATTAAGGAAACCTTTAGTGTTAGTGATCTTCAGAGGTAGTACATCTGTGAGATTGTACGACTGTATGAGGTCTCACTTTCTATAATTTTAGATAGGGATTCCTTGTTTCCTTCTCATTTCTAGAAAGGGATATAGAGGGTGATAGGTAAATAGGTGCTTCTGAGTATAGAATACCACCCCTAGACAGATGGCCAATCAGAGTTCTTGATTCAGGTGATGGAAGACATTATACTAGCATGTTTCTTAGATTTTGGGGGACCTTCGGAGAGAGACACACCCCTATTTGAGTTCTCCTATAATAATAGATTTTAGGCTATGACATAGATGGATCAATGTGAGGCTTTGTACAACAGGCCTTCTCGATCACCCATGTATTGGCTATAGGACGTAGATGCAGCTATGCTGAAACATTTACTTGTCTAGGAGACAACTAAGTAGGTGTAGTTGATTCAGAAAATGATGGATACAGTGTAGTGTCATTCAAAATATTATTCCGATTTCTACAAAAAACCATTGGAGTTCAAGGATGGGGATTGGGTTTTCCTACTTATTGTACTGAGGCAGGGACATAATGGGATCCATATAAATGTTATTCTTTCTCTAAGATACTTCGGGATGTTTGAGATTCGAGAGAGAGTTGGTCTGGTTTTCTATTAGTTTCAGTTACCATATAGGTACCAATATATGCATGATTTATTCCTAATTTCGCAGTTGTGATGTAACTTTTCTGAGTCGTCTCATGCTTTTCTACACAAGGATGTTGAGTTATATATAGATGCTTCTTTTGAGGATAATACTATCCAAATTATGGATCACAACATGAAGGTTCTCTATGGACAATCTTTTACTTTAGTACAGTTCCTATGGAATCATGACTCAGTATAGGACGAGACTTGGGAGAGGGAGTCAAATGTACAATCACTATGTTTGGAGTTGTTATCATATGTTTCTTCACCACCCTTGAATTGGAAATTCGGGGATGAATTGCTTTAAGGGGGCGAGATTGGTAAGAACCCAGTTCTTCCATTCAGATAAAGATCTTTTATTTTTAGATTGTTTTTAAGAAAGATGAAGAAAATAGGCAGAGTACTGGTTACAGGCTAGTTACACAATGTGACTAGGTATTACGTGTTGTGTAATCTAAATACATCCATATAAAGTAAGTTAGAAGACCTGAGTATGACATGTATATCAAAGTTGACATAAAAATATGATCAGGAATATAAACACAGTGTATTTTCTTATAGAGGAGATATAGTTTTTTTGGGTAAAATATAATGTAGTATCATTTTTGGTCAGATATAAAAAACCCTCACCTTGGTTTCTCAAACAACAAAATTGGAGGAAGTTTTTCCTCTTGAGTTTTCGTCTCAATTCCAATTTGAACGATGTCAGATGCATTGGACCCCCTTCATTGAGTTATTAATTCCTCTTGAGAAATTATTCATGATATTTTATCTTGACCTAATTATTATGATTAGGGTTTTTAGTCTCATTTTTTAGATCTACACTGATCTAGGTCAAATTAGAGGCTAATTCTATATGAGTAGAGTTGTACGAGTATGAGGGATGTGGTCTCGCGCCTCACTCAAATTATCATCTTTTTTGTATATGTCAGAGTGGCATGTGACAATTTTTTTGGTGTCTTCTTGTTTTATAATTGAATTTTTTTTACCTATTGATGTTTACTTAATTGAATAAGTAAAATAAAACATGTTTAGGTTATATAATTTTAATTAGGGCCACCTCATGGGTGTGTTTCTCTTGATTTCCTTTGGCCATGGATGCCTATGAGTCATGCCATTATTTCCCATTATTGTGTTGACTAAAATGAAATTTGTTCAATAAATGAATTTCCCACATGAAATAATTGTTTGGTTGTCCTTGTGATAGTTTAAATTATATGATAGGCTTGTTTTATGGATTTCCCACATGAGTTTATTAATGTTAAATCCATGTAATAGTTTAATTTACATGTGATTATTATTATGTGAATTGTTACATGTGAGTAATTGGAATGGACAATCATTATGAGGTTGGTTCTTGCTTGATATGATATTTGATCCTTTTGGTTTTGACCTTTGCAAGCCTAATGAAATATATAATTGAATCTTAAATGTTTAAATGGTAAATAACCTTGGGAGAATCATGGATTCAAAATTGATTGTTATGGATAGGTCTGTATTACTATTATACCTTATACATTAGGTGACCTATGTATATATTTATGGATTTCATGGATAGAACAAATGTGGGTTTATATGTTTATGCTATGAGCGAACAATAGATATGGTGGACGAGTTATAGATGGATTTATTTAAATACAGAATGAAACATGGTTCCATAGAGGGATGTGATTCATGGGTTCTATTGAAATAGTTTATATTTATTGGGTGATAATTGGGGTTATTTATTAGATTCAAGGATGACTAAGCAGACATATACATGCACCACACCTAAAGTGATACCAGGGTCCTAAGAGGATCATCCGTATGGGATTTTATGATGTTGGAGGAATTTCTCCAAGTGTAATACTTAAATTACAACATAGTAATGTTAGGGAAAGAATCTTATCATAAAATGAATATTGAAAAGTAATGTATTTTTACATTCATTCCAAGAAAAAGTGAAGTCTTGGATTCGTTCATCACTATACCTGTTTAGATAGACATTGAGGTATCTGTCATGCTTACTTTTAAATGGGGGATGTCATGCTTATTATGAATTCTGAGACTTATATAATTCACTGTAATTGAACTGTTAATAAACATTAAATGATTGTAAAAAAACTTGTTCTTGTGGTACTTTTTAATTTTTATTATTTTATAGTTTACTACATAAATTATTTTACACTGCTTATTATATATATTCAGTGACATATTAGGACATAATTTAAGTGGTTTCCTACAGGGATTTATTCTAAACCCTATTTGGGTCATGTTTTTTCCCCAAATATATTATATAGTTACATGTGTTGATAAGGAAAAGATCCCTTATCCATGTACATGATTTGATGCTTAGGTGTATTAGAGAAAGGGTCCATGCCGAGGCTTGCGATGATTCTAATATTCTTTTATAATTTTTGTATTGTTGGTACTTATATAATATATTACTATAGTGTAACATCTTTTTTCTATTTTTATAGATCATGTAGCATGAAACATAATATTTTGAATGATACAAAATATAGTTATTTATGTTATCAGCCTTCTGCTATTTACTTATATTGTATGGTATTAATGATTCCGTAATTGATTCGCTATTGTACTCCACTATGTTAGACTCTACCAATGAGGGAATAGTCACCCCATGATCACTCTAAGAACCTCTCTGCTAGTCGTAATCCTCTGGGATTTTGGGATATGCACATAAGGCTATGTGTCCAAGCATGCACTGATCACCTTTGAGTTGCATCTAGATCTGGGATGTTACAATGTACTCGATAAATAAGGGATGAATCTTAGGTAATATCTTGCTACCCCAAGGAAGCTTTGTACCTCTGTCATGATTCTAGGTGGCTCATATTCCAACACTTCCTCTACCTTGGCCAGGTCCACTACAACTCCATCTGCTATGATTACATGTTTCATAATGTGGACCACTTGAATCCTGAACTAATACATCAAGAGTTTCTTATAAATATGGTTCTCTTGATGTACATCTAGAACTATCCATAGGTGTCTCGTGTTCTCCTCCTCAGATGTCGAACACAATGCTATTGTTGATGAAGACTACCACAAAATGGTCTGTGTAAGGCTGAAAGATGTGGTTCAGGAGTCCCATGAACACAATTGGTGAATTTGTTACCCCAAAGGGAATCCACAAGTACTCATTTTGACTATAGCGTCATCTGAAGCTGTCATTAGTATATCCTCATCCCACAGTCATAGCTGGTGACATCCTGATTGAAGGTCAAGCTTTAAGAACCATCATTCCCATATCAACTGATTGAAGAGGGAATCGATCCTCAGTAGTGGATCCATAATCCTCACAGTCTCATGGTTCAAGTTTTAGTAATCCACACACAACCTCAAGATCTTATATACGTTATTGAAAAAAAACTAGAGTCGCCTATGGTGTAACATAGGGCCTCACAAAGCCCTTCCTCTGTTAGTCCTCTAACTGCACCCTCATCTCGTGAAGTTCTGAGGGATCCATCTGATATGAAGGTGAGAATATAAGTGTCATGTTGGTGTGTAATTAGATTCAGAATTCAATATCCTAACATAGAGGTAACCCTAGAACATCTTCTAGAAAGAAATCCACATACATGACCACTATTACTGGGAATTGAAGCTCATAACATCTTCTACTCCAAGGATTCTTCTATCCAACTCAGGAGTGATTGGCTACAACCACATATTCCAAAGCCCATCCTATGCGGACTCGGTTTCCCTTTATCACACAAAAGAAAACCTTGTCTCATCGCTATAGTCACACCATGCCTTTCACCTAAAATAGTCAACATGGGCGTAGATCGAAGATTGCCAATACATACTGATAATGACGTCTTAAGGCCTTGATGCTTCCACCAAGAGGTTCCAATTGAAACTCTCACCTCCATGGGTTAGATAAAAATCTTAGCAAAAGTGTGTGATCATCAACCCTCTTCATGTAAGGGTATCTAAGTGTATGGGTCAAGTCAATGGTTCTTCCAGAATCAGAAGATCTCGTACAAGACATGTGGTGGGAAAATAATTACTCACACCTATTTCTATAAGCACAAAAACTATGGTAAAAAAGAAATAGATTATACCTAGAATCATCCATAGATTCCCTAGGTCATATGTCTCTACCACATGTAGATTCTCGTCCCATGTCCTTTAGCTCCCTAAGCCTGGCATGGACCTCCTAGGGGTGGTGGTGGAAGAATTTTGGAACCAATACCTCCCATTACAGCTCTCACTTCTCCTCTGTCACATCCACCACCTGGTGGACCTTCCTTATCCATTCGTTGCCTTTACCTAAGTGGTCCATCCATAATCCCCCTTTCAGAAGCTCGATGTGTTGGTAAATATCTAGCGATTTGTCCCTTGTTTTCAAATGTCTTGCATCACCTCTCCCATGGAAGACTGGATATAACATGATATCCATGAACTGCAGATCCCCTTTCATTGGACCTCTTGTAATGTCTCTAATGTCTATAACCTTATGTCTGACATCGACACCCCACTACTGAGGTCTCTAAACTTGTTTATATGTGGCTGACTACCACTGGCTGCATCTTCTCAGCCAAGACACTCTTGAATACAAATGATAACTTGAGCACTCCAACATAAGTTAGAATTATATAGGTATAGCGTTGGCTCTGATATCCTGATGTAAACCTTTCTCAAGGGTCTATACCCTAAAGTCCTGATCCCTTACCATATATATCAAGTACATGAATTTTTTTTTGAACATCATTGAATAGTTATCCACTATCAAGCTACCCTTATAGAGCTAAAAAAGATCATATATAAGAACTTCTCTCAGTTTAACCGGAGATAACACCTCTCTAAAGAGATTCTCTAACTCTATCAATGAATGGTTAACATCATTGTGAGTCTTCATGGTCAATATACACCATATATCTATTAATCCTTGAAGAAGGATTTCAACCAGGATCACCATATTGTCCACTTGTGTGCTCACTAGAGGAAAACATCTGGTCACCACCTCATTCCAGTCTTTAGCTGCCTAAGGGTTGGGCTCGCCTCAGAACCTAAGGGGTCTCTATCTCTGAAACTCATGAAGTGAGCTCATCCTGAAATCCTCGTCTACTAGTACTGAAATTAAAACATGCTTCTCAACAGGTTTTGGTGTATATTTTTCACCTTATGGAGATAGTATATGGGAAAACTATTTATGTACTAAATCCTTATCATTAAGGGGGTCCTCCTTGTGATTGTGATGAAAAATAATTGTTGTTATGTGTCTCGAAGGCATCCTATAAGAAAAGAAATATATACCATGATCAATGAGTATATATAGAGAGGTGAATCAAGAAGTACATGGAAATAAAACACATTACTATATGATTCATGTGCCATTATTTCCCCTGCAACCAATGTTCTCATGTACCGAGTCAAAAAAGGAAGCTATTAGAGTCCTGGTGTATGGATACATTGGCTACCTGTACAAACACTAGAGTCTCTAGCCTAAAAGAAAAACTTGAGACACATAAAAATGTTTCCCCAAACCAATTTCAAAGACTCCTGGTCCTATGGTTAGACCAAAAATCCTTTGATACCACTATGTTTGAACCCATCTCCAGGGGGCGCATACTGCAACTCTGAAATCCTCCCTACAACAGGCCAAGGGTTGGTGACTAGCACTAAGTAGACATATCACTAAGATGAGAGGAATTTCATAACTATATATATATATATATATATATATTTATAAACACACACACACACACATGTCTCTATTACAAAAATACTAAAAAGTTTAAATCCACTTAGGAACAAAATGCATGCATACCACCAAACCCAACCAATAGAGCCAAACCGGAATGTAAAGTGCAAAAAAGTAATCTGGGATAGAATTGAGTCACACCAAAATAAATAGTCTGAAAACTACTTATTACAACCTATAAAAATAGGTTTTGGGTCTATTGATAAAATCTATAGGAACACCTCGTCCTTCCAAAAATCGCAATGCTCTTTCTGGTCTTGGTCTGCCCTGGACTCCGTTAAAAGGTCGCTCATCTATAAAAGACACAACATGTGTGGGAAACTCCCATGTAGCGGTGAGTATAACAATACTCAGTAGGAAAACTTGAAACAAAATACATAATGGAAAATATAGTCATCTCTATAGAGTATATTTCTACAACTCATATAACAAGAATAAACCCTGATATACTCAATCCCAGACTCATAGTCTAGAGGTATGTTATAATTACCACATACCAATACTAAAGATTAAGTATAAATATTCCATAGGGAAACTCATCTAAGTGCACACACTTCTGAGTCTAATGGAACAAATGACATCGGTCCGAGAAGTATTGTTTTTCAGGAACCATCATGAGAGAGATACACTGATCGATCTGAAGTGAGATATGATACATTCTCTTCAGGAGTACTCGCTCCATGATAGGGTAAGATCAAGATACATATATGAGGATCGCTACAAGGGCCATGGGGTGATACCAAGACTAATCTAGATTCACCTACTAAGTAAAGTATCTATGTCTTATAGGATTGGTCATGCTTATATCAAGACTCTACTTAGGTCTCAATAATGGACATAAGATCCTTCTTCGGGCCTCTTAGAGGGGATTCTTGACTACATATAGAAAAATCTTGCTCTAGGAATAATACTATTGTGAATAGGAAATGATAACAACTAACCTTTATAGGAACTAGAAAGGTCACTAAATCTAAAAATCATGTCCAATATATGGTGGAAAAGAGATTTAGGCCATTACGGAAGGGGGTACATGACATGTAGTAGCATAACACATCATGTACCTTGACCTCGGGTACTGCCCTTGTTCAACAACCCATGTCATCAGAACATTTCATGTACATGAGTTATACAAAACATGTAGAGAGGATCAAACGTCGTGTCCTACTATCTATGGTCCAACTGTGTACTCAGGTCATGTTCCATTACATAGTGTCAACACATGTTCACCTTCCCATGTAACATTACACGGGGTAAACTGTGTATCCGATATGGGTCTAGCTGTGTGGTGGGGAACACACCATGTGGGAAAGACGTGTACTCCACCATATGTTCCTATAACTCCCAAGATACATTTAGAACCTTAAATAAGGGATTACATTCTATGTCATAGGGGTCTCAGATTGTGTGATTCATTTCATCCTCCCAAAACCATAGCCGCTGTTGGGTGGGGACCATATGCCTTGTAGTCCAGACTACACCTAATGTTCTATGGAATTTTCCATAATAATCATTCTTATTTCGCCACCTTAATAATCCTCTCATGTTTGATCTTCTAGTCTGATAACATCAAAAATTGAGATCCATGTTCATCTCATCATCATAGAACCGAATCAGTGAGTCTCAGGCCTTCAATTGACACCAAAAACATATTCTAATCATCTTCATGAATATATCTTGAAGAATTATATCTCCAAAAATACATCAATACATCCACCACTGTCTTTGTCACACCTCTATTAGGAAATCATGTGGTTAGATCTCTGATTTTAGATCATTTCACCGATAAATGGAGGTGCAATGATCATCCATTCATATTCCATGAAGAACACAAAGAACATGAAGAACATATGGGATAAATTCATAATTTAATGACCCAAGGAATGAACATTAGCCATTGTTGGTTCTATCTAAAATACATTTCATTATAATGGTCAGCATAATGAAACAAGAAAAATAATCATCCCTAAATTTCCATAAGTATGAGACCATCATGAATGAATGATGAAACCACGGGTCAACCTATTCATAGATTGATCTGCATTCATTGTTTAAATAAATAATAGGGAAAATAATAATTAAAAGAAAACACCCTACCTTAGGTTTAGATCATTTTTTGAAGAGGTTTGATCGACACATCATCGATGTTGGAAAGATTCAATAAGAACTATTCCCTCCTATATCCGATCCAAGACCCATCATCATTTTCCATTGAGAGAATTATCCAGGTTATCTATGTAGCCTCTAGGAAGTTCCATGATTATATGACAAAAAATGGATCGCTGCTAAAATGGATAATGAAAAAACATCACTATGATGAATAAATGTTAAAATAATATAAATTCTAAATTTATTTTATCCCTTAAAACTCCCAAAAATTAACTGTAGAGACCCGTATCTTGATGTACATTGACATTACATTACTTTTGTGGAATACTTAGTACATTACAAAAACACACACACAAGGACCGTAATAGTTTAGTGTCTTTGGAAACTCGGACTATAATCTTCTAATCGTGGTGAAAGATCTTCAAAATCTCCCATAAATATCTTCCTCTTTTTTTTACCTAAAACCTTTCTTTATATCCTGGGGAAAAGAAAACATAAAAGGGTGAGCTCAAATGCTCAGTAAGGGTAAACAAAATAAATATCAATCACATCATATTCATAAGAACATAGCATTTTGGAAATCATAACCTGCAAAAGAGAGCATAATTTCATAATCATGGGATAAATCATGGCAGTGAAAAAGTAATCCTAATAATCATAACTTAAAACATGAAACTTTGTGGCATACACACATAATCATAGAGAATCATTTCTTGTTAGTCAAGACTAATTGCCAAGACTATCTTAGTGGACAAAGTCCCTTTCTGAATCGAGTAACCCTCGTTTCAGTCCTATTTCACTGAACCGGTATAACCTACCGTTCCAGCCCTGTCTATCTCATGAGATATAAAATCTTTACCCAATGCATTGGAGGGAGATATAGGTCCCACCCATATTATAATGAATCCTTTCTTATGTGTGCCACATAATCATAAAACATACATCATCGCATAACACATGTAACAAAAATGGGATTCTTGAAACACCATGACATCATAAATCAATTCATATAAGATAAAGGAATTCATAAACATAATTCCATCACAACATAGTCAAATCAATGTAAAAATATGGATAGAAACAGAACCCTTTATTATCTTAGATGGAAAATAATTTTGATAAAACACTTGAATTGAATTCTTGAGGAAAATATCCTTTCTTCTTCAAAATCAATTTCTTTTCACAAAACATCATGCAATTTTAAAAGAAAGATATTTTATTGAAAATAGTCATGAAATCTTTTAGAGGAAGCTTCATGAAAATAAGGCTTTATAAAACAGTAGAAATCCGTTCGTTCCGTATAAGTTAAAAAAAACATTCTTTGTACTTTTGTCGGAAAAGTCAAAAAGTACCTCGTACGAAAAACATCAAAAGATTCCTTTCATTTCTTTTACTAAAAACTCACCGAAGGGTAAAAATGGATTTAAACAATTGTAGGTGGATGGAAATAATATTACATATTGATGAAACAGGGATGTGGATGATAAAATACACCCCAGTAAATACTTACGAATAAACAATCTCGGATAAAAATGAGATTGTGATATTTCCCTTACCTTATGTCCGACTTGCTTTGTAAGTGTCCGAACCTCCTGTATAATGATTTAAATCATGTTATTTACTTATTCCCGAATCATATTCATTGTTATGATATCATATATGGTTCACTTATGACATTATATTACCCGTTCTTTTGTAAATTCCATGTTAAAGAAGCGTTTTGGGTAAAATCGTTTCATTTATCGTAGGTGTTTTGACTTGTTGTTATTGACATTATTATTACTTATATCATGATTTACTTACTTCCAGAATATAAAATATGATTTATATATCATATATATTCAGTATATATATATATATATATATAATAGATAGATAAATGAAATGAAAAACACCGTTCATGGAGACGGTAGTCCGTACGTACGCATGAACGCTGTTTTCCTTTCCCTATTGTCTTGAATGGAAGTAAGTAGATGACATAAATATATATATATATACATAAATCCAGTAGCTTTATAATGTCATATATTTCATTATTATTTCTTATATATACTTTATAATCATTCTTAAATGGTTAACATGGAGAATGAATCTCATCGCGTCGTAGAGACGGTAGTCCGTACGTACGCACGAGCGATGATATCATTTCCATAAATATTGAATTGAATTGGAGTGGATTATAAAATATATCAGAATCAATATGATGTTTTAATAACTATGTATAGTTATTCTTTACAACATTATACCCATCCATGTAAGGTGGTGGTGGAAAATAGATTACACCACGGCGTGGAGACGGTATTCCGTACGTACGCAGGCACGGTGATTTCTTTTTCCATAGGATAGATAGATGGTGAAATAGGGTTGTTTCATACTTATAATAACATATCAGTATATGAGTGATACTGATGTTATTACTTCATAATGAAACAACCTAATAAGAAGAAGTGGAAGAAGAAATAAATATGAAAGAATTGGTAACGGTAATTACCTCTTCTTTGAAGCGCCTTTTGGAGACCTCCTCTTAGGGAACTAAAATTGGTCTTTGAGGAAGACCATAACCTCTAGGATGTTTCTAGGGAAGTGGAGAAGAGATTTGGGCAGGGGTTGGCCGAGCTTGAGTGCTCAAATTGGTGTGAGGAGGAGGGGGAGGAGGTGCCCTTTTATAAGGGAGGAGAGGGGCACCTTAGGAATATCTCAAAATATTATTTTATATTAAAGTAAAAATCGGTTTATAATGGTTCCAAAGGGTCTTATTTCTAAGCTAAAGTGGGGATGGGTAGAAATCCTATCAACCAATAGGATTTAGACAAGTTTAGGTTCTTATTGTAACCTTATCAATTAGATTTAACTCTAAGTTAAATAATTTAACTTTTACCGTGTCTTTTTGTTTTCTTTCACTATATGGTTAATACACTTACTATAACATGCCAAACGAACCCCAAATTGTTTATTATTAATATACATATCCTTATCTAAGTCATTTGGCCGAACCTTAGATTTTTAGGAATAAAATAACAATTAATAATATAATATTTGATTTAAAAACTATTTTGTGTCAATTTTGACACTATTTGATATATGATTTTTGTGAAAGTCATAACAGAATTATATGTTCGAACCAAGTTGATTAAATCAACACTAATATATCATAGTAACCTAGAAAATTAGTGGAATTCATAAAAAGTCTCAAATTACATTCATTTGAGTATTTATAACATTAATTATGTTAATATTTCCTTAAAAGGGTAATTACTGCATCATCGTTGTGTCATAAGTAAATTAATTTATTTAAAGTCTAAAAATTATAAATAAAATATCATTATGTAGGAAGTCTTTTTATCTTTCTAATGAATATTTATAGTCGAATATATCTTATGTATAACCCCATATTAAAAATGTTTTAGTGAATAAACTTTGATTTTAACTCTTTTAACTCTTCTTTGAATTAAATAATAATAAATGTCCTAATCTAATCCAAGTGGGCCTAAATGATAATATTTTACACTTAAGGTTGTTTTTGGTCGAGATACACTTGTCCAATAGAATTAGGACATGTGTTAGGGTAATATTAATAGAATTCTTACCCTTAATTACCCTATTTACTTTTAACCGTGGTAAATAAAAGTAAAAAGTTACTATTCACCAAAAATTATTTTCGTCTCATTGAACCACATTTTACTTACTGACATCAACCGTGTCTCTCGGATTTTTGAAATTCCATTCACAGAAGCGGTAAAATTAAGTTTTATGAAAAATTCAGTTTTTTAACAACCACTTAGTAGTTTCACTATTCATCAAAAAATGAAGGTTTTCAGAAAAATGCCAAAATTTCATCCTAAGCTATATTTCATATTCCGAATTCAAAAATGAAGTCTATTTTACCAAATTCATAACATAGAAGTTGCATTAATTAATTTTATAATTAAATCCCGCTGTTAAAACAAATAGCGTGTTTTTAAGAAACAATATCTATCAAAAGATTGACACTTGTTTATGTCTGGTTTAAATGTGAAATTACATCCAATGACCAACATTGTATTAAATTGTAAAAATATATTCTAAATATACTTTAAAACTACTCCAATTAATAATTTATCACTATTAATTATTTGGATTAAAAAAGTTGTTTTTTAATTATAATTTAGTAATTTTCACTTTTCATCAGAATATGAAAGTTATCCGAAATGTACCAAAATTTCACCTTAGGCTAAATTCGATACTCCGAATCCAAAAATGAAGTTCATTTTGAAAAATAAGATTTACAGAATTTTAAAAAGTGGTTATTACTATTCATAACGGCTAGTTTTAATAACATTTTAATAGCATATCGCTGTTTAGTGAAACTCGTTATTGCGTACTACACACGCTATCGAGGAAGGTCGCAATTGCGTGTAATGCAAGGCAAGTCAAGGATGTGTGTTGTGCAAGCTCCTTTTGGTGTAGCGTACAACACAAGACATTAATAAAATTAAAAAGAATATTTTTTATAAAATCTTGGGCTGTTACATTCTACCCCCCTTAAAATGAATTTCGCCCTCGAAATTCGTCGGGGTTATAAATGGTTTACCATTTGAAAGTTTCTTTAATAGAAACCCACATCGTAAAAAGGAATATCAAAACCAATCTTTAAAAACAAAAGTATGAAATGTAACGGTTACCCAAATAAACTAATCATTGGGTTTCCACATAGGTGAAAATATGGATATGGAAGAGAAATCTAACCATCATGTTCTGATGGAGAGTGGTAGAGAACATGGCTATGGAAAAGCCAATAATCACAAATCCATAAATTTGTGACGATCTAAGGTACCATCCGATTCATCAGGTATAAGATCACTAGGACAACATTTTTGGTTTTCAAGATCATTTCCCTAAAGTTGAAAATTTGAATTGGAATAAATACTTTCTTTATTTTGGTACAATCTCACTATTGTTCGTGCCTAGAACAATTTCCACTTCATCTCTTAAATGAAGTTGAATTTGTTATTCGTGAAGTGTTAGCAGATCATGTGATAGAATGACGGGTCATTCCATCTGTCTCAAACAAAAGGTTAGCAAAAATTATATACATAAGTAGATCTATAGTGAGATTAATCATATATAGTTCCTAAAATGGACTTATACTTTAAAACTAGTTTCTACTAAACAGGGACTTCCTGTAGGCCAGTGGTAGGCGATAAAGGCCAGTCGCACTTCGGTTGTGGGTTCGATTCCCACAGCCTTGTCCGAAGCGATGGGCTGTCGCCCGTCCTGCAGGTTGTCCTTTTTCTAAAACTATATTACTATAACATCCCATAAATAATATCGAAAAAACTTCTATCCTTAAACAATAATAACTTATGTCCAACATAATCCATTCCAATCTTTAGTCTTATCCATAATACTGCAGTCCATTCTCATAACATAGTGAAAATGATTACCAGAGATTTAATACCATCGTTGATCCCCATATATCATAAGATATATCTTGTTGGACACATTCCAAACATTCAAAGGCCTTAATCTTGTACTCTCTTGAATACCCATTGAACCTTAGTGAAAACTTGAATGCAGTTAAAAGTTAACACTTTCCACATACCAAAATCCTCAAAATTCTATATACTCAAACCATGATATCACTTAGTCCTTATATCAATCATGAGATCATGAATACTGTTAAACATTTCATTTTCTCGTTTTCCCTTCATTATGCGCATAATATCTCAATCACTTTGAATACCACATTAGACCAATACATAAATATTCCAATATTCCATGATATAACATTATTTTGGAATCCCATTACATAAAAACTTAATCATTCCACCACATCGTTGTCATATTCAACATTGCCAATAGTGATCGCATGTGACTTCCCTTTGTCCTTTGCCTTAAGCGGTTGCTCATGTCGATCATCACTAACCCTTGGATTAGGGCATTTATTGGCATAATGTCCCATCTCCTTGCACTTGAAGCACTGAAGTGTTGGTTGTGCGTTCTCTGCAGTGTTTGCTTTATTCACTTCATTAGAATCCCTTTTTCCATTACTTCGACACTCAGCTGCTCGATGACCTTCTTTTCCACACTTAAAACATTTTCTAGTCCTTTTAAGACAATCTCCACCATGCTTCTTTCCACACTTTGTGCATAAGGAAACATTCATCTTCTTTTCACCATTATTCTGAGATTTCTCCTTGAACTCCATCTTTCGTTTCTTGTCAAAACCATGAGATGGATATGTAACACCAACTTCCATTTCTACCTTGATAGCACAACACACAATTTCTTCATAGCTACTGAAGTCTCTTATAGCTAATGCCCTTCGAAGACTTGGTTTTAAGCCACTGAAAAATCGATCAACTTTACTTTCAGGTTGGATGATAATGCCAGATGCATACCTTGCAAGTCTTGTAAAATTCGCTTCGTATATACCAACAGATTCATCATCCTTTTTCTTTAGTTCAAGAAACTCCTTCTCCATCTTCGTTCGAAGAATACGAGGGAAGTACTTACTGAAAAACAAGTTCTTGAACTCGTCCCATTCCATGGAATCAATTTCATCTCTTTGCCTCGTATTCTTGATAAGATTCCACCATTGATCAGCTTCACCTTCCAAACGATATACTTCTAAGATGAATTTATCATGTTCAGAACATTGAAGAACTGAAAATATCTTTTCAGTAGTACTAATCCACTGTTCAGCAACTAATGGATCAGTAGACCCACTGAAAGAAGGCGGACGCTGCCTCATGAAGGATTCAACAGAATGTTGCTCCTTCCTTTGCTCGTTTGGAAGTCCTGCATGATTCATAGCTTGAGAAAGTTGTGTGAGCATGGCTACAAGATTTTGCATTCCAGCTCCCATATCGTTTGGTTGCTCAGGGGGACAATCATTGCATTGTCCATTGCATTGATCAACACGGTTCCTTCGGGTTCCAGCCATCGTCTAAAATCCCAAAAGAATAGTGTGAGAGGCAAAAATCATGCTAGGGAAAACAACATAATAAAGGGGTATTACCCTCAATATCTAACATCTTAGGTTAAATTCTAAGATCGTTAGAGCAATTCTAGGACTATAAACTATACGTATACTTAACCTTAGAGACATCCCTAGACATACCTTAGAAATATCTCTAGGGATCTCACTAACGTTTTCGCATCCTAGTTTCCAAAGGTTGACTAAACCTTTCCTCTGATACCAACTGTAGAGACCCGTATCTTGACGTACATTGACATTACATTACTTTTGCGGAATACTTAGTACATTACAAAAACACACACACAAGGACCGTAATAGTTTAGTGTCTTTGGAAACTCGGACTATAATCTTCTAATCGTGGTGAAAGATCTTCAAAATCTCCCATAAAGATCTTCCTCTTTTTTTTTTACCTAAAACCTTTCTTTATATCCTGGGGAAAAGAAAACATAAAAGGGTGAGCTCAAATGCTCAGTAAGGGTAAACAAAATAAATATCAATCACATCATATTCATAAGAACATAGCATTTTGGAAATCATAACCTGCAAAAGAGAGCATAATTTCATAATCATGGGATAAATCATGGCAGTGAAAAAGTAATCCCAATAATCATAACTTAAAACATGAAACTTTGTGGCATACACACATAATCATAGAGAATCATTTCTTGTTAGTCAAGACTAATTGCCAAGACTATCTTAGTGGACAAAGTCCCTTTCTGAATCGAGTAACCCTCGTTTCAGTCCTGTTTCACTGAACCGGTATAACCTACCATTCCAGCCCTGTCTATCTCATGAGATATAAAATCTTTACCCAATGCATTGGAGGGAGATATAGGTCCCACCCATCTTATAATGAATCCTTTCTTATGTGTGCCACATAATCATAAAACATACATCATCGCATAACACATGTAACAAAAATGGGATTCTTGAAACATCATGACATCATAAATCAATTCATATAAGATAAAGGAATTCATAAACATAATTCCATCACAACATAGTCAAATCAATGTAAAAATATGGATAGAAACAGAACCCTTTATTATCTTAGATGGAAAATAATTTTGATAAAACACTTGAATTGAATTCTTGAGGAAAATATCCTTTCTTCTTCAAAATCAATTTCTTTTCACAAAACATCATGCAATTTTAAAAGAAAGAGATTTTATTGAAAATAGTCATGAAATCTTTTAGAGTAATCTTCATGAAAATAAGGCTTTATAAAATAGTAGAAATCCGTTCGTGCCGTATAAGTTAAAAAAAAACATTCTTCGTACTTTTGTCGGAAAAGTCAAAAAGTACCTCGTACGAAAAAAATCAAAAGATTCCTTTCATTTCTTTTACTAAAAACTCACCGAAGGGTAAAAATGGATTTAAAAAATTGTAGGTGGATGAAAATAATATTACATATTGATGAAACATGGATGTGGATGATAAAATACACCCCAGTAAATACTTACGAATAAACAATCTCGGATAAAAATGAGATTGTGATATTTCCCTTACCTTATGTCCGACTTGATTTGTAAGTGTCCGAACCTCCTGTATAATGATTTAAATCATGTTATTGACTTATTCCAGAATCATATTCATTGTTATGATATCATATATGGTTCACTTATGACATTATATTACCCGTTCTTTTGTAAATTCCATGTTAAAGAAGCGTTTTGGGTAAAATCGTTTCATTTATCGTAGGTGTTTTGACTTGTTGTTATTGAAATTATTATTACTTATATCATGATTTACTTACTTACATAATATAAAATATGATTTATATATCATATATATTCAGTATATATATATATATAATAGATAGATAAATGAAATGAAAAACACCGTTCATGGAGACGGTAGTCCGTACGTACGCATGAACGCTGTTTTCCTTTCCCTATTGTCTTGAATGGAAGTAAGTAGATGACATACATATATATATATATAAATAAATCCAGTAGCTTTATAATGTCATATATTTCATTATTATTTCTTATATATACTTTATAATCATTCTTAAATGGTTAACATGGAGAATGAATCTCATCGCGTCGTGGAGACGGTAGTCCGTACGTACGCACGAGCGATGATATCATTTCCATAAATATTGAATTGAATTGGAGTGGATTATAAAATATATCAGAATCAATATGATGTTTTAATAACTATGTATAGTTATTCTTTACAACATTATACCCATCCATGTAAGGTGGTGGTGGAAAATAGATTACACCACGACGTGGAGACGGTATTCCGTACGTACGCACGCGCGGTGATTTCTTTTTCCGTAGGATAGATAGATGGTGAAATAGGGTTGTTTCATACTTATAATAACATATCAGTATATGAGTGATACTGATGTTATTACTTCATAATGAAACAACCTAAGAAGAAGAAGTGGAAGAAGAAATAAAGATGAAAGAATTGGTAACGGTAATTACCTCTTCTTTGAAGCACCTTTTGGAGACCTCCTCTTAGGGAACTAAAATTGGTCTTTGAGGAAGACCAGAACCTCTAGGATGTTTCTAGGGAAGTGGAGAAGAGATTTTGTCAGGGGTTGGCCGAGCTTGAGTGCTCAAATTGGTGTGAGGAGGAGGGGGAGGAGGTGCCCTTTTATAAGGGAGGAGAGGGGCACCTTAGGAATATCTCAAAATATTATTTTATATTAAAGTAAAAATCGGTTTATAATGGTTCCAAAGGGTCTTATTTAGAAGCTAAAGTGGGGATGGGTCGAAATCCTATCAACCAATAGGATTTAGACAAGTTTAGGTTCTTATTTTAACCTTATCAATTAGATTTAACTCTAAGTTAAATAATTTAACTTTTACCGTGTCTTTTTGTTTTCTTTCACTATATGGTTAATACACTTACTATAACATGCGAAACGAACCCCAAATTGTTTATTATTAATATAAATATCCTTATATAAGTCATTTGGCCGAACCTTAGATTTTTAGGAATAAAATAACAATTAATAATATAATATTTGATTTAAAAACTATTTTGTGTCAATTTTGACACTATTTGATATATGATTTTTGTTAAAGGCATAACAGAATTATATGTTCGAACCAAGTTTATTAAATCAACACTAATATATCATAGTAACCTAGAAAATTAGTGGAATTTATAAAAAGTCTCAAATTACATTCATTTGAGTATTCATAACATTAATTATGTTAATATTTCCTTAAAAGGGTAATTACTGCATCATCGTTGTGTCATAAATAAATTAATTTATTTTAAGTATAAAAATTATACATAAAATATCATTATGTAGTAAATCTTTTTATCTTTCTAATGAATATTTATAGTCTAATTTATCTTATGTATAACCCCATATTAAAAATGTTTTAGTGAATAAACTTTGATTTTAACTCTTTTAACTCTTCTTTGAATTAAATAATAATAAATGTCCTAATCTAATCCAAGTGGGCCTAAATGATAATATTTTACACTTAAAGTTGTTTTTGGTCGAGATACACTTGTCCAATAGAATTAGGACATGTGTTAGGGTAATATTAATATCATTCTTACCCTTAATTACCCTATTTACTTTAAACCGTGGTAAATAAAAGTAAAAAGTTACTATTCACCAAAAATCATTTTCATCTCATTGAACCACATTTTACTTACTGACATCAACCGTGTCTCTCGGATTTTTGAAATTCCATTCACAAAAGCGGTAAAATTAAGTTTTATGAAAAATTCAGTTTTTTAACTACCACTTAGTAGTTTCACTATTCATCAAAAAATGAAGGTTTTCAGAAAAATGCCAAAATTTCATCCTAAGCTATATTTCATATTCCGAATTCAAAAATGAAGTATATTTTACCAAATTCATAACATAGAAGTTTCATTAATTAATTTTATAATTAAATCCCGCTGTTAAAACAAATAGCGTGTTTTTAAGAAACAATATCTATCAAAAGATTGACACTTGTTTATGTCTGGTTTAAATGTGCAATTACATCCAATGACCAACATTGTATTAAATTGTAAAAATATATTCTAAATATACTTTAAAACTACTCCAATTAATAATTTATCACTATTAATTATTTCGATTAAAAAAGTTGTTTTTTAATTATAATTTAGTAATTTTCACTTTTCATCAGAATATGAAAGTTATCCGAAATGTACCAAAATTTCACCTTAGGCTAAATTCGATACTCCGAATCCAAAAATGAAGTTCATTTTGAAAAATAAGATTTACAGAATTTTAAAAAGTGGTTATTACTATTCATAACGGCTAGTTTTAATAACATTTTAATAGCATATCGCTATTTAGTGAAACTCGTTATTGCGTACTACACACACTATCGAGGAAGGTCGCAATTGCGTGTAATGCAAGGAAATTCAAGGATGCGTGTTGTGCAAGCTCCTTTTGGTGTAGCGTACAACACAAGACATTAATAAAATTAAAAATAATATTTTTATAAAATCTTGGGCTGTTACATTAACTTTCACAGCTGACCCGCGCTGGCTAATGTTATTACTATCATTTGGTAAAGTCACAACTCTGAATGAAATCGTGACCTCAAATTTCAGATTTGAGCACCTGTTTAGATGATATTACATGATTTCAGGATAACCACTTATGAGTTATATTTAATGTATTTAATATATTAAAAACACTTAATACGAACACAATAGGTCATAGAATCACATACTGTTTCAGTTCCTGGTCTTGAATTAATTTTATATAATATTTAAATGTAATATATAAGAAAACAATATGGGACATTAAAGATCAATACTAATGAGAGAATATTTTCCATTCTCTAATGTTCAAAGAATGAAAAATTCATTTTTATTTTCTATAATTTTAATAGTGAATAATATCAATGGTGGAACCTTGTGAAGAATACAACTCAGGGGAGGTAATTGAATCCATGGAATTGGATTATATTAAGATTGATTTTTTTAGTAATAAATTTCCTCATATTATTTGAAAAAGGATGGGGAAGGAATTTATTCATCTCATATATAATGATGGTGAATATATAGGTACCTAAAAAGATACATTTAAAAAACCTTCACAGTACTCAATTAGTTTAATCATCTGTCTAAAAATCAAAATTTATCAATTATTTAGTGGCTTAAGACCATGTATTCAATGAGTGTTGGCTACTACAGACTTTAGTAGCTACAAATATGTTATTATATTTTTACTAAAGGTAGAAATTTAAATTGGATATTCTGGTCATTCCCATTTTTTTGATAAGAAATTAATGATTTATTATTCTATGAACCTGAAAAAATCACACAGTGGAGAGAAATTTTAGTCAACACATGCCAAAAATCATGGAAGAAACACTTGGGTGAATGTCTGATAGGAAAATAGCAGGTGTTATAATTGAGGGAATCGTGGTCATCTAAAATATAATGTATATTGGATGTTCTTAGGCTAGTCAATGAGATGAATAGAGAGAGATCTCAATGGAATTTATCACCAAAAATCCAATTTTTCAAGTGAAAGAGTTCGTGAATTATGTGAATCAACACCCCAATACATGGGATGATTTCAAAGATAATTCACAAAGTCCTCTAAAGTAATAAAGGAAAAGGGGCAAGCATAGGAAATCAAAATGGATGAAGTAAATCATGATAATAAGGGAACACTTATCCTACCATATTTAGATAGGAATTTCATGTTTTATTTTTTATGAATGATCCATGTGAAAATATTTTTTCCCTTTTGTTAAATATCTGGTGATTTTGGGAATTCACTGTCTCCTACAACATGGATTCTGGAATAATGAAATCACATTTGATATACAATTCGTACATGGATAAAACCAATATACAGATAGAAATTTTCTTATATTAGATAAATCTTATTTAAATAAAAAAATGGTGAATTAAAATTTTGAATAGTATATATCCCCAGGTGATGTTAACTAATGATTTGTGGACCCATCATGGGATTATGACTTTATGGTTGACCAGATGTTCAATGTCCTTAACAAACATTTTGATGTTTTATTGTATGGGATATTAATACAATAAATGATATATTAAGTGAAATTTAGGGAAATACTACTATGTTTTTTAATATATTTTTGGGAAAATGTTATTTAAAGATGAATGAATTTACAATTTGTGGATATATTATATGACACATCAATAAACATTAAATTTAATATTATCATTGATGTTGAAGTAATTATGGGTTGTAGTCAATCACCTTACGATGTCGGCACACTTTATGGCTGTCAAAGAAGATTTACCACTTGAATAACATGAAAAAATTTATATTAAAAAAGTGTTAAGATTCCATAGAGTACCAAATTCCATTATATCTAATATATATCTATGTTTTACCAAAAATTTCAGTATATGTATATAGAAGTACTAATATATAAAGTTATGTTTTAACAATATGTACCATCCTCAAAGAGATGGGTTGTCTAAGAAAATAATTCAAACCCAAGATGACATGTTTAGATATTTTCATATAGATTTCAACGGGTGGTTGTGATCAACACCTTCCTCTGATCGAGTTTTCTAATAACATTATATTTCAATCAAGGATTCATATTACTCCTTATGAATCCATATATGGAATGAATTTTAGAAATAAAACATATAGTGGTAATATTATTGAATGAAATGTATATGGACCTAAACTATATGAATAAAGATAAGAAAATCAAAGAGGAATTTAATAAAATTTAAGGGTGGAAAAAAGAAAGTAGAAAAGTTAAAATGAGAATTCTAATTGTTTCCTATAATTTATATATGTTGTTCAGGTGATTCTAAAATTTTCTTCATTTAATAAATATGGAAAAATTACTACATAGATGTATTGGTCAATTTTAAATTCATGATCATGTTAATAATGTATCTTAAATCATGGTGGTTCCACTAAACCTATCTAAAGTCTATGATGTGTTTCATGTACCTCTCATAAAAAAATAAATACATATCCATTACATGTAATGAATATAGGGGTCATAACACTGGAGCATAGTCCTTTTTATGAGGAAGAAATATAGGATAGTTTGGATCATATAGTGAAAGATCTAGGTAAAAAGACTGCTAATGTGGTAAAATATTCTTGGTGAAACCACCGGTAAGAGGAATCTGTATGGGAACCTAAAGATGTAATAGGGATAAAGTATCCACAGTTTTTTGTAAATAATGAGATTAATTTTGATGGGGAAATTCATTTTATTGTAGGTATAATTGAACACCAAAGAATTTTGTTAATTTTAATTCAAAAATAAATAAATATTATTGGTATTTTTTTATCACATGAATACATTGAGTTTTTTTTGTGTTATATGAAGAACTCATTTTATATTTCATTACATGCAATACGAACTGTTTTTTGATACATGTGACATCGTATTTAAACGAAACATGACCCATAATTAAAATATTATTATTTACTTTGATAAGTATCTCCTAACAATTAAAATTGTGGGAATGAATATGATTAACTAAAATATGAAAATATATCACATAAAAATTTATATAAAATTAATTCTTTGGTGGAAAATTTATTACAAGTTTAAATAGAAACCTTTTTCAAATAATGGAAATTGTTTTCTATGAAATTATTTTTCTGCACACAAATATATTTTATCTCTATAAATAAAATAAATCAATTTATTTTAATTATTTTAAAGAAATTATTATATAATATAATCAATTAATTTTTTTTACATTCATCTTTTCTTCTATAAAAGATATAATAATAAATCTATGTTTACTCTAAAAATAATATTTTTTTTATATTTTTTTCCCCTTTTGTGAAATTAATTTAAAATTATTTCTTGAAATATTTGTAAAATTTATTTTTAAAATCATAATTTCAATATTAGTTTGGAGTTAATTTATGAATTTTCTGAAAACATAATTTCTTTAATGAATAGTAAAAATAATTGTTTTTATTTTCAATTGTCATTTCTATTCACGTATTTAAAAACATGAAAATTTATTTATAGTGGTTTAAAAAATAATATTAGTTAAATTATAATTATATTGATCCAATTTAGGTAATTTTAATAAAATTATGATTAAAATTTAATTTAAAAAACTTTATAAACTTTTGAAACATTTCTCTTTGAAAACTTCCTTTCTCATCACGTTTGGGAGATTAATTTTCAATTAAAATTTTCCAATTATAAGAATTGAATTTTAGAAAATAGATTAAATATTTTTAATCATCATAATATATACTATATAAAATGGTAAATTAATTTTTATCCAAAATATATATTAAAAATAGTAAAAATTTATTTCCCCGGTTAAAGTGAAAATTATTTGGGGGGGGGGGTTAAACTAAAACTATAAGTAATAAAATCACTTATAAAATTGTCCAAATCACATTTTCTATACTTATTAATACTTTATCACCATTACTTTTTGAAAATTTCATATTTTTAGCCTGTTTTAAATTGGAAAATGGGGTACACCTTTTTCGTTTCAATAATTAATTGTGTGCCACTCAACTGACTTATCATTGGACACTCATTCTCTTATCCCATTCACATATCCAAAACCCATTTTTTTAATCTAATACATGAAAATTGATTTCTTTAATTACATACTCTAATAATATAGTTCTTATATTGGTCAAAAATCTAATATATGAATGATTGGGGTGGAAAACAAAAGATGTTACTCGAATAAGAGGTAATGCTCTTCAACAAGCGTTGTTTTCCATTTATTCCACCACCATGATAAATTACAATTAAACCATGATTATATAACAACATACATATATAACATATATTTAAATTTCATTATTTAAATTTTATATTCTAAATCCTTCTCTCCATCCATCAAATGGGGTACAGAATCATCATTCATGTGTACAGTGGACTACTTGACCGCAAATTAATGCTATTAGTTTTCCTTAACCACCTCAAAAAAAAGTATATAATGATGTATTGACTAATAATATATGATATATATGATATTATTTTACTTATTTAATCATTATATCACATATAACTTCTTATTTTACAATCAGTGGGAGTACGATAACATTTTATCTCTATATAGTAGACTACAACATCATGAAGCGATGTGATTCGTCAATCACATAAAAATTACATGGAAGGTAATGAGGATAAGTTTAAATAGACACATGTGATATATATGAACAAAAAATTATTATTTAATGACAATATATTATTTAACTTTCATTCATTTCATCTTTCGAGAATTTGGATACAATATTCATGTGTACATACATCCTACCATCTCTATTTGTGATGTATTTCATTTTATATAAGAAAAAATATGTAATGGATTAAATATTAAATTAATATATATGACAGCTATATCATGGTTAAAGTTTTTGAGATGATGGAACCAATATGAAATTTAGAGTACTAATAATACCAAATCGAAACATAAACATAAAATAAATCAGTTATTACCCGAAACAAAACATTAACATGAAATTGTTATTTAACGGGTAATCAAATTCCATAAGTAAACACTTTATAGTATTAAATATAACATAATGTTTATTAAATAAATTTATAATAAACATATATTTACTATAAAATAGTTTGGAATATGTACAAGGGATGTTGATACGTGTAGTAAGAGATTTTTGTCTCACTATTTACTTCTATATGATACATTCCACATTTTCTATATACATTTTTAGGTTTTTTATATACATCCCATGAATTTATTTTATGATACTTATAAAAAAATAATTTTTATTTACATATCCAATTTATGATATCTATTTATTAGCGTTCGCGGTTCAAATGTTACCAAAGTGGTGAGGGATTCTTCTTTAAAATTGGCATCTTGGGGACCTAAGTTATGTTATGAACCCATATTAATATACGAAGTCGATATATACCCCATTTATCATGTTATATAATGAATATAATTATTTTAATGGTATTATAATTTTTATTTAATTATATTATGTCATAGGGATTCTGATTCCATGTTACTAAAGTGGTATGATATTTATGTTACTATATTATTATTTTGAAATTATTTATTATTATTCTACCAATGATGAATCATTATAATATATCTATCTATAAAATCAAGATTTATATACTCTTATTTTTATTTCATGAGAATAAATGTCTCCCTTCATTTTACACTCTCTATGCACTTAGGATTTTAAATTAATTTTTTAAGAAAAATGAAATTTATTTATCTCTTCTATCAAAAATTATTTTACTTCCCAAATAATTTTAAAAAAAAATTATTTTAAAATTATCAAAATGATTTAATAAATTAATTCTTACCCATTTATTATTTTTTACAATTTTTTTAAATGAATGATTTTAAAATTTTCTAAACAATTCTTGTTCGGTTTTACGAAAAACATGAAAGGTCATTTTTTAAAATGAATTACGTGAATTATGTTTTTTGAAGTCAGGACCAAATAATTTTTTTTAATATTGTAGTACAATTTTTAAAGGTTATTTTCAATGAAAATTATTCTCAAAATATTTTTTTAACAATTTTAAAAAGTTATTTTGAAATTGGTAAGTATATTTTCCTCATGAAATTGTTTACATGACTAATACATAATGAATATAGGAAACAATTGTTATTTAAAAAATGGCTTTCGAAAATATTTTATGTTTTAAAAAGTGTTTTCTAAATTGGAATGGCTGTTTTCCTCATAGAATGTTCCAAGTGATCTTTTAAAATCATTTTTTATACAATCAAACATGCTTTGATGACACTTATTCATCACTGCGGATATGATCTAAGGATACTAGTATAATTCTTTTTCTACATAATTTATGATTTTGATGAATTTTTTTAATGAATCTGATTTTTATTCCATTTGTTATACCATTATAAAATGATTAAGAAACATGATTCATTTTCTTTGGGATATGATTTTATGAAATGATGAAATAATTATGAAACTATTTTCTTTTCAACAGTTTATGTATTAATGAAATTTATATGAAATCTATTTCGTATCATGGGTTTTGATATGATGAGTTTTTTATGATATTTTGGCTCACATATGTATTATTTTAATTATTTTATGTGTCTGCATTATCACAAAGGATGGTGTTTAGGTTATAAACAAGATGTATGGGACATTTATCTACCTAACAATTATTGGTAAAGATATATTTATCATGAGATAAAAATGAATAGAATTTAGAGAATATGAAGTGAAGTGAGTGATTCTGCCAACTATGATAGTCTTTGGAGTGACCCTTGATTACTCTGATGGTTTGGGGAGTAAACACATACCACTAAGATATATTTATAGATTATCCATTACTACAATAGAAATGATTTTATATGATTATGTTTATGGAATTAATAAATTTCTTATTCAAATCTCATGGATCATGTTCTTTGATTCCATTATGATTCATGTCTTATGAACCTCCACAATTTATGCCATGACTTATCTTTATGATCTATAATATGAAATGTACCAATTAAAAATGTTATTCTCATGTTATAATACCCTTATTCTCATGATATATTGATATATCCCTTGTTTACACTTACAATGAATCTAATCTCACCCATTCTTATATTTCTTTTTTCTAGATTATGATGAAACGTATTGTGCAAGATATGTATAAGAATAGTTTGATTTATGAAGAACATATTAGGAACTGATGTAGCCCACTACTAGATATGTTTCTTATGTTTCCACATTTCCAATGTCAATATAAATTTAAATTCATTGGTTTTGTGTTTTTTAATGTAATTAATATTCATATAAAAAGATGTTATATCCTTGTATGAGAATTCTAGGTCTTTATAGATGGTATCAAGGGATAGGTTTATTTAACCTTTATAAACATGGTTATAAAAATACTTCTAATTTACCTAAGAATGTATATAATCATAAGTCTAAGGATGAGTCAAAATATATTAAAATGAAATATAATTTTGTTAAATTATAGAGAGAGTGGTTTCAAATAATTGATATATCTCTTTGGATAGAACACGTGGATTTGGGTTTGGTATATAGACACTCCAGGATACTAACTCTGAAAAGGGTGCACTAAGTTGGAATTAGTTATCACCTTGTTTACGACAATGAGACTTATTACCCATATGGTTTAAAACTCCTAGGGGATATTATTTTGAAATTCACAATATCATCATAAAATATATTGAACAATTGAAATAATGACAATTAATTACCTTCGTTAATACTAATGTGTTATATATTGAAAATAAGGTGTCCAGATTTTTATATCCTATATATTATTTTTCATCAATATTTGGTTTTCCACTACAATTAGTTTTTCCAAAAACTATGATTTCTACATTTATTTAATGGATGAAACCAAAAGTAACCATGTTAATTTTGAATTCAATTTATGATGTAATGATTTTCCTCATGAGAAACAGAATGTTATTGAAGCTAGAATGAATTTTTTTTGTTATTCTCACATAAAATTTTCATGTTATGAATCATGATGAACTTTCAAATGAGGATAGTAGTGAAAAATGTTTCGTTCAGTCTTTCATGAGGAAATATCTAACGTCTTTGAGTTGTTCCACTGATACATTAGTCACTACAAAATGGATAAGTACAATTAAAAAATTATTTTTATTTGTCTAGTGTTTGAAACATTAAAAATTCATTTTTTACATATATCATTTTCATGGTGAAGAAGACCAATGGTGAAACCTTATTATCAATTTGAGTAAAGGGGTGTTAATTAGATCTACATAATGGGATGAGTTTAATATGATATTTTTTCTGTATGTAATTCCCTCATATTATATGAACAAGGTCAGTGATGGAATTTCTTATGATTTAATAGAATGATTATAAATCAATCAGTACCAATGATTCAAATTTAACTAAACATGAAAAAATTTATTTTGTTTTAATCTTTGTTATAGAAAGAAAAAATTATTAAATCTTTTGTGGGTAAAGAGAAATCATTTTATGGGAGTTAGATATTAGAGAATTTATTATCTATGAATATGTTATTTGATGTTCACTAATTATATAATTGTAAATGTAATTTTGTAAACATTCACATAGTTTTAATAAGAAATTGAAGATCGAGTCTCATGAGTACATGAATAAATAATATGGTGGAATGAAATTTTTGTCTTTGACATGAAAACAATATGGGAATAATCACTATTGTGGATACCAGAAAGGAACAAGAGGGTGTTACAAGTGTGGGAATCAAGAACATTGAGAAAATGAATATAGAGGTTATTTTAAGAGACTATTCAATGAAATTAATGTAGAGAGAGATCAACATGATTCACCTCCCACACAACATTTTTTCAATTAAATTAGTTTGTGAATTATGTGAATCAATTCCCGTATCCTAGGGCTAATGTAGAAGATAATATAAAATAAACTCTGAAGACAAAGGACAAAAAAATGTTAATGAAATTAAACTAGATAATGTGAATCATGACAATTAGAGAACACTTATCCTCCCCCACTTAGTTGTGAATTTCATGTTTGATTTTGTATCAATTAGCCCTATGAAAATATTATTTTTCATCCTTGGGTGAAATTTAAGGTGATATTGAACATTGATTATCTCATTCAACATGGATTCTGGAATATTAAAATCACATATGATATTCTATTAGAATGAGGAGGAACCCCAACACTTAATAGAAATGTTTTTTATAATATAACTTCTTATTTAAGGTATAAAGGGTGATTTGTTTTCAAAGAATATATGTCTCTAGGTAATATTAACTTAATAGTTATGGATACAATCATAAAATTATGAATTTATGGTTGATGATAAGTTAAATTTCACTATCACTATAGTCAAGATTTTATGGGATGGGTGTTTATCCAGATTAAGGATATTTTAGGAGAGATTTATTGAAATAAAACACTTTGGTTTCGTATATGTTTTAGAAAAGTACTTATTTGATGAGGAATTCCTTTTCACTTTTTTGGAATTATGATTAACAGTGTTTTAAACCTTTAGGTTTTATGTCCACTTGGATTTTAAAGTAATTGTGGGTTATAGATTACCACCTGGTAAAGTTATCAAAATTCATTAATATCAGATAAACAGTCTCTCTAGAACAGAATAATAGAATATATATTAAAAAATATCTAAAGATTCATGGATTACCAAATTCGATTATATCTAATTTGGATCCATGTTTTACATCTCTGTTCTGGAGATGTATTTAGCAGTCCATTGATGTAAAGATAAGTTTCATCATTATGTATTATCCTTATATATATGGTTAGTCTTAGAGAATAAATAAAACTCTAGATAATATATTGAGATCTTTTTATATGGATTTAGAAGGGTGGTCAGGATCAACTACATCCCATACCTGCATTGTATTGCATCAATAAAATAAGATTAAGGATTCAGATTACTCCTTATGAATTCCTTTATAGAAAGACATATAGTTCTCTGACGTACTTGGGTGAAATTGAAGAAAGGAAGGTATTAGGTCCTAAGTTTGAACAAATCAAAAAGAAATAAATAATCATTCAAACAAATAATGGTGGAAAAAGTTCATATAATTTTTCTAACAATAATAATTAACATTAACTAGAATTTTATGTTTTTGAGAAGAATTTTCTCAAAATATCTATATAAAATAAAGGGAAAACTAAGCCCAAGGCATACCAGTACCTTTGAAATTATTGATCATAATAGGATCATAAATTATCTCATAGAGAATACATTGATACTCTATCATGTCCATGATGTGTTCCATGTATCATTCATTAAGAAGTACATACCAGTTCTATTACATGTACGGAACTAATAGGTCATGTATATGAAAAAAGAGTGTATATTTTGTTTCGTATAGTGAATGTTAAGTGAAATAAAACCAATAACCTCATAAATTTTTTATAGAAAAACCTCTATATTTTGGAATCTATATGGGATCCTGGAGATACAATGAGTCATTTATATCCTCATTTATTATTACCAATGTGGAAAATTATAAGGGAGAAATTCATTTAAAGGGGTGTCAAATGAAAAGGTCTTAGATTTTGGGAATTGTTTTTCAAATAAATTTAATGTTTTGGATATTTTGTGTAAAATACCACACTATGTTTATCTTTTACTAAAAAAACTATGTTTACCTTAAATTAAAAAAACAATGATTGTATATTTCATTACACGAAACACAAAGGTTTAAAAAACATGGAATTCTATTAATATATTAATATTTCACATGATAGTTATCGCCCAACCATTGGAATGGATGGTATGAATAGGATTACAAAAAATATGAAATTATGCAAATTATCTTTTTGTAAAATTAATTATTTGGTGATAAAGTAATTATAAATTGAAATAATAACCATTTTAAAATAAAGGAAATCATTTTTGAAACAACTTTTTTTTTCACAAAAACATGTTTTGTCTAAATAAATTAAATAAATAATATTTTATGAATTATTTTAATAATATTTTAATATTATATATTTAGTGTGATGTTTTAAATTCATATTTTATTTTTTCTAGAAAATATATATAAATAAATCAAATTTTACTCATAAAACTATTTTTAAAAAAAATTGTTTTTTTAATTTTGTGCATTTATTTTAAAATATTTTTTGAACAAATTAGAAAATTTATTTCAAAAATAGACTTCATTTTTTAAATAATCATGTAAATATTATTCTGGGTTTAATTCTGTATAATTGTTTTTGAAAAGTTATTTTTTTGATAAATAATGAAAAATAATAGTTTTTATTCAGAATTGTAATTTTTTAATTCATTTAAAGCTATATAAATTTATTAAAGATTGGTTTAATAGAAAAACTTGTTCAATTACATATATATTAATTAACTTTAGTTGATTATAATCAATTTTGTGTTTAAATTTTATATAAAATAATATTAATCTTTTGAAATGGTTCACTTTAAAAACCATATTTTTTTACAAATTTTAATAATTAATTTTAAATTATTTTTTAAATATTATGTGAATGGAATTTGAAAGATTCTTTTCCATATTTAGAATAAGAATAATTTATTTTATCTAAAATTTTAAAAAAATTACCGTAATGAATAGTAAATATAGTAAAAATTAATTACTTTGGTTAAGGTGAAAATGAGTTTATCATTGTTAAACATAATATATAAGGGGAAAATCAAATAGAACATTTTCAAATCCAAATTTTTAGAATAATTTAGACCTTATAACCTATAAGTTATCAAAATGACCCATTTTGGATCATTTTTATTTGAAAAACATGGTAAGACGTTTTTCTTTTCAAAACATATAAGCAGATCACACACCTCACATATAAAATGAAAATCCCATATACTCTACTATTTAAATTTAAAAACATTATGGTTTAGTAAAAAACTATAAACATAACTTAAATAATTTCCTTATCTAATTATTTATGTATTATTTTTTCATTAATCCAAACTATTAAGGATTTTTTTCCAACAAAAAGATGTTACCTGAAGAAGAGACTGCATTCTTCAATAAACATTTTTATTTTATTTATTCCATAACATGTTTAAATTATTATAAAAACCATATGATATGATACAATTATTATATTAAATATACTAAGATTTTATTATAGTAATTTTAATAATCTAAATCCCCTCTTATTTCATTAAATGGGATAAGAAATCATCATCTATATGTACAAAAAACTATTGCCTCATGAATTGATGTTATTCATTTTCCATCTCCAACTCTCACAACTAGATATAAATATGGATTTATTATGTATATATTATATTTAAAATATTATTTTACCTTCATAATCATGATATGAAATATTAATTCTTACTTTTCATTTATCAGGAATTTGAAAACATAGTTCTTGTGTACAATAGACTTCCTCCTTGGGAAACGATGTGATTTTTTCATCCCGTACGCTTTTCATGGAAGGTAATAAGTAAAAGTTTAAATAAAAAATTTCCATATATATTAAATAAAAATTATTTTTTAATGTTAATATATTATTTTGTTTTATTTCACTTCATTGAGAAAATGGAAATGGCATTAATGCATACATACATCATATCGTCTCCATAAACATTGTATTTAATTTTATATCACTAAAATTTATTGATTAAAATAACTACATATACAGAATAAATATTATATTTATAACATTTTTAACATTATTTATAATTTTGAAACACAATTAATGTAATAAGACCAAAAATGATAAATAAAAACAACCATAAAAAACAAATAAGTTTTTACACGAAACAAGACTTTTACATGGAAATGTTATTAAATGGGTAAAAAATAACATAAATAAATAATATATATTATTGTACACACATATATAAAATTATGGTGATTTATTATAGGAATAAAATACATATATTCTTTATAAAATTGGGTTTAATGTCTATAAAGGAAGTCGTGACTATTGGTATGTGATTTTTGCTTCACTTTTTTACTTTTATAAAACGCATGCCATATACACCATCTATTTCATTTATATGGTGTAAATACATCACAAAAATTTATTTTATTATTATTATTCATAAAATATTTATGATTTACCTATAAATTTTAATATATCTATTTTATGGGGTTTATGGCTCATTAGTTACCAAAATGTTTTTGGTTTTTGTCTCAAATTGCCTTCTTGTTACACTAAGTTATGTTATGAAATTATCTTCTTAAATGAGGCTCATATACTACCCCTTCGACATTCTATATCATTAATATACTTATTTTCATGATATTATAATATTTATTTAATTAAATTATTTAAATGGAATTACAATTCAAATTCACCAATGTTGTAAGAGCCTTTTGTAAAAACCTCATTGTTTATTGGGATTGTATATGATTAGGATTAAAAGGATGAAATATCATGATAAATTTATCATGAAACTCATGATGTTTATTCAACTCTAGTTATGTTAGGATAATATGTTCTTTCCCATCATTTTACTCTTTTATGTGCTCAATATTTCAAAATAACATTTTTAAGAAAAAATTTCATTATTTTATAATTGGTATAAAATAATTATATTACAAAATCATGATTTATAAAAAAAAGAAAACAATTCTCATAAAATTATCCAAATTATTTAACAAATAAATTTTAATTAATGATTTAATTTTCACAAGAAAAAAATTTAATGGAACCTAATGTCATTTTTCATAATATGTTTTTTTGTATTATACTAAAAATTTAAAATGGGTCTTTTTTTAATATGTACAACATGAATTGTTTTTTTACATCATGACCATCCCATTTTTTAAATTTATTTTAAAAAATTTCAAAAGTTATTTTCAAAAAAAATTATTTTCATAATGTTTTTAAATTTTTTTAAAAATTTGATTATAAATATTTAAAATATATCTACCTTAAGAAATGTTTTAAATTATTTTTAATGTATCCCTTATATCTTTCAGTGTCTATTTTTAATGAAATGTATTTCAAAAATGTTTTATGATTTAAAAACTGTTTTTAAAAGGGGAAAAGAAAAATTTTCTCTAGGAATTGTCCATGTGATATTTCAAAAATAATTTTACATATAATATGACATCCTTTGATGTCACTTGTGCTTTATTGGGGATATTATATAAGGACTCCATTATAATAATTTATATTAATGGTATATATTTATGAAAAAAATATATTTAAGAATTGTTTTTCTCTATCATGGGTTATAGCATGATAAAGTTCTTAAGAAACCCTCTTCATTTTCCATGAGTTTTGCTTTAATGAAATGGTAAAATAATTATGATATCTGTTTCTTTTCCACATGTTTTGTTATAATGTATTTTTTAGGAAACCAATTTACATTCATGTTTTCTGATATAATAAATATTTTATGATCTTATGAAACACATATGAAAGATTATCATTATGTGATGGTGGTCATGTTATAACCTTGCATAGTGTTTATTTTATAACCAAGATGGGTCATACCTATATTTTTCTCCAATGTATTGTGTAAAGATTGATATCTATTTAGATAAATAGGAATTTAAAGGGGAGTAAACCAAGTTCATTGAGGGACTCTATACACTATGATAGTCTTTATAGTGAACCATGACTACTATAATGGTTTTTAAAGTGAATGCATCCAACTATGATAGTTGTGGAAATGATCACTGAATACTATGAAAATGGTTTTCTATGATTATTTTTATGCCAAAAATAAATGTTTTACACGAATTTTAGGTTTTAATGGATCATGTTCTTTGATTCCATTATTATTTTTGACTAATGAACTACCATTAATTATTCATGATTTAATTTTATTTTCTATGATATGTTATCAATGGTTTTTAAATTTTATTCTCATTTTCTCATATCGTTATGCTAATAAAATATTCATATCACCCTTTTTACCCTTATTGAGAATCTAATCACACACATTCTTATGCTTTATTTTCCACATTTATGATGAAACATATTATGTTTGATATTTTTATGAAGGATTCTAGTTATAAAGAACATCATAGGAGATGTTGTAGCTCACTTATGGGATAATTGTTTTTGTGTCTATGTTTCCAAAGGAACTATACCTTTACTATCATCAATCATGTGTTTGTGTAATGTAATGAATATTCATCTAGATAGATATAATATCATTTTATGAGAATTTTGGGCCGTTACATTAGCTGCTTCACCGATAATAAAGACATGCCAACCAGAATGTGGGTTCATAAAAACCATCAACATATGTTACATTAGAAATGGTAATATATTTTTAAAAACCGACCACTCTATAACCTCTTACTATACCATTTCTATTTTCATCCAAATAATCAATTCATCCTTCATATTTATTAAATGATAAATATTTTAATGAATCTCTTCCCATATGGCTAGATAATCTACAATCTATATGTGAAGTCTTCTTCATATGGATTCGAAGCCATATTTCATACATAGTAATATTATTGATAGTTTTTTACCCATTAAAATCTGCATCTAATTAGATTGGAAATAAAAATAATGAACGAGAAAAATTCAAAAAATTATTCAATAAAAATCATGAATATTAGGATGTAGAAATTAAATATTTCATATGCCCGAGAAATTAATAAAATATCAAAGAACACCCACTTTTATAATAGACTTTCACCATACATCTTAAATTAGTAGTTAAATATTCAATTACATTTAAACTTTTAATAATTATTATCATATATATTTTGGGTAATTAATTATCATAAAAATTATTAGTTTTATTTTTATTTATTTTGTTTATACATATAATTTTATTAAAACAATCCCTTCCTTAAACAAATATGGTGATATATATCTTTAAAAATTATAATTAATTTTTAATATTTTCATTAATATATTAAAAAAAATTATTTTTAATTTTTATATTTAATGTTTTTATAAATAAAATATTTATATTTTTCATTCTCTTCATTGAGATTCTTTCTCTCTTGAGAAATTCTCTTTTTTCATCAACATTATATTTATTCTTACCTTTATGTTCCTTATTACATTATGACATTTTAACCAAATAATTTTATAATCATTAAATTTATTTATATAGTTCAACAAAAATAGTTTTATAAGAATAAAGATAAATAAAATGAAAATTGAAATGATATAATTGATTTTTTATAAACCATGGTAAACTAATTTTCAGACACATTTTTAGTTCAATATTCATTATTATAATATGATTTATGTTTGGAGCTCCAAAAAACTACATGATCTCTCTTCTCTTTCTTATGTAGTCTCTTGTTCGTTCCTTTTAGCCTTATGAATTTATCATCGAAATGTATTATCATTATAAAATCATGAAATATTAATTTTTTTAATAATTATAAATTATGTCATCTTTCATTAATTTTCTATGATTATCTCTAAGATACTGAGTTCTCTTGCTTAAAAAAATTATTTTGTTTCTTTTGAAAATTCCATTAGTGACTAGAGAGGCTTCATCCCTTTCACATATAATTTCTGTCAAAATTAATGAAATAATAATTAACATTCATTTTTGATTTAAAAGAAACTCATTTAGTTTTGGTAGATTATTCTTCAACAACATGTTTTAATTTGTATTCACATTTTATGAAATAAAAAATTCTCTCATCAAGTGTACATTCCTTGATTTTTTTATTTTTTCAATAGAAACCCTATTATCATTCCAGTTCATAGGTAATAAACTTTGATATACTTTAACATGAAATATATTGTTAATAAATTATTATATAGAAAAAAAAATTACAATTCTAGTAAATTATTGAAACATTTTATTTAAAGTTTCATCATCTCCTATTTTGAAATTTTTATATTTATACCTTAACATTCCTTTCTTTATTATATTCAATATATCACATCAATAATGTGTATATTAAAAAATCCTCCAAATATCATGCGTAGTTTTACAAGATGAACATTGGAAAAATACATTTCATCTTATAACACAATAATGAATATTCATAATTTTATTGTCAAACATATATTTTAATGAATAATCTCTAATTAGATAGTTAGGATTAGCCTCAGGAGGTTTGTAGAGTTTTACTACAGTTTTATAATGACCTATTCTTAGATAGTTAATATAATATTCTGTAAAGTATTTCTTATAACCAAAATCATTATCATTAATTAAAAGTGGTCTTTATAGAAACCATTCATACTTATAACACGTTATTTCATTCTCAATAGATCATTCCTATATAAAAATATATCTATGATAAATTTAAAGGTAATATATATATATCGGGGTAATGGTATGATAAAAATTATTTTTCCTAGATAGTTGGATGTCTTAATGGTTAAAATGAGTTTCTTAAAAAATTTAGTATTTTATAAGATAATATCATACATAAGGTAAATTTTACAGAAAAATTAAAATAACATAATAATTTTTATAGTTGTCCAGATCAATTTGATCATATATCCCCTCATCACACACTCATTGTGAGGGTATAAAACCAACTATAAAATTACATAAATTCAAAAGGTGGATGGAAGTATGTTATAATAAAATTTCACACATAGAATCAAAACCCAAATATCCCATCACATTCCATCCTAGTGGAAAAACCATGTTATCCTCAGTTTTTTATATCTATAGTAATAACCTAAAAATATTCCTTTTTTGAACATTAAGGAATAAACCAATATACAATTTTTATGGGTATTATAACCCAATATTCCTAGTTTAGAATGAAAAATCATAAACTGCCTATAACAAGCACAACATCTAAATTAGAAGATAAAACAATATAGAATCCTCTATATAGTGATATTATAATTTTTTTGATATCCCATATCACACTTTTTTAGAATTAAAATGTCACATAATGAAGTCAAGTAAAAAAGGATCACACTAACACTGACCAAATAGTGTACACAAAGGATTTATATATTTAATAAAACTTGTGTATCTTTTCTTTATATATTATTTATTAAAATATCTAATTATAAATAATTATTTATAAATTTTTTCTACATAAAAAAATTTATTCATATACAAAACTTTCAAAATATTATCTAATTTAGTTCATATTTGAAAATCAGTCAAGAAGGTGAATCCAAAAAACTGCTATAAATTTGTTTGTTGTTGGTTTGACATATAGTTATTATTGTTTTTTTCGTTCATAAATTATTTGAAATAATATTCAGGAATATTCTCATTAATTTTAATTGAAAATATGTAAACACAATATAAAAATGTATTGTACAAAAAATGGTTATTTAACAAATACACCCATCAGTGAAGTAATACCCATGTGAATGTTTTTAATAATCCATGCATAATTAATCTCTTTGAAAACCAAGTCGATATTGTAATTTTAATATATATTTTATAAGATAAAGTAAATTTTTATTTAAATAAGTAATATTTCATTAATTAATAATATTTTATTCTTTTAAATATTAGTGTAAGGGCCAAAAAATCATTTAAGTTTCATTTTCATTGTGTTCAACCACCGCGTATATTTTATTCTCAAATGGATGAAATTATCTCTTTGTATGGCTGAGGAAGAATCATCATAAGGTTTCAAAAAACGTCATGCTGAGTTTAGTTAAATAAATATAATGATAAAACATACATCTATAAGGTTTATATAACAAGTCACATGGTTTAGACATATGGTCATAAGGTTATAACAAATATTTATATGTTTTGAAACATATTACCATATGTTTGATGTATATAGATAAGGTTTATCTAAGATGATCATATGGTTAATACATATAGTATTAATGATTATACTAAAGGAAGGTAATAAGATATATATAGCTATAATGTAGAGAAAACGTTTTGTATGTTTTTTCCATGTATGATTCATAACTGAACTCATATTGATGTGGTTTTTTCTCAAAAATCAATTCATAAGGCACATAAAAATAGAAAACAATACTTGAAAAAATTATAATAAAAACACATTTAGTCATTCTAGTCAAAGGAAAAAAATATGAAATTTATAGTTAACAAAAAAATGAAATGATGTGGAAATGGTCTAGTAAACACTTTCATTATTATTTTTACAGGGAAAATGATATATTGTTCCAAATAATCATTGTTAAAACATTTGTATCAATATGTGTGGAAGTGATCGATTTTTGTAATTGGGGGTAAATTTTCAATGTTTTGGATGAAACTGCAGAGTCTTATTATTGTAATGCTGCAAAAAATTCCTCACTTAATGAGATCTATTATAGTAGTTAGTTTGAAGTGGTTTTTTACTTCGGTGATGATTTTGGAATATCCAACATATTCTTTTTAAGATATCTTTTAGGAATCTGTTAATGAGTTTACTAGAAAGGGTTTTATAAAGTTGAACAAAGTTATGCTTTTGAGGGGTTAGGCGAGTTTCGGAGTTATAATGAGGTTGTGGATATTGAAAAACATTATTCTCAATATAGAAATGTTCTCTCTCCTCAAAACTACTCACTTAATATAAATAATATAGTGCACAATAAATTTAAACCATGTTTTGAGATATTCATATCATTCAAGTCAAGATAACACACTGAAAATTACATTCTATGTCCTCAAATAGAGGTATTTGTGTGGGAAACTACTAGTTTTCATAATTATAAATTTTTTAAGGGGTTTGACATATAATACATGTAAATATAGGTGGAATGTGGAATTATTCATTTTTCATGAAAATTTACTGATTTCTTATTTCTATTAGAGTTCAGAATATTTGGAAAATCAATTTTTTGTTTTCCTAGTAAATGATAAAAGACAACCCTATAATAATTAACTTCATTCCTATTATTATAAAAATTAATTAGGGATAAATACTAGTGTGGGACCTCAAATCATAACTTAAATTAGGGGAAAATTATAATTCAATAAATTATTTACTATTTGATATAAAATTAACACAATTTTTTTAATATCTATAAATACTGACTAAAGGAGTATCACCCACATACATCTCTTCCCTAAGTTAACATTTAAATTTAGGTGATCCACTAAATACATGCAACACCGTGTTCATAAGTATATTATAGATTCATTTCGATATCCTATCACATTTAACTTGGTTTTATTTTATAAATTTTTAGTATTGAATTTAATTTTTGTTTCATTATTTTGATGTATGTGATTTTAAGGTATAAACATAATAGTGCCATAAATGGTACAAAGTAGTATTATTAGTGAACTATAGGAATATTATCGACTATGTTTTTATGTATAGATAGTGAGATAACATAAAAATATACTCCTTTACACAAGTTCACTGTTTCATCTTTTTTTTAAAAATAAATATATTATTCATATTGTGTAATTATTTTTGATGGATTAATGGAAATAAACCATGAATAGATAAAAATTAAAGGTAAAAGTGAGAAAACTTCATAGAATCAAAATAATTTCATCAACTATCTTTTTATTTTTTTAATATATTTATTTCTATTTAGAGAGTATTAAATTTAATGTGTAACATTATTCTTGATATATATTTCAAGATATTAAGTGTATATATTAATATACAGCTATTTTTAATCTTTATAATGATATAATGATTGTCTTTTATACAAGTTTTTGGTTATATTGAATATATTTTTAAACCTTAACTATTAACATGCATGTACACATTTTATTTTTTTTATAATATTGATGCAATTATGGAAACATGCATATTTTTATCTTCATTGTGATCCTCACACATTATTTTTTATATTTTTACTATTATGACATTTTGAACAAAAACTATTAGTTAAATCTTCAACCATAGACTTCCATATTGTAGAAATGTTTTAGTTTTAAGTGTAAGTTAATTGTATAATTTTTGTGTTGAAATGTTTCTCATGGTATAAAAATCAAAACATCAATATATATATTTCAAAAATGAATATTATTGATTGGGTTTTTATGTTCATGGTGAGTGATTTTTTTCAATATAAAAGATTATTTGTCTTTTTTAGTGGTGGTTAATCAATTTTATTTTCTATGTGGAGTTTTCCTAGTAATGTAATATTAATTTCTCACTTGAATATCTTTCATTAGTGAAATATTTAGAGTATGATTAAAATTTTCAATGGAATTAGAAATGTTTTATTAGATTCAAAATAATAAATTCTTCATTAATATATTCTAGAAAAGGAAGTCATTATCCACAGTTGACTTATGTGTTCTAATGATTATAGATGGATTTATTAATTTATTTAATTTGGTATAATAATTATTTATATAATCAACCATACATCATATTGTGTGGTATTATTTATTTTTATTTTTGATGAGTTACTAAATATTCATTTATTTCTTATGTGTGTGTGTTTTTATTATAGATAAAAAATAAATTTTGATAGAACACTTAAATATATGAATAATGTTTGTTCTACAACATTTAACTAATTTAAATTTCATCCTACAATTTAAAAATAGAAGAAAACTACTTTATTAGTATTTTAATCTAGAGAGGGAAATCATCCATTTTATCCCAAGAAATTTTATCACGTAATGCACCTATGAATATCAATTCATTATATTCAGATTAATAACTCAGTTTTTTTTGATAAATTGTCAATTTATAGTATATTACTAACTGGTTTCTTAGGGATAAGTAATGGAATTTTTTATGGGGGAATTTTCAATGGAATTAATTTTATACATTTTTTGAATACATATTTATAATATTGTTGTAGTTTATTTTAATGAAAAGTTATTTATTGTTTAATTATCTATTATCCATAATTCTTTTCCCTAAAATTATTTCTCTAAAAATATGACTAGAAATATGAATTTATTATTGAAATTTAAATTTACTTTTTAAAGTGGGAAAAAATATTGTTCTTGGTTCATAATTTGTCTAAAGATTGATAAATTTATCCAAATTATTTTTTTTCAAAAAATTATGTTTGTTTTGAATGTTTCAAAATATGTGATTTTATTTTTTTTAGATAGTAAAATTGAAGTTTAATTTTTCATATTTTATGTTTTCATGTGATCTGATATTAATGATAAGTAGTACTTATTTTATAATTTCCAAGAAAATTTGTAATGTTACATAAATAATGAATTTCAACATCCATTGTTAGGGGAGAATTATTAGAAATATTAATTTAGTATTTAAGGTGATTCGTAAGATTTATTCATGGATCATGTGTTATTAAACCAAGAAATCAAGTACTCCTATTATATTAAAACACTTCATTTAAAGAATAAATTATCAATTTTATTATTGTTTGAGATAAAAAATTTCATGAATTTGGTTCATGTAAGAATAAACACATCTTTTAAAAGAATAATTCTTACATAGGTGAGACTAAACTAACCATACTACTGCAGTATGAAATGAACATAGAATCTCAGGTTATGAATAATTTCATTGATTTGGATCTATATATGAATATGGGACAATCATGCTTAAGAGTAGTCATGGATGAGAATTTAAGTGGGTTACTCATACATTTCTTAAGAGGTGCTAAGGATGATAATTAATTTTATTTTATAATATATTATTTTTATTTAAGGAAAAATATAAAAATTCTATCATTCCAAGAGAATGAATATTCAATATGGTATAAAACAATTATAAAAAAATAAGTAAACATAAAAAAATAACAAAAATTTGTAAAAAATGTAAAAAAGATGAATCATGTGTGTTTTAAATTGAAAATCAACTTACTGTTGTTGAGAACATAGTGAGAAATAAATATTTTTTTCATGTTATTCTAAAATTTAGTATTGAATATCATTGATTTTTTTTCTTTTTGGGATGATTCAAAACTACAAAATCGGGGTTTATGTAATGGAAACTTATATGTTATTGTAACATCCATGGTAAATAATAATATTACATTCTAATGTTTATAAATATTTGTGAATAAAATGTTGATATTAATTTAAAGGGGATGCTATGCTCGATGGCGTACCCAATACGCAACAACGAGTTTCTTTGAAATCTTACTTTGCACACTAATAAAATAATAATATTTTAATAGTTAACGCCTAGCCATTGTAATGGTGGTAATGAAAAGAAATAACTACAAAATGATTACATATGTTTGTTAAATATTTTTACATTTATCCAATAAATTTTAGAGGCTTAAAATCCAAATGAATCCAATTTTAAGAATAAATACTCTAAAATTTTTAAAAGATTATTTTACCGCCTTTTGATGGCATACCTTTTTTAAATATAACTTTTGACAATTTTATAATCTCTATTTGTCAAAATAAACTTATTCTTTATTATTGGGACATTGAAATTTACTTTGGGTAAATTTTTGGTATGTTTCTGACATTGTTCATTTTTTTAATGAATAGTGAAAAAATACTATATTTTACATCAAAACTGATTTTACATATAATTTAAATATATGGTTAGATTATATTTTTAATTGGTTTTAAAGTTTAATTAGAATATATTTTTACCACTTAATCCAATGGTGTTCATTGGAATTAATTTAACTTTGAAATTGGACTTAAACTGGTGTCAATATTTTAATAGATATTGTTTCTTAAAAACATGCTATTTGTTTTGACAACAGGAATGAATTATTAAATTAATTAATGAAATTTATATATTTTTAATTTTGTAAAAAATATATCATTTTTGAATTCGGAATATCAAATATAGATTAGGTTGAATTTTGGTTATTTTTCTGAAAAACTGCAATTTTTGATGAATAGTGAAACAACTTAGTGATAGTTAAAGAAACTGATTTTTCATTTAAATGATACTTTACCACTTCTGTGATTTTATTTTCAAAAATCTGACATACATGGTTGTCATTAGGAAGTAAAATGTGGTTCAATGAGATTAAAATAATTTTTTGGTGAATAGTAACTTTTAAGTTTTATTAATCGCGATTAAAGGTAATTAGTGTGATTTAAGGTAAAAATGATTTTATAATAAAATGAAAATATCTTGAAACTTGTCCTAACCCTATTATATGAGTCATGGATGACCAATAAAACCCATGATCCAATTTTTGGGACCCCATGGAGCCACTTGGGTAAGATAATGACATTAATGCCTTTTATTTAAAGTAAAAGTAAAAATGACACAAACATGTATTATTTTACTAAAACAATTTTTACATGGTGTTATACAAGTAATATTTTTGACTATAAATAGTCATTGGAAAGGTAAAACGATTTCCTACATCTTAGTAGTTTTTTAATAATTTTTAGACGTTAAATAAAATATATTATTTATGACTTCCTCATGATGCAGCGATCACCTCATTATTTAACGATTTAAATAAAATGAAAAGATAATGTAAAATCTAAGACCTTCACATGTCAAAAACCTATTGGATGGGTGGATGTAGAAGTCTTATCACCGTATCCTCTATATACATCAATGTTTGACCCTTAAAATCTGAAAATCATTTTATAATAAAGTAATATTTTATAACTTTCCAAGATTTCCCCTCCTCTTCTCTTATAAAAGGCCCCCACCTCTACCTCTTTACCCACACCTCTAAAGCCTTTTTATCGCCCAATCTCTAATCATTTTGTCTCTACACATACCTCTCCTCATCCTAGAATCCTTACCTTAGGCAGGAAGCTCTTCAAGAAACCCTTTTAGTTCAAACCAAAGGGAGTTACCCGATTTTAAGGTAATGTCTTCACTTGTGTTCTTTTGTTTAATTTTGCTTCTCCACCCCCCTAAAATCTTTTTATTCATTTATTTTGTAACTACTTCAGTATCTTCAATATTCTAGGATGTTGTTATAATAATTATTCTAGATAAACATACACACACCTACATCTAATGTTAAAGAACATACTGTTTCTGTGGATGGTGAATTTCTGCCTCACGAAATGATGATTGTTCAATATTCTTTTAACACCTTCAAAGGTGGCCATTAAGATGTCACTATATTTATATATGATATATAATATGTTTATTTTTTCTTTAATATTTGGTATTTTTCATTTATGTCATACCTTTATGATTTCCATTATGGGTAAACGCGATATCATCATTTTAGGAAGTGCGAACTACCGCCCTCTCAAAGTGATTTGATTCGTTAATACCATATGTGGTACGTATAAAGGATAGATTTAATGATATTATATATGATACCATACTTTAATTATAATACTATTATGTATAATTATGTTTTAATTCCATTAAATATGAAATAGAATTGGAAGTAGCGTTCATGCGTATGTACGGCTTACCGTCTCCATGAATGGTCCATTTCATTTCTTACCTCTAAATGTTATGTAATATTATAAATGAATGTATATAATGGATATATATGATATATATGATATATATGATTTCTAAATAATTAATTTAATTCTGGATATAATGGATATTTTACCCCATGAACAAAGTTGTCATTAAAAAGAGTTTATTTTTTACTCAAGTAACAATGATCAACAAAACATCCATTATTAACTTAAATAGTTAAATAGTGTTCATAACATGGTAATAAGTGATATAAAAGGAATAATGAACTTTAAAAAGGTTCTTAAGCAAGTATAAATTAACTCAAGTTTATTATTCAGGAGGTTAAAGAACGATCTAGTCAAGCCGGACCCGAGGTAAGGGATCCTACCCCTCTCTTTCTTTTTAAGTATACTCTTTTATGTCATTCCTTTTAATCTAATCTTTCTAATGATTGGGATGTTATTTTATATTAATTTTACTGTACTTTTTTATTTTCATATGATGAGACACCCTATTTTCTCTCATCAATCCATTTTGGAAGTTTTGAGTGGCGCTGTTAGGCTGCCGAATTTTCGTAACAGATCTGACCTCTTTCTTTCTTTTCAAGTACCCTCTTTTATTTCATTTCATTTATTCTCCATGTTCTTATGTTGGAGGATGTTATTTTATATTAACTATAATTTAATTTGTATTTTCATATGATGAGATACCACCTCTTACTCTCATCAATACATTTTTATAATTTTTAAGTGGCGTTGTTAGGCTGCCGAATTTTCGTAAGGGATCCTACCTCTCTCTTTCTTTTTAAGTACTCTATTTTATGTCATTTCTTTTAAGCTCATATTTATTATGTTTTGGGATTTTATTTTATATTCCTCATTCTGTAATTTTTATTTTCATATTATGATAAACCCTATTTGATCTCATCAATCCATTTTTGGCGCCGTTAGGCAGCCGAATTTTCATAAGGGGATTTTCATCTCACTTTTTATTCCTGTGAGATTCATGCTACATTGGCCATTATTTCCTTTTGTGTGGTGTATGTACTGCCCATTATTTTACTATTTTTATAATATAATCTCATTTATGGGTAGTTACATCTTCATTTTGTGACCCTTATTTCATGGGGTGTATGTTTCTAAAGTTGCCCAAATTGGTAAGGGAACCTTTCACACTCCTCTTTTAAAAAGACTTATTTTTTTATATATTTTAATTTACATCTTTTTATGTTGAGATATGTTCTTCTATATTGTTATTGATGTAAATTTGATGCCCAAGTGATAAGATACCATTTTCTCTCTCATCAACTAATTTTATGAATTTTAAAGTAACGTTGTTAGGCTGTCGAATTTTACCAAGGGAACTTCTTAACCCAATTTCTGTTCTTTGGGTTAATCTCCTACTTTAAAATTATGTCATGATATTATTATTTCCTATCTTATATTTGTACTTTAATTATGTTTACTTATAGTGAATACACATAATAGATCTATTTTATTTAAAAAATGATCTTTGTAAGGGACTTCGTCTCAATCTCCATTCATTGAGGCATACTTTGTTTTATACACAACTTTCTTTTATACGGTTTATAAACCCCATTGACTTTTACACTTATTCAAAAGGAATATTTTTTTATACGAATTGTTTTACTAAACGACAAAAGGAATATTTTTTTTGTCGTACGTATGCGGCGACAATGACTTCTCCACCGCTGGGACCATTATTTGAGTTTTGGCTTCCTCTACAACCCATAACCTAACTTTTTTTTAAAAAATAAAAAATAAATACCATGTATTACTTTTCTTTTATTTTGGTATTGAAAATGGTTTTCATAATGTTTTTATTATATCAATGTGTTGTACAGATTTCTTGTGATTAAAATGTGGAAATTTTATGTTTCCTTTATGCATGTTTTATGTGATACGATTATGTTATGGTTCTTGGGCATTGTTATGAAGACTGGTGGTTCCGTGATAAACTAAGGGCAGGTGAGCCCAATATATCTCTCCAATGCATTAGGTAACGTGAAGGAGTTAAACGTTAAGGTTTCTCCGAAGAGATTTAGGGAATATACTATGATGGGTATTCCAAACGTAACCAAGAGGGTTACTCCTTACCTAAGAATGTTATTAATGCCTCAGGTTACCTTTTATGTCTTATGATTTCTATGATTTATTTGATGAGGTATGTTAAAGTGATTATGTTTTATGAGTAAATTATGATTTCATACATGGACTAATGTTTTCTTTTCGTACATTTACATCCCTTATTGAGATTTTTATGTTCATCACAAGTTTTCGAAATGTATTTCAAAGGAAAAGGGAAAGGCACATGATGTGATGATAGGGTCAAAGAAGTGTCATGAAGGAATCCATGTTTTGTTTTAAATATGTTTCTGTCTATGGGAAAAAATGAATACTATTTTTTATGTAACCACTTTGTTTAAATGTGGAATTTAATGCATGATTTATGATCTAATTCTCTAAAACTCTAAACCTGAAAATATCCTCTATGTGAATTATTCATTTAATTCAATAATAAGTAATGTTTAAGGGCGAGTCGTTATAGTTGGTATCAGAGGTCAGTTTAGAAAACATTAGGGATTATGAGTTTTTGTTAGACACATGGTTAGTCCCTATATCTATTATTTCAGTTAAATCCTTGTTTTATAACTTTTTTCAGGACAAGTAAAGACAGTTATGAATGGATGTAGAAGGATATCAAATGACATTCCTATCTCTTCCTGATGACATGCTTGCAATAATTATTACAAATTCATGTTCGGATGATTGTGAAACTTTTTCTAGCATACAACTCTCTTGCAAGCAGTTGTTTGAGATAAAAAACACCTCCACTATACCTTGTTATCATCATGGATCATGGGTTGTATTTAGACAAATACAATTTCCACAATATTCTCATATTTTCAAGAAAAGTAAATATTATTAAGGTATTTTCAAATATTTTACCTTATAACAAGAATTTGAAGCATATTATGATTTTAAAAATGGTGCTGAGGAAGGAGACCCCTGCACAACCTATTTATATTTGCTTTTAAAATATAGTCTCTCAGCACATACTTATGGTATTTTAAAAGGACCAATAATAGAAAGCTTCAACTCAAATTCTGTCCGACTATTTTATAGAAATCATGTTTTATATGATGTTTAGGAATTATATGTCATACACGATTATTTTCTAAAATTGTTTTTCTGTGAACACCCATATGCCCCATGTTGTACAAGGTGTATTTGGATGGAGGAAGAAAATGATTTTGAAGGATCTATAAATCACTGTTGTAATGCATGGTACTTCTACCTACGTGAACAAGATGATGATGAAACTGAGTGTACACCATGAACAAGGTATGTTGTTATTATTTTTGGGAATAATTTTATTTTATGGTGGTGAAATAAGATTTCAAGAATTAAGAAGTTGTGTTCATAATGAATTTGGATGAAAATGAGAAGTATAAGGAACTATTGAGGTTAAAACATGTTAGGGTTATTTTGGAGTATTATAAAAAGGACAACACGCAGACCGTGTGACAACCCGTCACGTCGGACAAAACTACATGAATCAAACCCACAACCAAAGTGCGACTGGTATTTACCGCCTACCACTAGACTACGTGAAGTCCCTGGTTAGTATGACTTATTATTTTTAGTTAGATGATTTTATGATTTAAGAGTAAGTTTATTTTGGGTTATCTATGGAAATTATTAACCTATCATGTAGGATATGTGATTAGGTTAATTACTTTTCAATATGAGACTTTAAGAGCAATTGATGTTATTTGGAGATAAGTGTTAATTTGTACCTTGGAAGACTATGTGACTACATCCTTCAAATATTTGTGTTTTGATCTTAGTTTGGTTTACATTGAATAATTTTATGGACAAGTTGTTTATTGAAAGGTCTTCGTTGAACTTTGGGTTTTGTTTGAAAAATTTTGGAGATTAGGAGTAGTTTTTTTTGTAAAAAAATATCCTTTTGGGTATTATTTGATCTCGTACTAAACATTTTGGTTTGGTTTTAGTTTAGATATAAAGACATGGGAAATATATAATTCTCTTTTTTGTATTAGGTTATTCTCAAGAAGTTAATTATAGTACTCTTAATGCGAACAAGTCTTCCTAAATACTTGTCTTTTGGAGAAAATATGAGTTTGATTAAGGAATCTAGTAAAAGTTGAAAGTCTGCTTGACAAGTAAGTATGTTTCATTATGATTTAGTTAAGCTCAAAAATAAATTCCTCAATGAAGAGTAACTTAAAACAAAAATGTTGTCTGTTAACTTTTCCTACTGGGGAATCGAATACCGTTTAAGCCATCACAAGTTTGTGATTTTCTTGTGGTTAACTTTCTCCTAGACATGTTTACTATCACTCTCCATCAAAACATGACCCTTTGTTTTTTTCCTCCATATCCATATTTTCATACTTGAAATCCTAGTATGGGTTAACTCGAGTGACCTTTTTACTTCTCTCCCATTCTTTTTAAGTGATAGTTTTACTGACTCTTGTTCCGATGTGGGGCTTTCAATGGAGTTTCCAAGCCCAATTTTGAAATTGTGAGGACGCAATTCCCAAAAGGGGGGAAGGATGTAACATCCCAGGTAAATAAATAATATTACATTCTAATGTTTATAAATATTTTTGAATAAAATGTTAATATTAATTTAAAGGGGATTCTATGCTTGATGGTGTACCCAATACGCAACAACGAGTTTCTTTGAAATCTTACGTTGCACACTAATAAAATAATAATATTATAATAGTTAACGCCTAGCCATTGTAATGGTGGGAATGAACAGAAATAACTAAAAAATGATTACATATGTTTGTTAAATATTTTTACATTTATCCAATAAATTTTAGAGGCTTAAAATCCAAATGAATCCAATTTTAAGAACAAATACTCTAATATTTTTAAAAGATTATTTTACCGTCTTTTGATGGCAAACCTTTCTTAAATATAACTTTTGACAATTTTATAATCTCTATTTTTCAAAATAAACTTATTCTTTATGATTGAGACATTGAAATTTATTTGGTTAAATTTTTTTTATGTTTCTGACATTGTTCATTTTTTTAATGAATAGTGAAAAAATACTGCATTTTACATCAAAACTGATTTTTCATCTAATTTAAATTTATGGTTAGATTATATTTGTAATTAGTTTTAAAGTTTAATTGGAATATATTTTTACCATTTAATCCAATGGTGGTAACTAGAATTATTTTCACTTTGAAATTGGACTTAAACTAGTGTCAATCTTTTAATAGATATTGTTTCTTAAAAACACGCTATTTGTTTTGACAACGGGAATGAATTATTAAATTAATTAATGAAAATTATATATTTTAATTTTTTAAAATAGATATCATTTTTTGATTCAGAATATCAAATATATCTTAGGGTGAAGTTTTGGTATTTTTCTGAAAAACATCAATTTTTTATGAATAGTGAAACCACTAAGTGATAGTTAAAGAAACTGATTTTTTGTTTAAATAAAAATTTACCACTTCTATGATTTGATTTTCAAAAATCCTACATACATGGTTTTCATTAGAAGTAAAATGTGGTTCAATGAGATTAAAATAATTTTTTGGTGAATAGTAACTTTTAAGTTTTATTAATCGCGATTAAAGGTAATTAGTGTGATTTAAGGTAAAAATGATTTTATAATAAAATGAAAATATCTTGACACTTGTCCTAACCCTATTGGATGAGTCATATCCGACCAAGACAACCCATGGACCGATTTTTGGGACCCCATGGAGCCACTTGGGTAAGATAATGACATTAATGCCTTTTATTTAAAGTAAAAGTAAAAATGACACAAACATGTATTGTTTTACTAAAAAAAATTTACATGGGGTTATACAAGTCAGATTTTTTACTATAAATAGTCATTGTAAATATAAAATGATTTCATACATCATAGTAGTTTTTTTATAATTTTTATACATTAAATAAAATAAATTATTTATGACATCATGATGATACAGTGATTTTCTCATTAATTAAAGATTTAAATAAAATGAAAAGATAATGTAAAATGTAAGACCTAAACATGTCAAAAGCCTATTGGATGGGTTGATCTCAAACTCGTATCACCTTATCCTAGAAATACATCAATTTGGGACTTTTAAAATACGAAAATCATTTTATTATAAAGTAATATTTGACAACTTTCCAAGAGTGCCAATGTTCTTCTCTTATAAAAGGCCCCCACCTCTACCTCCTTACCCACATCTATAAAGCCTTTGGCTCGGCCAAGCTCTGATCATTTTGTCTCTCCACATCCCTATCCTCATCATAGAAGCCTTACCTTAGGCAGTAAGCTCTTCAAGAAACCCTTTTGGTTCAAACCAAAGGGAGTTACCCGATTTTAAGGTAATGTCTTCACTTGTGTTCTTTTGATTTATTTTGCTTCTCCACCCCCCTAAACTCTTTTTATTAATTTATTTTGTAACAACTCTACTATATTCAATATACTAGGTTATTTTTATAATAAGTATTTGATCTAAACTTACACACACCTATATCTAATGGTTAAAGAACATATTGTTTCTGTGGATGGTGAATTTCTGCCTCATGAAACAATGATTGTTAAATATTCTTTCAACACCTTCAAAGGTGGTCATTAAGATGTCAATATATTTATATATGATATATAATATTTTTATGTTTTCCTTCAGATTCAGTATTTTTCATTTATGGCATACCTTTATGGTTTCTATTATGGGTAAACGTGATATCTTCATTTTAGGAAGTGCGGACTACCGCCCCCTCAAAGTGATTTGATTCGTTAATACCATATGTGGTACGTATAAAGGATAGATTTAATGATATTATATATGATACCATACTAGAATTATAATACTATTATGTATCATTATGTTTTAATTCCATTAAATATGAAATAGAAATGGAAGTAGCGTTCATGCATACGTACGGCTTACCGTCTCCATGAACGGTGCATTTCATTTATTACCTAAAAATGTTATGTAATATTATAAATGAATGTATATAATGGATATATATGATATATATGATGTCTAAATAATGAATATAATTCTGGATATAATGGATATTTTACCCCATGAAAAAACTTGTAATTATAAAGAGTTTATTTTTTACTCAAGTAGCAATGATCAACAAAATAGCCATTATTAACATAAATAATTACATAGTGTTAATAACATGGTAATAAGTGATATAAAAGGAATAATGAACTTGAAACATGTTCTTAAGAAAGTATAAATTAACTCAAGTTTATTATTCAGGAGGTTAAAGAACGATCGAGTCATGTCAGACCCGAGGTAAGGCATCCTACCCCTCTCTTTCTTTTTATGTATACTCTTTTATGTCATTCCTTTTAAGCTCATATTTCTAATGATTGGGATGTTATTTTATATTAATATTACTGTACTTTTTTATGTTCATATGATGAGAAACCCTATTTTCTCTCATCAATCCATTTTGGAAGTTTTGAGTGGCGCCGTTAGGCTGCCGAATTTTAATAAGAGATCCGACCTCTCTCTTTCTTTTCGTGTACCCTCTTTTATTTCATTTCATTTATGCTCCATGTTGTTATGTTAGAGGATGTTACTTTATATTAACCATACTGTAATTTTTATTTTCATATGATGAGATACCCCCTCTTACTCTGATCATTTCATTTTTAGAATTTTTAAGTGGCGCTGTTAGGCTGCCGAATTTTCGTTAGGGATCATACCTCTCTCTTTCTTTTTAAGTACTCTCTTTTATGTCATTTCTTTTAAGCTCATATTTATTATGTTTGGGGATGTTATTTTATATTCGTTATTCTTTAATTTTTATGTTCATATTATGAGAAACCTTATTTGATCTCATCAATCCATTTTCGGCACCGTTAGGCTGCCGAAATTTCATAAGGGGATTTTCAGCTCACTTTTTATTCCCGTGAGATTCATGCTACATTGGACACTATTTCCTTTTGTGTGGTGTATGTACTGACCATTATTTTAAAATTTGTATAATATACTCTCATTTATGGGTAGTTACATCTTCATTTGATGACCCTTATTTCATGGGGTGTACGTTTCAAAAGTTGCCCAAACCGTTAAGGGAACCTTTCACACTCCTCTTTTAAAAAGACTTATTTTTTTATGTCTTTTAATTTACATCTTTTTATGTTGGTATATGTTCTTCCATATCCTTATTGAGGTAAATTTTATGCCCAAGTTACGAGATACCATTTTCTCTCTCATCAACTAATTTTATGAATTTTAAAGTGACGTCGTTAGGCTGTCGAATTTTACTAAGGGAACTTCTTTACCCAATTTTCGTTCTTTGGGTTAATCTCCAACTTCCAAATTATGTCATGATATTATTATGTCTTATCTTGTATTTGTACTTTCATTATGTGTACTTATAGTGAATACAAATAATAGAACTATTTTATTTAAAAAATGATCTTTCTAAGGGACTTCGTCTTAATCTTCATTCATTGAGGCATATTTTATTTTATACACAACTTTTTTTTATACGGTGTATAAACCCCTTTGAATTTTATGCTTATTCAAAAGGAATATTTTTTATAAGAAGCGTTTTACTAAACGAAAAAAGGAATGTTTTTTTGTCGTACGTATGCGGCGACAATGACTTCTCTTCCATCGTGACCATTATTTGAGTTTTTGCTTCCTCTACAAGCCATAACCTAACTTTTTTAAAAAAAATGAAAAATAAATACCATGTATTACTTTTCTTTTATTTTGGTATTGAAAATGGTTTTCATAATGTTTTTATTATATCAATGTGTTGTATTGATATCCTGTGATTGAAATGTGGAAATGTTATGTTTCCTTTATGCATGTTTTACGTGATACGATTATGTTATGGTTCTTGGGAATTTTTATGAAGACGGTTGGTTCCATGATAAACTAAGGGTGGGTGATCCCGATATAGCTCTCCAATGCATTGGGTAACGTGAAGGAGTTAAATGTTAAGGTTTATCCGAAGAGATTTAGGGAATATACTGTGATGGGTATTCCAAACATAACCAAGAGGGTTACTCCCTACGTAAGAATGTTATGAATGCCTCAAGTTAACTTTTATGTCTTATGACTTATATGATTTATTTGATGAGGTATGTTAAAGTGATTATGATTTATGAGTAAAGTATGGTTTCATACATGGACTAATGTTTTCATTTCGTACTTTTACATCCCTTATTGATCTTTTTATTCTCATCGAATGTTTTGGAAATGTTTTTCACAGGTAATGGGAAAGGTACATGATGTGATTATAGGGTCAAGGAAGTGTCATAAAGGAATCCATGTTTTGTTTTAAATATGTTTCCATCGATGGAAAAAATGAATACTATTTTTTATGTGACCACTTTGTTTAAATGTGGATTGTAATGCATGATTTATGATCTAATTCTCTAAAACTCTAATCCTGAAAAGATCCTCTATGTGAATTATTCATTTAATTCAATAATAAGTAATGTTTAAGGCCGGGTCCTTATTGTTTTGTTTTTTTAAATTAAACAATTACACTCTATATCTATATAAACAATTGGAAAACACCTTTAGTTGAGTTCAATACTTTTATATAAAATATTAAAAAACATTTATGCTCCATTATAGGGATAAAAGAAACTAAACATATAGAACATATTATAATGGAATAAAATAAATAAATATTAATAAATATTTCAATATCCATTTAGGAAAGATTTTATTGACTGACCTACACATATATAGTATTTTCTTTTAATAAATTTAGGAAATAAATTATACAGTAGGTATTCTAAAGGGTCTACAAATTTAGAGCTTATATAATATTACTTTCCACTAGTACCATCATTTAATGGTTTCCTAATGAATAATTTTTTTCATTTATTAAATATTTTAATAATACAGTTTATAAGTTTCCACTGAAATTATTGACTAATGATGAGAATAGAAATATAGTTTTCCATTTTGACATGATAACTATATTTTTATATGTTTATAGATCATTTAATAATATATTTCCCAAGATTATAGAGAGAGTGATCAAAAATGAAATCACAAGCATCATTACAGATGAGAGATATATAATTGATGAGGCATCAAATTGGGTATGAGACATAATTTGGATAATTCCACACCACTAATTTCATTCCAATATTTTTATTTATGAATTATTTTAGAGACTTGTAAAATATATTCAAAACATGGTATACCATTTATCTATTCTATATTATAAAAATAAAAATAATTCAATACTTATGAAAATACATAATATACTTTACCAGAACACCTGATATGATTTATATAGAAGAATGATGATCAACAGTGTTTAGGGAAATTGTGGTCTAGCTTAGGAAATTAACTCTTAACTTGTTAAAATTAAATAATAGATTTATATATTGATGAAATAATGTAACAAATTTCTTACTAGTAATATACAAGATAGTCTGTTGAGAAGGTACTAAACTTTTTATAGAATTTATGGGAATGCTAAATGTTTTGAACCCAGTTTTGAAATTTCATAACAACCCTCCATGAAATATTTTTTGTAGAATTTTTTGATATAAAAAATGTTAAATTTAATCCTACTTCAAATAGTTAATAATCATTATATAAAAACCATATAATTTGTTCATAAATATGAAAAAGGATAATGAAATTGCAGACATCCCTAGGAAATTCTATATAGACAAACAAAAAAATTTTATGAGACTCTATTCCTTCTTATTCTAGAGTAAATTTTTTTGGGGGTGATTCAATACATGTTGAATAAAATTTCCTCAATAAATGGATTTTCTAAAAGATTCACTTGATTCAAAAATTACAAATTTGAAATTATAATTTGGTTGTAAATCTTGAGAATTGGGATATAGATAAAATGGAAAGATTCCCTATAACATTGAAATTAATTATAAGTAATGTTACTTTTATTTCATAACAATACGTTATTTTAAATCTCATTAAATTTATAGAGAACAAATTATGAATGATGAAAAAAGTACTGAGTGCATGTAAAAGTAAAAATAAGAAAAAAAAAATTAATTAAAAAGACTTGATATAAAGTTATAATCATATTTGAGAACTAAATCAACAAAATAAATCACAAAAAAGGAATATGAAATTGTAATTAGTTAAGGAAAGAAAGAATAAATCATGGGTTTTGAAAAATTCATATGACATGAAAAAATTCATCCACCAATTACATTAATTAATTTGATTACGAAAAAGATTATTGAGCCAAACTATCTCATGTTCCTTGATATTCAAGATAATATTTATGTGAATTTGTTATACATTTATTCATTGGTTGATATCCCATTACTTCTTGAATTATCAAAAATACTTTTCATTAGTAGAAATTTTATAGAATTTTTTTAATAATCTTGAGGTCTTAGTATTTTATTGATTTACATGAAAATAAAATTCCTTAAAGGAAAGAAGACAAGAAATTATTTGTTTTTAATTTTTCGATAGGCTATATTAGGCCAAGAAACTATTTTTTTCCTAGAATATAGTTTTAATCTCAATATATAAACATTTTTATGAAATTAAATCATCAATTACTTAATCTAACTATGGTTTCTCTTCATCTAATTTATATGTTCCTTAAGATTATAATTTAAAATATTACTAATATTATAACAATTTTATTTGAGTTAAAAATACCCACTAAAATATTTATTCATAAAATATAGTATGATAAAGTGGTCCCAATCCTTCATGGTAGGTTGATTTTAGTTACTGTAGGGGAAGTGACTAATGTTGAAAATGTGAATTTACTTTTTAGTGTGTTAAATTAAAAGGTAGACTTTTTTTATATGATTAGAATAAAATAATTAACAAGAGATATTGTATAATTTAAATTATTGAGGAAGTGTATTTTGATTATGTTTTTGGAGAGTCAACTAATTATTTTGAAAGAATCATGTAGTATGTAATTAATGATTTTATGAAACTAGTTTTATAGAATAGTTAAAAAGATATATTAGTGATGGGTTACGAGAGATTTAGTGTAAAGGGGTTTTTATCACTGATGAAAAAAGGGATTATCAATGAAAATTTCTTTTTTTCTCTTGAAAACTTCTTACCAAGTATGAATAATTAAGGGAAAAATAATTTCCCCTATATTTTTTAGAATTTCAATTAATTTGATTCATGTTAGGACCTACTATTACATTATATTTCCTGAAATTTATGTCATCAAGAGGTAACTTACTACATTTTAGGGTTTAAAAACTATTGTAGGGTTTCTCTGTTGAAATGGAATGGAATGAATATTGTATAAGGTGTCATTTCCTAATATTATAGAGAATGTATAAGAGTTTTATATTTTTATTGGAGTTTGATATTTTTGGTAAGTCACTATAGTATTATTTAATAAAATGATAAAGAAACAAAAATCAAGAAGTTACTTATTCTCTGTGATAATGGTAATAATATTTAGGTGAAGGTTTTATTAGGGACCTAAAAACTATCATTTAATGTGAGGAACCCATGGTTTCATAAGTTAGTGAATTTTTTCTTTGAAATATAAATCCTTTACCATTTTTTTTATATGTAGCGACTCGGTTTTTTGGTCCTGTCAGACTTTGGAAAAGTTTTGCGAATAATTCCAGAGCTAGGCGCGAAGACGGCGTGCGATTCCGAGGCCCGGTGTGTCCGGAATTAATTTTATAAAAATATTAAGTATTTTTATATTATGCACGTGGCGGGGGTGTGACATCTCCTAAACGGTAGCTCATAACGGAAATATGAAGGCACGGTTGCGTCCGGAACGTGCCGTTTACCCTAGGCAGGGGGTAAACTTTGCGGGCGCGGGCCTGCGGTGAGAAACGCCACCAGGGGCGTTTTCGTAAATAAGTAGAAAAGTCAGTGTGCGAGCGTTAGCTCGAATAACTTCTAAACGGAGACTCGGATGGAAACTCTGAGTCCGCCGTTGCATTCAGAACGACGCTTTACCCTAGGGGTGACCTTACTTTTGTTCGCATCGGGCGTCGGGTCTGAGGCGGGTTTGGCGCCGGCGGGCCGCTGATATAAATATCAGAGCCCCCCCCCCCCCCTTATCGTTCTTCTCGACGTTCTTCATCGTTCTTCGCCGCCACTCCGCCGAATCGAGAAAACGAAGTGCCCTTGAGCTCGGAATTCGACGGCGGACGTTCCAGGAGCACGCAGCGGAAGCTCTGGAGCGCGGATCTGAGGCAGAACGTCGGCGTTTCACCCGCGAGGTAGGAGGATTTGAGTTTTAACCCCCGATCCCGCGTTTGCTGCATTTTTCTGCAAATTGAAGCCGTAGCAGTGTAGATCGGGTCGCGAGGGTCGTGTAGACACCTCCGGATCGCAAAACGGACCACCGGGGTGCCCCCGGCGGTCCGCGGAAGATCCGCAGGCGCCGGCGGAGCCCGGCGGCCCGCGGCAGAGCCGCGGCGGCCGGCCGCCCAGCGTGGCGGCGCGCGGCAGAGGGCCGCTAGCCAGGGCGGGCCGGCGGCGGCGGCCGGTCCAGGCCGGCCGGCCCCGGCCGGTCCGGCCTCTTTTACTATACGGGGGTCTTTAAACCCCCGTATCTTGTGAACCAGGAGCCGGATTCGCGCGCCGTTTGTGGCAACGCGACCCTGACGACGATGAGAACCCTTCGGTGTGGGTTCGAGGGTTTAAAGGTTTGGGATCGTGGTCCGGGAGCTAGAAACGTTGTATAAATTAATATTATTTTATTATTTTACGACTTCTGGTCGTTGTAACTTCTACCCGGAGCGTCCGATTGACGTGTCGTCAGTGGCGTTGAGACCCTGATGGTACGAATGACTTTTTGAGATGGTTTTCGGGTGTTGGGACTGAGAATGGGGTGAGGGCCCCACGAGGCCGTGTTTTGGCATTTGCGGAAAAACACAGCTTTTGCACCAGGAGTCCGATTTTGGTGGATGAATAGTCGATCCTGTGTGTTTTTCCGAGAAGAACGCAATGGTGCATTCCGTTCGATGAGTTTCGGAATCCAGGCGTGGGCCCCACCCGAGCTGGCCTTCGATGAATAGTACCTTTTTCACCGGGTGTCTGTTTTGGACGAGCGAGTAGTCGATTCCGCTTGTTTTTCCGAGGGGATCGTCGTGGTATGGTCCGCTCGATGAGTTTCGGGATCGTTGTGTGGGCCCCACATGAGCTAGCTACGGTGAATAGTGACTTTTTCACCGGTGCTCCGTTTCGGGCGAGTAAACAGCCTATCCTGCATGTTTTTCCGTGTGGAATACGATGGTGGCCTCAGTTTCGGCTTAGGAGGTGTGCAGTGTAGCATTGTGGCGGGTCGCTCGGGCTAGCGACATTTGGACCAGCAGTGGTTGAGGGTTCTCCCTTGGTTCGTTCCTACGAGGGTTCGTGTGGCATCACAACCTTTGTATGGGTTTGTGATCCTCTTGATGGGATGTTTAAACTGTTAGAGTTGTGGTATCCCTCTGGTGGTTCGGAGCGAATCCTCTAGCATTCTTTACCCTAGATCGGGTTCTTGGTATCGCTGTGACCGCTTATTTACGAGCGGAGATCCCCAATCTAGCAGGTTAACCCCGTAGGGTTTGTGGAATCATCGAAAATATGATCCCCTACGCGGTGGGCCATGCTCAGTAGGGTTGTGGAATCGTCGGGTATACGATCCCATACTCAGCATGTGGTTTATAGTAGGGTTACGACATCGTTGGGTATGTGATCCCCTACTCAGCATGTGGTTTATAGTAGGGTTATGGTATCGTTGGTTATGCGATCCCCTACTCAACGCGTGGTTTCGGTAGGGTTGCGGCATCATCGGTTTGATCCCCTACATCGCGAGTTATACCAGATAGGGTTCCGGTATCGTCGTGACCATCTTTATATGGATGATGATCCTCTATCTGAGTGTGGAGTTTCTGTCAAGCGCCAGATCGGGTTATGGTATCCCCCAGCGGATCCTAGGTGTGATCCCCTATCTGTGAGAACTATGTATGCCAGATCGGGTCGTGGTATCCCCCAGCGGACCCTGGGAGTGATCCCCTATCTGTGAGCTATGTATACCGGAGTGGGTCTTGGTATCCCCTAGCGGACCGTAGCGGCGATCCCCTATCCGAGGAGTTTGGTGGTTATGTTGTTTCAGCGAGGTTTTCTCAGTGATGTTATCCGACGAGCGTGGTCTCTTAGGTGAGCGTCTGAGATGTTTGTTTGGGACCTGATGGAGTGTATCTCTCGGATGAGTGTCATCTGGTATGACAGTGTTCGTGGTGTACTCTCCTGGTTGTGGAAAGTTTCTGGTGATGAGGTCGGTACCTCTTGTGGCTTTTTGGTGTGAGCTGTGTATATCTAGATTGTTCAAGGTGTATGTATGGGCATACACCTGAGCTGAGCTGAGATGACTAGTTGTGTTTAGCCGAGGATGGTCACGAGATGGAGTTTCTCTCTCATCTAGGTTCCCTCTGGATGGGTTGAGCGGACTGTTACCTTTCATTTTCTCCCTTGGGTTTTGGGTTTTTGGGGTGCCTACTGAGTATGTTTATACTCACCCATGCACGGGCTTTGCCAGCACATGTTTGTGTCTTGTGCAGACCACAAGCCTTTCGACAGAGTCCCAGGAGGACCCGGAGCAGGCGGAGCTTAGTGAGCGAGTTGACCGGGGTGTTTACCGGAGCTGTGCCGAGGGAGCTTTCCGGCGGGTGTTTGTGGCAGCGTTTCTCTTCTTCAGAGCAGGTTGGACGCGCTTTGTAGTTTTCTTTTCGTGGGCCCTATTTTGCCCTTGTACTTTTGCTGTTGCACTCTGGTTTGGGATAGATTGTATGCATGCTTTTACTTTTCAGTTTCTATATCTCTGCACTGTTTCATGGAGGTGTTGTGGGTGCATGTGTACAGGTAACTTAGGCTAATGCCTCCCATGTGTGTGATAGCCTACTCGGCGCAGGTCGCCAGCCTCTGGCCTATTGGAGGCGGGCTTGGGGAGTCGCGGCTCGAGCCCCGTTGGGTTGGGTCGTGACAGAGTGGTATCAGAGGAGGTTCCACCTTTGGGATCTCAGAGCGTAGACGGTCTAGCTGTGAGCTTGGTTTGGGTTGCATAGCGGTAGTGTTAGGATGTTTCGAGTTCGGCTTTCAGGCCAGGGACTCCAGTGTTGGTGCAGCGGCCGACGTATCCATACACCAGGACTCTGATAACCTGCCTTTTGACTTGGGACATTCGTATACTGGTCGCGGGGACATAATGTTACATGCATCATATAGGACTGGGTTTTTGGTTTTTTCCTTCTCCTTCTTGAGTCAGATCTCCAGATATACTCTTTGACCGTGGTGTGTCTTGAATGTATTTCAGGATGCCTCCACGACGACAGCCAGCGATGGTTCCGTAGCAGGATTGTGCTGATGACCCGCCCCATGTAGTGGTTGTGGAGCAGGGCGCAGGTTCTGAGGTTTCACCTCCAGGTGGTCTGCCAATTGAGCCGCCACCTGTCGAGCATCTGGTTGTGCCGGCAGTGCAGGACGAGGTTGCGCGTAGGCTGATTGCACTACACGAGTTTCAGAGGCAGCGACCTCTGAGGTTCCGAGGCGATCTTGACCCCCAGGCAGCTGATGACTGGCTTGAGGAAGTCACCCGAGTTTTCTGCCTAGTGAGGATACCTCCAGATTAGATGGTGGTCCTAGCGGCGAGCCTTCTTCATGGTTCTGCCGGGCGATGGTGGAGTTTCATGATGTTGTCCCATGACGAGGAGACGCTCACGTGGGCAGAGTTTGAGCGGCTCTTCAGGGAGGAGTTCTATCCGGTGATGCTGAGGTCAGTGCGGATCCAGAAGCTTCTACAGCTTCGACAGGAGAGCATGACTGTGTCGGAGTACTTAGTGAGGTTTACAGACCTGTCGCGCTACTCCCTCGATATGGTTCGATACCCGTTCTTTAGGGCTCGGACCTTCGAGCATGGATTACGCAGGGACATCCAAGCAGGTGTGGTTTCCTTGTGCCTGCCCACCTATGTTGGAGTGCTGGAGTGAGCGTTGGTGGTGGAGAGTTTTCTGGCTGAGCAGATTCCCCCTGTTAGTGCTGGGCACTCGAGAGCTAAGACTTCATCGGTCGGATCGGCATCTGGTAGCCGACGACAGACTCAGGGGTCTGGACGTGGCTGATGTTTCAGGAGGCGATCCCAGGATGGAGGATCTGAGCCTCAGGGCTCACAGGGCTCACATGCCAGTTTTGGTCAGTCGCAGGAGAGGCAGTGTTACGCTTGCGATGGTCAGGGAAATCTTGCTAGAGATTGTCCGACCCAACGTGCTGCTGAGAGGGAGCCGGTCGATGGACCGCCTTGGCAGAGGCAGCGTCTCGAGCAAGGAGGTCCGCAGGGCGGCGGACGTGGCGGTGGAGCTGGTGCAGCGGGAGGTGGTGGTAGGCAGTACCAGTTGCCACCACCCCCACCCCCAGGTGGTCCACGCCAAGCTCAGGGAGCTGGTGGTCGAGGGCGAGGACAACTGCATGCCCTGGAGGCTGTTGACCCAGAGGCACCGCGGATGGATAGAGGTACGCCTTGTGTCTTTTCTACTTACTCTAGTAGTTTGTCAGACACTGTTTAGTAGTACTCTTTCCATTTGTTGCTTGCTCGAGTTTTGTTCAGGGAGTTGGTAAGACCCTGTATGGGTGTTGGTTGGTGAGCTCGCTGGTGTGTGAGACCCAGTTGAGAGTCCAGTCGCTTTCCTTGTGCTTAGGGCTTTTCAGGGACGAAAAGTTCTAAGGGGGGAGGATGTAGGGGCTCGGGTTTTTGGTCCTGTCAGACTTTGTAATATTTCTGCGAATAATTCCATAGCTAGGCGTGAAGACGGCGTGCGATTCCGAGGCCCGGTGTGCTCGGAATTAATTTTATAAAAATATTAAGTATTTTTATACTATGCACATAGCGGGGGTGTGACATCTCCTAAACGGTAGATCATAATGGAAATCTGATGGCGCAGTTGCGTCCGGAATGTGCCGTTTACCCTAGGCAGGGTGTAAACTTTGCAGGCGCGGGCCTGCGGTGAGAAACGCCACCAGGGGCGTTTTCGTAAATAAGTAGCAAAGTTAGTGTGCGAGCGTCGGCTCGAATAACTTCGGAACGGAGTCTCGTATGGAAAATATGAGTCCGCCGTTGCGTTCCGAACGACGCGTTAACCCTAAGGGTAACCTTACTTTTGTTCGCATCGGGTGTCGGGTCCGAGGCGGGTTTGGCGCCGGCGGGCCGCTGATATAAATATCAGCCCCCCCCCCCTTTATCGTTCTTCTCGAAGTTCTTCACCGTTCTTCACCGCCACTCTGCCGAATCGAGCAAACGAAGCGCCCACGAGCTCAGAATTCGACAGCGGACGTTCCAGGAGCGCGCAGCGGAAGCTCTGGAGCGCAGATCTGAGGCAGAACGTCGGCGTTTCGCCCAGGAGGTAGGCGGATTTGAGTTTTAACCCCTGATCTCGTGTTTGCTGCGTTTTTCTGCAAATTGAAGCCGTAGCAGTGTAGATCGGGTCCCGAGGGTCGTGTAGACGCCTCTGGATTGCAAAACAGACCCCCGGGGTGCCCCCGGCGGTCCGCGGAAGATCCGCCGGTGCGGAGAGCCGCCGGCAAGGGTGGGCCGGTGGCGGCGGCCGGTCTCGGCCGGCCGGACCGGCCAGCCCAGGCCGGTCCGACCTCTTTTACTATACGGGGGTCTTTAAACCCCCGTATATTTTGAACCGGGATCCGGATTCGCACGCCGTTTGCGGCGGCGCAACCCTGACGACGAGGCGAACCCTTCGGTGTGGGTTCGAGGGTGTAAAGGTTCGGGATTGTGGCCCGGGAGCTAGAAACGTCGTATAAAATAATATTATTTTATTATTTTACGACTTCGGGCCTTTGTAACTTCTACCAGGAGCGTCCGATTGACGTGCCGTCAGTGGCGTTGAGACCCTGATGGTACGAAGGACTTTTTGAGATGTTTTCCGGGTGTTGGGACTGAGAACAGGGTGCGGGCCCCACGAGGTCGGGTTTTGGCGTTTGCGGAAAAACGCAGCTTTTGCACCTGGAGTCTGATTTTGGTGGATGAATAGTCGATCCTGTGTGTTTTTTCGACAGGAACGCAATGGTGTGTTCCATTCGATGAGTTTCGGAATCCAGGCGTGGGCCCCACCCGAGCTGGCCTTCAGTGAATAGTACCTTTTTCACCAGGTGTCTGTTTTGGACGAGCGAGTAGTCGATTCCGCTTGTTTTTCCAAGGATATCATCGTGGTATGGTCCACTCGATGAGTTTCGGGATCGTTGTGTGGGACCCACACGAGCTAGCTACGGTGAATAGTGCCTTTTTCACTGGTGCTTTGTTTCGGGCGAGTAAACAGCCTATCCTGCGTGTTTTTCCGCGTGGAACGCGATGATGACCTCGGTTTTGGCTTAGGAGGTGCGCAGTGTGGCGTTGTGGCGGGTCTCTCGGGCTAGGGATGTTTGGACTAGCAGTGGTTGAGGGTTCTTCCTTGGTTCGTTCCTACGAGGGTTCGTGTGGCATCAAAATCTTCGTATGGGTTTGTGATCCTCTCGATGGGATGTTTAAACTGTTAGAGTTGTGGCATCCCTCTCGTGGGCTGGAGTGGATCCTCTAGCATTCTTTAACCTAGATCGGGTTCTTAGTATCGATGTGACCGCTTATTTACGGGCGACGATACCCTATCTTGCAGGTTAACCCCATAGGGTTTGTGGCATCATCGGAAATATGATCCCCTACGCGGTGGGCTGTGCTCAGTAGGGTTTTGGAATCGTCAGGTATACAATCCCCTACTTAGCATGTGGTTTATAGTAGGGTTACGGCATCGTCAGGTATACGATCCCCTACTCAGCATGTGGTTTATAGTAGGGTTACGGTATTGTTGGTTATGCTATCCCCTACTCGGTGCGTGGTTTCGGTAGGGTTGCGGCATCGTCGGTTTGATCCCCTACATCGCGAGTTATACTAGATAGGGTTCTGGTATCGTCGTGACCATCTTTATATGGACGATGATCCTCTATCTGAGTGTGGAGTTTCTGTCGAGCGCCAGACCGGGTTATGGTATCCCCCAGCGGATCTTGGGTGTGATCCCCTATCTGTGAGAACTACTTATGCCAGATCGGGTCGTGGTATCCCCCAGTGGACCCTGGGAGTGATCCCCTATCTGTGAGCTACGTATACCGGAGTGGGTCTTGATATCCCCTAGCAGACCCTAGCGGCGATCCCCTATCCGAGGAGTTTGGTGGTTATGTTATTGCAGTGAGGTTTCCTCAGTGATGTTATCCGACAAGCGTGGTCTCTCGGGTGAGCGTCTGAGATGTTTGTTTGGGGCCTGATGGAGTGTATCTCTCATATGAGTGTCATCTGGTATGATAGTGTTCGTGGTGTACTCTCCTGGTTGTGGACAGTTGTTGGTGATGAGTTCGGTACCTCTTGTGGCTTTGTGGCGTGAGCTTTGTATATATGGATTGTTCAAGGTGTATGTTTGGGCATACACCTGAGCTGAGCTGAGATGACTAGTTATGTTTAGCCGAGGATGGTCACGAGATGGAGTTATTCTCTCGTCTGGGTTCCCTCTGGCTGGGTTGAGCGGACTTTTTCCTTTCAGTTGCTCCCTTGGGTTTTGGGTTTTTGGGGTGCCTATTGAGTATGTTTATACTCACCCCTGCACGGGCTTTGCCCGCACATGTTTGTATCTTGTGCAGACCACAAGCCTTTCGACTGAGTCCCAGGAGGACCCGGAGTAGGCGGAGCTTAGTGAGCGAGTTGACCGAGGTGTTTACCGGAGCTGTGCCGAGGGAGCTTTCCGGCGGGTGTTTGTGGCAGTGTTTCCCATCTTTAGAGCAGGTAGGACGCGCTTTGTAGTTTTCTTTTGGTGGGCCCTGTTTTTTCCTTGTACTTTGGATGTTGCACTCTGGTTTGGGATAGATTGTATGCATGCTTTTACTTTTCAGTTTCTATATCTCTGCACTGTTGCATGGAGTTGTTGTGGGTGCGTGTGTACAGGTACCTTAGGTTAATGCCTCCCATGTGTGTGATAGCCTACTCGGCGCTGGTCGCCATCCCCTGGCCTATTGGAGGCAGGCTTGGGGAGTCGCAGCTCGAGCCCCGTTTGGTCGGGTTGTGACATTATATAGACATACATCATGGATGAAGAAGGAATATCGTCACCCACTCAAACCTTCCTATTTGAAAGTGAAAATAAATTAATCCAATGAAGAACTATAAAACCTCTTTCATCAGTGGGAAAATATTTATTTTTATATCATCTAAAATTTATTATGTTTTAAATAAACTTTTTTTAGTGATAAATTATAATTAATTATTTTTTTATTTTTTTAATTTCATTTGTTAGATAAACCAAGTAAATAATTAAATGATAAAATAGAGGAATATTAGTGCGATAACTAAATCTCAAGGACTGAATTTTTATGTCTGGGTAGAGATTTCATGTATAAAATATACCCCTTAATATTTTTCATGTTTACATTATTTTTAGCTTAAGAATATTTTTTGTGTAATTAATTAATTTTTATGTGGTTTAATAGAGATCAAAAACACAATATGCCAAGAATTAGAGAGTGATAAAATGACTTATCATTAAGTGGATCATATAAAATATTAAGGGAGTTTTATTTTTAATCCAAATTTTCTCTTCATTGGTTAAATTTTTTAACTCATTTTATTATTCCTAAAATATTTTTCATGATTTTAAGTTGAATGATTTTTCTAATGCTTGCTTAAATTTGTTAATTGTGAGAATGATTTCCTTAAATATTAGTTTCTGTTTATATTAAATACCATTATTAACCTTCAATTTTAACATGTACATATTAAAAATACTTTTTATTCAAAATTTTATCAAGTTATGGTAAACATACATATTGTTTTCTATACTGACACTTTTACATAATTTACTTTCATTATTTGTAAAATATTTTAGAATTTAATATTTTAGTTTCCAATTTCAACATGGAGTTTATCTATTGGGATAATATTATTTTTTTAAGCATGGTATAAGGGTATCTTTGTGTAATAAATTATTTCATAGGGTATAAAAATTAAAATTAACATTTATGTTTTCACTATTTTATCTTCTTGAGGAGTAGTATTTATTCATAGTGAGTGTTTTTTCTTTTAAAGATAAGAGTTTTTTCTCAATGTGAGATGGTTTTTCAATTTTGTTTTTCATGTTGTAGATTTTCTAACCATTTTTTTATTTTTCTCTTGAAAATATTATCTTGGAAAAAATTTGGAGTGATGTTTACATTTTCAATTGAATTAAATTTTTTTATCATTAAATATCTAAATTATATATTTAAATTTTTTCGAAAAGGAAACAATATTCCATTTTCTGTTTTTTTTTATTGATGTTAATAGATGAGACTTTTTATTTACATGAATAACTATTAATTTATTTTTGTCAATATTCTATTACACTATGTGGTTTTATTTAAGTAAATTTATAATGAGCTACTAATTATGAGACAATTATTGAGGTGTCTCGGAGATTGATCATAGTTAAAAATTGAATATTTAAAATACACATGAATTTATTATTGAAGACAATTTAATTAATTTTAAATATCTAAAATCATATAAACCATTTTAAAACATAAAACAAACATTATACTAAATATTTTCCTCTTATGAGAGAAATTATAAACTGTTTATAGAGAGATTCCATAGGGGAAACCACATTTCAATATAACATCAATGTTTACTAATTACTAATCTATAATTTTTATTTAATCTATCATGATGAATTGACTACTTGAGAAAAAATAATGGAGTATTATTAGGGGAATTTTATTTTGATCTATTTAATACATATTTTTCATGTCATGTTAATAAATTTTTGTGGTTTTAATGATTTAAATGTGCGGTTATTGCAGATTTATACATTATAGTTCAATAATTTCATTGAAATGAATTCATTGAAATTTTTATTGGAAATGTGATTTTATTTTTGAAATTATCGTTATATTTTTATTATGATAAATATATTTTTCATTGTTCTTATAATAACAAAAAAATTATAAATTTAACGTTAAAATGTTTTTGGGAATACATTAATAATTTATTTTGGTTATTATAATAAATATCCAATTTTATTTAAATTATGACATGTTATCCAAGAAATTATTTTATATTATTGAAAGATTTTATTATTTCTTAGTTTTATTTTATGTAGGTTCTATTTTAGTCTATTTTAGTGAATTTTAAATCTAATAGGAAGATAAATTTTAAATGGGTTTGATGATAACAACAACCATATTTGATTCATTGAACTATTTAAATGATATTATATAGTTGGAAAATTTAATTTTCAATAAAACATTCAATTTTCATTCTAAGGATAGTGGTAAGTTAATAAGTAATATACTAATAACATTTTAGTGTGATAATAAAGATTAAATAAGTGGAAATAAAACTAATCATAAGTTATAAACTATTAAATGTAAAATTATTGAAATGGAAATAGAAGGAATAGAGAATGAAAATAATGAAATGGAGTTCATATTAAAATCTATAAACTAATTTATGAAATAAATTCAATGAATATTACATGTTTCAATATAATGAACTCTCCAATTGTACTTTAAAGAGACTAGTATAGCTAAGCGGTATCAATAAAAAAATTATGATAATATAAGTAAAAATAGTTATGAAATAATTAAGTACCGTATAAGAATAAATAAAATTATGTGTGAGAATAACCATAATAGCTACATTAGAACAAACCATATCCAATATTAATGTAAAATAATAACTAAAAAATAAATAAACATTCTCAATATTATATATGACTTGTTAGAAAAAGTTATGAAAATACAAGGGTAAATCAAACCACGAACATGGGTCATCGTGAATGGTACCTATGTCAAAATACTTGAAGTAAAAGATACCACTAAAAATATAACTACCAAATATACATTTAATAAAACACTTATATAAGGTATAGTTATGGAAAATATTAATTTCATATCCTATAACCACTTTTAAATTTTATTTGTGAAAATATAAAATACATGCACAAAAACAATGTAAAATTTTATAAATAATGAATATCCTCACCCATTCCCAAGGAGTATTTTGATATCAATATAATTTAAAATATGAAATAAAAAATTCAGACATATAACTAATCATATCTATATTATCTATAATATTTTAAAATCATTAATAATATTATTATTTCAAAATATATCAACTCACATGTTTTAAGTTTTCATAAATTATAGTATTATATATTATTTTTATGCACGAATTTGAAGGAAATTGTGACTAATATCTATGTTTTTATCCTTTAAATGAGTTTATAGATTAATAAAAAAAATTAAAATACAATAGTACTATCACAAATAATCCTATATTAAATATAAATTAATAAAAAATTATTGACTATATATTGTATCTATAATAATTGAGTTAAAAAATATCTAACTGATATATATTCATATTCAAAAGTGTAATGGTCAACCAAATGATTCTTGTTGATATAATAAGAAACTAAATATTCACCAAGGAAATTAAACATTCCATAAGTATTATTCTAATCCAATCAATGACTTATAAAATCAAAATCATAATAACTCTTAAGTATACATTTAAATATATAATTATAAAATATTCTATGTTGTGAACTTCCATTAATATAACAATCCAATTATATACATTAATATAGGAATCCTAGATATTGAATTAGTATATCTTTTACAAGAAAACAAATTAAATAATTCTCGGGTGACTATATGTTAAGTAATTTTATCCTCTGATCATCCCTCTATTGATATTTTGGTATATTGTTTTCTCAAATACATCATGATTGAGTTTACATGATGTCCCTACTAAATTAAATATAGTAGATTTTTTTCACATATGAAAATATTAATTAAATATAATATATAATTAAATCATTTCAATAATGTTCCATTAGGTTTATGAGTTATTTTTAATCTAAATGATAGTTAATATCACTCATCAAACACATATAAAATTCACTTTGCATACGTTCTAAAAAACAATCTCCAAGTGATTATCTTTGTCTCCTAAAAATAATTACACCATCATAAATATTAACTATTACTATATTATTAAATAAATTTTTTATAAAAAGATTAGGATTTTCTATTCCATTTAAAAAATTAATATATGAATCCGGATAATCATTCATTATAGTTTCTTGAGTATTTTCTAATATTGTTAATGTTTCTTATTACGACAAAAAACATGTTTGGGAAAATAATGTTGTAAAAATGGCGCTTGTTCTACAATAACCACATAACTAAAGTAATGATGATGTAATTAACTTAATAAATCCATTTGGCCTAGAGTATAATTCAGATGATCTTTGAATTCTAAGTGAGTACAGATGGATTCAACACTAGAAACCATAGAAGCGTTTTCTCTATACACCATGACCTCTTCAGATTATGACCCCTATCAATTACTCATGAAAAATTATTAATAATAGTTCAATATTTTATCAAAGATATCTTAAAATTCCAAATTAACTTATATAATTGAATGTTCACTATGTATTCCTGTCAAAATCATACCATGTTTGATTAAAAATGGTTATACACGTATTCTATTATGATTATCAAACACTCATAACCCATGTCATTAAATTCCGTTTTATATTTAAACTGATATAATAATTTAACTTTCTCATATTCCCTTTGTAAACATATTCTAGTTCTAAATAGTTTATTTACATATCGAATGATATTAGCATTTGTATGATTCTTTAATATCATTGGGTTTCTAGCCAAAATGGATGGATGTTTGTCATTTTCATAATTATTATTTGATGTTGGACATTATTCCATAGTGATTTATGCTATATTATATGTTTATATTCATGGAATAAATTTGAGAGAGTTTAAAAATTATAATCTCTTTATTATAATAATTTTAATGTTTTAACTTAATATTCAGATTAACTTCATCAAACCCAACATGAACCTTTTCTTCAATGGTATGTTTCCATCTATTGTAATCACATAATTTCTCATGATAATGTAATGTAACACAATTCCATTCTTAAAATAAAAAATATTTTTAAATTATCATTATAATTCATGTTGAATACTCTTTATCCAAACATTCTTAAGTATCCTTGTCTTCTCTTACATCAATTCCAAAATTTCTAAAGAGATTTCATTAAGATAGGGAAAATTAAAACAAAATTTATAATTTCACATGTATCATTTACAAAATCAGACAAAAAATTCATTGGGACACAATATTAACAAAATTTAGAATGGGTAATTTTGTAATATTTTTTATCCTTTCTTTCAAATATAATGATCTATTATGGAGTTCAGATTGTTGAAAGATTTTGAGTAATTCCTTTATCACATTAATATTTTTTATGGAATAATTCAAAAAATCTATACCATGATCACTTTATATAGTGAAAATATGATGAGTATTATCATTTTATATAATATAAGAAAAAAATATAAAATGTATAGTGCCTATGATTTAAGATAATGAAAATAAATCTTAGTATATTTGGTGTAATAATCAACTATCACATACACATTTTTTTTTCTCAAACACTTAGAGTTTGTGTAGATATAAAGAGGTTAATTTAAACTATATTAAAAGGTTTAATAGTTTATTCTTCACTAGTGGTTTTAAAACTATACAAGCTTTAAATAATTCATTGTAAAGAGTCGTATACTCAAAATTAATTAAAAATCCATTCATTATGTTCCTTTAGAACACATTTATTAGATGTTTTATCTTAGTTCTTAAACCACTAGAACTGAGATAATGAAAATAAATCTAAGTATATTATATGTATAGTTCCTATGATTTAAGATAATGAAAAAATATTAAATGTACAGTGCCTCTAATTTAAGATAATGAAAATATATCTTAGTATATTTGATGTAATCTTCAACTATGACAAACACGTAGTTTATCCTATAACACTTAGAGTTTGTGTAGATATAAAGAGTTTAAGGTAAACTATATTCAAAGGTTTAATATTTGAAACTTCACTGGTGGGATTAAATCTATACTTACATTACATAATGCACTGTAAAGAGTCCTAAACTCCAAAGGAACATAATGCATGGGAAAGAGACCTAGACTTACGTTAACTAATTCATTGTAAAGAGTCCTAGTCTCCAAATTAATTAAAAATTCATTCTTGATGATCATTTAGAATACATGTCTAGATTGTTTATCTCAGTCCAAAGGTTTAATAGTTGATGTTACTTTAGAAAACATGTCTTATATGGTTTATCTAAATTCTAAAAATTCATTCTTGATGATCCTTGTAGTCCACCAGCTCATGGTGTGAGGAAATGATATACTCTATTTTGATTATATTCCAACCAATATTTATCTCATGAAATTTGATATGGTGAAAAATTATCACATGGGAGTGTCTCATATCTTTTTTGAAAAAGTTCCAATCTGGTGCTACCTCCCAATCAGAAGGAGCCTCATCTCGAAGAGGCTCTTCCTTTCCTCTAACATCCCAATCTATTTGGACATCACTATCATCCTCGTATTTTTTCCTACATTATTCCTCATCCCATGATTTTTATTTCACCTAATCCTATCCTTTACGATCATCTACGTCTAGAGAATTTCCATCAGTGATCATTGTGGGATAGCAATGTCATAGAATTCAAGCTCGGTTGGAGGATAATAATTTTAAGAAGACAAAGATGGTCATAAACATAGTCTTGATGACAAGTATATTGATAAATCAAAATGTGTGATAAATGGTTTAAAATTATATCATTTTAAGTATGTGTAAATGAAATTTCATTTATTCTAATTTCAACATAAGAAAATGTTCATGTTAGAAAATAACCAAATATAGCGATCTGTACTATTGAAGGTGAGAAGCGATATAAGACAAGGATAAAAACAGAAAAAATAAGATTAAAATGGATATATTTTTTATTTAATAAATAATATTGGAGTTAATATATATGAAACTATCATAATCACCAAGATGGCGAATAATAGAGGTTCGGAGGACTCTCTCAATGATTCAGTTTTGAAGTAAGATATTCAATTGTTTTGAGTATAGTGGAGGATTTTTTCTATATATATATAAAAGATCATTTTAGGGAACTGATTTAATATCAGGCGGATATTAACCTTGAATATTTTAATTTTGACCCAAGTGGTTATTAATAAGGAAATCCACAATATAAGTGGATGTGAAAGAAAGAGGAATTACATTTATTGTAGAGGTAATTGTTTCAAAATCAGTATCATGGTAAAATATAATATTGGAATAGAATTATTTTATTATGAATGGGAAAATAGATTTGTGTGGTGGTGGGTAAAATGACCACCATCCTTGAAAATATATATCCCTATTAAAATTAATATGTGGTTTATTATTCCACTTAAAACAAGTTAACATTCTAGGAATAATAATATTATCATCCCATTTTGGATTGACTTGCTCATCTAGGGGAGTTCATGGGGGATCGTTTGTCTTTCATATTTATTTTGTGGAAGTGGAATGAGTTTATCTAGTTTTTATGGTTTTAGATGGGAAAAATAATTCTAAATTTAAAAAAAAAATCAAAAATTAAAAGGGTTACCTTAAAGTAAGAGAAATCTCATTGAAATATATTAAATAGGTTGAAATAACGAAAGTAATTATAAATGCCTTCCAATGTTAGAATATCCAAATAAGGAGAGGAGGATCTAGGTCTGTAGGGATGAAATGAGTTTCAATTAGGAGAAAAATTCAAGTGTAAATCGAGTGGAAGGATGGGTGTTTTTTCTTAAAAGACTATCCATTGGATAACATAAATGTGTTGGCCCTAAAAACATATTTTATGTGGTTCGTGGTTTCAGAAAATAGTGGTTTTATAATAACCTCTGACCACCCAGTGAGGATCCATTGGTTAGTCGGTGAGATCCTTGGTATCCTATATATAAAATTTTAAATACCATTAGAATTTTATGAAAAAATCATTTATGATTAAGAAAAAAAATGATAAATAAATTTCATATATATATGTATATATATATATATTTGAAAATATATATATTGATAAGATTTATAACAAATAATAAATCCATGAAATTCATATCAATTTAAATAAAAATTTTGAATTTAGTAATCCTTGAACATAATTTAATTTATAAATATATAAAAGAGAATGAAAAAATTAAATTAAATACAATTTTTTTATAGAAAAAATGAGAGACGAAAAGATGTTATTTTTTCACATAATTTAATACTTAACATGTGTAATACTATTAACATCCCCATAATAAAATAAAAAATTTCTACATGTTAGGGGTTTTGTGATGATATTGGCTATCTAAAGAAATGTATTTATGAATTCTAGAACAATATATCAATTTTTAAAGTGATCACTCCAAAAGTTATATTGAATATCATTTTTATTTGTTCGAGTGTGTTTGATTAGATTCCTAGAAATAATATTGGTAATACTATCTTCACACATTATAATGATTCTTTTTTATAAATAAGAATTATTTCATAAACATAAATTTAGATAATCAATACATTATTAGAAATATTATTTGAAAAAAATGTGATCTTTTATTTTTCCCATTTCACCATTTTTTCTAAAATAATTTTAGGCTTCCTTCCATTCCAAGCGTCATGGGATTATATTAAACCATAAATATGATTGGATAACATAGAAACATTATTTGGATATTTTTATTCTTCAATGTCAGCTTTTCAATAAACAAATACTTTTTAAGAAATTAAAACATTCCCCAATTCACTTTAAAGAAATAATCGAAAATGTTTAAACTACTAGTTTGTAGTGACATCCATTAATATTATAAAATTTTCTATACTAGAGGTAAGGGATATGGTTTCCTTGTAATTAATGACTTCTTCTAGATATTTTCCATTATTCATGAGTATAGATTTTATATGGGTGTTATGAACATGATTATCTAATTCATTTTACAAAACCCATTTTGTACCAATAATTGGACTATCAAATTGTCTTTATACAAGAGTCCAAATATTGTTCCTATTGAAATGGTTCAAATATTCTAGCATTTAGTTACCCAATACTCATTATTAATTGAATTAAAAATTATTTAGGTTTTATTTGGTAAAAAGTCACATTTTTTATCTTTATTTAAAACATATCTTCTATTATGAGTACTAGCTTTTAAATCCCTAATAAAAATTTATATGGGATGTCCTTTATACTTCACTCAAGCCTTGGGTAAAGTCATGGATGACTTTTCTTCCATAAATTCAGTTTATTTGGAATGTTTTGGATCGTTCAAAATTATTTTTTTCTTTTTCAACCTCTATATATTTAATTTGAGAATGTGGTTTACTTAAACTATCATCAAATTTTATTTAAACTGATTATTTTATGGTCTCGGTCATTTTATTTATGATATAATATGAAAAAAATTAGTTGAACTTTTGAGGAAAATACATTCATTGAAATTGGGATCAAATGTAACTATGTTGTACTTATTGTTATGAATATTTCACTTACATAAAAATCCATTGAAATATCCAAATTTTGATATTTTCTCTTTCAAAATCTCATATAAGGTTTTCATAAGGTTGGGTCATATGTGAACACAGTTCAAGGTATGAGAAGTGGTATTTTCTACACTATATGAATAATATTGAAGGGGTTGGAATTCATTAAATATATTTCTTTTATTATCTTTTAGAGATTGATTCCAACATTCAATAACACTATTTTGTTGGGGAGTCTGAGGAGAATAAAAATTATGACCATAACCTTGTAATGTGAAAAGATAATCAAAAAAATATTTTTAAACTGTCCTCCATGATTACAATAAATTAATCTGATATTATATGCTTGTTCATTTTATATACTTATTATTACATTTAAAAAAATTTATAGAAGTCAAATTTTTCTATACCAAGAAATAAACCCAAATAAATATTGTATAATCATCTATAATTTCAAAAGTTTATGAATAAATTTATAAACATGGACCTTTGGGTTTTCTACAAAAATCATGTTATACAAGAATAATTTCTTTATAGGTAGAATTGTTTTTATATTTAATGGATGATTTGTGTTTCTGTATAGGTTTTCTATTATCACAAAAAATTTAATTTTTGAAATGTAATTTTGGAAAATTTTATTCAATTATATTTCAATTGAGTTTTAAAATAGTGTTTATGATATAATGACCAATGAATCTATTAAATATTCATGACTCACTATCTCGTGCACTTACAAATTTAACATATTGGCTAGTAATATATTTTTAATCAAGAACTTAGTCCTTTTAAAATTCATAAGATGAAAATAAAATTCATTTATTATAATAAAAAACATCACTAAAATGGCATCCAAAATAAAAATTAAAACCTCAATCAAATAAATTTATAATACGGAGAAAATTGTGTTTTATTATCTTAACATATAAAAATACACTAATAAATTATATTTTGAAAAAAACTATTTGTATATATTATGATGACCTTACACATTTAGTTATTTTTTAAGGTGTAATTTCCACAATCAAGCTTTACAATATTGTTGTACTTTCACTAGTCACCACACTAGTGTCTCAACCACCGATTTTACATGTACCATATAAATTTATTTGATTTTATCAATATAATTTTTTTGATAAAATTAATTTAAGGACTAAAAAATTTAGTACCAATATTTTTTTTCTATATATGTTAGCTAAAACATAAAATTTTAACTAAATCTATTTTGAAATATATTATTTAATCAAAATAATAGAATAGTGATGGAAACTTTTTGGTTTACCATATATATATTTTTCACACTCACATACATAAATGAGATTCCCAGTTTTTTATAATAATTGAAAGTTTTATCTTGAGAGAACCCTCTTAATGATGTTTAATTTCTAGATGTACTTGATTTATTTGAAAAACCAAATGCAAATATTATTTATGTATTAAATTGGATTCCTAAAATATAACTTATATTGTGTTCACATTGGGTGAAATTAGCAATATAATATCAATTTTCATTAATATTATATTTTAATTCCTTAAAATTATATTGGAATTTTAATATATTATTTTATTTTGTAAGCATCTTACATTGATCCTCATTATTATTAATATTTTTAAATAAAAAATATTTTTTCTTGATCTTCATCATTTTTTTAGTAGAAATACTTCAACTGTATTATTATATTACAGATTATTATTTTAATCAAATATATAAATATTATATTAGTTCACTTGATGATACTTGTTATGTTTTTCAAAATTTGTAGTGATTTCACATAATCCTTCCTATAGTTGTTCACTATAATATTTATTATCATTATAATATAAATGAACTGAAATATAAGAAAAATTGTAATATTTTTCCTTATCACTAACCTCTATTTATTCCACGATACATTTGAAAAATTCATTGCGTGTCTTACTTGAGGATAGGGGGTTATCAATTGTACTACACAATGAAAAATAAGGGCCTTATTTATTTTATTCCCTTTTTAGTTTTATTTTTGAAAATGGGTAACTCAAGCTTGATGTGTCCCTTCATTTTTTTCATTTGTATCATGTTACCACTGATTCGGTACATTATTTATCCTTTTGAGGAAGTGGTAAATATTTTTTTCTCTTCATGAACTCAATAATATTCTTATAATGTTGAATGATATCACTATCCCAATTGAAAGAGTTTTCATCAATTACCTTTTCAATTGTTATCTTATACTCCTTCACTACATTCATAATTTTTTTTATCATAACTCATCATAGTAATTTCAGCGGCCTTGAGAGTACCTGTGTGTACATAAAATGTTATTTTTTTTTACTCCCTTACCTACATTAATATTCCTTAAATTAGGTTCCCAATAACTCTTAATACATAATTTATCCTCTTAATATGATATTATATAAAAATATCATCACCATGATATGTTTACCATTGAAAATAGTAGTAAAACTTTTAAATATTTTTGTTCTATAATATTTAGGATACATTCTAAAACATTTTAAATCATGATGGAAATTTTCAAGCCTAGTTTCCTTGATGTTATTAGTTCTATCATGTATAATATTATGTAATTTATAAATTTAATGAGATGTTTTACAAGTGTAAATTATATAAAATTCACATCGATCAAGCCCATAATGAATAACATTCGTGGATATTACACCAATATAAAATTAAAACATATCATTAGTATTCCATTTATCCATTAAATAATTAGTGGGTGTATAACCAAGAATAACTAGTTTTCAAATGTGATATCATATATTTATAATAAAAATTAGAACATTGAGTTTTATAAAAACTATAGTCTAATCCATAAATGAAAGGGGAAGGACCCATTGAGTTTCCATTATAATAATCTTGGAGAATGGGGGTAATTGTTATCAATTATGATCATTATGTGAAACTAGTATGGTTTAGATAATAGGAATAACTTTGATACCAATTTTTTATTATAGAGGTATGAAAAAATGAAGGGTGAATTACCAAGAAAATTTTAAATTAAATTATGTGATAATATTATGAAATATATTGATAAACTAATATTAAATTATTATGTTAAATATTTAAGTATAGAATTATTAATTAATGTATAATTATAAAATAAAAAATTTAATGGAAGGATATTGAAATAGATATAGAAGAAATTGATTACAACAATAGAGTCACAAATGATCTCATGTAAATGCACAAGGTATCACAATTAAATCCAGTTGTGTAAAATCCTTCTTGAGGGTGTATTTATATCCTTAAGAGGAATAATCATTGATTTGGAGGTATTGTGACATCAATTGAATCATTATGAGCATAGATATTATTAATGGGACAATCTATAAATTTATATTTTATATTCTGAAACACTCGACTGGTTGGATGATAGGCTCAACCGGTCAACTAGTGGGCTTATCAATACCCACACCAGATAACAAAAATTCATTAATATGCTAGTGGCGTTCAATGGAGATTGAATGGGATATATGTAAAATAAATATTTAATGGTAAGATCAGTGGTTGGTCGGTGGCTTCCACTTGGTGTCCACCATTTAATGTATGTGTGGGTCTTTAAAAATAGTCTCTAAGTGCCTCTCGAGTTGATGGATTCAATAATAATAATTATATGATTATATAAAAAATATATATTTAAAATACATAAAATTAAATGTTTAGAAACACGTTTAAGGGTTTTTATCATTAAAAACCTAAGAGTCTAAGAGGTAAATCAATGTCCTCTAGGTCAGTAGTGTAAATATTATCATGTGTATCGACACATTTGTTCTGAACACCTTTCAAACGTGTAATGGTAAATATTTCATTCCAAAATTTCATGGACTAAACCATATATCCTAAATGAATTATTCTATTAATATTCTTATTTTATCCTAAAACATCTATATTTTTTAAATTTAAAGTCTCAAAATGATGGGAAACATTACCGATAAAAATAAACTTTCCTTATTCATTATCTAAAAAATTAGTACATATACCCATTAATTATATTACCTTTTAGAAGTTATAATATTTTTCAAGAAGGGTGGAAATACTAAGAATTAATGTTTCTAGTGACTAGATTTTTATCCGTAAATAAATGAAACAAAAGTTTTGGTACCCCAACATACATGGGTATAGTAATATTAGAAAATAATAAATTTTGAACCCATATATTTCCAACACTATTATCTTAATAAGATTCTTGTTCTTTTGAATTATTTGATTAGAATTTTTAGAACAATTAAAACTTATTAAAGGAATCTAGACTTTACAATATACTTCCTCCAAAACATCTATTATAGAAATGTTATATATTTGGAAAAAATAATTATTCGAGAAATAATAATTTCTAAAATATTTATAACCAACTCTAGAAGATGAACTATATGGTTTCAACTTTATAATAAGAATTTTAAAACTCTAAATTATATATGTAAAACTAGAAGGTTTCTTCATATGTCTCTCAAATTATTAATTCTATTTTAAAACTAAATTATAATTAGTTATAGTTAAAACTTAAATTTGTAAATCAAACAAATATAATAGAACTATAGAAATATTACCATTAGAAATAGAATTATATACCTTAGTTTGATCAATTTATTTCTTTAACTACAAATATATTTTCTCTTTAGAGATCACATATTCCACCATATCATGAAATTATAGAGAGTCATCCTTGTCAAAAAAACAATTTTATGGTAACTAGAAACTAAATATAAAATTAAAATTGAATCATTAGTTACCTTAGATATAAATCATGATTCGTTCGGAGGTAATTTTTCATAGAATATTGGTTATCATTATGTAGCTATCAATATTTGTATAACTGATATCAGAATATACATCAGCACAAGAACTAAATGTTCTAATATTAACATTCATATCTTTATTCCCCTTTCACTCTAAGTAAATTCTATATTTTTTATCCACATTATTCAGTATTAGAAAATCCAATATGATATTCGAATTTTTCCAACACTCAAAATTTATAATGACTGCATAATATATTATTTATTCCCATATTCCAAACATCTCATATATATCTCTTATTTCATCTTGACAATCATTTAAAAATTAATCATTATGACAATCATATTGGTATACCTCAAAATTGGAGATAATCCACCTTCAAAAAACATGACATTACTAATATTCATATAATACAAAGATATATTCATTAGTGTAAATGACCTATAACTGGTAACTCTAAAAGTAGTAGAAGAGATTATAACATTACCATTCTTTTTTTTCTCATTCATAATATATATCTTCAATAAATTCTCATTATGTGTTTTAATTTCAATCAAATCATTAAGACTCAACATGAAAATATAATTTTCTATAATTAATATATATTATCATAATCTTTACATCCTTTATATGTATATCTATAATCTTCTATATAATCTATTTAATAGTAATATCTATTTCACCAAGATATTGAAACCCATTGACCACATTAATAAAATGATGATGCATATGAGAAACTAACTGATACATAAGAAAATAAAATCTACAATAATATATACAATCATAGTTCTTATATTATCCAATACATTATACGTTTCTAAATAGGTTACCTCTATCTTTCTCAAAATTCCATTAGTAGTTTTATATATATATATTTATAAATATAAATATTCTATTTTAGAAATAATTAAAAATTAATATAGGCCATATTGTTATCTTAAAATTTATCTTTATCATCATAATTAAAGAGATAACTTTTATTATATGAAATATTTTAATTTATTAATACCATATGATTGTTATCCACACTAGTATATATCATTGAAGTGTTCATATGATCTCTTAGATTATCATAATTAGAAGAATCAGTGATATGTGGTTGAATATGATTCAAGTTATCTATTTATTTGATCTGTAAACCATATATATAAAATATAATCTTTCATTTACTACACCTTAGTGGAATGAAAAATAGACTTTATCAAAAAAAGGAAAAGATAGGTTCTCAAATTTGGAGATAGAATCTAATACCAAATGTATCAAAAAACTCTAGAGTGTCATCCTATAGCTAAATATTCTCCCCAGTAGGGATGTTATAATATGGTTGTAGAGGAATTAAAGTTTAAAGATAATATAAAATTTGACCAGTTAATATAGAAGTAATTTCGAATGTTATAAAATCTGAACTAATTTGAATGATAAAAATGATAAATGTGGTGGAAATATAACTAATAAGATGTTACAAAACATATGATGTGAAATTAATATATATATATATATATATAGTATCAATATTTAATAAAAAATTAAATGTACATATTTATGGAAATCCTTATACTAATTTAAAAGGTATATTCAATGAATATTATATATTCTATTCAAAGGAACTCTTCTCTTTTCCTCTAAAGAAATAGGAGTATCTATACCCATATCAATTGAAAAAATATTCTACTTACATATACTATTATCAATATAATTTATTGGATGTTATAATTCCTAAATGAAACTTAAAAGACTAATGTTCTTAGAAAAAAATATATATCCTTGAGGTCCTATTTGATCAAATTATCTGTAGAATGTACATCCTTTGACTTCATGAAACTAAATGTTTGGAAGAAACCATATTATTTTATCTATAATATATTTTATAAAAATTACATGAATACATTTTTTATAATTTAAAAACTTAGAAATTATATAGTAAAATGAATCTCACAATAATAGAAAATTATATACTAAAAAATAATATAAATGGTATCTCTAAAATCACTAAGATAGTGATACTCTTGAATATGACAACTATTCAGCCTAACTTGTTATTATAATTTCTTCCATGAAGCAGTATTCTATATTTTTAATAATTGGAATAATATAATCATAAAAGAAAACTGTGAATTCTTAATGACTTGTAACAAACGTAAAACCTACTAAAAATTATTCAATTTGATATAGTTATGGTTTCTATACATATCTATAGAATTTAACAAAATTAGAATACTCTCATGTGAAATTTTTTTTAATGTAAACTCTATATTAAAAACAAAAAAACTAAACTAGAGTTTATAAATAATTATTAAAAATAATTTTTTAATTTATGAAATCGTACATATAAAATATTTCATTTCAAGAAAACGATTTAGTATGATTAAAACACTTTTAAGGGTTCTACATGATATTTTTTAGACATCTTTAGTGATTATAAAAGGCATAAATGGTATCATATCAGATTAAATTTCTTATTTTGTCAAATCATATAGAAATTTTATCACTACATGACATAAAAATATTATGTAATTATAATTTCATCGAAGTAAACTCATTATATAGAAGATTATTTCTAAATCATTTGATATTAACATGCATAAAATATTGTTATGTGTTATTAACATCACTTTATGTGTTATAATAATCTCTAAAAATATTTATTATATAATAATAAGTGTAATGTTAGATAAATGGGAAAAACTAATGATAATGTTTCAATGTATTAGTAACTCATTGGGTAATCATGATGAGTTGAATAATTTTAATTAAATAATAAATCATCCCAATTCATTTATATTTAAAGGGATTTTAAGTGATGATTTTTTTAAAACAGTTCACTACTCTCTCTATGTACCATAAAATTTTAAAATATCTTGGCATGAAGGATTTATTTTTACCATTAAATGATTCCCATTTAGATATATGTTAATGATGATGTGAATCCCTTTTATGGAATGTTGAGTAAAAATAAATATATGAATTTAGATTAGATTTAAATTTGGTTCAAATACTATGTATGTAGCAACCTGATCCCAGAAATCTCACATCTAGTGTCATTATACTATTACATTGGAATAAGATATAAGAAAATCATTTCCTAAAATATTGAAGAGTATACCAGTCTTGGTAAACTAGATACATACATGAGCCTTTTATTACTAATTAAAACACATTTTACAACTTATTTTTTTCTTTTTATGATAATAACATTATTCCATATAGTGTATCCTTATATATATTTCTTAGTAAAATTCATGGAATCTTGGGTAAAGAAAACATAATAAGGGAGAGATCAAATGCTTTGTAAAGGTATAATACAGTGGAATAAATAATGAAACAATGAGAATAATCAATATGGTGAGGTAAAAAACTTATAACACTTTATATGTAATCAATTATTGAAAAGGAAGTAAGAAGATAATATTTCAAGGTAAATAACAAGAAAAACATTCCATTAAAATAACTAGATAAGGAGAAATGTATCTGGAAAGGTATGAAATTCAAAACACATGACACATAATCAATAAAATGAGAATGAAATGCATCCATATAATTTTTCATAGAGAAAATTTAATAAATAATAAATTCTAAATCAAAACAAAGTCAATCTTTTATTATTTTACATTATGTCTAAGGCACATGAAATCCTATAATTCAAGACCTTTCATAAGACGGTTGAAATCTACTGGTAGAAACAGATATAGTTTCCACAACTAATTTGTCTCTGGAGAACCTATCGATGCATTGAGGGGATATATAATACTTGGGCCCCACACATCATTTCAAACTCAAGGAATTACTAATATGGAACAATTTATTTAATTAATATACTATATTCTTTATCAAATATCCATATGTAATAAATAATACATATTTATCAATACTTACCCAGAAGATCAAAAAACTTCTAAAGTACACAATATATTTAAAAATGGTATACAGGTTAGGAATTAATCATATACATGATAAATAAGATATATATTTATGGTAAATTCAATGTTAAATGATCATGGGAAGTTAAATATTTCATGGGTACTAAAAAATGAATCAAGGAAATGAATTTCAATACTATCTTTTCCCAAACCAAGGATAAACACTCTAAAAGAAGAAAAGGGGTCATATTAAAAAATATCCCAAGTGGTGTAATATAAAGGGTTATTGTCATTGATTAATGGAAAAAACTATAAAAGATAAATTAAAGACATTCTTGAAGAAAATATACATTTGGTTTTAAAAACCTTCTGAAAAATATTTTCTTTTTAAATAACTTTTTAAAAATTTTACTTTTAAAATTAACCATTTAATCATTAAAATATATCTTCATAGAAATGATGATGGGTAAATAAATACATTCTTTGTGAGATAAATAGGACATTCCTTTCATGCATTAAAATGTTATAAAAATTATTTTTTTTGGAAATAGACAATAATATTCCTTTGAAAACATAGGTAAAAGAAAAAAAAGGTAAAAATGTCTTTAATTAGTAATTATGAAAAGGATAAAACATTTTTTTGAAAAATATTTCTAGAAAAATGGGATTTTAGAAGAAAATATGTTCTCTAAAAAAGAAAGAATGATGTGGGGTTTTATTAAAAACATTTTCTATCTCTTTTTATGTAAAATAGTCTAGGAAATTTGTACTATTATTTGATAAATGACATGAATAACCAAAGGATAAAAAAATGAAAGGCTTTATTATGAAATGATAAAATAATTTCCACATATTTAAATTTAGATGTAAAAAATCCTGAACAAAATGTGATAGTATATTAAACCCTTGAAAATATTATAACATTAAAGTGGGAATCAATCAATTGGTAGTATATGTGTAACAAAATTAAATACCCATAAGGAAGTGGAAATGAATTTATAGATATTCAACTTCATTATACAAATAATCACATAATATTAATGATAATGTGGGAGTAATATAACCTAATGAAAAGAAATTGGATTATGAAATTTCTTTCCACTTTAAAACCTTTAATTAAAATACACTTAAATGAAATGATTCAAATTGAAACTCAAATTATCATGAATAATGAATGAATTATGATATTTTATGAAAAAGTGGAAGTATTGAAACCATATATAATAAATTTGGTTCATAATAATAAATTCATTGTTTTAGTAGAAAGTTAAAAATCACAATTGTATGTGAGATTGTAAAGGTATTTATTTAATATTTTATCAAGGATAATAATCATTAAAAATTCCAAAATGTCCCATAAGGCTTTGAAATTTTTTAATCATAGTATATATGAAGAAAAAAAATTAAATGAATATTTTAAAATAATTAGAATAAATAGATTCATGAAAAAAAATGTTAAATGGAAGTATATACACCATATAAAATAAACTAGGTTCAAAACAACAAATAAGTATCAATGGAATGTAAATTGGGGCCAAATATCATACCCCATGTTTCCTTTTGATTGAACACCCTTTAGCCTCCTATAATATGGTTTTAAGAGTGTTTCTAACTTCATAGATTACCATATTCATTATTATAATATCTTACTACCCATTTGTTAACAATATTTCATTGTTTTCACTATTTTGGGTGTTAATTGCCTAGTCTTTTGAGTATGTTATTGCTTTCTTATTTTTTTATCTTATGAAGATATTGATTTAATCATATGAAGGATGTAAAAAATGACATAATTATTTATACATATTATACATGTATTTATTTTAATCTACAATATTTTGATATAATAAATGAAATTCACCATTTATGAAAATGTTAGGCCGCATGTACGCATGAATGCTACTGTGATTTATTTTTTTAATTAAAATAATGAAATGAAGGTTACCCTCCTGAATGGGTTTTATGAGTTAGATGGAAATACCCACTTAAAAAATCTAAATTATTTCAATGTCCTAATGTCTGATAAAACAATATTATCGAGTAATTGGATTGGGACTATATGTGGAAAATTTTTATATTAACTTGTTATTAAATCAAAATTATCTTATATTTTACTTTACAGTATTCCCATCCATGAATATTTCGTGTGTGTTAAGTCCAAGAGAGTGAGTTTTAATGGGTCAGTATAAATATTTAGAAACCCTCTTGAGTAAATCAACTAATATATTTGGAAGGATCCTGGACTTATATCATTGATATAAGTTATTTTATTTTTAAAGGTATAAATAATTATATTAGTATTTTCTATATTTAAAAATTTAAATGCATGTCTGATACTTTTCAGACTTCTATGATTGAAAATATTATTGTCGAAAACAAGTACGTTTTGAGTTTAAAGACTCATAAAGTTGATAATGTGTTAGAGTATTCTCTACTAAGTTGTCTATTTAAATAGTTATGAAGGTTTCCAATGACACTAGTTTTTTATTTATAGAAAAAAAATATAGAATAGTTGAAGGAATTCATAACATCATTGAGGAGAAAGTTAGATGCTTGATCTATCATCTCAGTTTCTCATCAGTACTTTTCGGAAAAATGGTTTCTCTATGTAAATGTTTCTAATGAATCATTTAACCTCTAAAAAATGTCTTTTAGACAAATAATGATGTATCTAAATATAGGGAACTTATTATTTCACACAATATAATGTTTGGATCTATATATTATAATCATACTATGAATAGAAAGATAAAACATTGGGCTATTAAGTGTATCATTATGGGTTATCTGGAGGTCATCATGGGGAATAATGTATTCATAGATAAAAAAGTTTTAGTAAGTGAATCATTAGTTTTTATGGGCTCTTTTAAGAGGTTCAAGGTGAGCTTGATTTAGAATAGTAATTATAGGTCATGTTTGGTGATAATCCTAATCATTTTTAGTTAACCTATGAAATACTTAAAATGACCATTAGACCCATTTCTTAATTCATCTATATTGATTTGGCTGATTATGATTTTTATATTCCTAATGATATAATGATAGATGATTTTAAAACCTTTATATAAAACATGTAATCAAAAGAATCTAAATTGTTTTTTATTGAAATGTATGATAAAATTTATTCCATTCTTCCGAATTAGATCTGGACCATTATAACTATACCTATAAATTCTAAATTAATTAGTTGAAATGATAAATTAAAATGAAATATCATAATACTGGGGAATTAAAAATTGTTTTCAATTTTGGAATGGTATAAAAAATCTTAATTTAACATGAATGAATTGATAATAGAAAAAACCATTGTACGAATTTAACTATTCATATTTTTCTTTCAATTTTTGTTAACTATGATGCCAATATTGATCAATATGTTGTTTAAAATAGCTCTAGACATGATCAAATTGATGAATGAATTTTTATGAAGCCTCCTAATGAATTTTTAAAATATTTATAACCTAATGAAATCATCATTTTACTTAATTCATTATATATAATTAATCAATATTCTATAAAATATTATAGATATTTAGAATCTTTTATTATTGAAAAGGGTATTAATAAATTTAATATTAACGCATGTGTTTATTATAAATATGTTATGAATGATTTTATTTGTTTAATTTTATAAGTTTATAATATTATACTTGTCAATTAAAACATGATGCTAATTAATCATATAAAATTACAGATATATTTATTTTATTGAAGGGATTAGTAAATTAAAATAAGATTTTGTGAATAAAAATAATTATTGATTTGGATACATGGGTCCTGCATCAGTCAGACCATTATAATGTTAATAAAAATAATTTAACATGATATAGTATATTAAACAAATTAGTATTCTGTTATTCTATAATTTCATTATTTTTATTTATAAATCCACTAAATATTATTTTGATGATTAATTCATGAATTAGATTCCAAATTCTAACATAGTTGGTATTATTACATACATCTTAGCTCATATACTTAGAAAATCATAATTTCCATCAAAAGATGTCATCTTAAAACGATAATCATATTGATCAGTCATTTAAAACAATTATTGAGGAAAATATACTTTCATCTTTGAAAAAATATTTTTATAAAATAAATCATTCTGAAAATATATTCCCATGAAAATAAAATTGAAAAAATATAAATTAAACATAAATGTTAATAGTGGTAATTTTTATTAGATTCGTTTTCATTCTATACATAAAAAAACAATGATGCCATTTACATTGTTGGTAAAATCCAGACATGTATTATTTGTAAAATTACATGAAGATTCCTTTTTAAAAAATATTAAAAAAAATCTTATATGGGAAACAATTTCATTTAAAAATCAAAGGATAATAATAAAACATTTTTTAAAACATTTTTAAAATACGTGGTTTTGGTAGAATATGGATTTTCAACCGAAAAAAGAGATATAATAGGATTTTCATTAAAACATTTCATCCATTATTTTATGTAAAAATTTTGGATAATGAAAATATTAAAATCATGAATAACCATATGAAAATAAAATTCATGAGTTTTTTTAAATATTGATCATAGTATTTTATCATAAAAAACATAATGATAAACAAACCTGATAAATGATGAGATTATAACATAAAATTGTTACCTCTTTTGTAGCATTAAATCACAATCCCCATGAATTAATGACATAAAATGGAACATAAAATTTAATTAGTATAAATAAATTCATTATATTAAATTTAAATGGTTCTATATATACACCTCATTAAATAATATAGGTTCATAACATAATATATGTCTCAAAGAAAACAAATAGACAAAATTCTCTTACACTAAGTCTTGTCATATGTTGTACACATTCAAAATTATAGGATAATAAATATAAGTTTATTATAAATATATTATAGAAATACATTTATATAAATAGTACCATATATGAATTTATTATAACCTTTTATTACCAGTTTCTTAAAATTTCACTGTTAAATTCTCATTTCGGTTAATAACTACTTTGTTTTTCCTGTAGTTTTTGACTTGTTATATTTTTTTAATCCTAATTTAATCATGGTTACATCATATAAATAATTTTATATTTGATATAAATATCACATATAGTCATTCTAATGTTATTTATAGTAATCTAACAAAATTAGTGATTGAAAATGTAATACATTATTCCATGAGATGGTAGGTCGTACATACACATGAACATTGTATCCATTAACTTTTTAGACTGAAATAAAGAATGGATGATGATATATACCATTACTGGATAATTTTTGTTTTTATATATATTAGAAAATTTCATTAAACCCATCCTTATTACCTTCCATGTAAATCATGAATGAATGACTTTAAATTGTGAGGATGTAGTCTTCCGTGCACACGAATTACATTATCATATTCCCAAAATATTAAGATTATGATGTTATGTATGATATAATAATTAAAATAGAATAATATTATCATATATATCGTATAGAAATAATAATTCTATCATTATGTCCATCCTTGATATGTGTTCATGGTAGACTGAATGACATTGGTTCGCAAGGTGGTAGTCCACTGTACACACGAAGGGTGTTTTCGTAACCCACGTAAAGCCTCTGGATATGGTTTTAAGCCATGAACATTACATAAAAATATATTAGAATATGTAATATACAATGGATATTATATAATCATGGTTTAATAATAGTTTAATGATTTAGATGAATAAATAAAAAATGGTTGTTAGTGAATGTTACATCATCTTCAGTTATCTTCCTTATTTTGAACCAAAGGCATTCCTAGGATGAATTTGTGTCTGAAATAAGGTTTTTAGGTTTATTTTAAGGAATTTTGGAAGTGATTTGGTAAGGTATTTTACTAAATCTGAATGGCCCGAAGGCCTTATTTTTTATTTTTATTATAGATAATCCTCATTTTAAGGGTTGAAGGGGAACTTGTACATGGCCTAGAGGCCCAAGGCACAAGGCCCGACATGACCCGTAATACATGACCTGAAGGCCCAGAGGGATACCATACCCATAACATGACCTGTAGGCCCAGCCCACTAGAACTGCCCCTCCCTAGCTTCTGCATCATTGATCGCCTTTTAGCTCTCCACCTGCATTGCTGATCGGCTAGCATTTCCCCGTAAAAAGTTGTATCGTTCCTGGTCCTGATGGTGGTTTCCATACCCTCTCATTATTCCAATCTGATTAGCTCTACTTCTGGTGACTGGTACTGGTGCTCTGATCCTCTTTTGAGGCATACTCTATATGAAATGGGCTACATCCTGGTCTTCAATGGCCCGAAGGCCCTGTTGCCCAAAGGCCTTTGATGTCCCAAAGGCCCTTGAACAAGTATTGTCTTATTTTAACCCATATCATTTTAGTTTAACCCCCCCAGCAAATGCATTTTTACCTTAATCACGATATATAATATTTAACGGGCTTATTGTTTATTTCAGTACAAATTTAAGTATAAATAATTACATAATATAATTTATTATTATTTATATTATTGAAAAAAATTTCCAAATTCCATTTATAGATGTGGAAGATTTTAATTTATAATTAAACTCGTAGAAGCAACGAGAAAATAGGGGTTTAAAGAGAATTATGTTCAAAAAATTTCTATGTTTTTTATCAAAATGCAACATAAAATTGATTTGAATTAATTAAATTGTATTATTTGATGAAAAATTGAACATTGAAACTTTAAAAAGAATATTAATTATAATTTACCTTTACTAATAAATAAAACTAAAAGTTATTTTTCAATAAAAATGATATTTTCAGTATTCATGAAAAAATGAAACTTTTTAAAAAAACAGATGATACTAATTTCATATGGTGATTTAAAAAATGAATTTTATTTTGCATATTAAATTTATAAATCTATTAAAAATTAATTTTATTATTCCTCACAAAACATAAAAAACATTTTTTAGAAAAAAGTTTTTTCATAGAATATAATGATTATAAAAAAAATTACATTTTTATCAATGAGTTTTATTTATATAAATACATTGTACATAATATTTAAAAATTAATTATTAATATTTAACTATCTAATTTTAACATAAAGGTTAAAATGGTCATTTTTGAGTAACAATATTTATATTATGTCATGGTTTTTTTAAAATGTAATGTCATGTGTAATGATAGCTAACCTTGTGTTGTTTGTAGAAAGAGATTAACATGGTGTTTTTTGTAATGAAATATATCATTGAAATTTATTTTATCTGAAAAAATTCACTAAATCTTAGGTTGTTCTATCATACCCCCTTAAAATGAATTCCTCCCTCAAAAGTAATCACTCTGATACAAACAAAAGAGGATACTTCTGCCTCATTATATCCTGATGATCCCACATAGCATCCTCAATATATTGTTTTTTCTACAAAACATTTACTTATTGAGCGGAATTATTTTGGATAACTTGTTCTATATGATCAATAATCTCCATAGGCTCTTCCCCATTAGAATTATATTTCTCCAATTTTATGAATTCTTAGTTCAGTACATGTGAAGTTTTGGGTATATAATTTCTCAACAGAGACACATATAAATTATGGTGGACTTGATAGATGATTAGTGGAAGTAACAAGTTATAAAAAATAATCCTGATTCAATAATGAATTTCAAAGGGACTTATACACCTACTGATTTTCATCCCATTTTTTCTTAAATCATATAACCTTCTTCCATGTAGAAATTATTTGAAAAACTTTATCACTAACTTATAATTATAGATCATAGTGATGATTATAATAATAACATTTCTACTGAATCTAAGCATAATTTATTTGTTTTATAATGGATCTAACCACATATTTCATTAATCATGTTAACTTAGGTCCCCATAGATTTATTTCTCTAACTTAATTTCTACATGTTGGAGATCAATATTTATTTACATACCTATTTTCATAAGGATCCACTTTGAATAATTTATTAATAGATATTGTTGTATGGAAACTCAACTAGAGGAATGCATTCATCGAAAGAACCTTTCAAATCCAAATTAATAAATCTGAACATATCCTCTATGGTTTTAATTATTATTTTAGATAGAGCATATTTCATCGGATGATACACAGTGCTGATACTCAACTTCATATCAAAATCTTGCTGAAGAATTATCTAGAACATTTAGGGAAACCATGGATCCCAATCAGACACAATAGAAAGTGAAACTCCATGTACCCTTGCAATTTTTTTAATTTATATCCTAGTAATATTATCTATATTGATGTATTATATGATAATAATGAAGTTTACTAACATATAAGGGTGATTAAATATAACCCTTATGATATTATTCCCATTGGAATTTTTGGGGAGTCCAATGAAAAATTACATAGGTTTTTTCCCATTTTGATTACGGTATAGGTAATGGATGTACTATCCTCGTATAAATTTTTCCTATGACATTAACTTTTTGAAATACCAAGCACCAAAATTCAAACTCAGTTATATCTAGCTTCATTTCATCCCACCAAAAAACAATTTCAAATTTTTATACATATTTATACATCCCAGATGAATTAATAAGGATTAATTATGAGTTTCCTATAACATATAATTATTAAAATATGGTATTCATCTAATACATACATGGTTCTTACACCTTATCATTTTATAATGATCAAGGATTAACTCAAGAACATTTCTAACATTTTTTGCATCTCTACATATTTCCTCTATGCCTCATTGATCATTATTTAGATAAATGGTTGAACATTTAATTAATAAATATAACATGTTTCCCCTTCAATGAGGATTTCAATATCCATCCTTTGAAAATTATGAAATATTAGATCTTTTGTAATCCCTATAATGGATAATCTAGTATGATCCTTTCATCTCAAAGCATCATCTGCCATGTTTTTTCTCCTATGATTGTAATGTATTGAGGATACATAATATCGAATCATATCTAACCAGTTTCAGGGGTTTATATTTAGCTCCTTATATGTGAATATATAAATGAAACATTTTTAATCATTATACTAATCAAACTTTTCTATATCAAGATAATACCTCAATATCTTTATTGAACAAATTATTCCAGCTAACTCCAAATTAAGAGTTGGGTAATGTTTCTCATGAATCCTCAATTGTAATTAGGAATAAAATATATCCATATAATTATACATAACAAAACATGTCAATCCATTTACAAAGTCATGCTATTTTTTACAAACCCTTATAAACTATATTGTAATATAAGCATAGGTGTGCTAACTAATATTCTCTTATTCTCATTGAAATTTTCCTTAAAATTATCTATCTAGAAGAACCTTCCTCCCTTGTGAGTTAACATGGTCATATGATAATATTTTCATGATAAATTCCCCAAAAATAATTGATAATATACATCATAACCAGGAAAACTATGGATCTCAATCAATATTTTTGGTCTACGCTACTAATTCATCTAATTTAGAGACTATATAAGGCAAAAAAATAAAACATTTTGTAGCCAAAGTTCACACTTTGTAAATATTTTATATTGTTTCTCTTTCTTTATGGTCTTTAGTACAACACATAAGTGATCTTAATTATATTATAGGTTCTTTGAGAATATTATAATATTATCTATAAAGACTACCACAAACTAATCAATGACTTATTTAAAGCCTTTATTCATTAAATCCATGAAGATATCAGGGTGAATTAATAAGATCGAATTGAATAAATATATATTCCTAGTGTCCATAACTTTTTTGGAATGTTGTCTTTGGTATATCATCCTTATTGAACCTCAATTAATGAAATCCATAATGAAGTACAATCTTGGATAAGTATTGATCTCTACAATGATGATCAATCAAATTATCAATATGGGGAATTTGATACTTTTTCTTAAATTAGATATTGTTTATCTTCTAATAATCAATGAAGAGTTTAGTTGATCCATATTTCTTTTAAAAAAAAAGAACACGTTCACCCAAATATAAAACACCTGGCAGATTGAATCCCTTGTCAATGTTTTCCTGGAGTTTCTTCATCAATTCATTCAACTCAATCAAGTCCACTCTATCGGGAGTCTTTAAGAATGGTGTTTAACTATATATGAGTTCTATTGTGAACTCAACGTCTACATTTGGTGAAATTCTAGGAAACTATATTAGAAAGGAATCCGATAATTCCATAATCATAGTAATATCATTAGTGTCAGGTTTCTCCCCACCCATTTTTTATAATCACCCCTTCTAAATTGGAATTTAGGCCCATACTATAGATGTGATCTTCATCTAATGATCAAACTTATATTCACATTTATAGATGATCATATGTTAGATTGGAATATCAAATTTAACTTCCATTATGTGATAATTGATATGAAATTTATTTTGAGAATGGAAATCCATGGATAAGATAAAATCAAGTTCAACAATAAGAAGAATGAAATGATTTTCAAGAAACACATTCCAACTAATGTTAATAAGAGAGGAATTATATACATTAGATGCGATCATCATACAATTATGGGTTTCAACTACTAATTCTATATCTAATAATTTGGTTAGAATCTTAAAAACCTTATAAAATTCATCAAATACGAATGAATGGGTAGATCCAAAGTCAAATAAGATATTTTATATTATAAAGTGGATGGTAAGTGTAATTTTCACAATAACATTATCAAACCCTTTGTTAGAAACAATGATCACGTGGGATTTCATATTTTCCCTCATCTTAAGATTATTTTATCATTTTTCTCCATCATTAACCCTTGGTTTGGGGTAGTTTTTAGAATAATTTACAAACTCTATTAATTTGAAACAATTCAGTGTGGGTGGTTCATTCTATGGATATTTCTCATTATTTATAACATTGGCTATTTTCTTCCCATTAAATTGGAATTAAATTTCCTGATAACCTTCCCATTGAAAATTAAAACAGTTAATCATCCCCTTAATACAATTTCCTTTAATCTTCTTACCATACATTGATCATAAAGTAAACCATATATTCTTATCTCCATTGTTCTTGTATTTTCCTTTGAATTCCATTTTTATCTTCTGATCAAACCCTTGAGATTGATACATAACTACAACCTCCATATCCATATTGATAGAACATTGACTAATATCTTCATAGCTAGTGATGTATCTTGTGGATAATTTCTTTTAGATACATGGTTTTAAGAAAATAATGAAATATCCAACCCTACGTTTAGGTTGTAAGAAATACCATAAGTTTAACTCTTAAGTCTGCCAAAATTTTACTCATAGGTACCAATGGATTAATCATACTTCTTCTTCAGATCAAGGAACCTTTTTCCTATATTCATGTAATGAATACTAGGAATATTAATATTTAGAAATAATTTATCTGTCTCATCTTAATCCATTGAGTCAATTCCATCATGATGCCTAATTTTATTCATTATATTACATCATTGATAAACTTCATCTTCTAAATTTTTGACAACCGAAATTAATGTTTTATGTTCCCAAAACTAGAGAATGGAAAATATATTTTCATTGGTTCTAATGTATTATTCAGAATCCAGTTGATCAGAAGACCCACTAAAAGATGTTGGATGTTACCTCATGAAAGACTAAACAAATTTTTATTCCCCCATTTTTTCATTTGGATGTTAATCATGATTTATAGCTTGAGAATGTTATGTGAGCATAGAAATGAAATTTTATATTCCATATCCCAAAACAATTGTTTTTTATAAAGAAAAATAAATTCATATTCCTTCACTCTCATCATTAACATATTTTCATTAGGTTCCAACCATGTACTAAAACCAAAAAAATTTAGTGTTAGGTACAATAATCATGATGGGGAACCACATATTCATGAAAATTCACTTATAAAATTTCTAAATAATGACACCATCTTTAATCTATGATTACCTAGGATTATCATTGAGCATAATAGTCATTATCTATTTAAATCCTTTGTGATTTTTCAAAACGATTTGGTATACTTCCAAAGTGTATCCCCAGGGAATGTCAAACTAGGTGTGAGTCAAGGACCAATGCCATGCACTGTGTGATGATCAAGTATATATTCGTGGTCCCTTTTTAAATTTATTATCCCTGGGTACCTCGGTCCTAGAGGCACATCCACTTCTAGTATCCATATTGGGATTTAATTTCATAGAAACAACTCACAATATCTCTACAATCCATATTCTTCATTATCCAATAACACTTGTAATGGAAAAGTGTGAACCTTAACAAAGTTCCAACTAGATAAAACCATCAATAAAAAACACACTGATTCCCACTTATATTGTTTATCTAAACATATTCATTGACTCATCAAAATACTTATCCTTATATATGTCCATAGGGATCTCAATAAGGCCTTCTCATCCTCATTTATATTGTTTAACTAAACATATCCTCTAATACAAACTATAGTCACTCATGATTACCATAAATATATATTACATCTTTTTTTATGAATAAGTCATACATTACACAAACACACACATGAGGACTATAATAATTTAGTGTATTTAGAAATATTTAATCATAATATACTCTTCCATAAGAAAACGACATCATCTCCCCCTATGATGTTTAAAAATATAACCCTTCTTAGAGAAAGAAAGCATAATACATTTATTCAGATCATTGTGAAATACTACTTAAAAAAGGAGGTCTCAGATGCTCAGTAAGGGTAAAAAAAATTGAGATATATAAGCATAACATGTTTATAAGGGTATGAGAAAAGGTTAATATCATTTTTAAAACTCTACATTTCCTATAATATATCATAATATCAAGTAATTTAATAAATATTGGTAGTTTATAAGACATGAATCATAATATAATCAATGAACTTGACCTGTGGGGGCCTAAAATTGGCATAAGACATCGATTTGTGGGAAAAAATAACAATATAAAATCATTTTCATATTTGTTAAGGTATATTTCAAAGGCTATCATATTGGAATGCGAAAACTCCTCAAACCATTATAGTTTCCACTGTTAACTCCCAAGATCATCATAGTATAAAAAATTCACTTACTGAACTGGGTTTACTGCACATTCAAATCTTTTCTATCTCATGAGATATAAATCTTCACCCAATGCATTATATTGAGAAATATCCCCCACCCATATCATAATGAAAACCATATTTATTTTCTCCACACGATCAAAAAATATTAATCATATCATAACCCAATAAATAAAAGGTGTTTAAAAAAATATCATCATATCATAACCTATAAAAAAATAAATGGGGTTTTTAGTCTTTTTATCATTTTATTTTATAATTACCCAAGTAAAAAAAGAATATTTCTTCATAAAAAGGTTAAATTATATAACATGTTGAAGTGAAATAGGTTTCTTAAACATCTTTAATAATAAATAATATAGATAAATAATGAGAATGGTATCCATGGTTTATATCCCCCATAATACATATTTTATATCAAATAATATCATCTTAGATGAAGTATTTTTTAGATAGATCATTTAATGATCATCATGGGGAAAATATCATTTCCTCTTTGAAAAAAACTTTTTAAAACAGATTTTTTTGAAAATATTTTTTCCTTCAAAATTACCTAGAAATATTTTAAATATATATTCAAATAAAATATTTTTACAAACATGTGATGTTTAATTCATGTCATAAATGTAAAAAAAATTATTCCATTGATATATTTTTTTTAAAAAAAATGGAAATTGTCATGAAAACAACTTGAAGATTCATTTCAAAAATATTTCTTAATTGTATAACTTAAGTAAATATATGACTTAATAATAATATTATAATAATAAAATATTTTTGAAGCTTTTTTTTTGAGAACATGATTTTGGAAGAGAAAATATTTTTGACGTAAGAGAGAGATAATGTCATATTGTCATAAAAACTTTTTTTTCAATTATTTCTAGTAAAAAATAGTATAAAATTGTACTATTTATATTATAAATAACCAAAGGAAAAGAAAAATCATGAGTTTATTGTTAGATAGATTAAAATTATTTATAATTGGAAATATAACCTTAAACAATATCAATAATAATATGTGACTGTAATATAAAATCATTATTAATTTGGAAACATTTAATCTTATGAAGCATGAAAAAATAACATAAAATGGGAAATAAAATGTTATGAAAATAAATAATTTCATGATATTACATTTCATAATGTATTTATATACACCTTGTGAAAAATATAGGTGCATAATATAACATTTTCCTCAATAAAGAAACATTTAAACATAAATCCCTTTCCTTGGGTATTGTATTATGTAATTCAATTTAAATACACATATATAATAAATACATCTTTATTATATATCTATTATAGAAAACTTTTTCATATATCATTCTATATATGATTTTATTATGATATTTTATTCCCCATTTATTATCAATTCTTTGGTCATAGGTTCAAGCCTTGTATCCTTTCCAGATGTGACGTGTTGTCAATCAGCTTTCAATCTATCCTTTTTCAAATTATTTAACTCTTATAACATTCCTAGATGTATGATGAAAATACTTAAATAATATTCATAATCATCAAATGTCATATAATCCACAAATATTATCAATACCTCAAAAACCATAGAAATAAATTCATGTAATAATTTATATTAAACGAAATATTTACAAGAATAGAAAACATAAAAAACACCTCCAAATATTTTAACAATCACTTGAAGATATCATCACTTAACACCTAATAATGAGTTTTCAAGACATTAAACCTATGTTTAATCTTCCCAAAATACCGAGAATGGTGTATATGTCACCAATTCACCATATGTCCTGACATCAATAGTAGTAGTAAATGATGTTTCCAAGCCTTTATAATTAAAATAATGAAGATTTTCCCACTATGTATATAACAAACAAAATACATTAGAATTAATCCCTAACTCATTATAGCTAAAACATTTTATTGTTGAATGGATATCTATTATCTCATTCATAGATTGTTTAGGACTCCTTTATTTATAGTCTCGAAATGTACATGTAAACATACCACGTTACTAACACTTTCTAGATCCTTGAATACATTCCTTGAAAGGTATTTTAACATGTTTGGAACATTTTTCGGAATTACGTCTAGGATACATAGTTGGTTAGTTCTCTATTTTCGACCACTTTGACTGATTCTAACTATTTTCATATCATGGCACATAAGTGGAAAAAAACTTCATCTCAACTTTCTCTATAAATCGATACATATTCTCATAAAATTTAAATACTCATTGGTCAAAAACTGTTCATTTGAATGGTTTTAATCTTGATTAAAATAGTTTATTTTTAATATTAGTTTCTTGGATGAAATACAAAACAAAACTGACCAATCTTGTGAATTTTTCTTCATATAAAGCCACTGAGTCATCATTTTTTTTCTTTAATTACAATATCTATTTCTCTATAACAATTTGAAAAGACATAGGATAATATTATTTAATTAAGGTATTATTAAAATAAACCAATTATATTGTATCATGATCAACAATATCTATGGTATTCTTTAAGAGATACAAATATCCATTAGATTCACCTAGAAAATGATAAATATAAAGGGTTACCTTTTGAAATTTTGAACATATCATGACTTCAAATATCATTTATAAAGATTTTATCCAACCATTGGCTACCAATAGATCTGATGTTCCATTGAATACATGATGATTTTTCATCATAAAATGTTGAACTATTGACACACACTTTTGTGGTTGATCCGACTATTCAAAATCATGGATACAACCACCATTTATATCTTGTTTCAACTAATAGATCACTATAAGAAAATTTGTTTTTTCTAATTCCTACAGCCTTAGGATTCTCATTTTGAATGATGTTATCCTATTGATTCCTTCCCTCCATATATTCCTTGTTTCCTCTATGAAAATCCATTATAAATAGACATATCATAGGTGATGCAACATGGTAATCTTTAAATTCTATATCATAATATATTAACCATAAATTTAAAAAAAAACATTTATGGGTATTATGTTGTCATTATACTAACCTCTAATGTTATCTAAATCCTAGTCTAATACAAATTGTAATGACCTTACCTTAAGTATTACATATTCTAGTGAATTTAATCTATAATTATATTTCATTCATTCACATAAATTATTTATGTTTATAATTTTATATAATTATGAAATAATTATTCATAGTAAACCCATACATTATAAGTGGACACTTTTACTAAGTATCTATTTTTTCAATGAAGAAATATTTTTAAATAAAAAAAGTTATCTTCATGAAAATGTCTGACAATATACAAATGTAGCAGCGTTGTAGTAGGTGAACTGTAGCATTGAAAAAATTATAGAAATGATGACACTATTGTAGTGGAGGTACTATAGTGAAAATAGTACCGGTGGTAGTACTATAGCATGTACTATACTAGATCGGGTACTGTAGTAGTACATTTCACTTATGGTCCCTTTAGGCCAAAAAATAGTCTTTCAATCATTTTATTTGGTATTTCATGCCCCTGGTCCATCAAGCTCTGTAAGTGGTCTCCATATATCCCGGAAAAAAAGGTCTTTTCATTACATTAATAATTAAATTAGGCTTCATCCCCTACCTTATAAAATAAAATAATTAGTCGAGTATATAATAAAAAAACTCATTTAACATTTACTTTTACCTTTAATGTTATTTAAGCTTATAAAAAATTTTCATATGAAAATCACAAAAATGTGCTTCTTCATGATAAAATTTAAAACCCATAATAATCAATTAAATCATTTCTTCGGTTACTTAGAGAATCATAATAAAAAAACCCTAATGAAATTATTTTAATTGGAATAAAAATATGGATAACTTCCAAAATAATCATTAAACAATGCTTTTTGATGCTATAATGGGTCTCACCCTTCATATAAGTTATATCGGGATCACCTATGAGCTATACTGGATATCAACCATTTTTATAAGCTATATTGACCAAAAATTGGATCTCCAATGGAGATCGAACCTTCATATATGCTTTATCACCCTCACTTATTTCATATAATTCTCAATTACCATATCATGAAATAAAAAAAATTATGACTGGAGTATCTCATCATAACATATTTGAAAAACTAAAATCACGTTTAGATATCAAAATTCCATTTACAAATAACATATCATTGAAGTGAAAAATAATCAAATGAATTGATTTTTTGTATCAGCTAAAACTTTGTATTCCATAAAAGATAATCAAAATTAATTTGACATATCATTTTTTTAGGACATAAACAATGAATTAGAAGTTTAACACACATGATGGAAACTGAGTTAGGAATTACCTTTACCATGTTGCAAACAGTTTAATTGTATGCCTCATCAACAAATAGCATTTAACAAAATAGTAAATATCCTGATAATGGGGAAAATAGTGATATAATATGTAAATGTGGAATTATATTCACATCATTAATTAATTTTGTATAATAACATCAAAATATCCCTCAATGAATAGAAATTGAAATTAAGTTCCACGTTATGATTCAACAGCACAATGATAGTAATTAACTACTCATAAATTGGAATAATTATATAAAAATGATCCTATAATAATTTTAACATCAAAAGGATAGTAATATGCATTTTTAAAATCCTATCACATTAATATTAATTGGAATTTAAATTCATAAGATATAAGAGGTTCTTGAAAGGAAAATAAGGGAGAGGAGGTAGAGGGGTCCCTTACCTTATGTATGAGAGTTTTATGCACTTTCTCTTAAATTCATGGAAAATAAAATTAGATTCATTAATTAATTATTTATTATAATTTTACATGTATAATTTAATTATTAAGTATATTTATTATTATTATTTTTACTTATAATGGATAATTTCATTGTTCTTGGAGAGTTCATTTCATTTTTTTATGATTTATTTACTTGATCATAGTTATGGATGTTCCTGTAAAATGGGAATAATATTCTAGAAGTGTAATGAAATTTTATTATTTAAATTAAATAAGTATAAATGGTATCATATATAATTTTTCATTCTTGTATAAGTATGATTCATTTGATGTAAATGTTAATGAAAAATGATTAGTTTAATTATGTGGTTTTGTTGACCATCATAAACTGGATTTGTTTTATTTAATATTATGTCTACATATTAGATATAGAACATGAAATTAGTTATAATATCCCTATTAAAATCTAATTGAACAAGAATATTTTTTTATGAACAGACATTAATGCTATAATGGAAAACAAAAACTCATCTGTGAGTATGGTTAACCACCATAATTTGGAAAATGGTTTAATTTCTTTGAATAAGAGAAGATAATAAAAGGGATTCATATAAGATATTCCATTATAAATATAATATTAATGACTATAAATGATATTTTAGTTAATATTACTTGATCTTTTAAAGAGGTAATGATAATGTAGAAGAAGAAAATAAATTAAGAGAAGTGGTTTGGGAATGTTACCTCCTGAATATCACCTCCTTGATGAACCCATTAATGATATTTGAATTGGACTTTTGGTTATAACATCTACACATGGATGTGGTAAGTGTTTGGGGTAGAGTTATTTGTGGATATTTTAATATATTCATGTCTTTTGAGTGGAAATAGTGTGGTGAGGAGTGATACTTTTACTTATTAAGGGGTTGTTTTTAGTGATTAATTAATAATTATTATATATTTAAATCCAACCATATTTGAGTGTCATTAATTATAATTAATTAGATTTATAATTAATGTTTTAATTTTTTTTAATGGTCTAGAGACACATCAAACACTCTTTTAATGTTTTGGTGTTTAGTTATTTTAATATTTCACCTTTTAACTTTAACCGATTTTATTTTTTAATGATAATGTGGTATACATTATTTTTTACCATGGTAAACTTTTATACCTAAAAATGAAAATGAAATTAATAAATATTTATTAAATTAGTATTAAAAAATATTTAAACAATTTTATTGAATAAAATTCATATAATTGTAAAAAATAAACCTAAATTAAAACCCACAAACGCAAAGAAATAACGGGGTTTTAAGAAGTTTTTTTCAAGGAAAAGATGGTTTTATATTAACTCAATGACATACAATAATTATTACAAGACACTAAATTAATATTTAATAATATATAATCTATAAATTTAAATTAAAACATTCCCAACTAGGGAGTAATTTAATTAATTAAATATTAGAAACATTATTACATTAAAACAGTTGTTAGAAAAATCATGTTTTCAAACCCTAATATAAACTTATTATAAAATAAAATAAAATGTTGATTAATAATAATTTATTTAAATTAAATATTACTAAATAATAAATTTTTACATGAAACAATAATAACAACATAATGTTAATTTTTAATTTCTTAATTTATTAAAAAATTGACATTTTAAAAAATGAGAATTTTGAGGATTCACTGAAATATTACATTGTTCATTAAATTATCAAAATTTCACCCCAGTATAAATTTGATATGAAAATTTAAAAAAATTATTTAATTTTTTCAAATACATTTAAAAAAAATTCATAAATTAATTTTATTATTTATTCTCAAAAAAATAAAAAAACATTTATTTAAACAATATGTTTCTGATGAATAAAATTACATTACTTAGAAAACTAGGTGAATGAATTTACTAAAAATCAAGTGTAAGTCCATAGACTTAAACATCACATAATATATTTTTTTGATAAAAAAATTACTTTCTTTCACATTGATGATCTTTTCAGATTTATAATTTTAGAGAATTAGGCCATAACTATTACATAAAATATCAAATAATACAATGTAAACACTTCTACTCTATCAATTTTTTTCACAAAAATAAAACCCATTAAACAAAACAAGAATTATTTTCTTGATAAAAATATTCTTGAAATATTCCTTTCTCCTTCCCTTACTTATACCATGTGAAAAACATTTCGAAAACATGGGATGAGCATAAAAATATCAGTAAGGTATATAAAATAAGGAAAGAATACATTAGTCCATGAATAAATACAAATCAATGAAATTGTACTTTTTAATCATAAAAAGTATACTCTTTAACATACCTCATGAAATAAAAATATTAATGATTAACACATATAAATCATAAATAATAATGGTAACTTCAAGCATCCATAACATACTTACAATGTAGCTTTAATAGTTGCAAATGGTGTTAGGTTTGAAATATCCATCACAATATATTTCCATAAATATATTAAGATAAACATTAACATATACCTCCATCAAATTACCCAATTCATTGGAGAGATATCTTGGGCTCACCCGCCCTTGGTTTATCACGGAACCACCCATATATGTAAATAATGGCCATGAACCATAACATAATCATGACACATAAAACAAGCATAAAGGAAAGATAAAATTTCCACATTGAAGACACAAGATGTATGTTTAATATATTAACATAATCAATCCATTTTTAAAAATATTTTCAATACCAAAATACATAAAAATTGTATATGGAAAAACATTATTTCTTATTAAGGAATCAAAATATCAAATAATTCTTGTGGCGGTAGAAAGGTCATTGTCACCGTGTATGTTAAAAAGATACATTCATTATGTAATTTTGTAAAATTATTCATAGAAAAAGATTAATTTTGAAAACCATTGTTTTAAATTAAAATAAAAAGGATATAATTATACACCATATAAAAGAAAGTGTTTTATAAAATCAAAATATGCCTCATTGAAAGGATATTGAGACGAACTCCTTTATCTTGAGTCCAAATTGTCTCGTTCATTCTTTATATTCCTGAATAATAATGTTAAGTTAATTTATACTTCCTATAGAGCCTTTTTAATGTTTATTATTCCTTATATACAACTTATTACCTTGCTATAATAATTATATAATTATTCAAGTTCGTATCAGTTGTTTTGTTGATGTTCGGTACTTGAGTCAAAAATGAAGTTGTTATAATTACAAATTGTCCATGTGGTCAAAAGAAACATTATCTCCAGAATCTTATTAATGATTTAAATATCATATATATCCACCATATATGAATTTATATCCATTATATATGTATTTAGAATATTCCATAACATTTAGAGATAAGAAATGAAATGCATCGTTCATTGAGACGTTAAGTCGTACGTACACATGAACGCTACTTCCATTTCTTTTTCATATTTAAATGAATGAAAAATAAATGATATATAGGTATATTGTAATTACTATTTGATATATATGATATATAATTTTCATAATTTCATTAATTCCATCCTTTATGCGTTCCATGTATGGAATGAACGATTCATATCACTTTGAGGGGGCAGCAGTTCGCACTTCATCAAATTAAATTATCATATTTACACATTATGGAATGAATAATGATATAATGTAAATGAAAAATACATAAGCATATAGATAATATAAATATAATATACGTCATATAAAAATATTTTTCCATTATAATGGCCTCCATCAGAGGTTGTAGGGGAAAATTGAACAATCATCGTTTCGTGAGCCAATTGTTCGCCATCCATAAAAATAGTATGTTTGTATCAATTATATGAAAGTGTATATTTATTTAGTTCTAAAACCTATCATAAAAACATCATAGTATATTAAGGATAATTGTTTTTAATTTAGTTGAAGTATAATAATAGAATAGGTAGTGGATAAGAAAAATAAAGTAATGGAACGTGAGAGAAGACGTTACCTCAAAATCGGGTCACTTCTTTTGATTTGAGCCCAAAGGTTTTCTTGAATTACCATATGCCAAAGTTAATTATTACATGAATATGGTAGGTATTTTTGGTTCTTATTTGAGAAGAATTTGGACTAACCAATAAGATTTAGAGGATTGAGTAAGTGGATAGAATTGATGGCCTTTTATAAGAGGGAGGAGGGGTACTTTTGGAAGGTATTGAAATATTATTTTATTATAAAATGATTTTCAGTTTCAAATGGTCCCAAACACATTTATTTCAAATATAAGATTATTTTGGGACTACATAATCTCAAAAAACAGGTTTTATACAATTTTAGGGCACAAAACTAACCTTATCCTTTATCTTTAACCCTTAGTTAAAAACATTTACTCTTACCATATCTTCTGGAATTTTCATAATATATGGTAACTATATTTACTATAAAATTACAATAGAACCATAAGTGGATAATTAATGAAATTTTTAACATTATATAATTCAATTTGACGACATTTTTTGGACTATTATATCATTTAATAAAATAGTATTTTTTTTTAAACTCATTTATGTCAATTTAGACACTATTAAGTAATTAATTTTTTTAATGTCATAAAATCAAGGTTCCTTAAAAAAGGAATTGATTAAAAGGAAATATTTTCATAAAATAGAGAAAATTTTTGTGTGACATTAAAACAATCATAGTATATTTAATTTTATATTTATAATATCATTTATTTAAATCATTCATTAAGGAATCAATCACTGCATCATCATTATGTCATAAATAATTTTATTTATTTAATGTTTAAAAATTATAAATAAACTACCATGATGTAAGAAATGTTTTTGTCTTTCTAATGACTATTTATATTTGTGTTTATCACTTATAAAACCCCATATAAAAATTGTTTTATTAAAAGATAAATGTTTATGTTATTTTTCTCTTTATTTTAAATTAATTATTATAAAATGACATTTTCACACCAAAGTTTCTCCATGGGGTTCCCAAATAGACCTAAGGATGAACATGGTAAGAAATATCTAATATAATAGAATTAGGAAATGTTTTATGGTAGTTTTATATTATTATAATATTATTTTTTACTATTTTTTCTAGATTTACCCTTTAACCCTGGGAAATAAAATAATTAGTGAAGTTACTATTCATAATTTCTAAAAATGAAAAGTACCAATTCAATAAATTTGTAAATTATGATTCAAAATATAGAATCTATTTTTATTAATTCAAAACCCATAACTTTCAATAATTAATTTAAAACTAATTCCCATTATCAAAACCAAAAAACATTTTTTAAGAAGTAAAAACTACAAAAGATTGGTACATGTTTATGTCAAATTTTAAAGTGAAATTACATCCAATGTCCAATTTTTTATTAACTAATAAAAAAATAATACAATTACACATTAAAACAAATTAAAATCATAATATGAATATATAAATAAGTTAGATGAAAATGATATTTTGTATTAAAATGTGGTATTTTTCATTATTCATTAAAAATGAACTTTATCTAAAAAATACCAAAATTTCAACCAAATTAAATTTTTTTGTCCCTCTTCTAATGAAGAATTTTTTTTGTAATATAACATATAAATGTGACAAAAAATTAGATTTAAAAATTACTCTCCTTCAAAAATTAGTAAAATGTCCTTTTAAAAATATTAGAGTATTTCATGCTTAAAATCATATTCATTCGTATTTTAAGCCTCTATATTTTATTGGATAAATATAAAAACATTTAAAAAAATGTTTAATCATAATTTATTTAGTTTTTTTCATTCCCGCCAATATAATGACTTGGAGTTGACTACCATTTAAAATAATAACAATATTATTTTATTATTTTTCATTATAACTCAAAGTTGTGTGCAACGTAAGATTTAAAAGAAACTTGTTGTTGTGTATTGAGTATGCAATCGAAAAAATAATATCCTTTAATGTAAAAATATTATTTTATTAAAAATATTAATATAAATGAAATACTATTATTCTATAAATACCTAGGATCCTACATCATTCCCCCCTTTTTAGAATTAATTCCTCAAAATTATATTCACTTATCAAATAAGTGGGGATATTTATCCCTCATACAATTTTCAGATTCCCATGTTGCCACTTCAACCATATGGGTTTTCCCCAAAATAATTTCCTGATTAATTACATTATTTTATAACACCTACTCTCTATGGTTATGAATCTCAACCGTTTGTTCCTCATAAGAAGGATTATCTTCCAAATGGACTACCTCTGGACTCAAAACATTGGATGGATATGACATATACTTTCTCAACATTGAAACATGAAAAACATTATATACCTTGGATAAAAATGGAGGTAAATCCACTATGTAGGCAAATGATCCATATTACTCTAGAATTTTATAGGGTCTAATGATTCTTGGACTCAACTTTTCCTTCTTACCAAAACACATCACACTTTTCCTTAGAGAAACTTTGATAAAGACATGATCACCTACCTCAAAGGAGATTTCCTTCCTCCAGTTATCCACAAAACTTTTCTCCATACTCTGAGATGTTCTCATGTGCTTATGAATAAACTAAACTTTCTCTACAACCTCTTCTACCAATTCTATTTCCATAAACATCCTCTCACGAACTCCATCCCAAAGAGCTGGTATTCGACACATCTTTCCAAATAATTCCTAAAATAGTTCCATTGTATACTAGAATGAAAATTGTTATTATAAGAAAACTCCACCAAAGAAATATGTTTGCCTCAACTTCCCTATTAATATATTGAAAAATCTCATATCATTTCTTCCAATGTCTAAATTGTTCATTCTTACTGTCCATATGATTGCCGATGAAAAGTTGCACAAAAATTTATGTCAGTACCCAATGACTTCTGAAGGCCCTTCAAAAAGATAGAAGTGAACCTGGAATCTCAATCGGATATAATGGAGAGTGGAACTCCATGTAATCTAAATATCTATTTAATATTAAATTGAGAAAGTTGATCTAGAGATAGATTATCTTGAATAGGAATAAAATGAGAAGATTTAGTCAATCAATCAACAATAACTCAGATTGCATTGTTACCCTAAGAAGTCTTTGGTAATACCACTATGAAATCCATGGATATATTTTCCCATTTACACATGGGAGATGAAAAATGCTGAAGTATCTCTTTCGATAAATTCCTCTCTGTATTGACCTAGTGAAAATCAAATATCTTAGGCTAAAGTCAGAAAAATCTCTTTTAATTCCATCCCACATGTAATACACCTGAAGATCTCTGTACAGCTTAGTACTACCAAGATGAACAGAAAACAGAGAACTATTAGCTTCACATAATAACTCTTTTTTCCACTAAAAATATCAAGGCACAAATAATATCCTTCCAAACCTCAAAACACAATATTTATTAATGTAAAATTTAGGTAACATAACTTTTTGAACCAATTCTATCTTTTTAGGAAAATCACAATATTCATTCTGTGCTTTCATACTTCTGTCTGAGAGGGATGATTTCACAACCACCTAAAACAAAATAGTGTAATTACCATCACTATCAACTTCCAATCCAAAATACATCAAATCAAAAACTTAAGGATCTCATTCCAAATGTAGCATGGTTAATATATATCATTACTTTTTCAATTCAAACCATCATCCACGTTATTTTTATTTTCTATATGGTAATGAATTGTTCAATCATGATCCTTGATTAATTTCATCCATCTCCACTTTCTAGTGTTCAATTATTTCTTAGTAAATATATAATTCAATCCCCTATGATCAGTATATATTTCACACATTAAGCTATACAAATGATGTCTCATAATATTTAAATAAAAAAAAACAACAGCTGATTCCAAATCATGTGTCGGGGAATTTAACTTATGAGTTGTCAAATAAAGTGAAGCATAAGAAATTACCTGATCATTCTACATTAGGAAAAAACCAATTCCTTTCAATGAAGCATCGCTACAGATAAAACATTCACCTTTTCTTGAAGATAGTTCCAAAACTAGAGCATTCACCAATCTTATATTCAATTAAATAAAACATTAATCACAATATTTTTTCCAGATGAACATAAAACCTTTTTGAGTTAACAAGGTCAATGGACTAGATAACAATGAAAAATTTTCAACAAACCTCTAGTAATGACCTTTTAATCCAATAATACTATAAATATAGGTTATATTTGGGGGTTTTGTCCATTCATCAACAAATTATTTTTTATTTGGATCAATAGATATGTTATCTTTAAAAACAATGTGACAATGGAATGAAAGTTGTTGTATCTAAAACTCACACTTTCTGAATTTCCCATACATTTTATTTCCTTTTAAGGTTAAAAAGACAACACTGAAATGATTTTCATGCTCCTATTTACATTTTGAATCTACCCAAATATCATCAATAAACACAACAAAAAACTTATCCATGAACTCAAAAAAATCTATTTATAAGATCCATGAATACAATAAGGGCATTGGTTAACCCAAAAGGAATAAGTAAAAATTCACAATAGCCATATCTTGTATGAAACACAATATTTAGAATGTTTTCTTCTTTAACATTAAACTGATGGAACCCTGACCTCATGTCAATCATTGAAAAATACTAATCTCCCTGGAGCTGATAAAAAAAATCATTTATAGGAGGTAAAAGATACTTGTTCTTAAAATAGATATTATTCAAGGCTCTATAATCAATGAAAAGTCTCATTGAGCCAAATTTATTTTTAACAAAAAATACAGGAGAACCCCCTGGTGATGTTCTAGGTCATATGAAACCATTATCTAAGAACACTTGAAATTTATTCTTTAACACTAAAAGTTTTATTTTAGCCATTCAATATGGGGGTTTTGAAATTGGATTGACATCAGGAACCAATGAAATAGTAAATTCAACCTCCTGATCAGGTATTATACCAGGAATCTCATTAGAAAAAACATCATGATACTCTTCGACCACTGAATTATAATTAAACTATATAGTTTCTTTGTTTTCATTAATATGTGCAAGGTAACATTCATTTCCATATTTTACTAGTTACATAGCTTCCGGATATGTTATCTAAATTAAGGGTTCATTCATCTACACAAACTGAAATTCTTTCAGAAAATAAACATCTTTATCACTACAGTCAATCTTAGAATGGTAAACAGAAATCCAATCCATAAACAAATAACATCAAACTCTATTAGAGGAAAAATAATAATGTTTTTAGGTAGATTATTTCCACACACAAGTACATGAAGGTTCTTATAAAAAATTTTGTCTCAAAATTTCTTCAAGGTGTTTTTATCACAAGTTCTAGATTCATATCATGAGATTAATTTCTCAATTTACTAAAAAAAATTCACAGAAATTAAAGAATGTGTAAACCATGAATGAAACAACACTTTGGAAAAATCTGAATAAACAAGAACTATACACGATACTACTTCAATTGATGACCCAACATATGCAGAAGAAGTTGAAAAATATTTCACCACCCCTTTCTGCATATAGTCCAGATGAAATCTATCATTTGAGTTCTTTGTTGGATGATAATTTTTATAATGACGCATTTCATTGCACTTAAAACATTTTACTAACTGTAAATCAGATTTTCTCTTACCACTACCCAGATCATTTTTATTGAAATTACGAGCCTTATGTCTCATTTTTTTCACATCAGGAGTACTTACCAAAATTCAAAAGGAATTCTCCAGTGTTCTTTTTATAACCATTTTTAAAAACTGTAAACATAATTGTTTTACCTTCATACTTTTTTGAATATTTAATCCCATTAATATCCCACCTCGACCACTTATTCTGATTTTTTTTAAAGAACACATGATCATTGGCAAACTCCATTTCTACCTTCTCTGCACATCGAACAAGTTTTTCATAAATTTTGAACTCAGAAGAATCTGATTCCATTTGATACATAGGATTTAATCTTCAGTAAAAATGATTTATTTTACTGTCAAGATCACATATGAAATTTGGGGCATTCCTTTCTATTCGAGTGAATTTTTCTTCATAAGAATCCACTAAATCATCCTCCTGCCTCAATTCCATGAATTTTTTTCCTTCTAAAGGAGAACCTCTTTACGAAAATATTTCTTATGGAACATAACTTTGAATTCATCCCCATAAAGAGAGTTAATATCCTCACTATCACAGAAATTTTTAACCATCCACCACAACTAATCAGTTGTACCTTCAAAACAGTAAACAATGAGACTAACCTTTTGATGTTCTAAACACCCCATGACATGAAAAAATATTTTCTACTTCTTTAATCATTCATTCATCTTGTACTAGGTCAGATGATCTTCTAAATGATGGGGGATGTTGCCTCATAAAATTATCCACTATTGACTTGTTTCTTTGTGGTTGATTAGGCTGATCTCATGAATGGATACCACCACCATTTATAGCCTAAGTTAATTGTTTCATCCCTACAAAAAATTGTTCAGTTCTGATTTCGACCATTTCTAGTTGCTGATTTGGTAGGTTGTTTTCCTCTTGATGCAGTCCCATCATAGCTGCCATGTTTCCTATTCATAAAACCATTCTGAATATAGACATATCTTGGAAGAAGCAACATGGTACTCTTCAAATTCTATATCATTTCAACTTGACCATAAAGTAAAATAATTTATGTATATTAATTTATCAATATCCTAACTCATAAAGTTATCTAATGAAACCTCTGCTACCAACTGTATGTCCCCTCCCATAAACATTACCTAACATTGATTTTTGATCAATAATTTACATTCATTCACATTGAGGATATTTTTAGGTTTATATTTTTAGATAATCTTTCCATGACTATTACATTACATCTCAAATAATACGAAGTAGAAACTTCTTCTCATCCAATTTTTTTTAAAAAAATCCTTAAACAAATTAAGAATTATTTTCCTACTAAAAAACTTTTTGAATTATTATGTTCTCTTTCCCTTCCTTATACCTGATGAAAAACATTTCAAAAACATGGGATGAGAATAAGAAGCTTAGTAAGGGATATAATATAAGGGAATAAAACAGTAGTCCAGAAATACATATATGTCAATGAAATCATACTTTTTAACCATAAAACATAATATCTTTAACATACATCATGAAATAAAAATATTTATGAATAACACATTGAAATCATAAATCATAAAGGTAACTGGGAGAATCCATTACATACTTATATTCTATATTTCACAGCTACATAGGGAGTTATGTTTGGAATACGTATCATAGTATATTCCCTAAATAACTTAAAATAAACATTAACGTTTAACTCCTTCACGTTAACTAATGAATTGAAGAGCTATGTCAGGCTCACCCGCCCTTGGTTTATCACAAAACCAACTATACATTTAAATAATTACTATGAACCATAACATAATCATAATACATAAAACAAGCATAATGTAATGATAACATTTCCATATTAATATCACAAGATATCATATCACTATATTGAAAAAATAAATGCATTATAAAAACCATTTTCAATACCAAAATACATAAAATGGGTATATGGAAAAACATTACAGCTTGTTAAGTAATCAAAACATAAAATAATGCTCGTGGCAATGGAAAGGTCACTATTGCAGAGTTTGTTAAAAAGAAACGTTACTTTTGTCATTTAGTAAAATGATTCATAGAAAAAGATTCCTATTGAAAACCAATGAATTAAATTAAAATAAAATTGTATAATTATACACCTTATAAAATAAGTTGGTGTATAACATCAAAATATTCCTCCATTAAAGGAGATTAAGATAAAGTCCCTTACCTTGATTTCATCATGTCTCATTCATTCTTTATATTCCTAAATAAAAAACATAAGATAATTCCTAATTACATCAGATCAGTTTTCATGTTTATTATTCATTTTATATCACTTATTATTTTTCTATTACAATCTTATAATTATTCATGTTCATATAGGTCGTTTTGTCGATGTTTGGTTCTTAAGTCAAAAATGAACTTGTTATAATTACAAATTGTTTATCTTGTCAAAAGTCCATTATCTACATAATCATTTTAATGATTTAAATATTATATATATCAAGTATATATGTCTTTTTATGAAGAATATATTTATTTATAATAGTCTATAAATTTTTTAAATAATAAATGGAATGAACTGTTCAGTGAGATGGTAAGTCGTACATACACACTAACGCTACATTCAATTCATTTTCATATTTAATGAAATGAAAACTAAATGATACATAGGTATATTATAGCTCCATTATAATATATATGTTATCTATGTTACAGAATTTCATTAATTCCATCATTTTATGTTCAATGTATCGCATGAACGAGTAATATCACTTTGAGGGGGTGATAGTCCGCATTTCCTCAAATAAAATTATCGTATTTACACATTATAGAAAGCAGAAAGGTATGATGTAAATGGAAAATATAGAATCGTAGAGATAATATAAAAATATATATGATATATAAATAAAATTCCATTATAATGGACACCATGAGAGGTAGTAGGGGGAAAATGAACAATCATCATTTTGTGAGGCAGTAGTTTGCTGTTTACAGAAACAGTATGTCTGTATCCATTAGAGGGAGGTGTGTGCATGCATAGTTATAATACTTATAATAGAAACATCCTAGTATATTTAGGATACATTCACTGCTATGTAATCAATGTATAAAAATACCATAGGAAGTGTATAATGAAAATAAAGGAAAGGAACTTGAGAGAAGACATTCCCACTAAATATGGTAACTTCTTTTGATTTGAGCCAAAAGGCTTTATTGAATTTCCTTCTACACAATTTAATGCCTCTATGGGGAATGAAGGGATGTTGGAATATTATTTTAGTATAATATGGATGAGCCAAGTTTCTTGAGAGTTGTTAGTAAGTGGTTAGGGGTGATAACCTTTTATAAAAGGTAGGAGGGTCACATTAGGATGGTATTGAAATATTCTGTTATTATAAAATGATTTTCAGTTTCAAATGGTCCCAAACTCATTTCTTTCAAAGATAATATAATTTTGGGTTGACATACTCTCAACCAATAGGTTTTATACAAGATTAGGGAACAAAATTAACCTTATATGTTACCTTTAACCCTTAGTTAAATACATTAACTCTTACCATGCCTTCATGAATTTTAAAAATATATGGTATCTATATTTACTATAAAATTTCAAGCAAACCATAAGTTGATAATTAATGATGTTAGAAACATCTTATATGTTAGTTGAATATATCATATATTTTTAGGGCTATTGTATCATTTAATAAAAAAATATTTTTTTAAAATCTAACTTATGCTAATTTTGACACTATTAAATAATTAATTTTTATTAAAGTCTTAAAAAATAAGTTCCTTAAAAAATGAAATAAATAAAATATAATATTTCAATATAATCAATAAAATTTATATATGGTATAAAAATAATTATATTACACATATTTAAAAAAAATTAATATCATTTATTTGAATCTTTCGTTAATGAATCAATTACTATATCTTTATTTTTTCATAATTAAATTTATTTATTTAATGTCAAAAAATTATAAATAAAATAACAAGATTTAGGAAATATATTAATATTTATAGTTGATTATATCATTTATATAACCCCATATAAAATTTCTTTCAGTAAAAGATACATGTTTATGTTATTTTTCTCTTTACTTTAAATTAATTATTATAAAATTTCATTTTCACACCCTAGTGTCTACATTATAGAGACCCATACTTTGAATACATGGTTAATAATTCAAAATTGAAGCATAATTATTACAACATATAACAAAACCATGAAAGGATCATACAGGTATAGTGTCTTTAGAAACTGGGAGACATAAACAACTGGTTCATAAAGCATCTACACTGTCTCCTATTTATTTCATCACATCTATAGTCCCTTTTTGGCATATATTACTTAATAACCTTCTTCCTATCCTGGGGAAAGAAAAAATATAAAAGGGTGAGCTCAAATTCTTAGTAAGGGTAAACAAAAGAAATATCAATCACATCAAATTCATAAGAACATAACATTTTGGAAATCTTACCCTGCAAAAGAGATCATAATTTCATAACATGGGATAAATCATGGTAGTGAAATTGAATCCCAATAATCATAACTTAAAACATGAAACTTTGTGTCATACACAAATAATCATAGAGAATCATTTCTTATTAGTCAAGACTCATTGCCAAGACTATCTTAGTGGACAAAGTCCATTTCCGAACAGAGTTCACACCTCGTTTCAGTCATGTTTCACTGAACCGGTTTAACCTTCCGTTTCAGCCATGTCTATCTCATGAGATATAAAATCTTTACCCAATGAATTAGAGGTAGATATAGGTCTCACCCATATCATAATGATACCATTCTTATGTGTTCCACAAAATCATAAACCATACATCATAGCATAACCCATGTAATAAAAATGGGAATCTTAAACATTGTGACATCATAAAACAATTCATATAAGATAAAATAATTCATAAAAATATTTCCATCACAACATAATCAAATCAATATAATAATAGGGATATAAACAGAACCCTATATTATCTTAGATTGAAAATAATTTTGATAAAACACTTGAACTCAATTCTTGAGGAAAATATCCTTTCTACTTCCAAAAAAGATTTCCTTTTTTAACAAGTCATACAATTTTAAACTAAAAGAAGTTTATTAAAAATAAACTTGAAAAATTGAAAAGAATATTCTTGGGAATAATGTTTTAAAAATTCATTCATGTCGTATATGTTAAAAAACATTCTTCTTGTACTTTTGTCGGAAAAGTCAAAAAGTACCTCGTACAAAAAACGACAAAAGATTCATTCCATATCTTTTACTAAAAACTCACCAAAGGGTAAAATTGGATTTAAACAATTTTATGAGGATATAAATAATATTACATATTGAAGAAACATGGATTTGGAAGATAAATATTCCCCAGTAAATTCTGAAGTATAAACAATCTCGGATAAAAATTGAGATTCCGAGATCGTCTCTTACCTTAGGTCCGATTTGCATCGTAAGTGTATGAACATCCTATATAATGATTTAAATAATGTTATTGACTTATTCCAGAATCATAATTATTGTTATGATATCATATATGTTCATATTCTTAGCTTCTTATTAGTAATATTTCATTACTACTTGTTATTCGGGTGTTTATTACTTTTTGTTCTTATGCATGTTTTGTCGAATAAATTATTATTCTTATTTATAGGATATAGATACATAATTTAAATAATGGAATTATTGTAATATATATCATATTAATTCATTCAATTCATTTATATAATCATTATTCAATGAAGATCATATAGAACGAGTCGCATCACATCGTGGAGACGGTAGGTCATACGTACGCACGAGCGATGATATCGTTCCCATGATCGTGGAATTGTATTGGAGTGTATGAATACTATTTCAGAATCAATACAAATTTAGAATAATCATATATAGTTATTTATTTTCACCATTATACCCATCCAAGTAAGGTGGTGGTGGAAAACAGATTACACCACGGCGTGGAGACGGTATTCCGTATGTACGCACACGCGGTGATTTCGTTTTCCGTAGGATGGATAAGAGATGAAATAGGGTTGTTTCATATTTATAATAACATATCAATATATGAGGGATACTGATGTTATTACCTCATAACGAAACAACTAAAGAAGAGGGAGTAGAAGAAGAATGGAACTTGAAAAACGGTAGAAGGTATTACCTCTTTCTCGAAGTGCCTCCTTTAATCTTTCTCTTAAGGTACTAGAGTTGGTCTTTTGAGAAGACCAGTACCTCTAGTAGGTTTATAAGTAAGTGGGGAAGTTAAATGGGCAGGGTTTGTCCGAGCTTGAGGGCTCAAATTGATGTGAGGAGGAGATAGAGGAGGTGCCTTTTATAAGGGAGGAGAGGGGCACCTTTCGAAAGTGTGGAAATATTATTTTATTATAACCATATCTTCAGTTTCAAATGGCCCAAAAATCTTTAAATATGAAGATAAGATGACTCATGGTCGAAATAAAATCATCAAATCAGAATTGGACATGTTTTGGAAAATATTTTAATCATTATAATCTTATTTATTTAAATCATTTATTAATGTGGTAAATACTTCATCATTATTGTGTCATAAATAATTTAATTTATTTGGTGTCTAAAAATTATAAAAAAAATATTATTATTTAGGAAATATTTTTATCTTTCCAATTAATATTTATAGTTGAAAATATAATTTATATAACCCCTTATAAAAATTAATTAATAAAAGATTTTTGTTAATGTCAATTTTGTCTTTACATTAAATTAATTGATCCAAATTGTCATTGTCACTACCAAGTGGCTTAATGGGGTCCCAAAATCGACCCAAGGATGCCCATGGTTGGCCACTACTCATCCAATAAGGTTAGAAAAAGTTTCAAGGTAATTTTGAATTATTATAATATTCTTTTAACCTTGAATTACCCTATTTACCTTTAACCGTAGTAAATAAAAAAATACCGTAGTTACTATTCATAATATTAAAAAAATAAAAGTAACATATTAAAATAATTTGGACCTACTGATTCCAAATATGGAATCCATTTTTCAAAATTCAAAACACAGAAGTTGTAGTAATTAATTTAAAATTAATCTCGTTGTTAAGAAAACGGGATTTAAAAGTTAAAACATTGCCAAGGATTGAAATGTTTTTACCTATGAATTCAATGTAAAATTAATGCTAATGACATAAATTATATTAAATTGTAAAAATATATTCTATTTATACATTAAAAACATTCAATATTATAATTTAACCATATAAAGTATTGCGATGAAAAAAGTTGTTTTTAATTAAAATATAGCGTGTTTTTACTATTCATTAAAAATGAAAGTTATCAGAATAATATGAAAAATTTATCCAAAGTAAAGTTTTATATCCTGATTCCAAAGAAGAATTTTATTTTTTCAAATTGAACTTATAAACTTTTCAAAAACTATATTTAATGTGGGTGCGCCATCAAAAGGTGGCAAAACTACATTTTTTGAAAAATACTTATTTTATCCAAAAAAATTATTTTGTTCTCTTACCATGTTCTAGAAAATGTGTAAGATGAATAATAATGTTATAAAATTAAAAATGTACTTAATATTATTCATAACGGCTAGTCCATAATAATATATCGTTGTTTAGTGAAACTCGGTATTGCGTACTACACACGCTATCGAGGAAAGTCGCAATTGCGTGTAATGAAAGCCAAGTCTGTATTGTGTGTTTTGAAAGATTCCTTTGGTGTTGCGTATAACATAAGACATAAAAAAAATATTTCTCATAAAATCTCAGGGTGTTACATTCTACCCCCCTTAAAATGAATTTTTCCCTCAAAATTCGTCACTTCATTACAAACAGATGAGGACACCTTTCCCTCATCATATCCTCAAGTTCTCATGTAGCTTCTTCTAATTGGTGGTTCCTCCATAAAACTTTCACCAAGTGAGTGGTCTTGTTCCGTAGGACTTATTTTCTATGATCCAAAATCTCTATCGGTTGTTCTTCATAAGAAACATCTTATTCCAGCGGTACAACTTCTGAGCTGAGTACATATGAAGGATCAGGTATGTACTTTCTCAGGGGAAATACATGGATCATATCGTGAACTAGAGAGAGATTCGGTGGAAGTGCCAATCGGTAAGCTACTTTCCCAACACGATCCATAATTTCAAAAGGACCGATATATCTAGGGCTCAACTTTCCCTTCTTTCCAAATCTCATTACTCTCTTCCAAGGAGATATTCATAAGAACACTTTATCACCCACTTCAAACAATAGGTCTTTTCTTCGGTTGTCGGCATAACTTTTTTGTCGACTCTGAGCTGCTCTTATGTGTTGTTGAATAGATCTGACCTTTTCTACCATTTCATCAAGAAGATCAGGTCCTAATAGCTTTCTTTCCCCAACTTCATCCCAGCAAGTTGGAGTCCTGCATTTCTTTCCATAGAGAGCTTCATAAGGATCCATCTGAATACTGGAGTGAAAGATATTATTATAATAAAATTACACAAAAGGTAGGTGTTGATCCCAACCACCTTTAAAATCCATAGAGCAAGCTCTCAACATATCTTCTAGAGTTTGAATTGTCCTCTCAGACTGACCGTCTGTCTGAGGATGATAAGCAGTGCTGAAACTCAACTCTGTATCTAGAGTATGCTGAAGACTTCACCAAAAATTCGAGGTAAACCTCAGATCCCGATCAGATATAATAGAAAGTGGTTCTCCATGCAATCTTACCACTTCCTTTACATATATCCTAGCAAGCTGATCTAGAGACAAATCCTCTCTAATAGGAATGAAGTTTGCAGACTTTGTAAGACGATCAACTTTGACCCAGATAGAATTATTGTCTTTGGATGTTTTAGGAAGTCCAGTGACAAAGTCCATAGTGATGTTTTCCCATTTCCATTCAGGTATGGGTAATGGTTGTAACATCCCCTTAGACTTCTGTCTCTCAGCTTTAAATTGCTGACAAACCAAGCATCGAGAGACATATTCAGCAACATCTCTTTTCATGCCATCCCACCAGAAGTACTCTTTCAGGTCCTTATACATCTTCGTACTTCCAGGATGAATAGATAATGAAGAACTATGAGCCTCATCCAGCAGTTTTTTCTTTAATTCTGGGATGGGAGGAATAAAAACCCGATTCCTGAACTTTATTATCCCATCACAATCAAGGTTGAATTTAGGAACATTTATCACCTTCTTTTGTAACTCGACATCTTATTTCTACGCCTCTTTAATCTTCACATGTATAGATGGTTGAACATTCATTTGAGAAAGATACGATTTTTCCCCTTTCATAATAATTCCAAGATCCAACCTTTGTAAATCCATAAATATTGGATCTTTTGTGATCCTCATCATGGATAAGCTAGCATGGTCTTGTTGACTTAATGCATCTGCCACCTTGTTTTCTTTCCCAGAGTGGTAATGAATTAAGCAGTTGTAATCCTTAATCATCTCCAACCATCTTCTTTAGCGCATATTCAGCTCCTTTTGTGTGAAAATATACTTTAAACTTTTATGATCAGTATAAATGTTACACTTTTCTCCATAAAGATAATGTCTTCAAATATTTAATGCAAAGATTACCGCAGCTAACTCCAAATCATGAGTTGGGTAATTTTGCTCATGGATTTTCAACTGTCGTGAGGCATAAGCTATCACCATATCATTTTGCATAAGAACACACCCCAACCCCTTCTTGGATGCATCATTGTAGATCACAAACCTTTCTCCACTACAAGGAAGTGTGAGCACAGGTGCACTGGATAACCTTATTTTCAACTCCTTGAAATTCTCTTCACATTCCTTCATCCACACAAACTTAACTCCTTTTCAAGTCAACCTGGTGAGTGGATTGGATAATCGTGAAAAAACATTCACAAAACGTCGATAATATCAAGCCAAACCAAGAAAACTTCGGATCTCAGTTACTTTTATTGGTCTTGACCATCTTTCGATAACATCTGTTTTTTCTGGATCCACAGATATCCCCTATTTTGAGATTATGTGACCCAAAAATGAAACTTTTTGAAGCCAAAATTCACACTTGGTAAATTTGGCATAAAGCTTATCCTTTCTCAGGGTCTTTAATACAATTCTCAAGTGATCTTCATGTTCTTACTTTCTCTTTGAATAGACAAGAATATCATCTATAAATACTACCACAAACTGATCAAGATAGTCTCTAAAGACTCTATTCATCAGATCCATGAAGATAGCAGGGGCATTAGTAAGACCAAATGGCATTACTATAAATTCATAGTGTCCATACCTTGTACGGAAAGCCGTCTTTGGTATATCCTCCATTTTGACTCTTAATTGATGATACCCTGAATGAAGATCAATCTTGGAAAAGTATTGAGCTCCGTGGAGTTGCTCAAATAGGTCATCAATGCATGGGAGAGGATATTTGTTCCTGATAGTGATCTTGTTAAGTTCTCGATAATCAATGCAGAGTCTCATTGATCCATCTTTCTTCTTAACAAACAGAATAGGTTCTCTCCAAGGTGACGCACTAGGGTCTATGAATCCTTTATCAAGATTCTCTTGGATTTTCTTATTCAATTCTTGCAACTCAATTGGGGCCATTCTATAAGGTGTCTTTGAAATAGGCAAAGCACCCGATATGAGTTCTATTGAAAACTCAACTTCACGATTTGGTGGAAGACCTGGAAATTCCTCCGGAAAGACATAAATAAACTCTCTTACAATGGGAATATTCTTAATCATGTGTTTCTCTCCAACCATTCGAGATAAATAACATTCATTTAGTGGAATCAAGACCCAAAAGATAGAAGAAATTTCCACTGGAAGGTTATGTTCATCCTTGCATTGATAGACGATCATAGATTGATCTAGAATATGAAATGTGACTTCCCTTCTTTGGAAATTGATAGGATATCCATATAAATAAATCCAATACATTCCAAGAATCACATCAAATTCCACTATAGGAAGGATCACAAGATTTGCAGGAAGCACTTTCCCACAAACTTCAATCGGAGAAGAATTGTAAACTTTTGAGGCAACTGTTGTGCCATTAAGAGTTGTCACAGCCAACTCAACATCTAATTGTTGAGGTAATACAGTGATACCCTTAGAAAATTTTTCAGAAATAAAAGAGTGGGTGGATCCAGAATCAAATAAAACATTAGCTACTTTAGAGTGGATGGTAAGTGTACCTCTCACCACTTCATTGTCGTACTCCACATCGCTGATAGTAATTGTATGTGACTTTCCTTTGTCTTGGACTTAAGAGTTTGTTGACGTTGATCATCATCCTAAACCCTTCGATTTGGGCATTGATTGGCATAATGCCCCATCTCCTTGCACTTGAAACATTGAAGTGTAGTAGGTTCATTCTATGTATCCCTTCCTTTGTTTGCATCATTAGACATCTTCTTCCAATTATTTCGACATTAAATTGCCCGATGACCTTATTTTCCACACTTATAACATTTTCTTGTCCCCTTAAGACAATTTCCTCCATGTTTCTTTCCACACTTTGAGCATAAGGGAAAACTCATCTTCTTTTCAGTGTGGTCTTTAGATTTTCCTTTGAATTCCATTTTCCTCTTCTTATCAAACCCATGTGACTGATGGGTTACACCAATCTCCATCTCAAACTTGAGAGCACATCGAACAATTTCCTCATTTCTATTGATGTCCCTTATGGCTAAAGCCCTTCGAAGACTTGGTTTTAAGCCACTAAAGAATTGATCAATCTTCAACTCAGGTTGGATAATAATTCTGGAAGCGTACCTTGCAAGTCTTGTAAAATTTGTTCGTGGGTACCAATGGATTCATCATCCTTTTGCTTTAGTTCAAGAAACTCCTTCTCCATCTTTGTTCGAAGAATAAGAGGGGAATACTTATTGAAAAATAAGTTCTTGAACTCGTCCCATTCCATGGACTCAATTTCATCCATTTGCCTCGTATTCTTAATAAGATTCCACCATTGATCAGCATCCACTTCCAAACAATACACTGCTAAGATGACTTTATCATGTTCAGAACATTGAAGAACTGAAAATATCTTTTCAGTGGTACTAATCCATTGTTCAACCACTAATGGATCAAAAGACCCGCTGAATGAAGGTGGACGCTGCCTCATGAAGGAGTCAACAGAATGTTGCTCCTTCCTTTGCTTATTTGGAAGTCCTGCATGATTCATAGCTTGAGAAATTTGTGTGAGCATGGCTACAAGATTTTGTATTCCAGCTCCCATAATGTTTGGTTGCTCAGGGGGATAATAATTGCATTTCCCATCTCATTCCGCATTAACACGGTTTCTTCAGGTTCCAACCATTGACTAAAACCAAGAAGAATAGTGTGAGCAACACTAATTATAATAGGAAAATCACATAATCATGAATAAAATTTCACACTTAAGGTCTTATCGTAGGTTGTTCATGGCCATTTCTAAAACACTAAGATTGTGTTCTATGCTAGACATATCCTTAGGTTTCTTACTAAGGCTTTCACATCCTAGTTTCCAAATGTTGACTATACCTTTCCTATGATACCAACTATAGCGACCCATAATTTACATACATGGTTAATAATTCAAAATTGAAGCATACTTATTACAACATATAACAAAACCATGAAAGGACCATATAGTTATAGTGTCTTTAGAAACTAGGAAACATAAACAACTGGTTCATAAAGCATCTACACTGTCTCCCATTTATTTCATCATATCTATAGTCCTTTTTTGGAATATCTTACATAATAACCTTCTTCCTGACCTGGGGACAGAAAACATACAAAAGGGTGAGCTCAAATGCTCATTAAGGGTAAACAAAATAAATATAAATCACATCAAATTCATAAGAACATAACATTTTGGAAATCTTACCCTGCAAAAGAGATCATAATTTTATAACATGGGATAAATCATGGTAGTGAAATGTAATCCCAATAATCATAAATTAAAACATGAAACCTTGTGGCATACACATATAATCATAGAGAATCATTTCTTATTATTCAAGACTCATTTCCAAGACTATCTTAGTGGACAAAGTCCATTTCTAAACCGAGTTCACTCCTCGTTTCAGTCCTGTTTCACTGAACCAGTTTAACCTACCATTCCAGCCATGTCTATCTCATGAGATATAAAATCTTTACCTAATGGATTGGAGGGAGATATAGGTTCCACCCATCTCATAATGATACCATTCTTATGTGTACCATAAAATCATAAACCATACATCATAGCAAAACCCATGTAATAAAAATGGGAATCTTAAACTTAGTGACATCATAAAACAATTCATATAAGATAAAAGAATTCATAAAAATATTTCCATCACAACATAATAAAATAAATGTAATAATAGGGATAGAAACAGAAACCTATATTATCTTAGATGGAAAATAATTTTGATAAAACACTTGAACTCCATTCTTGAGGAAAATATCCTTTCTACTTCCAAAAACATTTTTCCTTTCTTAACATGTCATATAATTTTAAACTAAAATAAGTTGATTAAAAATAAACTTGAAAACTTGTAAACTAAGATTCTTGGAAATAATGTTTTAAAAATCCGTTCATGCCATATAAGTTAAAAAAACATTCTTCTCGTACTTTTTTCGGAAAAAGTCAAAAAGTACCTCGTACGGAAAATGACAAAAGATTCCTTTCATATCCTTTACTAAAAACTCACCGAAGGGTAAAATTGGATTTAAACAATTTTAGGAGGATATAAATAATATTAAATATTGATGAAACATGAATGTGGATGATAAATATTCCCCAGTAAATTCTGAAGTATAAACAATCTCGGATAAAAATTGAGATTGCGAGATTGTCCCTTACCTTAGGTCTGATTTGCTTTGTAAGTGTTCGAACCTCCTATATAATGATTTAAATAATGTTATTGACTTCTTCCAGAATCATACTTATTGTTATTATATCATATATGGTCATATTCTTAGCTTCTTATTAGTAATATTTCATTACTACTTGTTATTCGGGTGTTTATTACTTTTTGTTCTTATGCGTGTTTTGTCGAATAAATTCTTATTCCTATTTATAGGATATAGATACATCATTTACAGAATGGTATTAGTTTAATATATATCATATTAATTCATTCAATTCATTTATATAATCATTATTTAATGAATATCATATAGAACGAGTCGCATCACATCATGGAGACGGTAGGTCGTACGTATGCACGAGCGATGATATCATTCCCATGATCGTGGAATTGTATTGGAGTGTATGAATATTATTTCAGAATCAATACCACTTTACAATAATCAAATATAGTTATTTATTTTCACCATTATACCCATCCAAGTAAGGTGGTGGTGGAAAACAGATTGCACCACGGCATGGAGACGGTATTCCGTACGTACGCACGCGTGGTGATTTCGTTTTCTATAGGATGGATAAGAGGTGAAATAGGGTTTTTTCATATTTATAATAACATATCAGTATATGAGGGATACTGATGTTATAACCTCATAATAAAACAACTAAAGAAGAGGGAGTAGAAGAAGAATGGAACTTGAAGAAAACGGTAGAATGTATTACCTCTTTCTCGAAGTGCCTCCTTTAATATTTATCTTAAGGCACTAGAGTTGGTCTTTTGAGAAGAACAATACCTCTAGTAGGTTTATAAGTAAGTGGAAAAGTGAAATGGGAATGGGTTGGCTGATCTTGACAACTCAAATTGGTGTGAGGATGAGAGGGAGGAGTTTCCTTTTATAAGGGAGGAGAGGGGCACCTTTGGAAAGTGTGGAAATATTATTTTATTATAACCTTATCTTCAGTTTAACAAGGTCCAAAATCATTGAAGATGAAGATAATATGACTCATGGTAGAAATAAAATCATCCAATCAGAATTGGAAATGTTTTGGAAAATATTTTAATCATTATAATCTTATTTATTTAAATCATTTATTAATGAGGTAAATACTTCATCATTATTGTGTCATAAATAATTTAATTTATTTGGTGTCTAAAAATAATTAAAAAAAATATCATTATGTTTGAAATCTTCTTATCTTTCCAATGAATATTTATAGTATAAAATATAATTTATATAACCCCTTATAAAAATTAATTAATAAAAGATTTTTGTTAATGTCAATTTTGTCTTTACATTAAATTGATTAATCCAAATTGTCATTGTCACTTCAAAGTGGCTTAATGGGGTCCCCAAATCGACCCAAGGATTCCCATAGTCGTACACTACTCATACAATAATGTTAGGACAAGTTTCAAGGTAATTTTGAATTATTATAATATTCTTTTAACCTTGAATTACCCTATTTACCTTTAACCGTAGTAAATAAAAAATTACCATAGTTACTATTCATAATATCAAAAAAATAAAAGTAACCTATTAAAATAATTTGTACCAAATGATTCCAAATATGGAATCCATTTTTCAAAATTCAAAACACATAAGTTGCAGTAATTAATTTAAAATTAATCTTATTGGTAAGCAAACGGGTTTTAAAAGTTAAAACATTGCCAAAGATTGAAATGTTTTTACCTATGAATTCAATGTAAAATTAATGATAATGACATAAATTATATTAAATGGTAAAAATATATTCTAATTATACTTTAAAAACATTCAATATTATAATTTAACCATATAAAGTATTGCGATGAAAAATGTTTTTTTTAATTAAAATATAGCGTGTTTTTACTATTCATTAAAACATGAAAGTTATCAGAATAATATGAAAAATTAATCCAAAGTAAATTTTTATATCCTGATTCCAGAGAATAATTTTATTTTGTCAAATTAAACTTATAAAATTGTCAAAAACTAGATTTAAATTGGGTGCGCCATCAAAAGGCGGCAAAACTGCATTTTTTGAAAAATACTTCTTTTATCCAAAAAAATTATTTTCTTCTCTTACCATGTTCTAGAAAATGTGTAAGATGAATAATAATGTTATAAAATTCAAAATGTAGTTAATATTATTCATAACGGCTAGTCCATAATAGTATATTGTTGTTTAGTGAAACCCGGTATTGCATACTACACACGCTATCGAGGAAGGTCGCAATTGCGTGTAATGCAAGCCAAGTCTGTATTGTGTGCTGTGAAAGATTCCTTTGGTGTTTCGTATAACATAAGACATAAAAAAAATATTTCTCATAAAATCTATGGGTGTTACATGCATGGGGTCCCAAAATAGACCAAAATATTACCATGGGCGGACATATATAATAAAATAGGATTATGACATGTGTAAGTGTAGTTTATATTATTATAATATTACTTTTTACCATTATTTACGATATTTAACCTTTAAAAATGGTAAATAAAATAATTACTAAAATTACCATTCATAATTTCCAAAAACTAAAGGTGCATATTCACACAATTTGGACCTTATGATTCCAAATATGGAATCTATTTTTAAAAATTCAAAACATATATGTTTATGAAATTAATTTAAATTTAATTCTTGTTGTTAAAACCAAAATGCATGTTTTTAAGAAATAAAAACAACCAAAAGATTGACATGTGTTTATGTCCAATTTCAATGTGAAATTATATCCAGTGACCAGAATTGAAATAAATTATGAAAAAATAATCCAATTAAACTTTAAAACCAATTAAAAGTATAAAATATCTATATAAATAAATTATATAAAAAATCAGTTTTGAATTAAAATGCAGTATTTTTTATTATTCATAAAAAATTAACTTTATCAATAAAAATACCAAAATATCATACAAAGTAAATTTGTATGTCCCAATTCTAATGAATAATTTTATTTTTTCAATTATAATATATAAATGTGAAAATTTTTATTTAAAAAGGAATCTCCTTCAAAATTCTATAAAATGACCTTTTAATAATATTAGAGTATTTGATACTTAGAATCAGATTCATTCTTATTTTAAGACTCTAATATTTATTGGATAAATATAAAAACATTTATCAAACATTTGTAATCATAATTTTTTTATTTCTGTTCATTATCACCAATATATGGACAAGGGGTTAACTACCATTTAAAATAATAATAATAATATTATTATTGTACTATTTTTCAGTATAACTCAAATTTGTGTAAAATGTAAGATTTCAAGGAAACTCATTGTTGCGTGTTTAGTATACTATCAGAAAAATAATCCCCTTTAATGTAAAAATAATATCTTGTTCAGAAATATTAACAGAAATAAAAAGGTATTATTTTATAAATACCTGGTATCCTACATCAAGTCCATATTAATAAGAAATTAACTTTTAAATTTCCATTGAGTATAACCATTATATATTTTATAATGTCATTAATATTGTTCTTTCCATACAATTTAATGTTCAGATTGTAATGGTCACATTTAAATAATACGATTAGTTTTTTCATTTATGTTTAATGGTGCATATCTTATATGTTAATGAGAGTATTATTTTCTTTTAAAAAATTAGGATGTTTAAAATATAAAAAGTCTATAAATTAGTTATATTATTTATAATGAAAAATGTTTAACATTAAAATCATTGAAATAATGGAGAAATAAATTTTTAGGATGGTAGTTGTGGAATGAACATGGAAACATATATATGATTGAAAAAAAAATTATTATCACTTCTAAGAGTTAGAAAATTAATAACCCAGAATGAGGAATGAATTTTCCTTAATTACTATAACTATATATATTTTCTCACTACATGATGGGATCTTTTTTTGACCATTGTATGGATAATTTCCAAGAATTGTAATGATTATATTTGTATAAATAATTATCCTAATATTTTCATACATTTTAGTTTATCATTATTTTTTTAATGACATCCATATATTATTTTATTTTTAATTGTTAAATCATTTTCTTTAATAATATTCTAGAATTTATTGTGAAAATAATTTTATTTTTTATTTTTATTCATTTTATATTCATATCCTAAAATTATCAACACCAATAAAAATTTAATAAGAAAATTTTCTGAATCAATGGTTATTGAGTATCATTGCATTAAAAAGGTCAAAATGTTGAATCTAACCATAAGAGGCTCAAATAGATCCTAGAAGTTGGGTCTTGATATCAGTGTAGTGTTTTGATAAAAATTAATATTTGTCCCCAATATGAAAAATTATCAATTAAAAAGAGATAAAATGTTTTTTAATAACGTGAAGAAGTGAAGGAAAATTTTAAATAACATTAAATTCTTGAGATTATACCTTTTTATGGATGTAAATGCATGAGGAACAAGAGAATGGGAATAATATGTGTCTTCAATGATAAAAAATTCAACTTTCAAAATTCTAAAATGTATTTTTTATACACATGTCCAATTGATATGACATTATTTGGCTAGATAATTTAGATATATCTAAATAACATCACTAGATTAATCATTTTAATGTTATTTAATTTAATATTACAAAACATAATAACCTTTTTCTTGATATAATTAGATCAAAATCTACCCCACCACTTCCCTATAAAATTGTTATGAACATCTATTTTTTAAAGTTCAAAATTCCAGAAGTAATGGTGAGATTTTTATACTGAAATATTTTTCTGATTATTTATTATATAATTTTTTATTCCTATATTTTTCCTATATAATATTCCCTTTTTACCCTCTAGGATTCCCATATCCATGAAAATGGAGAATTAACATTGAATTTTATTCAATGGTAGGGAGTGGTGTTTTGTATTTAGTCATTTTAAGTACATAGATTTTAATTAATTTATTTTGATAATTTTAGTATTTTTAAACAAATTAAAATATATAGTCACCCTATTGTCTCAAATATATTATTATTCTTAATAATTAATCAACAATATTTCCCATATCTGTTTAATTCATTCATACAATGTAGTTTAGCTTATGGGTTGTTGGTTAGTGAAGATGTCTCCTATTTGGCTTTAGGAAGAGTATCATTATATATGATGATGTATTGGTGTGGGGTGAGATAAATTTTAATGAGAGGGTTAGATTGAACTATATTTATCATTAAATTGAATATAATATATGAAATTATATTTTTAAAGGACAAATATATTGTTATTGTGACTCTATAGAATAATTGTGTCTTTTTGGAAACTTCATTTTTTTCACTAGGGTGTACAATTTTGATTTCATTTTCATTTACAAAAATTTATATCATATTAATTTAATAAAAACCCATTATATTTACATATAATTATAAATATATTTTTATTTATAAATACTAACTATATAAATCTAGTGTTTTGTGAGTGACCTTTCTCTAGGATCGAACATAGGATTTTACTATGTTAAATTTTTATGAATAAGAAGACAAACAATGTGTTATTTTTGGATGCCTTCTCAAAATGGTGAAAAAACTATTAGAGGATTATGCATGAATCCCAACTAAATATTTTATTATTTTCATAAATATGAAATATACTACACACCTAGGGCTTATGGTGGCGACTCACACAAACAACATTGTTCTATTTTAAATAAGTTTTACCAAAATTAAATATATATTGAATGAATATGTTTTGTTATAAAATTAATATTATATAAAAACATATAGAAATTATTTTGAAAGAAAAAAATTCAGAATAGAATTTGTTATGTGAAGAAGATACATTCATTCTTATGAGTTAAAATCAAATCTGTCTATATTGTTTAATAATATTCTCATTATTATATTCTATATATTGACCAAAACTGATCACTCTATATCATACCATTCTAATTAATATTACCCTACACTAATACCACTACATATAGGTTAATTATTTCAAATAATATCTCTTTGAAACAACTTCATCACACATCATTATCATAATGATACACCACTATGTGTAGAATTATAATAATGGAATAGAGGAAATTTAAGGAAACTGGATGAAAAATTTGGTGGTAGGGATGGTAGGGAGACTCCACACCACCATCAATTTACCAACCACAGATGTATGAGAAGATAGTAATACAAATTATTTATTTTGAATAAACATAAACCATCACTCTTCCCCCTCAAACAATTTTTATGGTTAGTTCCCCATTAACAATTGAGATGATATGTTAACAATATGATAAATAGAAAAGAAAAAAGAAAGATATGAGAATGAGTGAAAAATATTATATATTGAGAATTTATGGTACAATTGAAAAATAAATACACCCTCCTCATGTCAAGAAAATTGATAACACTTCAAAAGGTTGTGGATGTAAAAATTTATAAGAATAAGAGGATTCTTTTTTGTCAAATTCATCCCTTTTAATTTTTATTCATGTTTGGTATAATAAAAACAATAATCTAGAAAAAAGGTATTCTATGATTTTAGTTATATATATCATATCTATTAAGTCACAAAATTTCATTTCCATGGAACCTATATAGCGAATAATAGTATGGCATTACTGAAGTATCCTATTTTGACTTGATGGACCCTTAAAATTCCCCTTATCTAATTTTCCATGAATTATTATCCATGAAGAATACCTAATGTCAAAATTCAATAGTAAATGAAAATATTTATTATAATCTTCTAAATGTTCATTCAAATATTATGATTCTTTGAATGGTATTATGTGACATATGAGACCAGTTTTAAAATTCATCAAAACTATGAACTAATTTAAATACCCATTTGTGTGATTCATTTAAGCCCAATATGGTGTGATTTATCTCTAGACCTAGTTAAATTAATTGAATCCAAATAACTAGGGAATACAATAAAAATGAATTTTAAATTTTGGAATATATTGAAAAATTTATTGGAAAAAATTAGAAAATTAACAAAAACAAATAATTAAACCACTTTTACAATAATGTCTAAAATATTCATAAATCAAAAAATGTAACAATAAACCATAAAAATTGGTATAATTAAATAAATAATATAAATAATAAAATTTAATGACATATGAAATTTATCAGTTCCCCATACATAAACATTTCACTCCTTACAACCATCATACATTTGAATCCATGACCATGCCTAAATCAAAAGCAAGAAAATTCTGAAGATAAATTAAAAAATATAAATTCATCTTGTCCCATATGTGAAAAAAATTAACTTTAACATTATTTCATCAATTATAAATTTCTCTAACCAAAAAAATCCATACATGGACTAATGAAAACATACCTTGCATGGAAGATCATGCCACTCTTTGCTGATGACGAAGTTAATCTGTAGTTACTATCATACATGGAAAATTAAGGAATCCTCAGATTTTGAAAACTCTATTATATACCTGCCATGAGACATAAATATTGATACTAATAATGAGTTATATTCACATTTATTTGGTTGATAAGGGTTGGTTGGTAATCATAAAAATTATTATGGCTAAAATAAGGTGGATAAACTCTTAAATAAAATGTAATGAATATTCAAGTGAAATGAAAGACAAATTCCTCCCTAAAATCTATGAAAAATTTAAAATACCACAAAAAATTGTTTAATGTCATTATAATTTAGTTAAACATTGAATTTAATGGAGTATTTCATCATAATTACCCTTTTTTGAATCTTATTTTATTCATGGAGGATTCGATTATAAATAAATGTAATGAATGAATGACATATTAAGAATGTAAGATCAATGAAAATTGATATTGGATGTTTATTTATTTAGGAGTAAATAATAATGTAAATGAATCAAAAATAATGATACCAACTCATTCTATTAAATTGTCCACTTCATGAAATAGTGACATTGTAATTACTAAACTAAACATTATTATGTTTTAAAAAAATATTAATAATTCAAATATTAGATCTCAAAAGTAACCTCACATTACAAAACTGAAAGGGTTCCTATATTTGGAGACTAGCTACATAAATATCTTATTAAAAACTATTCCTCTAACATATTCAAAAAATATCTATACATAGGGATTCCTTCTACACATAATCATTTATATAAATTTCTCAAGATGTGCAAAACAAAAGAAATAGTGAGGTAAAATTTAACATCCTAGGTAATATTAGAATATTTTTTCCATATTACTGGTATGAAATTAAGGATCTAAATTCATACTCTTATTTAATTAATAAATTAAATAAATTAGGTACAAGTAATTAAATTTATTAAAGAAAATTTTATTATTTAAATGATTAATTTAAAAATTACAGTATTTTTATTTGATAAAAATAATTATATTTTTGAATTCATCATGTTGAAATTATCTTTCTATGAATTCTTGATAATTTCCTTAAAATAGTTATAATTATCGGTGAATATGAGAAAATATATTTGTTTAATGTCATGTTTTTGTGACATCATAAAGGCATAATTATGATGTATAATTTATTTATCTTATGTAATGACTAAATTATCGAATTAATATGTAAATATTGTACAAAAAATAATTCAGAACATGTGTGTTATAATTCATTTATTGGTAAGTACAAAAATAATTGTTAGTGCTGACATAGTCCCAGCACAACATTAGTATAGTTAAATTTTATTCCTTATAGATAATCATGGAGTACTAAAAATTATTTATATGACTTATTTATTAATTATTTTAAATTGATTTTATTGCCTATTATTTCATTATTTTTATTTATATAACATGGATATTATCCAAATGCCTCTACAATCCTTATGAAATGCAATAAAAGATAAATTAGTAAACTAATAACGCTGTATTGACATGGATACGGGTGATTTTAATTAATTGATTAATATAAATGATCATATTGAACATAATTAATTTATTTTTATGATAGAAATTTAATTTTAATTTTTATAAATTAAATAACTAACACTAATAAAAATTTAACACTAATGAAGTGTTTGTGAAAGTATAATAAAAATCAATAAAAATTATTTTTATAAAATTAACAACAACTATTAAATGACCTCAAAACATGGATAATCCTTTTTAATGGGTTATATATCGATTTTTTAAAGGTTTGAATTAATGAAAATTTGGAGCCATATGGATTTGATTAATACCCTTTATAATATTTTATTTAAAAGTAAGTGAAGTTCTTCATAATATTGTTTTTAATTTTTACAATATTTTAATATATGGTTTATTAAGAGTTTTTCTAGAACAAAAATAGTGATTTGGAAAGTAATAAATTTATATTATTCATGGATTTTTTTAATATTTATTGAACAACTAATTACATTAATGGATATCACAATATGATATAGTGATTATTTTATTATTTAATAAATAAAATTAATTATATAAAAATAAGTAAATTTTTAGATTTTTATAGTATTTCACAAATACTATTGATTAAATTTATATGTATATGATATAATTTTTTGTTATTTGATACATTGTTTTGATGTTTTAAAGTCACATTTATGAATAGTGATTAATTTGATAAAAACTATTTCTCATGAATAAAATATTTTATTAAATTATTTAAAAATAGAAAAAAAAATTGATAGATTAAAAAATGATAATATTCTATCTAAAATTTGATTTCATGTGATTTTTAAGCCATTTTGACCTCTTTAATCCTATAATAGACTTATTATAATTTAACATTTTAAATAATTTCTAAATATCCCCTCACATAAATTATAAAAAGTTAATAATTAATTTACTTAATTTCTTCAAATTATGGCATATTTCATGACCATATGATGTAGAATTATCTTCTGTATATCCATACTAACATTCTGGAGGTCTCAGTTTAGGTAGAAAAATATATTTTATGGTAATAAGGTATTAATCCAAGCAAGTTTCTCAAGAAGAGGAAGATAAAGAAATATATGTGATGAGTCGGAATCAAGATAAGGGGATAGTTTTGAAATAATTTAATTTATTATATATTATTATATTTATAAGGGAATATTTTATTTTCATTATTGACAGAAGACACGTCCGTCAACTATAATTATTACTAACTTTTTATACATTTTATAAAAGATTTTTTTTATTTTTAAGTGTTTTTATTCATGAATTTTAAATGTAAATAATTATATTTTGGGAAATGAATTTCTCCTAAAAATGAAAATTTTCTGATGATTGGATTTCATTAAATTATTTTCTTATATGAAAATAATTTATGTGTTATTTTTATTTGTTTTTGGGGTAAGAGTGAGAAAGACATGACCACTTAAAATATTTTCTTAAAATTATGGCACTAGAGTATCGAAAGATAAATAACGATATAGGGAGAGAACCCATGACCTCAAGGGGATGTTTTCCCACATATGATACAACTTTTTAGACTTATGGTCTTCTTATAGCCCGCTGAGTATTATGATTAATCGTATAAAATTATTATTTTCATATGGAGAAATCCAAAGTTTTATTCAAAATAATTATTATTTTCAGCATGTATGGTTTTCAACGTAATATAAAATATTCATGGATATTATGAAAATTTATAAAAATGTTTCTATATATTAAGGTTATCAAATAATTTATTTGATATAATTTTTCCAAGAAATTTATAGTTATTTATGAATGGTTTTTCAAAAATATTTTAAAAACCCTTACTTGAAAAATGAATACTCACCCTATATTTGAAATTAATTTTCCATAGGTATAGTATAATTATTTAAAGGTGTTCAATTTTCTTATAGATTTGGAATAAATAAATAAATTTATATATTTTATTTTATTTTTGATATCTTTTTTAGTTCATAATTGATTTTTTAAAACCTTTAAAATCTATACTAGAAAAGTTCATAGTATATATAATGTCGTGTGTATTTTCTATTGTATTTTATAAAAAAAACAGGTATCATATTTTATTCAATCAATCTAAAATCACGGGTTCATAGAATTACATATTGTATGAGAGAAACCGTCTAGAAAAAGTAGAAATTAGGTGCCATATTTTTAAAAAAATCTTCTAGATAATTATGTTCCCCTATATTTTCTAACTATTCTTAATTTTAAAAATTGAAATTAAAAAATTAATTAATTATATTTAAAGAACTTTGAGTGTGCAATTTATTTAATGGGGGGAGAATTTAATAGACCTGGTACTATTAGAGTAATTTTTTTTCATATTAGTATTATTGAATTAAATAGTTAAATTCATAAATTTATGTGATTCATAAAATTAAATATTTATTTTCACCTAAATAATAATATTAAAATAATTTATTATATTTAAATGATTAATTATCAAATTATTGGATTTTAATTTGAAAAAAAAATTAATTTTTAATTTTTCAATGTTAACATTATCTTTTTAAGAATTATTTATAATTTTATGAAAAAAATTTAATTTTGGGAGGATAGTAAAAAATACATTTTTTCTAAATACAGTATTTTTGTGAAACTGCCATGACATAATTATGTGTTAAAATTTATTAAACATAAGGTATTCATAAATTATGTAACTAAAATTTAAATATTTTTCAATAAATAATTCTGATCATGTATGTTATAATTTATTTCATGATAAGTATAAAAATCATTGCAAGTGCTAACTTAGTACATGCGTAGTGTTGGAAGAGTGAAATTTGGTTCCTTATAAGTAATAATTGTAATAGAAATTATTTTCAGAAAATATTAATAATTAATAATTATAATTGATGTTTCTGATGTTATTGTAGAACATTTGAGTTATGTAATGTGAATCTTTTCTAAATTTATATGCAATCCTTATGAAAGTAAAGGTAAGAAAATAAAAATTAATAAATTAATAAATTTGGCATGACATGTATATCGATTATTATACTTAATGAATTAATATAAAATATAATCTAATACCTAATTAGTTTATTTTTAATACATATTTTTTTTAAAAAATTTTATATATGAAACAATTAAATTTAATGATTTTGCAATGATAATATAGTGCTTGAGCAAGGAGAAGAAGAACCAATAAAAATAATTTAACTAAAATTATAAAAATTATTAAATTTCAAAACAAAATTGTAAAAAACATTTTTATTGGTCATATATTGACCAATTTTGACCAAGGGTCGAATGAATGACCATTTGGATCCACATGGATATGAATAAGACCCTTTATAATATTTTATTTAGAATCAATTCAAGTTGTTCACACTATAGTTTTTAATTAGTATAATAGTTCTAGAAGTATATTTAGAAAATTAATATTTATTTGAATTCAATGAAATTTATTTTAATTATGGAAATTTATTTTTAATTTTTAGGGAATATATAACTACCTTAATGGATTTCACAGTGATATTGTAATAATTATTAAATTAATGAATAAATAAATTGATGATATTATAAATATTATATAAATACAATTTTAGATTCTTTAGGTAATTCATGATTTCTATAGATGAATTTTATATCTATAGGATTCAATAGAAAATTGGGTTTGAATTTTAATATGTTTTGGGATGTTTCAAATTCATAATTATAAATAGTGATTATATAAACAAATTATTTTTTCATAAATAAAATATTTTAATAAATTATTTAAAATCAATAAAATTTTGAACAAGGAAAAAAATGATAATATTATATCTCCAATGTTATATACTATGATTTATAGGCATTGTGGAAGCCTTTATCCCCATATTATACTTATTATAATTTTATATTTAAAATAATTCCTAAATTACCATCATGTGTATTATTAAAAGAGACGAATTCCTTCACTTAATTTCATTACCTTAAGCCATATTTAATTACTATAAACTATCAAATTATCTTCTCCACTTCCATACCCACGTTATATTGGTCTCAGTCTAGTAGGAACTCTATCTTTTTTGGGCGTATGTTGTTAAGAAAAGTGATTTTCCTAAGAAGAGGAAGATAAAGAAACCAATATAATGAGTCAGACTCAAGGTAATAGGATTTTTTGAAAGAATTATTTTAATTATATAATCATATATTTTAAATGGAATATTTTATATTTATTATTGATTATATAAATAGTCAATCATCTATAATGTCTATTGACATTTTATGTATTTTATACAATCTTTTGTTTTAATTTCAATGTGTTTATTTTGATGTCTTTTAAATGTAAGTAATTATTTTTTAGAAAATGGTTTTCTCCAAAAATGAGATGAGATTTTTTTATATTAGATTTTATTAAAAAACTTCTTCTATGGAATAAGTTATGTATGGTTTTGAATATTTTTTGACTTATGGGGGATAAAGGCATGACCATTTAAAAAATTTTCATTAAATTATGGAACATGAATATCGAATGATATTTTATTAAATGTGGAATGAACCCATGAACTAAAGGGGATGGTTTCCCACATGTGATACTCCTATGCATCATTATGGTTCTATTAAAACCTTCTAACTATCATAAGTAATACATAAAAATTATTATTTTATAATGAAGAAATCCAAATTCATATTTTAACAGAATTATGTGTTTAATTATATATGGGTTTCAATATAATATAATTTATCAAAGTATATTTAGAAAAAAAATTAAACCCATTTTATAAATATTAATTTTATAAAATTGGTTATTTTATAAAGGTTTTATAATATATTTATATATTTTGAATGATGGTATTTCCAAAAGATTTTAAAAAACCTTCTTGGGAAAATTAATTCTCACATTATGTTTTAAATTAATTTTGGACAGGTTTAATATAATTATACAAAGGTGTTTTCTTCTCTTATGGAGGAAGAAAATATGAATTAAATTAGTTATTTTATTTTATTTTTGTACATATTTTTTATCTTGTAATGTATTTGTCTAATCATTAAAAATCTATATCTTAAAAGGCCTTGGTATATACAATGATCTCAATATTTCCAATTTTTTAAATAAAAATGAATTTTTTAAATAGAATCTAGATGATTTTCGTTGGAGATTTACATTTGGTATCAGAGTAATGGTATATAAAACATTTGATATTATTATTTTTTGTCTAAAAATAATCTTCTAGGTGATCAATTTTCCTTATTATTTTTAGCTAGTCTGAATTCTGAAGATGGAAATTATGAATCATATTAATTACAATGAAAGAATTACGAAGTTTTAATTCATTTTAGCAGAGAATGTAACATTCCAGGTACTAATAGAGTAATTTATTTTTTATTAATATTTTTTAATTAAATAATTATATTCCGAATGTAATGTAATTCATAAAATAAATAATTTCTTCTAATGAAAATATATTAATTAAAATAATTTCTTATATATAAATGATTAATTTTAAAATTATAAAATTTAAATTTGAAAAAATAATCTCATTTTTTAATTTAGCATGTTGAAATTATCTTATGATGAATTGCTCAGAATTTTCTAAAAAAAATATTAGTTTTTTTTAAGAGAAAAAATTTTAATTTGTCTTAATGCAATATTTTTGTGACATTATCAATAAATAATTATGAGGTAATTTTCATAAAATTTATATAATTAGTAAATTTTAAAATTTAAATTTAAATTTTGTTCAAAAAATAAATCATAACATGTACATTATAAAATATTTTGTGACAAGTATAAAAATCATTGTCAATGCTGATGTAGTGTCTATGCAACATTGGTAGAGTTAAATTTGGTTCTTTATAGATAGTAATTGTAACATCCCAAGTAATTAATGAATAATAGATATTCTTATCTATGTCTATTTATGAATTAGAGATTGTTTTAGAGGCTTAAAATGAGAATAAATCCAATCTTAAGCATGGAATACACTAATATTTTTAAAAGATTGTTTTCCTACCTTTTGATGGTAAACCATTTTTAAATCAAACATTTGAAAATTTTATAAGACATATTTGTCAAAAAAAATATTTTTTATTATTGGGACATTGAAATTTACATTGGATAAATTTTTGGTATTTTTCTGACAATGTTCATTTTTTATGAATAGTGAAAAATACTGCATTTTACATCAAAACTGCTTTTTCATCTAATTTAATTATATGGTTAAATTTTCTTTTTAATTGGTCTTAAAGTGTAATTAGAATATATTTTTACCATTTAATCCAATGGTGTTCACTAGGATTAATTTCACTTTAAAATTGGGCATAAACTAATGCCAAACTTTTCATAGATATTGTTTCAAAAAACCCGCTATTTGTTTTTACAACGGGAATTATTTTTAAATTAATTATTTCAATTTCTGTGTTTGGAATTTGGTAAAATGGATTACATATTTTTAATTATAAGATACAAATTATGTAATCAAGACTCTTTTATTTTGGGACATTATGAATAGTAACAACGGTAATTTTCTTTAAGTATCTTGATTAATTAGTAATCGGGTAGTTAAGGATAATAAAATAATATCATAATAATAAAAAATGACCCCAACATGTGTCCTAATACTACTGTTTGTGTCATGGACGACCATGGGATGCCTTGTTCCAAACTTTGGAACCCCATGGAATCACTTTTCTGTGATAATGATTTTTTATCTTTTTAATTTTAAAGAAAGTTAAATATAACAAAGAATGTATCACCTGAGTAAAACATTTTTAATTTTGTCTAAATAAATGATATCTTGGACTATAAATAGTCATTGTAAATCTAAAACGATTTCCTACATCATAGTATTTGTTTTATAATTTTTAGAAATTAAATAAATTAAATTATTTATGACATCATGATGATGCAACGATTACCTCATTAATAAAAGATTTAAATAAAATGAAAAGATAATGTTAAAATTATAACTTACACTTTTCAAAGACATATTTTATGAGTATATTTCAAACTCTTATCACCTTATCCTCGAAATACATCAATGTGGGGCCTTTAAAATCCGAAACTCATTTGAAAATAAAGTAACATTTTATACCTTTCCAAGAGTGCCCCTCCTCTCCTCTTATAAAAGGTCCCCACCTCTACCTCCTCACCCACACCTCTCAAGCCTTTGTATCACCCATACCATGCCCATTTTGTCTCTCCACATCCCTCTCTTACTCCTAGAAACCTCACTTTTGGCATAAGTCTTCCCAAGGAAGCTTTTGATCTCAAATCAAAGAGAGTTACACGATTTTAAGGTAATGTCTTCACTTGTGTTCTTTTGTTTTATTTTTATTCTCCAACCCCCTAAACTCTTTTTATTCATTTATTTTGTAACAACTCTAGTATCTTAGATATACTAGGATATTTTTATAAGAATTATTTGAGATACACTTACACACACCTACATCTAATGGTTAAAGAACATACTTTTTCTGTGGATGGTGAATTTCTGCCTCACGAAACAATGATTGTTCAATATTCTTTTAACACCTTAAAAGGTGGCCATTAAGATGTAAATATATTGATATATGATATATAATATGTTTATGTTTTACTTAAGATTCTGTATTTTTCATTTATGGCATAACTTTATGGTTTCCATTATGGGTAAACTCGATATCATCATTTTAGGAAGTGCGGACTACCGCCCCCTCAAAGTGATTTGATTCGTTAATACCATATGTGGTACATATAAAGGATATATTTAATGATATTATATATTATATTATACTTTAATTATAATATACCTTTATATAATTATTATTTCTTTCCATTAAATAATGAGATAGAAATGAAAGTAGTGTTCATGCGTACGTGCGGCTTACCGTCTCCATGAACTGTGCATTTCATTTCTTATCCCCAAATGTAATGTACTATTATAAGTATATATATATAATGGATATATATGATTTATGTTACATCTAAATGATGAATATAATTCTTTAATTAAAATATAAAAATCTCTAATTTAGTTTTAATTCCATTAATATGATATAGAAATGAAAGTAGCGTTCATGCGTACGTACGGCTTACCATCTCCATGAATAGTGCATTTCATTTCTTACCTATAAATGATTATGTAATATTATAAATGCATATATATACTGGATATATATGATATATATGTCATCTACATCATGAATATCATTCTTGAGATAATGGATATTTGACTACGTGAACAACTTGTAAATATAAGAAGTTCACTTTTGACTCAAGTACCAAATATCGAAAAAACGACCGTTATTAACTTAAATGATTATATAATGTTCATAACATGGTAATAATTGATATAAAAGGAATAATGAACTTGGAAAAGGTTCTTAAGAAATTAGAAATTAACTCAAGTTTATTATTCAGGACATTAAAGAATAATCGAGTCAAGTCGGACCCGAGGTAATGGAACTTCTAAACCCAATTTCCGTTCTTTGGGTTAATCTCCTACTTTCAAATTATTTCATGATATTATTATGTAATATCTTGTATTTGTACTTTCTTTATGTTTAATTATAGTGAATACACATAATAGATCTATCTTATTTAAAAAATGATCTTTGTAAGGGAATCCGTCTCAATATCCTTTCGTTGAGGCATATTTTGTTTTATACACAACTTTATTTTATATGGTGTATAAACCCCTTTTAGTTTTACGATTATTCAGAAGGAATATTTTTATACGAATCATTTACTAAACAAAAAAAGGGAATGTTTTTTTTGTCGTACGTATTCGGCGACAGCGAATTCTCCGCCGCCATAACCATTATTTGAGTTTCAGATTCCTCTACAAGCCATAACTTTTTTTTAATAAAAAATAAATACCATGTTTTAATTTTATTTTATTTTGGTATTGAAAATGGTTTTCATAATTTTTTTATATCAACGTGTTGTATTGATATCTTGTGATTGAAAAGAGGAAATGTTATGTTTCCTTTATTCATGTTTTATGTGATACGATTATGATATGGTTCATGGGAATTTCTATGAAGACGGGTGGTTCCGTGATAAACAAAGGGTGGGTGAGCCCGATATATCTCTCCAATGCATTGGGTAACGTGGAGGAGTTAAACGTTAAGGTTTCTCTGAAGAGGTTTAGGGAATATACTATGATGGGTATTCCAAACATAACCAAGAGGGTTACTCCTTGCGTAAGAATGTTATGAATGCCTCAAGTTACCTTTATGTCTTATGATTTCTATTATTTATTCATGATTTGATGAGTTATGTTAAAGTTCTTATGATTTATGAGTAAAGTATGATTTTATTGATTCTTTTTTATACATGTACTCATGTTTCCTTTCCATATTTTTATATCCCTTACTGAGCTTTTTATGCTCATCCCAAGTTTTTGAAATGATTTTCACAGGTCAAGGGAAAGGTACATGATGTGATGATAGTGTCAAGGAAGTGTCAAGAAAGAATCCATGTTTTATATTAAATATGTTTCCATTGATGGGAAAAATGAATACTATCTTTTATGTAACCACTTTGTTTAAATGTGGAATGTAATGCAAGTTTTATGATCTAATTATCTAAAAATCTAAACCTAAAAAGATCCTCAATGTGTAATCTTGTAATAACTCGAGATTAAGTAAGGTTTAAGGCTGGGGCCTTATAGTTGGTATCAGAGGTCGGTTTAGACAACTTTAGGAGTTAGAATTCTATTAAATGATTATCCAAAAATATATTTTTATGGTCAAATTTAATTGGTATATAATTTACAGATTACCATGTTGCTTCGCCTAAGATATTTATTTTTTTAGAATGGGTTTTAAAAGAGGAAACATGGAATTTGTGCTAGGAAGGTATACAGATGGAAATGAACTTCTAAATTGGCATCCTGAGATGGTCCGAATCAGAATTGAACAGTTTTTTGCAGTGAAGGCTTAGTTGACTCAGGTGATAAACCATGGTTGTCTTTACTGACAAAATTTTGGTGTTTTCTAAAGGTAAAGAGGAGCATGAAAGTCATTTAAGGGTGATATTTTAAACCATAAAAGAAAAGAAACAGTATGGAAAATTCAGCAAGTGTTGTTGAAGAATATCCAAGACCCACAAATGTAACTAAGATTCGTAGCTTCCTTCGTTTGTCAGGATATTACCAAAGGTTTGTTAGAAATTTTTCACGATTATCTAGTCCACAGACTAAGCTAACTCGGAAGGGTGTTAAGTTTATCTGGAGAAAATAATGTGATGACTATTTTCAGGAACTCAAAAGAAGATTGGTGAATGCTCTAGTTTTGGCACTACCTTCCAGGAATGGTGAGTTTGTTATCTACAGTGATTCTTCATTGAAGGAACTTGGTTGTGACCTAATGCAGAATGATCAGGTAATTGCTTATTCTTCACGTCAGTTGAAAACTCATGAGGTAAATTACCCGACACATGATTTAGAATTAGCTGCTGTTGTTTTTGCTTTAAAAATTTGGAGGCATCATTTGTACAGAGTAAAGTGTGAAATATATACTGATCACAAAAGTTTAAAGTATATATTCACTTAGAAATAATTGAACATGATACAGAGGAGATGGCTATAATTAATCAAGGATTATGATTGTACAATTCATTACCATCCGGGAAAAGAAAATAAAGTGGTTGATGCTTTGAGTCGAAAAAGTAATGCTTCATTAACAATGTTTTGTTTGGAACATGATCCTTTGGTTAAGGATTTGATGAACTTTGGAATAGAAGTTTTTGGTGTAGGAAGTTCTTCTGTTTTGTTTCAGGTATCAGTGAGATCATCTCTATTAGAAAATATTAAGCAAGCACAGAATCAAGACAGCGAGTTGTAGAAAAAGGTAGAGCTGGTTCAGAAGGGTAATTTGCCTGAATTCAACATTGATAATGATTATGTTTTGAGATTTGGGAAGAGATTGGGTGTTCCTTGTGATTCACAGTTGAAGATATAGTTGTTATGTGAAGCTCATAGTTCTCTGTTTTCAGTTTATCCAGGAAGTACTAAGACGTATAGGGATCTTCGAGAGCATTATTGGTGGGGTGGAATGAAAAGGGATATTGCTGATTTTACTGTGAAGTGTTTGACTTGTCAACAGGTAAAAGCAGAGCGGCAATTACCAAAAGGGATGCTTCATCCTTTACTAATACCAGAGTAGAAATGGGAGAATATATCCATGGACTTTATTATGGGATTACCGAAGACATCTCAAGGTAATAATGTAATCTGGGTTATTGTTGATTGCTTGACTAAATCTGCTCATTTCCTTCTTATTAGAGATACTTTATCTCTAGATCAACTTTCTCGATTGTACCTTAAATAGATAGTAAGGTTGCATGGAGTTCCCCTATCCATTGTATCTGATCGTGATCCCAGGTTTACTTATAACTTTTGGAAAGGCCTTCAGAAGTCGTTGGGTACTGAATTAAATTTTAGTACAACTTTCAATCCTCAATCAGATGGGCAGTCAGAACGAAAAATCTAGACTTTGGAGGATATGCTACGTGCTTATTCGATGGATTATCAAGGAAGTTGGGACCAAAAACTTTCTTTGGTTGAGTTTTCTTATAATAACAATTTTCATTCCAGAATACAGATGGAACCGTTTGAGGCTTTATATGGGAAGCGGTGTCGAACTCCAACTTTCTGGGATGAAGTGGGTGAAATGAAGTTGATGGGACTGGAATTGGTAGAAGAGATGGTAGAAAAAGTTTAGTTGATTCAGAAACACATGAGAACAACTCAGAGTAGACAGAAAAGTTATGCAGACAACAGGAGTAAGATCTATCTTTCAAGGTAGGGGATCATGGTTTTCTCAAAGTTTCACCATGGAAAAGTGTGATGCGATTTGGTAAGAAAGGAAAGATGATTCCAAGGTTCATTGAACCATATGAAATTTTGGATAGAGTTGGATCAGTTTCTTACTGAGTGTCTTTACCTCCGAGTTTATCTCAGGTACACAATGTTTTTCATGTTTCAATGTTAAGGAAGTACATGCCAGATCCATCTCATATTTTGAGTCCAGAGGTAGTTCAATTGGAATAGAATCTATCTTATGAGTAATAACCGATTTAGATTCTTGATCACAGGGATCAAGTGTTGTAGAATAAGTTGATTCATCAAGTAAAGGTTTTGTGGAAGAACCACATGAGTGAAGAGGCAACATGGGAATCTGAAAATGTAATGAGGGATAAATACCCCCACTTATTCGATAAGTAAATAAATTGCGGGGACGCAATTTTCTAAAGGGGGGAAGGATGTAACAACCCAAGAAAGTAATTAATAATATATATTCTTATCTATGTCTATTTATGAATTATATAGTGTTTTAGAGGCTTAAAATGAGAATAAATACAATCTTAAGCATGGAATACACTAATATTTTTAAAAGATTGTTTTACTACCTTTTGATGGAAAACCATTTCTAAATAAACCTTTTGACAATTTTATAAGCCCTATTTGTCAAAATAAACATATTATTTATGATTGGGACATTGAAATTTACATTGGATAAATTTTTGGTATTTTTCTGACAATGTTCATTTTTTATGAATAGTGAAAAATACTGCATTTTACATCAAAACTGTTTTTTCATCTAATTTAATTATATGGATAGATTATCTTTTTAATTGTTCTAAAATTTTAATTAGAATATATTTTTACCATTTAATTATATGGTGTTCATTAGGATTAATTTCACTTTGGAATTTGGCATAAACTAATGCCAAACTTTTCATAGATATTGTTTCAAAAAACCCGCTATTTGTTTTGACAACAGGAATTATTTTTAAATTAATTATTGCAATTTCTGTGTTTGGAATTTGGTAAAATGGATTACATATTTGGAATCATGAGGTCCAAATTATGTGATCAATACTCTTTTGTTTTTGGACATTATGAATAGTAACAACGGTAATTATCTTTAATTATCTTGATTAATTAGTAATCAGGTAGTTAAGGATAATAAAATAATATCATAATAATAAAAAATGATCCTAACATGTGTCCTAATACTACTGGTTGTGTCATGGCCGACCATGGGATGCCTTGTGCCAAATTTGAGAACCCCATGGAATCACTTTTGTGTGATAATGACTTTTTATATTTTTATTTTTAAAGAAAGTTAAATATAACAAAGAATGTATCACCTGAGTAAAAAAAATATATTTTGTCTAAATAAATGATATATTAGACTATAAATATTCATTTTAAATCTAAAAATATTTCCTACATCATAGTACTTTTTTATAATTTTTATACATTAAATAAATTAAATTATTTATGACATCATAATGATGCAACGATTACCTCATTAATAAAGGATTTAAATAAAATGAACAAATAATGTTAAAATTATAACTTACACTTGTCAAAGACCTATTTGATGAGTATATTTCGAACCCTTATCACCTTATCCTTGAAATACATCAATGTGGTACCTTTAAAATCCGAAACTCATTTGAAAATAAAGTAACATTTTATATCATTCCAAGAGTGCCCCTCCTCTCCTCTTATAAAAGGCCCCCACCTCTACCTCCTTACCCACACCTCTCAAGCCTTTGGCTCAGCCAACCCCTTCCCATTTTGTCTCTACACATCCCTATATTACTCCTAGAAGCCTCACATTGGGCAGATGTCTTCCCAAGGAAGCGTTTGGGCTCAAATCAAAGAGAGTTACCTGATTTTAAGGTAATGTCTTCACTTGTGTTCTTTTGTTTTATTTTGCTTCTCTAACCCCCTAACCTATTTTTATTCATTTATTTTGTAACAAATCCAATATCTTCGATATACTAGGATATTTTTATAAGAAGTATTCGAGCTACACTTACACACACCTACATCTAATGGTTAAAGAACATACTGTTTCTATGGATGGTGAATTTCTGCCTCACGAAACGATGATTGTTCAATATTCTTTTAACACCTTCAAAGGAGGAAATTAAGATTTCACTATATATATATGATATATAATATGTTTATGTTTTACTTAAGCTTATGTATTTTTCATATATTGCATATCTTTATAGTTTCCATTATGGTTAAACGTGATATCTTCATTTTAGGAAGTACGGACTACCGCCCCCTCAAAATGATTTGATTCATTAATACCATATGTGGTACGTATAAAGGATAGATTTAATGATATTATATATGATATTATACTGTAATTATAATATACCTTTATATAATTATTATTTCTTTCCATTAAAGTATGAGATAGAAATTAAAGTAGTGTTTATGCGTACGTACGGCTTACCGTCTCCATGAACGGTGCATTTCATTTCTTATCCCCAAATGTAATGTACTATTATAAGTACATATATATAATGGATATATATGATGTATGTTATGTCTAAATTATTAATATAATTATGGAATTAAAATATACATATCTCTCATTTAGTTTTAATTCTATTAATATGACATTGAAATGAAAGTAGCATTCATGTGTACGTACGGCTTACCGTCTCCATGAACGGTGCATTACATTTCTTACCTCTAAATGATTATGTAATATTATAAATGCATGTATATACTGGATATATATGATATATATGGCATCTAAATCATGAATATCATTCTTGAGATATTGGATATTTTACTACGTGAACAACTTGTAAATATAAGAAGTTCACTTTTGACTCAAGTACCAAATATCGACAAAACGACCGTTATTAACATAAATGATTAAATAATGTTCAATACATGGTAATAAGTGATATAAAAGGAATAATGAACTTGTAAAAAGTTCTTAAGCAAGTAGAAATTAACTCAAGTTTATTATTCAGGACATTAAAGAATGATCGAGTCAAGTCAGACCCGAGGTAAGGGAACTTCTAAACCCAATTTCTATTATTTGGGTTAATCTTCTACTTTAAAATTATGTCATGATATTATTATTTAATATCTTGTATTTGTACTTTTTTATGTGTACTTATAGTGAATACACATGATATATCTATGTTATTTAAAAATGATCTTTGTAAGGGAATCTGTCTCAATCTCCTTTCATTGAGGCATATTTTGTTTTATACACAACTTTCTTTTATATGGTGTATAAACCCCTTTGACTTTTACAAATATTCAAAAGGAATATTTTTATAAATAGTGTTTACTAAATGACAAAAGGGAATGTTTTTTTTCATACGTATGCGGTGACAAAGACTTCTCTGCCACCGTGACCATTATTTGAATTTTGACTTCCTCTACAAACCATAACTTTTTTTTAATAAAAAATGAATACCATGTTTTACTTTTCTTTTATTTTGGTATTGAAAATGATTTTCATAATGTTTTTATATCAATGTGTTGTATCTATATCTTTTTATTGAAAAGTGGAAATGTTATGTTTCCTTTATGCATGTTTTATGTGATACGATTGTGTTATGGTTCTTGGGCATTGCTATGAAGACGAGTGGTTCCGTGATAAACTAAGGGAGGGTGAGCCTGATATAGCTCTCCAATGCATTGGGTAACATGAAGGAGTTAAACGTTAAGGTTTCTCCAAAGAGATTTAGGGAATATACTGTGATGGGTATTCCAAACGTAACCAATAGGGTTACTCCCTATGTAAAAATGTTATGAATGCCTCAAGTTACCTTTATGTCTTATGATTTCTATGATTTATTCATGATTTGATGAGGTATGTTAAAATGATTATGTTTTATGAGTAAAGTATGATTTCATTGATTCTTATGTATACATGTACTCATGTTTCCTTTCCATATTTTCATATCCCTTACTGAGCTTTTTATGCTCATCCCAAGTTTTTTAAATGATTTTCAGAGGTCAAGGGAAAGGTACATGATGTGATGATAGTGTCAAGAAAGTGTCAAGAAAGAATCCATGTTTTATATTAATTATGTTTCCATTGATGGGAAAAATGAATATTATCTTTTATGTAACCACTTTGTTTAAATGTGGAATGTAATGCATGTTTTATGATCTAATTCTATAAAACTCTAATCCTGAAAAGATCCTCAAAGTGTAATCTTGTAATAACTCATGATTAAGTAAGGTTTAAGGCTGGGGCCTTATAGGAATTGAGTACTAAAAATTATTTTAACTATTTAATTATTTATTATAATTTATAACTTATGTTTTTTATTGTTGTTTGGAAATTTTTGAGTTATATAACATGAATCTTATCTAAACTGATATCCAATCCTTGGACAAGGAATGAAAAGGCAAATTAATAAATTAGATATTTTTCCTAACTTGGATATGGGCGATTATACTTAATAAAGAAATATAAAAGATCATTTTGATCATAATTAAATAATTTTTTAATATTAATTTATTTTTCATTTTTATATATGAAATAATTAACTTTATTTCTTAGTAAACGCTTATGCAGTTATTGTGAATGCGGAGAAAATTTCAACAAAAAGGATTTTAATTAAAATTATAAAAACATTTAAATGACCCAAAAACATCGATATATCTTTTTTATTGGTTATAGTTTGACTAGGAATGAGAATTGGTTGAATTAATGATCGTTTGGTTCCATTGGTTTATGATTAAGACCATTTAAAACATTTTATTTAAAAAAAAGTTATGTTTTCCACACTATAGTTTTTATTTAGTATAATATTTTTAAATATGGTTTTCCAAAAGTTTTTTTTGAACATAAAAATAATTTAAAATATTAGATATTTATCTTATTCATGGAATTTGTTTTAATTTTTTTGATAATAAATAATTACCTTAATGGATTCTTCAATGATGTTTATGTAATTTATTAATTAACAAATAAATCAAAACAATTATATTAAAAATATTTAAATTTAATTTAATATAGATTTTTGACGTTATTGATGAATTCTATAAATTAATTTTATATTTATAGGATATGAGAACAAAATTGGTTTTGAATTTGAAATTATTTGATGTTTCAATTTCATAGGTATGAATAGTGTTTAATTTGGAAAAAATCATATTTGATAAATAATATATTTATTAAATTATTTAAATATCATGAAAACCCTAAAAAAGTTTAAAAAATATGATAATGTTCTATTTGAAAAGGTGATCCCTTGTGACTTCACGGCCTCGTGGAATTCATTAATCCTATATTTGACATATTTTATTTTAATATTTTAAAAAATTATTAAATTACCATAACCTCATTTATAAAATTAGACACATTAATTAACTTAATTTCATCACCTTCATCCATCTTTCCCAAATATCCCCTATCAATGTATCTTCTCCACTTAGATCCCCATATTATAGAGGTATCATTTTATGTATAAAACGTCTTTTTTGGGCTTAAGGTGTTGAAAAGGTGATTCTCTAATGAAGAGAAGGATAATGAAACCATTGTGATGAGTCAAACTCATATTAAGGGGATTGTTTTGAAAGGATAATTTTTATTATAGAATCATATATTTTCAAGGTAATATTTAATTTTAATTATTGATTATAGTTATGGACATCATCTATAATTTTTATTGACATTTTATGAATTTTATAGAAGCATTCCTTTTATTTTCAAAGCATTTATGTTCAGGTATTTTAAATGTAAGTAATTCATTTCTAGAAATTGGATTTCTCCAAAATTTGTGAATTTTTTCAAGATTATATGTTATTAAATTAGATTCATCAATGAAAATAATTTATGTATTTTTTGTATAGAATTTTGTATATGAGTGAGAAAGGAAGGAACATTTAATAAGTATTCTTAATATATGAGTATCGAATGGTAAGATATGGTATGGGGAGTGAACCCATGACCGCATAAGGATTTTTTCCCACACGTGACACTGAAACTTAACCTTATGGTTTTCTTATGCCTGGATAAGTATCATGATTTATCAATAAAAATTATTAGTTTGAAATTTTGGAATAAAAATTAGTATTTAAAATAAATTATTATTTTGAGTATAAATGGTTTCAATGTAATATAATTTATTCATATATATTATAAAAATGTATAAAAACATGTTTCTAAATAAACGTTTATCAAAACAAATATTTGATATATTTTTTCAAAGAGATTTCTAGTTTTTGAAGAATGTTATTTTGAAATTATTTTAAAACCCCTTATTGGGAAACATAATGCTTGATATAAGTTTTAAATTAATTTTTCATAGGTTTAGTATAATTATCCTAAGGTGTTAACTTCACTTATGGAGTTAGTGATCATGAAGAAAAAAAATTATTTTTATTTTTTTGTACAATTTTTTTTAGTTTGTAATTTATTTTTCTAAACCTCCATAATCTTATCTGTAAAAGGTCCTGGTATGTAAAAATCTATGTGTTTTTTCTATTGCCTTTTATTGAAAAAATACACGGCATTTTTATGTACTTAATCATGATGCACGGGTTTAGGAAAGTACATCACAAATATTGTAAGGGAAAAAATATCAATGGTTCATAAAAGGGTAAGACTATACACTCGTGAGAAAACATGGTAATCATATACTTATCTAATTAATTAGATAATGTAATCATAAAATACTCCAAAAATAAAAAATAAAATAATCAATAATTTCATAAGAAATCAAACATATACAATTAAAAAGAATGTAGTAATTTATTATAATTGTCATAATATATGGAAAATAATGTGAAATAATATAGATATGTGGTATAAGTAATGAAAATATTGTAAAAAATAATAGTCCTTACAACACATTCTGTTTCCAACAAGTCAAATTTTTTTGATGCATTATGAAGTGAGAAAACCCAATCTTGCCCTTATATAACACCATTATCTCATAAGAAGTTAATCAAAAAATAATGAATTTTAGGGATATACTTGACCCCACCCATAACATAATTATATATCGTACATATTTGTCTCACGTGATTTTAACCATTCATAATATAAGAGGTATATAAATTTTTGAGGTAGATCGTAAAATGCAAGAGAATTCATTAAAAGAAAATTTTGAAATCATTTTTTTCTATATCATAATATTCAAACATATAAGTCACTTTTAAAAAATAATTTGAATGAACTTGAATGGTGTAATATATAAAAAAATCATTAAAAATAACCCCTATAATTAAAATTTGAAAATAATTAAATCTTGATTAAAAAATTTGGACTGGAAGGTAAAAATTAATTAATGAGAAAAGAAATTCATTTTTACGATTTTATGAATTTGAAGGAAAACCCATATTCCCATGAATGTTTAAAAATATACATTTTTAAAAAAAATAGTGTATTTAAATTTAAAATATTTAAAATATTATTATATTTAAATTAAATATGAATTTATGGAAATAAAAATATGACAAAGAGGGATAAAGTGTTGTTAATAAGAATGATATTTATTCTCAACAACAACGTATTTTTATGAATTAGGGAATTACTAAAAGAATAAATTTTTGAAATGAAAATTTAAACCCACAAGAGGGAAATAGAAAAATATATTTTCAATAATTAAAATGAATAATAAAAGAACATTTTATTTTTATGATCATGGTAGATTGTTTCTGACCTAAGGAATATGAAATTTTATTGACAACACCCTTACAACATCGATAAAAATGGAATCAAAAGAAAATGAATTAGAAATATTGATTTTTTTAAAAGACTATGAAATTAAAATTAATATTTTCAATAAAATCCAATTTGATATTAATTACACCATAAAAATTAAAACACTAAAAAAATTATGAACCATTTCTCAAGGAAATGGAAATTGGAAATAAAGAACATTTACCATGAATCATGAATCACTTTTTATGTATATTTATACCCATAAATAACCTAATTAATTTTATTAAATAGAATATTCAGATTCATTTCATGCTTATTTAATTTTTAAAATCCATTTTATATCATATTTCCTACATCTTTTATACATTTTACTATCATCTTCCACTTGCGATAGTATTGACAATTTATCTAAAACTGCTTCAACATATTATTTATGGTCAAAGGAATTGCAAGTTTTTTTCATTATATATATATATATATAATATTATATATTAATGAACATTATCATTAATGTAGTAAAAAAATTTATAGTTTACTAGGCTCTCAAAAATAGATTTAATGTTGAAAAATAGTGTCTTAGCATGCTTTTGTTATTTGATTAATTTAAAATTAGAATTTATTTTAAATATTATTAATAAATTGGATAATTTTTTCCCAATATCCTAATCATTTCATAAATATAATATTTATTCATTATATCAAATTTCAAATCATTTAATGTAAGGCAGTGAGGAAAACCTAAATACATCAATCATGTTGGTGGCGAACAGTAAATAACATGATGGATGTTTTCATTTTTTAATTAGAAGTTTAAGATAGATAATCCATCCAATGGCCTAAAGGCCTTAAATTTTTTTATCATTATAAGATAAAACCCCCATTTAATGGATGAAGGGGTGAAACCCATATAGACTTCATAGAAATAGGACAAATCACACTCAAAGGGTAGAAATAATAAAACCATAATTATAACAAGAGATTGTTTCTCCCTAGCATTTGATCATGATGAAGCTATCCATCGTTGCAAGGTTATTTGGTAAACAAGTGTCCTGTGTCGAAGCACAGGCCTGATCTAATGGCTAATGTGATACCCTCTCAATCAACCAAATCCAAAAAACTCTGTAAAGATAGATCTCCAACTCTGGATCCTCCTCTAAATCAAGTTCTATGAAGTCAAGTCTGGTTCCATACAATTCCCACGTTCGAAAACAAACCATCTAAGAAAACAACTTCCACCATTCAATCAAAACCAACAAGAATTTCACAGACCATTCACCAAGAAGCCTTCATGAGAAGCCTTCAGGAGTAGAAGTGCCTCCAACGAACAGCAATGCGATGCAAACATGCCCAAAAAACAAAAAATTCATGACCATTTAAAATCACTAAACATTAAACTTTCAAGGAGCTACCAAACACCAGAATAAAAGAGATCCCTCCCCTCCATACCACTCAGGAAACGACGGCGAGCCACACTAGAAGACCACACCGAAGCTTTCGTATATCGCGTTGTCACAAAGCATAGAAAGCCGGAGATAATCTGATCTACACTAGAACCACTCCAAGGCCGTTGATCCATGCCAAAGCCATTGAGGCACACCGGAGACAACCGTATCATCTCTGCCATGCTGAGGCCATCGATCCAGTAGAGGTCGTCGACACTAGATAAACTAGAGGCACTCTACCAAACCGAGGATGATGAACCATGCCGAAGCCTCCATGCCGCACCATATTCATGCAATCGAGGCACACCGGATATCCAAGCCACACCTCCTACAAAATGAGATCTATGAGATGTTGACGTCGAGTCTCCAAGATTTGCTGGAGGAGAGAAGAAAAACAGTTCCCAAGGAGAAACCCTAGATGCGAAGCGGCGTAGTGACCCGCCGTTTAGAGGCCAAAAATCAAAGATAGATAATACTCATTCCATTAACATATTAAAATTTCAATATATTAATGTTTCTTATTATATGATAATATTATGTGTATAGTAGATTTGGAGCAGGTATAAGAAGAAATAATATTTAAAGATCCTGATAAAAAATGACATATTCCATTAATATCCTTATTTAGGCAACTCATTTTCCATTTTTATATTGGTTGTTTGGTTATAAAAGAACCATTAATACTTGGGAATGATGTTCTGGGAGATGTATTGGTAGATTCTACATAGCTAAGATTATTTAAGTGTGAGGATATGTGATTAGATTAAGGGGTCCTTTTATAGGATAGATAAGTTTAATTTTTGAACCAAATATGAATTAATATAAAAAGGGAAATCAATTAAAAAAAGAAAAATTCAACTAAAGGGAAAAATATGTGTGGTATATGTCTTGGTTGTGGAACCCCCATCCACACATTTGTAGATTTGGTTTTTATTATTTTTTAATATCACCTAATTTAAACCTATTTTAATTTATTTTATATTTACATTCGTAAATTTCTCTATCCTTTTAACTATGTACATTATTTTTTAAATAAAAATTACATTAAATTACATATACAAATATAATTTGTTGATTCTAAATAATTAAATCCATTTTATATGAGTATTTTTTAAAATATAAGAAATTTTAATTCAATCTACAGAAATTTCTTATAGAAATTTATTTAGAAAGGTGTACATTAAAACATTAACCAATATTAATCTTATTTCTTAAAAATTAGTAATGTAAATGTGTGTTAATAAATTTTTTCCATTGAAACATTAAATTAGCATAATTCTATAAAATTTATCAATTCATTTTAATAAGTTAAAAATACAAAATTTATAGGAAAATACAATTAGTCAAAAAATAGAACTTTTTATAATTTAATCATTCAATTACTAATTGAATATTTATTTAAAAATAATTAATAGAGTTTTATATGGATACATTTATTATATAAAAAATTAAATAGTTAATTAAAATTACATTAGATTTTATCAAATTGATTAATTTGTAGAAATACATGTAATATTATTTACATAATTGTTAAATATTTATATTATATGAAATTCTACTTATAAAAACCCTCAATACCTACACATAAGATATAGGGGTATGATAAGTAATAGTTTCAGTCTCAAGTGTTGATTAAGCTAACATAGACATCATAGTGATTTCTATGATATTGAAATTCTTTTAAAGATGTTTTCTCTAATGTCATACTTGTTGATGGTTTACTTTGGGATGGTCTATGTAAATCCCTAGTGACACCAACTCCACTCTACAATATGATAAATGAACCCCGTATGTAATCAATCAATTACTTTATTCCATTACATTCCATTAATACGTAGAATTCATCATGAAATTTCTTGTACATATATCTTCAAATTCAATGGATATGTAATGATGTTAAAATTTTATACTTATTATTTTCTGTTTCATTATAGTTCAATTTAGTTTTTTGTTTATTCTCAAATAATATATTTAACAATTTATTACCATTAATTTAAAATGCATATAAAAATCATGGGATGTTATATTCTTACCCAGCATGAAACATTATTCCATGAAATGTTTTTACCCATATGGAACCATGTGTGGGTACATTAGTCTCATCACATCATCATGATGTCACATATATCGATCTAAATTATGATTAAATTAAAAAACATTGATTAGGTGAGTGGTCTTGTTCTACAATACATTATCTCTTTTATCCAAGATCTTCAATAGTTTTTCTTATAAGAGATTTCATTTTTTGGGATCATTATTTCCCCGTTCAAAAAATGTGATGGATCTCTTATGTACTTCCTGAAAATTAATACATGGAAAAAATCATATAACTATAAGAGGATATATGGAAGAAGTAAGTGATAATATAGATTCCCCAAACAATCAGGAATCCTGAAGGGACTGGTGTTCCTCAGGAATAATGCTAGCTTCATCCCTAACCTCATGACCCTATTCTAAGTAGATATTATAAGGAGCACATTTTCACACACGTAAAACTCTAAATGTAATTGAATACTACCGACATAGGAAATATATAAAATATGTACCACTTTCATTTGTTATGGGATTGTTTGAAACATCTTAATCATTTTATAGATAAGATCAAACACCAAGATATTCTTTTCTCCAATTTTAATCTAGGATATCATTTTTTTATATATATTCCCTTAAATAACCTCATATGTTTTTATATTAATTCTATAGTAGATAATTTTATTATATGAGAACTTGTGAAATGAAAATATTGATCCCAAAATCCTTTAAAACCCATCGAGCATGCTCTAATAATTTCTACTAATGACTAAATCATTCTTTAAGATTAAACATTATATTATCGAAAAAATTGATATTAAATATCATCTTTTTATCCAATTCGTAATGAAGACTATTTTATATTCATTATGTAAACATTTTATCTCAATTACATTAAATTAAAATTGGTACTTAAATTATCCTTACCACATAATTTTTGTATAACATAGAAAGTTGATCATGTGATAAATCCACTTGAATAATAATAATGTGTTCCAAAATTGTATGTTTATCCCCCCACTAACTATATGGGATTATAGCCTTTATAAGTCTTAGGATGATAAGATGAACTCAATGTTATTGTTCTCTCATTTTCATTCTGTTGTAGTTAATTGTTGCATTGTCAACTTAGATATATATTTCTCTACCATAACATGTTGAGATACAATTCCTTATGATACATACTCAACAATATAACATTTAATTTTGTCCCACTATAAATGTTTCCAATGATATTTATAAATATATGTAAATCCAGACTGGATAGAGAATGATGAGATATGTGAATCATCCAACAAAACATTCAATTCTGGTTTTGAAGGAACACATATTCATTGCCAAGATAATATAATTTTACTATTTTCAAATACAAACTTAGGAATGCTTCATACCTTCTACTATAGTTCCATATCATATTTTTGGGAATACATTATCTTTACATAGATTATTGGTTGAGAATTTATTTGTGAATGGTTATATATCATCCAACCATTGATGATTTCTATACCCATACTTTTAATATCAAGGGATATTGGTAACATTTCAATCCTCTTTATGGATAGTGTAGCATGATAATTTCTTCATAGACTATATATCACCATATTTTACTTCCCTTAATGGAAATGTATTTAGTAATCATATACTTGTATTAACTTTAACCATATCCTTTGGTATATGTCAAAATCCATCTATTTGAATATATATACATATGACTCTCTTGTGATTAGTATATATATAAGACATAACAACATATAGATAATTCCAAAAAAAACATTAATGCAATGATAACTAAAACTAGATATATATCATGAATTAAGTAATTCTTCCCATGCGTTATCAAATGACATGATTCATAACATATTTATCCTATCATTTTATATAAATATACAACCAAACACCTTCATTGAAGCATCATGTTATATGAAGAAACCTTCCCCACTTTAGGGTAGTGTGAGTATAAGGATAATGACTAACTTCTTATTATTCACCATATCACATTATTTATACTCATATATCGAGATGAACTGCACTCCCTTACAAATTATCATAGTTATTGTATTTAGAAATCATGTGAAGTCTCTCACAAGGTGTTTATAGTATCCAAATAAAATAAAAAACTATGGATCTCAATTATAGTGGTTGGTATATTTTATTATCCAATCTCCAATTTTATAGAAGGATAAATCAATATAAACTTTCTTTTGATTACATGACCCACTAAGGATACTTTTTGACAACAAAAAAACTCTTTCTAAACAAGTAATACAATTTCACATTTCATATGTTTTTTAGAAGAATCCATATATTCCCTTCACATGCCACTATTAATTTAGAATATATGATAATATCATCAATAAATAGAGCAATGATTTTTTCAATTTGATCTCTAATAACTCTATTCGACATATCTAAGAATATTCTTTGTGAATTTTGTAAGTATTAAATCCATCCCTATGAATTAGTAGAGTTAAAATCTTATACCAAATGTCATCATGGGTATATATTCTCTCTTTACCCATATTGATGTTATCAATATTTTTGATACACCTTTGATAAGTAATCACACCCCAAAAGATTATCAAACAAATCATCAATATGAGGTAGATGATACTTTTTCTGATAGAGGCATTGTTATGTTCATTAAAATTTATGCAAAGATGCACTGATCCATCATTCTTCATGACAAAGAGAATCAGTGCAGCTAATAGTGACGCACTAGGGCATATAAATCCCTTTTATTGGATCTCTTATTGTTTTTTTATTTAATTATTTTAATGGTATGAGGACCATACTATATATAATCTTTGATATAGTGCAAGAATTTGGTATTCATATAGTAAAAAAATCAACCTCACATTCTAGTGGAAGACTAGTAAGTTCTTTAGAAAATACATCAATATACTCTTATATAATTAAGATATTTTCATTTTTTAAATCCTACAAAACCATTTGAGAAAAACTTCCATCTTTTTTAAGTATCATGAACCATATTTTGAAATTATCTTTAAAGGTGAGTTCATAAAAAAATTGGTATTTATATTTAATTATGGGATGATTTTGGATATAAAATGAGATTACATTTTCATGAAAATTGATATGATCACTTTGTATATTGATACAATGCATGCCTAGTATCATATCAAATTATACCAAGAGAATAATTACTACATATAGGGATATAAAACTTCCACATATAATTGTTGTAGAAGAGTTGTATTGCATTTATGACATTAGAATAATAGTACAATTTTTGAATGATAATTTAACATTAAAATTTTGAGGCAGTGAATAAATATTCTTAGTATACTAGCATGATATGTATGAATGAAAATATTTATAATAAAATTTTTGATTTAAAAAACAAGATATGGGACTAATTATTTCTTTAAATACTTTATTATGTTTTTCAAATTCATTAATAGTTATTACAATGTCTTTTTTATTATTTTCATGTATTAGGAGGTTGTTAATGTCAATGATTTTTATTATCCATTGTATTGAGGTATTTAATTTCATAATTTCTAAAATCAGAGAACTAAAAAAATTAAATTGTGTTTGATTCATTATTTGGGTTCTTCTTCTAATCTATTTTTCTAGTTTGACTATTCAAATTACTTCTATTTTTGTGTGTTTGGAGACCAACTTTACTGAATGTAATTAATTTTCCTAATTCCTTGGGGGAGTTTCCTAGGTGGTTCCTCTAACATTTTTAGCATGAAACTAGTTAAAATGTATTTCATTCATGGGATTTATCATTTTAGTTTCCTTTAAACTCTTTTTTTGTTTCATATCACCTAGTTCAAAAGAATAATTATGGCACTTTGTTACGATTTACACCTTATGGGCACACCAAAAAAATTATTTATAGCTACCAAAGTATTTTATAGCTAATTAATTTCAAATATGTGGTTTTAGGTGTCTAAAAAATTTATGGATCATGATTTTATAATCATTAATAAAAATGGCGGTGTAGCTAATTATTTTCATATTATTTACCTTATGTGTTCCAATAGATTCATCATAGTTTTTATTTAGTTCTCAAAGTTCTCTCTCCAACAAAGTATGTAAATATCAGAGACAATATTTATTAAAAATCACATTCTTAAACTCATACCATTATGTAGATTTATCTTTTTTTTATTATGTTATATTCTTAATGAGGGACTAGCATTGACAATACTCTCCTTCTAGGTGATAAACCACCAGAACCTCCTTTTCATGAACCCATATCTTGAGAATGAATAATATACTTTCTGTGATATTAATAAATTTCAAGGTGATTGGTGGATTATATATACTACTAATTTTTAGGGGATTTTGATATAAAATACTCAATAACATGTTTATCCTTCATTTCTATATTTGGGTTATTAGTATGATTTACATTATTATTCATTTCATGTTATATTTTGGGGGGAGTTTCTTTGTCATTTTTTACCATAGCTTTGATTGCATTTAGTTTCTCATTGGTAAAATCATTTCATTGTCTATCATACCCATTATTAATATGGTTCTTCATATTTCTCACCATTTACTAGAAGTAATGAATGTTTGTGATGGGAATACGTTATTCAACAAGCATACAGAAAAGAAAACTGTTAACATATATGGAATGACATATATGAATTAACTAATAAATTTTATCGGATTAAATTTTGGTTATTAATTATAACATCCCGACCTGGGTTCCAAAAAAAGGTGTCCTTATTTGGTTAACCACATGACCTCATCCGCACCCCCCTATACACCAGAGGAAGTAAACAAGAAGTGATGTTCTAATATTGATTATGGGGGAAAATATACCTATAAGGCCCCAGCCTTAAACCTTACTTAATCTTGAGTTATTAAAAGATTACACATTGATGATCTTTTCAGGTTTAGAGTTTTAGAGAATTAGATCATGAAACTTGCATTACATTCCACATTTAAACAAAGTGGTTACATAAAAGATAGTATTCATTCTTCCCATCAACGGAAACATATTTAAAATAAAACATGGATTCTTTCTTGACACATCCTTGACACTATCATCACATCATGTACCTTTCCCTTGATCTGTGAAAAACATTTCAAAAACATGGGATGAGCATAAAAAGCTCAGTAAGGGTTATAAAAATATGGAAAGGAAACATGAGTTCATATATACATAAGAATGAAATCATACTTTACCCATAAAACATAGGCACTTTAACATACCTCATCAAATCATGAATAAATCATAGAAATCATAAGACATAAAGGGTAACTTGAGGCATTCATAACATTCTTACGTAGGGAGTAACCCTCTTGGTTACGTTTGGAATACCCATCACAATATGTTCCCTAAATCTCCTCAGAGAAACCTTAACGTTTCACTCCTTCGCGTTACCCAATGCATTGGAGATCTATATCGGGATCACCCGCCCTTATTTTATCATGGAACCACCCGTCTTCATAACAATTCCCAAGAACCATAACATAATCTTATCATATAAAACATGCATAAAGGAAACATAACATTTCCACCTTTCAATAACAAGATATCAATACAACACATTGATATAAAAAACATTATGAAAACCATTTTCAATACCAAAATAAAATAAAATTAATACATGGTATTTATTTTTCTTTTAAAAAGAAGGTATGGCTTGTAGAAGAAGTCGAAACTCAAATAATGGTCACGGAGGCGGAAAAGTCGTTGTCTCCGCATACGTACGACAAAAAAATTCCCTTTTTTCATTTAGTAAAATGCTTCATATAAAAAGATTCCTTTTGGATAAATGTAAAAGTCAAAGGGGTTTATACACCGTATAAAAGAAGGTTGTGTATAAAACAAAATATGCCTCAATGAATGGAGATTGAGACGAAGTCCCTTACAAAGACGGTATCCATAGTTTAAGGATAAATCAATTACATAATTATGTGTGACAAACTAATACACCAAATATAAGTGGATATTAAGTGTAAAAAAATCAAAGGTCATTCACACATATTCAAAGGATGACATATTCAATAACTACATGTTGAACCCAAAGAAATCGAAATTGGGTTAAGAAGTTCCCTTGACAGCCTAACGACGTCACATAAAAATGAGTTGATGAGAGATAAAAAAAGGGTATATCATAACTTGGAAATCAAATTTACATCAATAAGGATATATGAGGACATATCCCAACATAAAAATATGTAAATTAAAAGACCCAACAAAAGAAGTCTTTTAAAAATATGAGGGTGAAAGGTTCCCTTACTGACATGGGTATCTTTCGAAGCATACACCTCGTGAAAGAAGGACAATAAAACATTGATGTAAATACTCATAAAAGAAATTATGTTACACAATGAGTAAAATAATGGGAAGTACATACACCACTCAAAGGAAATTTTGGAAAATGTAGCATAAATCTCACGGGAATAAAAGTGAGATGAAAAATCCCTTACGAAAACTCGGCAGCCTAACGACGCCACTTAAAACTTCCAAAAATGGATTGATGAGATCAAATAGGGTCTCTAATCATATTAACATAAAGTTTAAAGAAATAGTAATATAAAATAACATCCCCCAACATAAAAAATAAGATCTTAAAATAAGTGACATAAAAGAGAGTACTTAAAAAGAAAGAGAGAGGATAGATCTCTTACGAAAATTCGGCAGCCTAACGGCGCCACTCAAAACTTCCAAAATGGATTGATGAGAGAGAATAGGTTATCTCATCATATGAACATAAAAATTACAGTAAGAGTAATATAAAATAACATCCCAATAACAATAAATATGATCTTTAAAAGGAATTACATAAAAGAGTGTACTTAAAAAGAAGAAGAGGAGTAGGATCCCTTACCTCGGGTCTGACTTGACTCGATCGTTCTTTAATATCATGAATAATAAACTTGAGTTAATTTATAGTTCTGTAATAACCTTTTTAAAGTTCATTATTCATTTTATATCACTTATTACCATGTCATAAACATTATGTAATCATTTAAGTTAATAATGTTTGTTTTGTCGATACTTGGTTCTTAAGTCGAAAGTGGACTTCTTACAATTACATGATGTTTGTGTGGTCAAAGGTTCATTACATTAATAATTGTATTCATGATGTATATATCATATATATCATATATATCCAGTATATTCATGCATTTATAATATTACATAACATTTAGAGTTTAAGAAATGAAATGCATCATTCATGGAGACGGTAAGCCGTACGTACGCATGAACGCTACTTCCATTTCGATTTCATATTTAATGGAATTAAAACATAATGATAAATAATAGTATTTTAATTCCAGTATGGTATCATATATAATATCATTAAATATATCCTTTATATGTACCACATATGGTATTAACGAATCAAATCACTTTGAGGTGGCGGTAGTCCGCACTTCCTTAAATGAAGATATCGAGTTTACCCATAATGGAAACCATAAAGGTATGCCGTAAATAAAAAATACAGAAGATTAAGTAAAACATAAACATATTATATATCATATATAAATATAGTGTCATATTAATGGCCACCTTTGAAGGTGTTAGAAGAATGTTGAACAATCATCGTTTCGGGAGGCAGAAATTCACCATCCACGGAAATAGTATGTTCTTTAACCATTAGATGTAGGTGTGTGTAAGTGTAGCTCTAATACTTCTTATAAAAACATCATAGTATATTTAAGATACTGTATTCGTTATAAAATAAATGAATAAAAATATTTTAGGGGGTTGGAGAATCAAAATAAAACAAAATGACTCAAGTGAAGACATTACCTTAAAATCGGGTAAATCCCTTTGGTTTGAGCTCAAAGGCTTCCTTGGGAAGACTTATGCCCAAAGTGAGGCTTCAAGGAGTAAAATAGGGAATTGGAGAGACAAAATGGTCAGGGGTTGGCCGAGCCAAAGGCTTTGGGAGTGTGGGTAAGGAGGTAGAGGTGGGGGCCTTTTATAAGAGGAGAGGAGGGGCACTCTTGTAAAGTTACAAAATATTACTTTATTTTCAAAAGAGTTTCGGATTTTAAAGGTCCCACATTGATGTATTTCTAGGTTAAGGTGATAAGGGTTCGAAATCCACTCATCCAATAGGTTTTGGACATGTTTAGGTCTTATATATTACATTATCTTTCCATTTTATTTAAATCGTTAAATAATGAGGTCATCACTCCATCATCATGATGTCATAAATAATTTAATTTATTTAATGTATAAAAATTATAAAAAAAATACTATGATGTAGGAAATCTTTTTATCTTTCCAATTATTATTTATAGTCAAAAATATGACTTTTATAACCCCATGTAAAAATTGTTTTAGTAAAACATCTCATGTTTGTGTCATTTTTACTTTGACATTAAATAAAAAGATATTTATGTCATTTTCCAACCAAAGTGTCTCCATGGGGTCCCCAAGTTGACCCATGGATTGTATTGGTCTTCCATGACACATCCAATGAGGGTAGTACATGTGTCTTGGTCATTTAATTTTATTAAAAAATTATCCTTACCATAAACTACACTAATTACCTCTAATCGCGATTAAAAACTTAATAAGTTACTATTCACAAAAAAATTATTTTTATCCCATTAAACCACATTTTAATTCTTAATGACAACCATGTATGTTGGATTTTTTAAATTCAAAACACAAAGATGGAAAAATTTCATTTAAATGGAAAAATCAGTTTTTATAAGTACCACTTAGTGGTTTCACTATTCATCATAAATTGAAGTTTTTCAGAAAAATCCCAAAAATTCACCCTAAGCTATATTTGATATTTGGTATTCAAATATTAAGTCTATTTTACAAAATTAAAAACATATAAGTCACATTAATTAATTTAATAATTAATTCCCGATGTCAGAGCAAATAGCGTGTTTTTATGAAACAATAAGTATCAAAAGATTGACTCTAGTTTAAGTCTGATTTCAAAGTGAAATTAATTCCAACGACCACTACTATATTTAATGGTAAAAATATATTCTAATTTCACTTTAAAACCAATTCAAAAGATAATCTAATAATATAAATAAATTAGATTAAAAAGATGTTTTGAATTAAAATACAACATTTTACACTATTCATTAAAGAAAATGAACTTTATCGGAAAGATACCAAAAATTTACACAAAGTAAATTTTGATGTCCCGATTCTTAAGAAGAGTTTTATTTGGTCCAATAGAATGTTTAAGAGTGAAAAAAACTATATTTAATGACGGTTCTCCATCAAAAAGCGATAAGTGAGCCTTTAGTGAAAACTAGGGCATATACGCCTAAAATTGAATTCTTTCCGTATTTTAAGCCTTTATCTTTTATTGGATAAATGTAAAAACATTTAAAAACATATATAATCATATTTTAGTTATTTATATCCATTACCGCCAATACAATGGCTACATGTTAACTACCATTTAAAATAATATTATTTTATTATTAGAGTGCAACGTAAGATTCCCAAGAAACTCGTTGTTGCGTGTTGGGTACGCCATCGAGCATAGCGTCCCCTTTAAAGTAATATTAATATTTTATTCACAAATATGGATAAATATAAAAATTTAATATTCTTTATTTTCCTGGGGTGTTACATCCTTCCCCCCTTTTGGGAATTGCGTCCTCGCAATTTTGAAATTGGGCTCGGAAACTTCATTGAAAATCTCACATCGAAACCAGAGTCGGTAAAACAATCACTTTAAAATAAAGAAAGATAAGTACAGAGGTCACCCGAGTTAACCCATACTAGGATTCCATGTAGGAAAACATGGACATGGAGGAGAAAACATAGGGTCATGTTCTGATAGAGAGTGATAGAAAACATGTTTAGGAGAAAGTTAACAATAAGAAAATCACAAACTTGTGATGGGTTAAACGGTGTTGGGTTCCCCAGTATAAAAAGTTAATAGACAACATTTTTGTTTTAAGTTACTTTTTATTGAGGAATTTATTTTTGAGCTTAACTAAAACATAAGGAAACATACTTACTTGTCGTGTTGACTTTCAAATTTTACTAGATTTCTTACATAGACTCATACTTTCTCCAAAAGACGAGTATTTAGGAAGACTTGTTCGCATTAAGAGTACTATAAACAACTTCTAGAGGAGCACCTAATCCACACAAAAAAAGAACTATACATTTCCCATGTCTTCAAACCTTAACCAAACTAAAACCAAAAAGGTTACTACAAGATCAGATAATCCAGAAAAGGATAACCCTTTATAAAAAGAAAATCTATTCTTAATCTCAAAATTTTTCCAACAAAACACAAAGTTCAACGAGGACCATTCGATAACCAATTTGTCCATAAAATTATTCAAAGTAAACCAATCTAGGATTGAAACCCAAATATTTGAAGGATTTAGTCACATTGTATTCCAAGTTAAATCGTAACATTTATCTCCAAACAACATCAGTTGCTCCTAAAGTCTCGTATTGAAAAGTAATTAACCTAATCACATATCCTCCATGATAGGTTAATCCTTTTCATAAATAACCCAAAATCAACTTACTCTTAATTCATAAAATCATCTAACTAAAAAGAATCGGTCAAACTAACCAGGGACTTCACGTAGTCCAGTGGTAGGCGATAAATACCAGTTGCACTTTGGTTGTGGGTTCGATTCCCACAGCTTCGTCCGACACGACGGTTTGTCACACAGTCTGCATGTTGTCCCTTTTCAAAAACTATATAATTTTATAACATTCCTCAAAAAGAGATAAATTCATCAAAAATAAATATAACATATTCCTCAAGTTTATCTCATGCCTTCTTATTCCATCATATCATATAATAACCCATAATTACCTCAAAAGTAAGGGTCATATAAACTCTAATTGTTACCTTTATAATTATTACCTAAACTTCCACATCGATTTGGTCATCCCATACATGATGCATTATAGAACATACCAAGGTTCAAGTGGTTGATCATGACTCCTTGATATTTGGTTTAGAACAACCATGAGATTCCTCATTGAATCCCCCATTTCATCCAGTCTCTTAATCAGAGAACCACCACAGTTTACTTCAAACCTATTGTCTCTTTGGTGCCTGTTAGATCCATCATTTCACTAAAAATAGAAATGTCAGTGTGAGTATATCAAAAAAACCATCATGTACTAATGGGGGAGATAACCACTAAGATATACTTACTCATTCACTTTATCTAAAACTAGGACTCTTTCTGAAATCCTATCCATTATGGTACTATCACTTATGCTTAGAGAATACCCTAACCTCTAAAGTTATCTAAACTGAACTTTGATACCAATTATAAGGCCCCAGCCTTAAACCTTACTTAATCTTGAGTTATTACAAGATTACACATTGAGGATCTTTTCAGGTTTAGAGTTTTAGAGAATTATATCATGAAACTTGCATTACATTCCACATTTAAACAAAGTGGTTACATAAAAGACAGTATTCATTCTGCCCATCAAAGGAAACATATTTAAAATAAAACATGGATTCTTTCTTGACACATCCTTGACACTATCATCACATCATTTACCTTTCCCTTGACCTGTGAAAAGCATTTCAAAAACTTGGGATGAGCATAAAAAGCTCAGTAAGGGTTATAAAAATATGGAAAGGAAACATGAGTTCATATATACATAAGAATGAAATCATACTTTACCCATAAAACATAGGCACTTTAACATACCTCATCAAATCATGAATAAATCATATAAATCATAAGACATAAAAGGTAACTTGAGGCATTTATAACATTCTTACGTAGGGAGTAACCCTCTTGGTTACGTTTGGAATACCCATCACAGTATATTCCCTAAATATTTTCGGAGAAACCTTAACGTTTCACTCCTTCACGTTACCCAATGCATTGGAGAGCTATATCGGGCTCACTCGACCTTAGTTTATCACGAAACCACCCGTCTTCATAACAATGCCCAAGAACCATAACATAATCTTATCACATAAAACATGCATAAAGGAAACATAACATTTCCACCTTTCAATAACAAGATATCAATACAACACACTGATATAAAAACATTATGAAAACCATTTTCAATACCAAAATAAAAGAAAATTAAAACATGGTATTTATTTTTCTTTTAAAAAGAAGGTATGGATCGTAGAAGAAGCCGAAACTCAAATAATGGTCACGGAGGTGGAGAATTCTTTGTCGCCGCATACGTACGACAAAAACATTCTCTTTTGTCGTTTAGTAAAACGATTCATATAAAAAGATTCCTTTTGGATAAATGTAAAAGTCAAAGGGGTTTATACACCGTATAAAAGAAGGTTGTGTATAAAACAAAATATGCCTCAATGAATGGAGATTGAGACGAAGTCCCTTACAAAGACAGTATCCTTGGTTTAAGGATAAATCAATTACATAATTATGTGTGACAAAAGAATACACCAAATATAAGTGGATATTAAGTGTAAAACAATCAAAGGTAATTCGCACATATTCAAAGGATGACATATTCAATATCTACATGTTGAACCCAAAGAAATTGAAATTGGGTTAAGAAGTTCCCTTGACAGCCTAACGACGTCACATCAAAATGAGTTGATGAGAGATAGAAAAAGGGTATCTCATCACTTGGAAATAAAATTTACATCAATAAGTATATATGAGGACATATCCCAAAATAAAAATACGTAAATTAAAAGACCCAACAAAAGAAGTCTTTTAAAAAGAGGAGGGTGAAAGGTTCCCTTACCGACATGGGTATCTTTCGAAGCATACACCTCGTGAAAGAAGGATAATACAACATTGATGTAAATACTCATAAAAGAAATTATATTACACAATGATTAAAATAATGGGAAGTACATACACCACTAAAATGAAATTGTGGCAAATGTAGCATAAATCTCACGGGAATAAAAGTGAGATGAAAATCCCTTACGAAAACTCGGCAGCCTAACGGCGCCACTTAAAACTTCCAAAAATGGATTGATGAGATCAAATAGGGTCTCTCATCATATTAACATAAAGTTTAAAGAAATAGTAATATAAAATAACATCCCCTAACATAGCAAAGAATAGCTTAAAAGAAGTGACATAAAAGAGAGTACTTAAAAAGAAAGAGAGAGGATAGATCTCTTACGAAAATTCGGCAGCCTAACGGCGCCACTCAAAACTACCAAAATGGATTGATGAGATAGAATAGGGTCTCTCATCATATGAACATAAAAATTATAGTAAGAGTAATATAAAATAACATCCCAATAATAATAAATATGATCTTTAAAAGGAATTACATAAAAGAGTGTACTTAAAAAGAAAGAGAGGAGTAGGATCCCTTACCTCGGGTCCGACTTGACTCAATCATTCTTTAATCTCCTAAATAATAAATTTGAGTTAATTTATACTTCCGTAAAAACCTTTTTAAAGTTAATTATTCCTTTTATATCACTTATTACCATGTCATAAACATTATGTAATCATTTAAGTTAATAATGTTTGTTTTGTCGATACTTGGTTCTTAAGTCGAAAGTGGACTTCTTACAATTACATGTTGTTCGTGTGGTCAAAGGTTCATTATATCCAGAATTGTATTCATGATGTATATATCATATATATCCAGTATATTCATGAATTTATAATATTACATAACATTTAGAGTTTACGAAATGAAATGCACCGTTCATAGAGACGGTAATCCATATGTACGCATGAACGCTACTTCCATTTCTATTTCATATTTAATGGAATTAAAACATAATGATACATAATAATATTTTAATTCCATTTTGGTATAATATATAATATCATTAAATATATCCTTTATATGTACCACATATGGTATTAACGAATCAAATCACTTTGAGGGGGCGGTAGTCTGCACTTACTTAAATGAAGATATCGTGTTTACCCATAATGGAAACCATAAAGGTATGCCATAAATAAAAAATACAGAAGCCTAAGTAAAACATAAACATATTAGATATCATATATAAATATAGTTTCATCTTAATGGCCACCACTTATGGTGTTAGAAGAATGTTGAACAATCATTGTTTCGGGAGGCAGAAATTCACCATCCACGGAAACAGTATGTTCTTTAACCATTAGATGTAGGTGTGTGTAAGTGTAGCTCGAATCCTTCTTATAACAACATCATAGTATATTGAAGATACTGGATTTTTTATAAAATAAATGAATAAAAATATTTTTGGGGGTTGGAGAAGCAAAATAAAACAAAATGACTCAAGTGAAGACATTACCTTAAAATCGGGTAACTCCCTTTGGTTTGATCTCAAAGGATTCCTTGGGAAGACTTCTGCCGAAAGTGAGGCTTCAAGGAGTAAAATAGGGAAGTTGAGAGAAAAAATTGGCAGGGTTTGGCCGAGCCAAAGGCATTGGGAGTGTGGGTAAGGAGGTAGAGGTGGGGGCTTTTATAAGAGGGGAGGAGGGGAACTCTTGTAAAGTTACAAAATATTACTTTATTTTCAAAAGAGTTTCAGATTTTAAAGGTCCCACATTGATTTATTTCGAGGATAAGGTGATAAGGGTTCTAAATCCACTCATACAATAGGTTTTGGACATGTTTAGGTCTTATATATTACATTATCTTTCCATTTTATTTAAATCATTAAATAATGAGGTCATCGCTGCATCATCATGATGTCATAAATAATTTAATTTATTTAATGTCTAAAAATTATAAAAAAAAATACTATGATGTAGGAAATCTTTATATATTTCCAATGATTATTTATAGTCAAAAATATGACTTGTATAACCCCATGTAAAATGATTTTTAGTAAAACATCTCATGTTTGTGTCATTTTTACTTTAACATTAAATAAAAAGATATTTATGTCATTTTCCAACCAAAGTGGCTCCATGGGGTCCCCAAGTTGACCCATGGATTTTCTTGGTCGGCCATGACACATCCAATGAGGGTAGGACATGTCTCTAGATCATTTCATTTTATTAAAACATTATCCTTACCATAAACTACACTAATTACCTCTAATCACGATTAAAAACTTAATAAGTTACTATTCACAAAAAAATTATTTGTATCCCATTGAACCACATTTTACTTCTTAATGAAAACCATGTATGTCGGATTTTTGAAATTCAAAACACAAAGATGGAAAATTTTCATTTAAACGGAAAAATCAGTTTTTATAAGTACCACTTAGTGGTCTCACTATTCATCAAAAATTGAAGTTTTTCAGAAAAATCCCAAAATTCACCCTAAGCTATATTTGATATTCTGAATTCAAAAATGCAGTCTATTTTACAAAATTCAAAACATATAAGTCACATTAATTAATTTAATAATTAATTCCCGCTGTCAGAGCAAATAGCGTGTTTTTATGAAATAATAAGTATCAAAAGATTGACTCTAGTTTAAGTCTGATTTCAAAGTGAAATTAATTCCAACGACCACTGCTGGATTTAATGGTAAAAATATATTCTAATTTCACTGTAAAACCAATTCAAAATATAATATAATCATATAAATAAATTAGATTAAAAAGAGGTTTTGAATTAAAATACAACATTTTACACTATTCATTAAAAAAATGAACTTTATTGGAAAGATACCAAAAATTTACACAAAGTAAATTTTAATGTCCCGATTCTGAAGAAGAGTTTTATTTGGTCCAATAGAATGTTTAAGAGTGAACAAAACTATATTTAATGACGGTTCTCCATCAAAAGGCGATAAGTGAGCCTTTAGTGAAAACTAGGGCATATACGCCTAAAATTGAATTCTTTCCGTATTTTAAGCCTTTATCTTTTATTGGATAAATGTAAAAACATTTAAAAACATATATAATCATATTTTAGTTATTTCTATCCATTACCGCCAATACAACGGCTACATGTTAACTACCATTTAAAATAATATTATTTTATTATTGGATTGCAACGTAAGATTCCCAAGAAACTCGTTGTTCCGTGTTGGGTACGCCATCGAGCATAGCGTCCCCTTTAAAGTCATATTAATATTTTATTCACAAATATGGATAAATATAAAAATGTAATATTCTTTATTTACCTGGGGTGTTACAATACCCTCATTTTTTATTAGAGTAATACACTAGTAGAAAAATTTAAACATTAGTGGAATAATATATATTCAGAAAAAAATACAAAGAAAACTATATGTTCAAAACTATAGAATAGACATCAAAACTTATCTTTAAATAAGTCATGATTATTTATGAGAAATGTGTCAAATGAAACTCAAATGTAATGACACTGAAAACACCCAAGAGGGTCCCAACCCACATCTAGTTCCCTCATTAATGCTTCATCCCAAACAACCATCTTACTAATGACCTTTTCCCATATTCCTTTCTAGAAAACAAAAATTTTATTCAGGTATTGATATGGAAACTCTAGTAGGGTGTAAGTATAACTTAGTAGGCCACCCCCAATGGTGTCTAAAAAAATACTATTTATTAAAATATATTTAGGTATTTAATGAAATATGTAACACACATAATTAATATTTTTTTACATTATCAAATATTCTTCATTTCCCTACATTAAACCTCGAGTTCCCAAGGACACCCATACCTCAACACCTACATCACCATAGGCTGGAGTCTGAACAAATTCACATTATCAGTTCAAAATTCATTAAACAAATATACTTTCATTATCCATTTCATATTAATTGATAATATTTATAGTTGGAACCATATTCCAATACCATCAGTTTGGGTATAGGTTTTCAAGCCTAGGACCCCATGGTTTTAGATGTTGATGGTTATGTCACCCACACACACATAGATATAACTATATATATATCACAATAGGATTTAGAAGAAGCCGACCATATACCGCACACGCACACACCCACATATATATATATATATATATCATTATGGTATTTGGAAGAAGTAGACTATATCCCACACATGTTGACTTTTGGAAGCAACATACCATGTTCCACATATATTTATCAAATAATTAATCCATATAATATTTGGAAGCAGAAGACCACATTCCAAACTTATTTATTACTACAGAATTTGGAAGTACCAAACCATGTCTTGAACACATTTATCATATATACCATAGGTTAAATATATCACATGAATTGTGACAAATCAATATTAAAAATACTATCACAGTCACCAAATATTTATTGATTAAATTAATTAATCTATGTCCATAAATTAATTAAAAAATTTATTGATAATATAAATATCCATTAATTAATTCTATAATTAATTAACCATATATTTCTCATCAATTATTTCACCAATTAATTAGTCACAACCCTTTCATTAATCAATTAAACAACTAATTTACCATTTCTTATCCATTTTTTAAATCATAAAATAACTAGTCAAATAAATATATTAATTAACTCTATAATTAATTAATGATGTCAATTTCTCTAGTTGATTTAACGATCGTATAATCTCACCAATATAATTACTATTTATATAATTAGTTGACAATAAAAATCCTTGTAACTAATTCCCCATTTGAATAATTACATCAACCCAATAATTAACTCACCCATTAATTAATCAATATTGACAACTTAAAATCTCATAATTAATTATAAAATTAATTATCACATTTACAATTTGAATGACTCATAATTAATTATATAGATAATTATTTCAAATCACTTATCTCAATATCTTATAATTAGTTCAATAAGTAATTATTTAACATAAAAACTCATTGTCCCATTATTAATTCAACAATTAATTATCCAATATTACCATTTCAATATCCCAACAATCCATATTAATTAATTCACTAATTAATAAATCAAATTCATTCATTTCACAATCACAACAACCCCATTTAATTAATTCATCAATTAGATAATCCATTTATTTAATTCAACAATTAAATAATCACATAACTCTAATTAATTCATTCATTAATTAATTAATATCTTTACTGAATTCAATAATTACATAATAACATAACTCCCATTAATTAATTCATTAATTAGTTGATCTCTTTATTTAAAGCATCATTTAAATACCCAGAGAACTGTTATTTAATAATTCCTCAATTAATTAATCCCATTACATAATTCAACAAATAAATAACCACATAACTCCCATTAATTAATTCCTTTATTAATTAATACCTTTATTTAAATAAACAATTTAATTATCACATAACTCTTATTAATAAACTCATTAATTAATTGGTCTATTTATTTATTTCCCCCATTAAATTACCACATAACTACCATTAATTAATTAATCAATTAATTTATCTCTTTATTTGATTCAACAATTTCATAACCACAAAAATACCATTAATTAATCTATTTATTTAATTCAACAATTAAACATTCAAATAACACTCATTAATTAATTCATATATTAATTAATCTTTATTCAATAATTCAATGACCCTTATCAGTTTACTAATTAATTGTTCAATCTCAATCAATTCAATATCCCATAATTAATTCCTTAATTAATTTTTATATCTTAATCAATTAAATATAAATACATATATTCAACAAATAATTATAAAAATAATTATCCCTAGTCAACAACTTCAATATAACAATAATTAATTCTTCAAATAATTATTATTTTTCAACAATCACTATCTCTCCATACTAAATTAAACAATTAATTTTCCCAAATAAAAATTTCATAATCCCAGTTATCACAATTAATTTATTATACAATTAATTAATCAATTATAATAATCTCAATAACTCCATAATTAGTTTAACAATTTTTTATCCAAAATATACAATCCCAATATTCCTAATTTCATAATTCCCACAATTAATTAATTCAAAAAATTGATATATTTAATCATGAAATCAATTGATCTAAATATACTAACAATTCTACAGTTACATATATGTATTTGAAATAAAGACCCCATGATTTGAATTATAGACCACCGACCTCAAGAATGGTGATGAACGCTCCCCAATAGATAATCCCCAAAAATTGAGTGGCACGACGATGTAGAATAAGATCCAGATCTTAAACCTAAATTAAGATAAAATAAATCATGATTCTATAATCATAGATCTATATACTACAAAACTAGATCTATATCTATGAAAATAAAATATAATCATCCCAATAATGATGACAAAAGACTGGGAGATGAACAAGATACCAACTAAGATTGGGATCTCATAAAGAGAAAGGTATAGATCTTTAATCCATATTTATATTCTCCATAAAATGAGTTCATGAGGGATTGAAATCCATTCATGTGCCACCAAAATCATGAAAAACTATTTTGGGGTGAGTTGGTATTAATTTAGGGGGTTCAAGAAATTAAAAAATAATTTTGTGGTCCATTATAAATATCGCTCATTATTTCATGGGTAGGGGAGCATTGTTTGTTATAATTATGTTCCATCTATGGGCCTATAATTTCTAGGGAAATTGGTTTTTAAAACCATGCCCTTTCTATGAGACTCTCAACTATCCAGGATTTAATAGTTTTGTAGGCTGTGGTGCATGGTTTTCTTTAACTATGAACAAACTGTGCCCAACCCACTTTCCGTTAATGTTTCTCAAAATTTACCCAAACACACCCAAAGGTAAAACCCAAATCAATGAGTACTAAATATGAGGTAAAAGAGTACCTATAAACATTCCTGAGACAAGTTCTGAAAATTTTGGGATCTAAAATTCTCCCCACCTTTTAACAGCTCGACCTCAAGATTCACTCCAATGTTTCCTTAAAAAATACCAGTTCTTTCAATCTCCCCACCTTATAACAGCTCATCCATGAGAATTACTCCCAATAATCACTAAGATTACAAGTCAAAAAGATCAGTCCACTATTCCATATTATCAACTTATCTCTCCCAATCTTTTATAATACATGAATTATCATCAGGGTCTTTCTCAACAATAATTTTTCAATGCGATCCAACACACGTATTGGATTCTCTTCAAAGGATGCATCTATATCAAGATCAAATTCCACAACATTACGAATGTATTTTATGACTCATTTTTTTCATAAACCACAAGAACACCATCCAAAATTGTTACTTATACTTTCCATAAAACCCCACTACAAAAGTATGTACATCCATAAACTCCAAGGCCAACATGGCCTTCCCCTGAGGAAACTAGAACACATTCCTTACATGTTCTTCAACATAAATATGTTTTCATGACTTCCTACCCATGGTCATTCTCAATGTACCTACTACTGAAACATATATCCTCCAGATACAAACATATATATATATCATGATGGGTGTTGGAAGCTGTAGACCATGTCTCGCACACATACCCTCTTGGAAGTAGTCGACTATGTCCCACGTATATTTATTAATAAATTCATCACTATGGGCTTTGGAAGTAACAGACCATGTCCCACACATATTAATTACTCTCGGATTTGGAAGTAGTAGATCATAATCCGAACACATTTATAACATATACCACAAAATCACTATATCACCTAAATAACAAATAATCAATAATAATCGTCTTAACAGAATCAACAATTAATAAATTCATGAATTAATTAATCCAAGTCTGTTAATTAATTCTAAAATCAATTAATAAAATCAACTAACATTAATTAATCCAACAATTAATTAACCGTATCTTTTTTATTAATTTAGTCATGAATTAAATAATCACATATATTTTGTTAATAAATTCAACAATTAATTAACCATATCATATCCATTAGTTAATTCAATTATTAAATAGTCACATAAATAACATCTATTAATTCAACAATGAATTAATAATGCCATTTTTTCTAGTTGATTTAAAAATAATCTAACCAAATCAATCTCATTACTAATTGAATAGTTAGTTTACCACATAATCCTTCTTAACTAATTCCCCAATTTATTAGTTACATCAATCCCATTAATTAAATTATCCATTATTTAACCAATATCTACAACTCAAAATCCAATTATGAAATCTACAATTAATTATCAAATTCACAATCTCAATAACTCATAATTAATAATATAATTAATTATCTCAAATCATCTATCTCAATATCTCATAATTAATTCTACAATAAATTATGAAACATACAAATATCATTGTCCCATAATTAATAAAAAATATTAATTATCCAATCATATTAGTTAGATATCACAAATATCCACATTAATTAATTGACCAATTAATTATTCCAATTCATTAAATTACACCATCACAAAAAACCTAATTAATTAATTCATCAGATATTTAATCCCTTTATTTAGTTCAACAATTAAATAATCACATAACACCCCTTAATTAGTTCATCATGTAATTAATATCATTATTTAATTTGACAATTAAATAACCACATAACTCCCATTAATTAATTCAATAATTAATTAATCTATTTATTAATCTTAACAAATAAAAAACTACATATCATCCATTAAATAATTACTCAAATAATTAATCCCCTTATATATTTCAACAATTAAATATCCACAAAACTTCCATTAATTGATTACATAAATAATTAATTTGTTTATTTAATTCAATAATTTAACAGTCACATAACTCCCATTAATTAATTAATTAATTAATTAATAGTATTAGTTAATTCAATAATTGAATAACCACATAACATGCACAAATTAATTAAATAATTAATTAAACACTTTATTTAATTCAATAATTAAATAACCACATAACTCCAACTAACTATTTTCCTCAATTAATTAAACACTTTTGTATTCAACAATTACATAATCACATAACTCCATTTAATTAATTCATTAGTTAATTAATATCAGTTCAATAATTTAATAACCCTAATAAATTTACAAAATAATGTTTCCATATCAATAAATTCAATACCCCCAACTAATTCTTCAATTAATTGTTCTACCTCAATAAATTTAATAAAAATAAAAATCTCCAATAATTAGTTATAAAATTAATTTTCCCTACTCTATAACATAAATATAAGAATAATTAATTTGTCAATAAGTTATTCAATTTCAACATACACTATCTCATCATAATTAATTCAACAATTAATTATCCCCAATCATAATTTCAAATCCCAACTATTGCAATTATAACAATAAAATTATTTAATCAAGGATAATAATATCCACAACACCATAATTAAATTATCAATTATTTAACCAAAATACACAATCCCAATATTCCGAATTTCACAATTCGCAAACATCATTAATTCATGCAATAAATTATTTTAATCAGGAAATCAATTTGTAAAAATATAATAGAAATAATGTAATTACATATATATAATTGAAATATAGACTTTGGTATTTTAAATAAAGACTACATACCTCAAGAACTGTGTTGAACACTCACAAATGGATAGTCCCCAAAATATGAGTGGCACCATGATGTAGAATGAGATATATATCTTCAACCTATTTCCAAGATTGAATAAATCAATATGTTTCATTCCTAGATATAGATCCTAAAAACTAAATCTAGATCTAACACAACCTAGTATAATCCTCCCTTTAAGGATTTGATAATATTAGGAGAAGAACGAGAAACCAATCAAGATTAGGTTATCTTTCTGAGAGAGGTGCATATCATAAATTAGTTTTCTGATTCACTATGAATAGTGGTTGGGAGGAATGTTAATCAATATGAGAGCCTCCAAATGTGTGAAATAATATTTTGGTTTGAGTTAGGGTTGATTTGGGGTTAATATAGGGGGTTTGATAAATTAAAAACCACTTTTCAGGCCCTTAAAACTATCACACATGGTTACCTGGGTAGGGGTACACGATTTTCTCTAACTGTGCACTAGCCATGTGACTCCCCATAATCCTAAGTTACATTGTTTTCATTGTATGTGGTACATGATTTTCTCCAACGGTGTACCAACCATGAACATCCCTCTTTCCTTTAATGTTTCTAAATATCCACCTAAAAATTCCCCAAGGTAAAATTCAAATCGAAGAGGACTAAACACAAGGAAAAAGTGTATCAATAAACTATCCAAAGAAAACTTCCAGAAGGTCAAGATATTACATTAAAATATATTTTATTATTAGTATTTATATCAAAACCATTATAGTCATACCTTTAATAATGGTTCATAAAGATAAAATAGATTAACCAAAGAATATCTCCTGAGAGTGTCAAACCAGATGTGCAATTTGACCTACTAGTTGCAGACAATGTTAAGACCCAATTAATACCCATACAACCGTTTAGGGGTATTACACCATGTTTCATCAATCGTAGAGACTACATCCAATTGTTTCTATTGAAACATGGTTTTTATTTCTATAAAACAACACAATCTCTAATTTATCAATGTTTAATTATTTTTTCTATATTTGGTCTTTACCCTTGGACTTCCATTTACATTTTTTATTCTCAATTCCATAACTAACAAACCCCCACACTTATACAATTTATTTAAAGTCTTCATATCCATACATATATATTATGTAATTTTAATAAATTTGAAATTACAGTTAACATTTCTATAACCAAAAGGTTAAGTGTCTATAAAGAATGTATATATTAACAAAATACAATATAATATTTCTAAAAAATCTCCCATAACCATTTATATATATGACATAATTTAACACATAATCCAAATATAATTTTTTGGGGTACTAAAAAAATATTTAAAGAACCCAACTATAGTATCCTAGAGACAGTGGTGACATTATTATCATGGAACTTAATAAATATGAATGCATATTAATGGATCAAATTGATTAGTAGTCATGGAAAAGAAGATATATTTATTATTATTTAATTGAATATTAAAACATAAATTACAAAAAATATTTTTTTTATTGAGAACACTATTGTTTTCCCTAATATATACTTTCATAATAATCATATTATAATTTTTTTATAATGGGAAAAGAAACATAAGAAATAGGTGAGCTAAGATTTTTAGTAGGGGATGCATAAAGAAAATACTATCATAGAATTAATAATCCATATATAATATGGAATAAATAAATATTTGTGAAAATTACATATAAATAATCTCATAACCTTGAAACTTATACATAGATATCATAACTATTCGAATAGCTTCATGGATATCAGGTCATCATTTCAATTTTATTCATGGAAAATAAGTACAAAGAGGATAGGTTGGAAGGCCTAGGGAGGTATAAAGTAATTTATTCCAAGGGCTTCCCCTATAATTAAATTGACCCCCTCATATTTAAATTGAGAAATATTGGATAGTAGAGTTACATTGGTACCTTGGACCAACAGATAAGCTAGATAATCTGCCTCCTGATTCCCCTCTCACCAGGTGTGGGTCACTTTTATACTATTTTTTAGGAGAGAATTTCGTTTTTTATGATGTAAAAGATCAACCAAGGGGTGGAACCTCTTCCATGTAAGGAATCATAAAGGATCATGGAATCAGTTTCCACTTTTTAAAGGAAATCATTCTCTTGGATGCAAAGCTTAATCCATGTAAGGACTGCCTTAGCCTCTACCAGAAGGGAGTTTCTACTACCAAAGTGAGATATAAAAGAGAGAACCAAACATTCCCTATAATACCTAACGACCCTGCCTCTCTCATGTCACCCGAACTACAGGCTTCATCTGTGTTCATCTTGACCATCTTCAAGGGGAAGTCACCTCACCCACATTCCTTGTTGCTTTGGGAAGAGATATTAGACCACAAGGGATGGACTTTGGGGATCTTGTAAGGATGGAACATCCATCTAGTTTCAAATGAGGGTCACCATGTCTACCATGGGGATATATAATTTTAGACACCACCATCCAATTAATATGTCAAATTCATTAATCAAATTGATATACAATATAACATAATAAACGTGAATTAAAAATAAATAACTATCCATATTATAGGACCTAGAATATAAATTTTCAGAAATTTCTCTAGAAAAAATGATTATAATACATCCATGTAAATATGAATTATGTTATAATTTTAGTATATACATAATAAATTATAATATTCATCAAGGTATGTTAACACTGATGAAAATACTTTTGAAATATCACATGACTATTTCTTGAGGAAAATACCCATTTCATTTAGAAATAACATATTTAAAACATAAAAACATAACAATATTTAAGAAAACATTTAAATGGACAATAATAAAGGAAAATATTAAAGTAATATTCAAATAAAATTATATTCCTGGGGGTTGGAAAATCCGTTCATGCGGTATACTTTAAAATGATGATTTGGTTTACACTGTTGGTAAATCATACCATATTTAAAGAAAGACAAGAAGACTCCTTTTATAATTTTTATAAAAACTAAAACATGTTTAAAATTACTTTAGCCATTTATTTATAAAAATGGAAACACTCTTTCAAAAAAATTATATAATATATATACATCAAAGAAAATTATTCTTTGTGGAATAGATAAAAATGGTTATCCATAAAAAAATTCGATATATTGAGTATATAAAGAGAGAAAATTTTATGTAAAACATGTAATATACAATAATAACCCATTTAAATGAAAATTTATATTTCTTAGTATATGATTTCTATAATTTCTCTAATGTAAAATTAAAAATAAATGATCTTGAATAACGATGAGATTGTGAAATAAACCCTTTCTTGATGTCCAAATTTCATCATAAGTGATTTTAACATCTTGTATAATAAATTTAAATATAATATAATTCTATAATAAAAACATATACATTCTTATAATATTATATGTGATCTACTTATAATATTTTAACACATGTTTTTAAAAAAAATTATTCTTGGAATCATCATTTTCAAGTGTTAACTATTTCATTTTTCACTTATTTTTTGGTTATATAGTTTTGGTCCTTGAGTATTTTTTATGGATAAATCATATTAATAATTATAATAATGATATAAATATCATATATATGTCATATATATATAATTGAATAATCTATTTTGAATGATTTATATGAAAACTAAATCACATCAGTTGATAGAGGAGACAATCCACACATATACAAAAGCGACATTATAATTTTCTAATTAGTAGAAGGGTAAGAAGGTAAATGATATATTAAATTTATGAAACCATTTTTATCTCATACATATAATATAAATTCATTATTTCTATCTTTACAACTCTAAAATTAATATTGGGAGGAAAAACACATTACACAGCTACCTGAAGATGATACGTTACACGTATGAACGTGTAATGTTTTATCTTTTCATATGATAGATAAGAGGTGAAAATTGTTTTACCACTATAATAATAACATCTATGTATATTTATAATTTTTTATTCATTATTTTAGTATGGTTACAATATATTTATAGGAATTATAATGAGAAATAAATTTGAAAGTGTTAGAAAAGATGATTTCCACTTTTTTGAATGACCTCATATGGATTAGACCTTATAACATGGTTTATTTGAATTATTAGAATATAATTTACTCTATAAGAAAGGTAATAAATATATAAAGTCATTAAATTAGGTATTTTATTATATATAATACCCAAACATTTTGAATATGAGAGAAGAGGAGGTCCCCTTATATAAGTGGCATGAGGGGAATGCATGGAATTAGATATAGTATAAAATTTATATAAAATAGGTTTCATTTTAGAGTGGAAAAAATTGATATGTTTAATATATTTAATATTGAGTAGTTTAAATCATAGAACAATGAAAAATATAAACATGTTTATGTGCTTTTTATACCCTTATCTCTTTGTTTTAACCCCTATTAACCTCGGTGATGATTACCAGGATATCAAAATTTTTACTCTTTAGGGGTTAATAAATTTTCTATAAAAGTGAAATTGAATAAACTATAGAAAATATATGATATTATGGACCACATCCCATTCAACTTCCAAAAAACTATTTTTTAAATTTTAAAAACATTTAATAACATATTTTTTAACATAAAATATCATTAAAGTCATATTCAGTATTATTCAAATAATTATCTTTAAAAAACATAAATATATTAACATCTTTTTAATATAAAATTTCAAAATATAAATAATAAAATATTTATCTTTATAATTTTTAAACATCATAACTCACCCCTAAAATATTACATTTAATGTTTTGAAAATCATTTACATGGTTTTTTTGCATCTCCCACTTGTATTGTGTTAATGTTGTATAAGTATTTAAAATAATGAGATTTACATTTTTCATTTATTATTAACTTAAAATAATATTAATGTCATTATCAAATGAAACCGAATCAAATTTCCAAAAATAAAAGGTAAGATTATAATGTAATAAATGAACACATAAAACGGAATAATGGTCATATTTTATGAATATTTATTGGGATTTTCTTATAGCGTTAACTTTGTTTAACCCATTTTAAACATATTAAGGTGAAAATTTTTTACCATGGTTACGATAAATAATGAGAAAAAATAAAAGTGGCACATTTACCAAATTTCAAGCTCATTATGAAAAATATGGAATTCATTTTTCATAATTAATTTTCTATAATTGGATGAAATAAATTTTAATATAAATGCACAAAAATAAATGAGACAATTTCTCAAAATGTGTTTTTAAGTATAAGTGTGATATTTAACCAAAATCAAAAATAATGTTTATTTATATATAATTATTTAGATTATGTTTAATAAAATGGAGCATATAGTACATTAAAACAAAAAATGGTATATTTAAATTATTTTATTTAAATGAACAAAATGGATGTTTTAAAATAATAGGTATTTTAACTATTCACTAAAAATTAAATCCTTCATAAAAAATATCCCCAAAAATCACAATGAGATAATATTTAAATGATGACATTAAAAATTATATTAAATATCAAATATATAATATATAATTTCTATATAAATTAAATATAATTTCTATTTACAATATACTATAAAAACAGTTTTTATGAAAATATATTTTTATGTATATAATTAATTTATTGAAATATGACTACGTATTTATTATGTAGAAATAAATGTATTTTGATTATATGAAACTATTATATATTTTTCTTTTTAAATATTATATTTTATACCACCAATTTAACAATTAGTTTGTAGTGGTAAAATATAAATAAAAACCTATTTGTAGTATATATTGGTTCTATTAAATCTAATTGTTGCATGTTAAGAAATATGTTGGGTGTATTATTATTTTAAACAAAATTATTAGAGTGATACATTCCATATAATTAAATAATTTGAATCATAAAAATTTTGTCATGGTAATCAGTGTTTCAATATTTGAAAATTTAGTTTTTTTTAAACAATATTGTTGGACCCTTTGTGAGATAGTTGTTTTAATAATCATTAATCATGCTAATTTACTAATCTCGATGATTCACAAATTATATTTCAATTAATGATAATCATGTCAATGGCTATTTATAACTGAATAAATTATGTCACATTATATAATACATTTCAATAAGTCAATAATTTATTATGCATATTTTTCTTTTAATATATTTACAAATATATATATTTAAATGTAATTTTAAACTTCACTTACTCTGGTATTTTTATGTATAATACATTATATTTTTATGTTTCTTCAAATTCCCTGACACTGATAGTTCAAAGGAGTATTGTTGGATGACTCGCTGATGAGGAATCATTGATCAAAGAACTCAATGTTTGAAGGAGTCGCTGATTTTGGAAGTCACTGATCGAAGAAGACACAGATACAAGACTCACTTATAGAACAAATGATACACTGATGGACAAGTCACTGATGATTATTCACATTGATATTTCAAGCGACTCACAGATGAATAAATCACTGATGGGCGATGCACCGTTATTTCAAAATAATTACTGATGGAAAAGTCTCCCATGGGTGTCACACCAATAGTTATAAATGAGTCACTAATGATTAATCACCAATGCCCAGACAGACTAATAGCATAAATGACTCACTGATTCCCAAAGTCACTGATAATGATGGAAAGGACTCACCGATACAAATATTCACTGATCATGACTGACCGCTACTGATAGACCGATGTTGACAGAACAATTCCAATGATCCACCGATACTTATGACTCAATGATAGTCATAAAAAGTATTTTTAATTTATTAATTAAAATTTATATCTAAACGTCATATTTAGACAAATTAATACTTCTAAAATTATTTAATGTTGTATATAGGACATTCATTAGATAGTATGAGGTACATGCATGTGGGGAGATCTTTGTATCTAATATACTTCAAAGTGTAAAAGAATTACCTACTAGATTATGTACATACACGTGAGATTATCAAGGAAAGAAAAACCTGTTACTCTTGAAGGAGTTTTCAAGAAACCAAGAACTCAAAAGAAAGAACATTTGGGAGATAAAATAAAAAAATATAAACCTATTGAGATGACGTGATCATCCTAATAACAAGAACCTGAACACTTCATTATCTTAGAATCCATACCACATAGATTATGATACTTTTTTTGGAGACAACTTGCATAGGAGGACTTGAAGATCAATTATAATACATCAAACAATTACATATCTTCACTTCATAACACACAGATATTTCTGGACCATATTGTACATCTTTAGCTCCATTGTGTTCATTTATATACATTTTTCAGCAGTGTGTGTATCTTTTTTGTTACACACACTGAATCCTGTGTATAACTGGAGGATACTTGATATCCTTAAACTCACTCTCATTTTATTCTCTGTATCCCACGTAGAATAGTGGAAATGGTCAAGTGTGACCTTTTTTAGTTTTCCCACGAATAACTATGGTAGACGTCAAGTTTGACTTGGACAACCCTATTTTCTATTGTGAACCCAGATCCAGTGTGTGGTTCAAACTATTTATTAAGGTAAAATTATTTGTGTAAGATTATCACCAAGTAGAGAGGACTAAGTCTCAACATGATACTGAACCTCTTGTTTTTATCTCATGTTCTTTTACCTTTTAGTCTTTAATCTATTTTTATCATATATTTCACAAAACTAAATTAAAATTTGATAGTTGTTTTAGTAGTTGTTTATAATTTTTTTGAACTAGTAGATTAGATTAAAAATTTATATTAATATTCATATTAGTATGCCGGAGAACTAATCAATGTTTTGATAAATTATTTGAACATTCAAGACTCTTATAATTTCACAACAAATTGACATAGATTATATTTTTTATTGGGGAAAATTTTCAAAGAACTAATTTATAACATAAATTTTTTTAAATACTCAATTCACCCCCTTATTGAGTACTCTACTCCAACCAACAATTGGTATTAAAGGATTTTTTAATTTTTATATCTTTTCAAACATTTTCAACTGTGATTGTAGTAATATTTCAAAGATCATAAAATTTCAATTATTTCTAAATTATTATCGCTTTTAAATATTTTCACAATTTAGGTTATTAAAAATAGATTATAAGGAGACGCTACAAATAGACCACCTTTTTTAATGGAACAAACTATGCTCTGTGGAAGCTTAAAATGAAAATACATTCAGAAAGAATTGGATTTGAAATCATAACTGTTATTAAAAGAAAATACACAATCCATGAAACTAATAGAAATAAATGGGATGTCCCTACCAAGACTATTTAAAATAATAACTATAAAGCAGTGAATTCTCTATACTATGCACTATGAGATGAAGAGTTTAATCGCATTTCTGTTTGTAAAAATTTCAATGATATTTTTGGACACTTTTTCTATTTCCCATGAGGGAAAATATAATGTTAAAGATATGAGATTAAATAATTATACTATTAAAAAATATAATTTTATAATGAATTATGATGAGTCTGTTTCTAACATGTATCTCAGGTTTAATGAAATATTGAACACTATGATATCTCTGGGAAGAGATGTTACTGCCCAAGAAAAAATCGTAAGGATTCTCAGATTCTTACCTGATTGATGGTGAGGAACTTCTATATCAATTAAAGACACATGTGAAACCATAAAATTACCTTTCAAATAACTCATAGGAAAGTTGATTTTGTATGAATAATAGTTTAAATTTAACAAAGAAGAAGAGGATGAAGCTAAAATAAAATCTGTATCTTTTAGTACAACCACTTCCATAAACAAAGACAATGATAAAGTTCAATATGTTGTTGATAGAACTAGTAGTGAAGAATCTGCTTTAGGTAGTGATGAGGAAATGTCCCAGCTAGCTAGAAGATTCAATAAATTTTATAGGAATAAGATGTTTTTTGAAAATCCCAATTATAATGGGAAGTAAGACAATTAGGGAAAGTGGAAAAATGATTTTAAGAGATATGAAAAAATATAGGAGATTGTTTTCTATGAATGCAAGAGGAGAGGAAATGTCAAATCTAACTATCAAAAGTTAAAATAAAAAAACAAGTATAATAATATGGATGAAAAATATAGGAAATTCAAAAAAGCCACATGGAGTGCTTCTTAGGAAATATCTAGGGAGTCAACATAATCTCATGATGAGAAATATGATGTGGAAATATGTGTTTTATAACAAACACATCTGAGTTAACCTTAAACACTCTTGTATACAGTTCTTATTATTCTAAAAATGAAAGTGAGTCTAAAAATATGACATGTGATGAATTGTTTTACTATTGCAACATGATAGAAGAAAATTGAAATGAACTAAAGATAAATATATATGTTTATAGAAACCAAATTCTCTTATTGTATCCTTTAAATATGAACTTACTACTTAAAAAGAAAACAATGCTCACATGCTCAAGGATAACAATGAATTAAAAATTCCTAAAGAGAAATTGAATAAAGATTTAGAAACTTTTTACCAATGGTAAAAATAATATTATTCAAATTCATTGTAAAATGATATCTCTTATGTACACTTATGTAATATGATATCATCTAGGACAAAGGAATTTATCAAAAACACATTTTATACCAATATCTGTAAAATCTGCTTCCTTGCCCAAAAATCACAATTTTACTGCAAGTTCTAGTTCTAAAAAATATTTTCATGCCTCATGTTTTTCTAGACCAAAACAATATTATTTTTCAAATATGTTATATTCAACATATAGGAAACACATTAAAAAAAGTTGGGTTCTTAAATCCATTAATAATAATGTTTCTAGACCCATACAAATATGGGTACCAAAATTGTTTCATGGATGAATTATTTTGTAGGTAAACTGCATAAAGAGTTCCTATAGAAATATTCAGTATTTGGACAGTCATTGATCAAGACACATGATATGGAAATACTCAAGATTCAAGAGACTCATCAATATTTATGGAGGACATCTCACATCAAGTGACAATAGTAAAGAAAAAAACATCGTCTTGGGCCAGATTGGTAACCCTATCTCTATTTCAATTTCCAAAGTACATTATGTGGATGGATTAAAGTATATATTTCTTATAATTTCTTAACTATGTGATGATTTATTTAATTTCAAATTTAAAAATGGTGCATGCCATGTTTTTTATGACAATAATAACGTAGTATTTACTACTCTTAGAAATGATGATGTATATGCTGTAAACATAGAAACACTAGCATCAAAAAATGTTTCTTTTCTAAGTGACTTTAACAAAGAGTCTTGGCTCTGGAATAGATGACTATGACATTGTAATTTACACTCCCTTATGAAAATTACAAGAAAAGTTTTAGCTAAATACCTTTCTAAACTAGTGTTTCTAGAAAATAGAGTGTGATATCATTGTCAAAAAGGAAAGCAACAAAAAATTATTTCCAACCAGAGAAATAAGTTACAACTTCCCAAACTACCGAGTTAGTTCACATGGACATTTTTGGACCATATAGAGTTCCAAGTCTCAATGGGAATCACTATATTTATGTTTTTTTTATGACTTCTCTAGTTATACTTGGGATTTTTTGTTAGCTCACAAAAGTGAATCTTTCTCACATTTTACCAAGTATTCTAGGACTATAGAAAATCATAGTGGACATAAAATTAAATCTCTAAGATGTGGCCATGGATTTGTGTTTGAAAATAAATAATTTGAATATTTATGCTCAAAAAATGGTTATAGGAACAACTTCTCTACCCCTAGGAAACCTCAACAAATTGTTGTAGTATAAATAAGAAATAGAACCATACATCAAATTTCATGAACTATGCTAAATGAATATGACCTACCAATTTATTTTTGGGATGAAGCTATTAATACAACCTATTATATAATAAAAAATTTCTTAATCATACTTATCCTTAAGAAAACTCTTTATGACTTGTGGAACAATAGTAAAACCAAGGTAAATTATTTTAAATTGTTTGGATGTAAATATTATATTGTTAACAGTAATGATAATCTAGAAAAACTTTCCTATAAAAGTGATGAAGGAATATTCCTTGTATATTATACATCAAGCAAAGATTATAGAGACATTAATAATAAAACCAAATGTATGGAATAATTTTTATATGTCAAGTTTGATGAAACAAATATAAATGAACCTAAGTCTTCACTAGGATATCATGAAGAGTATATTTCCAATAAAGACATTAATGCAAAACCCTCAAATAATCTTGTAAATGAATCTGTAGAAAATCCTAGTTCTAGAAATTCTCTGGAATCTAGCCATAATGAACAAGGACAAAATGAATAACCTGAAATAATTGGTCATATTTTTACTAGACATAATAGGACCCCAAAAATCCATCCCTTACATGTTGTAGTTGGATATTTAGATAGAGGAACACAAACTAGAGATTCATTGAGAAATCAGGTTGAAGAGCAATTATTCTTGTCACAATATGAAGCTGAAAATATCAATGATGCTATAAATGATGAATGATGGGTAAAGTCCATGAAATAAGAGCTTAATCAGTTTGAGAGAAATAATGTTTAGAAGCATATTGATAGACTAAAAGATACATTTACCATAGAAACTAAATGGGTGTTTAGGAATAAAGTAGATAAAGAAAGAAATATAGTTAGAAAAAAATGGCTATGTTGGCTGCATAAGGATATAATCAAGTATAAGTAATTGATTATGAAGAAACCTTTGTATCAGCAGTTAGTCATGAATCCATTAGAATATGGCTTGCCAATGTAACACACATGGATTTCAAACATTATAAAATAGATGTCAAAAGTGTATTATAAAATAGTTATATAATAAAAGATGTTTTTGTTGAACCACTACCATGTTTTACAAATACAAATTTTCCAAATCATGTTTTAAAATTATATACAGCTTTATATTGTTTGAAAAAAGATCCAAGATCTTATTATGAATGGTTTAGTAACTTTTTTATTTATAAATGTTTTACAAAATGAGTTAGAAATACTACTTTTTTTATAAAAAGAATTTATATAGAAGTTTTTATATCTCAAATATATATTGATGATATTGTTTTTGAATCTTCTAAAAATTCATTATATAATGATATTTCAAAAATGATGCAAAGTGAATTTGAGTTGAGTTTGATGCGTGAACATAAATATTTTCATGGATTTCGTATATTTCAAAAACAAATAAGGTATTATTATCACTCAAAGTAAATATACTAAAGATATATTGAAATGATATGGAATTGATAGCATTAATAGTAGTGAAACACCTATGAGTTCTACATGTAATATAGATATTGAAAAAAATGGGAAGTCTGTTGATCAAACTACTTTTTGAGGAATGATTGGTAGTTTTCTATACATAACTTATTATAGGCCAGATATCATGTTTAGTTTGCATATATGTGCAAGATTTCAAGAAAACCCAAAAGAGTCTAATTTAAATGATGTTAAAAGAGTTTTCAAATACCAAAAATATACAACTAATTTAGGATTGTTCTACCCAAGATGACAACCTATTGATTTGGTTAGTTATTCTGATACATACTTTGTTGGATGTAAGTTATACTGATAGAGAAAATCTGGAACATGTCACTTTTTGGGATTGTATCTAATATCATGGTGTAGTAAAAAAGAAAACTTTTTTGTCATTATCAACTACTAAAGTAGATTACATTTCTACTGGTAGTTCCTATGAAAAAATATTGTGTTTGAAAAAAAATATATTAGACAATGGATTTTAATTCAGACACATCCCCATAAATTGTGACAATAAAATTGCTATTAAAATTTCTAAGAACCAAATTTATCATTCTAGAAGAAAAAAAATTAATGTAAGACATCACTTTTTGAGATACCATTATAAAAAAGTGATGTAAATATTGATTTTATTGGGATTAAGAATCAATTGGATAACATATTTACCAAACCCTTAAACTTTGAGATATTGAGATATATAAAACATGAACTAGGAATGACAAATCTATAAAGGCTATCTAACCTCATCAACTTAAAAAAAATTATTTGTCTGTGAAACCAATCATTCAAACCGATCAGGTGAAACTGATCTACCAAATAGATCATGTGAAACCAATATGTGAAACTTATCTATGAAACTGTTCAAATGAAACCATTCACATGAAACCGATCTTGTGAATATGATCAAGTGAGACTGATACCATTAGTATGAAACTGTTACCGATAAAAAAATTTAATATAAATCTTCCTATTTGTTTTAAAATAAAACAACACAATTTTTTTACCATTTTTATATTTTCTATTTTATGAGTTAAAATCCGTAAATGATAAATTTAATTTGATCCATGACTCTTCACTACCCTCGCTAACTTTTAACCTTCTAACCTCACTCTACCTTTCAAACCTTTGACCTTTTAACTCTCTCCTTCGAACATGAACCATAATAATGGAGAGAACCCAGCACGTGATGGATGGATCGAGGGAATCACCAGCAGATAAGTGTCAGAAAGGTGAATATAGTAGTGTCTTGGGTTCTATGAAACAAATATTGGTATGAAAAGTAGTAACTGCTGATAAGGAAGTCTATGTTGAGTGGTTGTTGTCGAGAAGGTCACATTTGCTGAAAGTATTGGAATCTCAAGGGTGGATCAGCTGGTTTGCAAAAAATGAGAGATTGTTTTATCCAATGTTGTTACATGAGTTTTATCTCAATTTTAAAGTGTCTCTAGAAGGAGTTAAGGAAGAAAGAATAAAGTCTATAGTGAAGGGAAAATAAATTTCTTTTTGTTCAAAGGAATAGGCCGAATTCTTGGAAATGCATCATGAGGGAATTTATGCTGATTATCAGGGTAATATTCCTCTATCCTTATAACAGCCTGATATTTTATAAAAAAAATATTCTTTTTAATTTCATTAATGTCTTGTGTTGTACGCTACACCAAAAGGAACTTTCTCAACACGCATCCTTGACTTTCCTTGCATTACACGCAATCGCGGCCTTCTTCGATAACGTGTGTAGTACGCAATACCGAGTTTCACTAAACAACGATATGCTATTAAAATATTATTAAAACTAGCCGTTATGAATAGTAATAACCACCTTTTAAAATTTTAGAAATTCTATCTCTCAAAATGGACTTCATTTTTGGATTCGGAGTATCGAATTTAGCCTAAGGTGAAATTTTGGTACTTTTCGGATAACTTTCATATTCTGATGAATAGTGCAAATTAGTAAATTATAATTAAAAACAACTTTTTTAATCGAAGTAATTAATAGTGATAAATTATTAATTTGAGTGGTTTTAAAGTATATTTAGAATATATTTTTACAATTTAATACAATGTTGGTCATTGGATGTAATTTCACATTTAAACCAGTCATAAACAAGTGTCAATCTTTTGATAGTTATTATCTCTTAAGAACACGCTATTTGTTTTGACGACGGGAATTAATTTTTAAATTAATTAATACAATTGGTATGTTTTGAATTTGATAAAATAGACATCATTTTTGAATTCATAATATCAAATATAGCTTAGATCTAATTTTTGGTATTTTTCTGGAAACTTTCATTTTTTTGATGAATAGTGAAACCACTAAGTGGTAGTTAAGAAAACTGAATTTTTCATAAAACTTAATTTTACCGCTTCTGTGAGTGGAATTTCGAAAATCTGAGTGACACGATTAATATCAAGGACAAAAATGTGGTTCAATGAGATGAAAATAATTTTTGGTGAATAGTAACTTTTTACTTTTTTTACCACGGTTAAAAGTAAATAGGGTAATTAAGGGTAAGAATAATATTATTATTATCCTAACACATGTCCTAATTCTATTGGACAAGTTTAATTCGACCAAAAACAACCTTAGAAATAAAATATGACCATTTAGGCCCACTTGGATTAGATTAGGACATTTATTATTAATATATTTAAAGAAGGGTTAAAATAGTTAAAATCAAAGTTTAATAAGTAAATCATTTTTAATATGGGGTTATACATAAGATAAATTCAACTATAAATATTCATTATAAATATAAAAAGATTTCCTACATAATGGTATTTTATTTGTAATTTTTAGACATTAAATAATTTAATTTATTTATAACACAAAGATGATGCAGTAATTATCTTAGTAATGAAATACTGACATAATTGATATTATAAATACCTAAATAAGTATAATTTGAGACTTTTTATGACTTAAACTAATTTTCTAGGTTAATATGACATGTTAGTATTAAGTTAATTAACTTTTGTCGAAGTAATCATTCTTTTATGAGTTTCAAAAAAATCAACTATTGAATAGTGTCAAGATTGACATAAAATAGTTTTTTAAAAAAAATATTATATTATTAATTGTTATTTTATTCCTAAAAATCTAAGGTTCCACCAAATGACTTAGATAAGGTTATATATATTAATAAAACACAACTTGGGGGTCTCTTGGATGTATATGGTAAGTTTATTAACTATATAATATAAAAATACAAAGTGACATGGTAAATGTCAATCTAATTAACTAAGAGTTAAAACTAAAAGATAAGGTTAATATAGGAACCTAAACATGTCTAAATTCTATTGGATGAGAGGATTTAGACCCATACCCACCTTATCTTCGAAATAAATCAATTTTTAGCTATTTAAAACCGAATTTGACTTTATAATAAAATAATAGTTTTAGTTATTCCAATGGTACCCCTCTCCTCCCTTATAAAAGGGCACCTCCTCCCTCTCTTCCTCACACAACTTTGAGCCTTCAAGCTCGGCCAAACCCTGCTAAATTCTCTTCTCCACTTCCCGATAAATATCCTAGAGGTTCTGGTCTTCCTCAAAGACCAATTTTAGTGCCCTAAAGGGAGATCTCAAGGAGGCGCTTCAAAGAAGAGTTAATGTCCATTACCGATTCTTTTATCTTTATTTCTTCATCCACTTCTTCTTCTTAAGTTGTTTCATTATGAAGTAATAACATCAGTATCACTCATATACTGATATGTTATTATAAGTATGAAACAACCCTATTTCACCACTTATCCATCCTACGGAAAACGAAATCACCGCGCGTGCGTACGTACGGAATACCGTCTCCACGCCGTGGTGAAATCTATTTTCCACCACCACCTTACTTGGATGGGTATAATGGTATAAATAATGACTATATATGACTATTATAAAGTTATATTGATTCTGAAATAGTATACATACACTCCAATACAATTCCACGATCATGAGAACGATATCATCGCTCGTGCGTACGTACGGACTACCGTCTCCACGACGCGATGAGATTCATTCTCCATCTTAACCATTCATGAATGATTATAAAGTATATATAATAAGTAATAATGAAATATATGACATAATAATGATTCTGGATTTATGTGTATATATATGTATGTCATCTACTTAATTCCATTCAACTCAATAAGGAAAAGAAAACAGCGTTCATGCGTACGAACGGTCTACCGTCTCCATGAACGGTGTATTTCTTTCCATTTACTGATATATTATATATATATATATATTATGAATATATATTATAAATAAATCATGTTTTATATTTTGGAATTAAGTAATCATGATCTAAGTAATCATATGAATAATTACAAGTCAAAACACGGATGACAAATGAAACGATTTTACCCAAAAACACTCTTTAACATGGAATTTACAAAAGAATGGGTAATATAAAGCCATAAGTGAACCATATATGATATCATAACAATGATTATGATTCTGGAATAAGTCAATGAAATTATTTAAATCATTATACAGGAGGTTCGGACACGTACAAAGCAAATCGGACCTAAGGTAAGGGAAAATATCACAATCTCATTTTTATCCGAGATTGATTATACTTTGAAATTTATTGGGGTGTATTTTATCATACACATCCATGTTTGATCAATATGTAATATTTATATCCTTATAAAATAATTTATATCCAATTTTACCCTTCTGTGAGTTTTTAGTAAAAGATATGAAAGGAATATTTTGTCGTTTTTCGTACGAGGTACTTTTTGACTTTTCCGACAAAAGTACGAGAAGAATGTTTTTTTAACTTATATGGCATGAATGGATTTTTAAAACATTATTCCCAAGAAGCTTACTTTACAAGTTTTCAAGTTTATTTTTAATCAAATTCTTTTATTTTATAATTGTGATGGAATTATTTTTATGAATTCATTTATCTTATATGAATTGGTTTATGATGTCATGATGTTTAAGAATTCCATTTTTATTACATGGGTTATTCTATGATGTATGGTTTATGATTTTGTGGCAGACATAAGAATGGTATCATTATGAGATGGGTGGGACCTATATATCTCTCCAATGCATTGGGTAAAGATTTTATATCTCATGATATAGACATGGCTGGAATGGTAGGTTATACTAGTTCAGTGAAACAGGACTGAAACGAGGGTGACTCGGTTCAGAAATAGACTTTGTCCACTAAGATAGTCTTGGAAATGAGTCTTGACTAATAAGAAATGATTCTCTATGATTATGTGTGTATGCCACAAAGTTTCATGTTTTATGTTATGATTATTGGGATTACATTTCACTTCTATGATTTATCCCATGTTATGATATTATGATCTCTTTTGCAGGTTAAGATTTCCAAAAGTTATGTTCTTATGTATATGATGTGATTGATATTTCTTTTATTTACCCTTACTGAGCATTTGAGGTCTCCCTTTTGTATGTTTTATTTCCCCAGGATATAAATAAAGGTTTTAGGTAAAAAAGGAAGATCTTTATGGGAGATATTGAAGATCTTTCACCACGATTAGAAGATTATATTCTGAGTTTCCAAAGACACTAAACTATTACGGTCCTTATTTGTGTGTTTTTGTTATGTACTAAGTATTCCGCAAAAGTAATGTAATGTCCATGTATGCCAAGCTTCGGGTCTCTACAGTTGGTATCAGAGGAAAGGTTTAGTCAACCTTTGGAAACTAGGATGCGAAAACGTTAGTGAGATCCCTAGAGATATTTCTAAGGTATGTCTAGGGATGTCCCTAAGGATAAGTATATGTATAGGATACAGTCCTAGAACTACGGTATCGATCATAGAATTTAACCTAAGATGTTAGATATTGAGAATACTCTCCCTTTATTATGTTGTTTTCCCTAGCATGATTTTTTCCTCTCACACTATTCTTTTTGGGTTTTAGACGATGTCTGGAACCCGAAGGAATCGTGTTGATCAATGCAATGGACAATGAAATGATTGTCCTCCTGAACAAACAAATGTTATGGGAGATAGAGTGCAAAATCTTATTTCTATACTTACACAATCTATGAATCATTCTGGACTTCCAAATGAGCAGAGAAGGGAACAATATTCTATTGAGTCCTTCATGAGGCAACGTTCACCTTCTTTCAGTGGGTCTTCTGATCCACTTGTTTTTGAACAATGGATCAGTACTACTGAAAAGATATTTTCAGTTCTTCAATGTTCTGAACATGATAAAGTCATCTTAGCAGTATATCATTTGGAAGGTGAAGCTGATCAATGGTGGAATCTTATCAAGAATACGATTCAAAGAGATGAAATTGAGTCCATGGAATGGGACGAGTTCAAGAACTTATTTTTCAATAAGTACTTCCCTCGTATTCTTCGAACAAAGATGGAGAAGAAGTTTCTTGAACTAAATCAAAAGGATGATAAATCTGTTGGTATATACGAAGAAAATTTTACAAGGCTTGAAAGGTATGCATCTGGATTTATCATCCAACCTGAAAGTAAAGTTGATTGATTCTTCAGTGGCTTAAAACCAAATCGTCGAAGGGAATTAGCTATAAAAGACTTCAGTAGATATGAAGAAATTGTGCGTTGTGCTATCAAGGTAGAAATGGAAGTTGGTGTTACTTATACATCTAGTAGTTTTGACAAGAAACGAAAGATGGAGTTCATGGAGAAATCTCAGAATAATGGTGAAAAGAAGATGAATGTTTTCTTATGCTCAAAGTGTGGAAAGAAGCATGGTGGAGATTGTCTTAAAGGGATAAGTAAATGTTTCAAATGTGGAAAGGAAGGTCATCGATCGTTTGAATGCCGCAATGATGGGAAGAAGATGTCTAATGATGCAAACAAAGGAAGGGATACATAGAATGAACTTACTACACTTGAATGTTTCAAGTGCAAGGAGATGGGACATTATGCCAATAAATGCCCTAATCCAAGGGTTAGTGATGATCGACGTGAGCAACCACATCAGGCAAAGGACAAAGGGAAGTCACATGCGATCACCATTGGCGATGTTGAATATGACAATGATGTGGTGGAATGATTAAGTGTCTATGTAATGGGATTCCAGAATAATGTTGTATATAGTATCGTGGAATATTGGAATATTTATGTTTTGGTCTATTGTGGTTTTCAATAATTTTATGGCATCAGTAACCATGAAAAATGATTGAAATATTTCTGTAAAGCAGATGATATGCGCATAATTAAGGGATAAGGAGAAAATTAAATGTATTCATGAGCTCTTGATTGATATAAGGAAAAGTTTATATCATTGTTTGAGTATATAGAATTTTTATATTTTGGTATGTGGAAAGAGTTAACTTTTGACAGCATTCATGTTTTCACTAAGGTTTAATGGGTATTAATTTTTCAAGAGAATACATGATTAAGGTATTCACATGATTGGAATGTGACCAACAAGATATATGGGGGATAAATTATGGTATTCACATGCTTGGTTGATGACATTTCAAGTAATCGTTTTCTTTATACTATGAGCTTGGACTGAAGTATTTTAGATAAGCCTAAAGATTGGAATGGATTATGTTGGACATAAGTTAGTATTGTTTAAGGATAGAACTTTTTTTTGATATTATTGATGGGATTTTATAGTAATGTAGTTTTAGAAAAAGGACAACCTACAGGACAGGCGACAGCCCATCGCGTCAGACAAGGCTGTGGGAATCGAACCCACAACCGAAGTGCGACTGGCCTTTATCGCTTACCACTGGCCTACAGGAAGTCCCTGTTTAGTAGAAACTAGTTTTATTATATTAAGCAGTATGATATATGAATTATAAGTCCATTTTAGGAACTATATATGATTAATCTCACTATATATAGACTTATGTATTTTTTGATAACTTTTCTAACCTTTTGTTTGAGACAGATGGAATGACCCATCATTCTATCACATGATCTGCTAACACATCACGAATGACAAATTCAACTTTATTTCTTTAAGAGATGAAGTGGAAATTGTCCAAAGAACAACAATCGGTGAGACTATACCAAAATCACGAAATTATTTCTTCTAATTCCAATTTCATCAACTTTATGGAAATGATCTTGAAAACCAAAAATGTTGTCCTAGTGCTCTTATATCTGATGAATCAGATGGTACCTTAGATCGTCACAAATTTATGGCTTTGTGATTACTGGATTTTCCATAGCCATGTTCTCTATCACTCTCTATCAGAACATGATGGTTAGATTTCTCTTCCATATCCATATTTTTCACCTATGTGGAAACTCAGTGATTAGTTTATTTGGGTAATCGTTACATTTCATACTTTAGATTTTAAAATCCAAGTTTTGGTATTCTTTTAACGATGTAGGTTTCTATTAAAGAAACTTTTTAATAGTAAACCATTTATAACCCCGACGAATTTCGAGGGTGAAATTCATTTTTAGGGGGGTAGAATGTAACAGCCCGAGATTTTATAAAAAATATTCTTTTTAATTTCATTAATGTCTTGTGTTGTACGCTACACCAAAAGGAGCTTGCTCAACACGCATCCTTGACTTGCCTTGCATTACACACAATCGCGACCTTCTTCGATAGCGTGTGTAGTACGCAATACCGAGTTTCACTAAACAACGATATGCTATTAAAATATTATTAAAACTAGCCGTTATGAATAGTAATAACCACCTTTTAAAATTTTAGAAATTTTAGCCCTCAAAATGGACTTTATTTTTGTATTTGAAGTATCGAATTTAGCCTAAGGTGAAATTTTGGTACTTTTCGAATAACTTTCATATTCTGATGAATAGTGAAAATTAGTAAATTATAATTAAAAACAACTTTTTTAATCGAAATAATTAATAGTGATAAATTATTAATTTGAGTGGTTTAAAATTATATTTAGAATATATTTTTACAATTTAATACAATTTTGGTCATTGGATGTAATTTCACATTTAAACCAGTCATAAACAAGTGTCAATATTTTGATAGTTATTATCTCTTAAGAACGCGCTATTTGTTTTGACGACAGGGAATTAATTTTTAAATTAATTAATGCAACTGATATGTTTTGAATTTGATAAAATAGACATCATTTTTGAATTCATAATATCAAATATATCTTACATCTAATTTTTGGTATTTTTTTGGAAACTTTCATTTTTTGATGAATAGTGAAACCACTAAGTGGTAGTTAAGAAAACTGAATTTTTCATAAAACTTAATTTTACTGCTTTTGTGAGTAGAATTTCGAAAATCCGAGTGACATGGTTAATATCAAGGACTAAAATGTGGTTCAATGAGATGAAAATAAATTTTGGTGAATAGTAACTTTTTACTTTTTTTACCACGGTTAAAAGTAAATAGGGTAATTAAGGGTAAAAATGATATTATTATTACCCTAACACATGTCCTAATTCTATTTGAAAAGGTTAATTCGACCAAAAACAACCTTAGTAATAAAATATGACCATTTAGGCCCACTTGGATTAGATTAGGACATTTATTATTAATTTATTTAAAGAAGGGTTAAAATAGTTAAAATTAAAGTTTAATAAGTAAATAATTTTTAATATAGGGTTATACATAAGATAAATTAGACTATAAATATTCATTAGAAAGATAAAAAGATTTCCTACATAATGGTATTTTATTTTTAATTTTTATACATTAAATAATTTAATTTATTTATAACACAAAGAAGATGCAGTAATTATCTTAGTAATGAAATACTGACATAATTGATATTATAAATACCTAAATAAGTATAATTTGAGAATTTTTATGAATTAAACTAATTTTCTAGGTTAATATTACATGTTAGGATTAATTTAATTAACTTTTTTCGAAGTAACCATTCTGTTATGAGTTTCAAAAAAATCAACTATTGAATAGTGTCAAAATTGACATAAAATAGTTTTTAAAAAAAATATTATATTATTAATTGTTATTTTATTCCTAAAAATATAAGGTTCGGCCAAATTACTTAGATAAGGATATATATATTAATAAAACACAACTTGGGGGGTCTCTTGGATGTATATGGTATGTTTATTAATTATATAATATAAAAATACAAAGTGACATGGTAAATGTCAATCTAATTAACTAAGAGTTAAAACTACAAGATAAGGTTAATATATGAACCTAAACATGTATAAATTCTATTTAATGAGAGTATTTCGACCCATACCCACCTTATCTTCGAAATATATCAATTTTGAGCTATTTAAAACCGAATTTGACTTTATAATAAAATAATAGTTTTAGTTACTCCAAAGGTACCCCTCTCCTCCCTTATAAAAGGGCACCTCCTCCCTCTCTTCCTCACACAACATTGAGCCTTCAAGCTCGGACAACCCCTGAAAAATTCTATTCTACACTTCCCTAGCAATATCCTAGAGGTTCTGGTCTTCCTCAAAGACCAATTTTAGTTCCCTAAAGGGAGATCTCAAGGAGGCGCTTCAAAGAAGAGGTAATGTCCATTACCGATTCTTTTATCTTTATTTCTTCTTCCACTTCTTCTTCTTAGGTTGTTTCATTATTAAGTAATAACTTAAGTATCACTCATATACTGATATGTTATTATAAGTATGAAACAACCCTATTTCACCATCTATCCATCCTACGGGAAACGAAATCACCGTGCGTGCGTACGTACGGAATACCATCTCCACACCGTGGTGAAATCTATTTTCCACCACCACCTTACTTGGATGGGTATAATGGTGTAAATAATGACTATATATGACTATTATAAAGTGATATTGATTATGAAATAGTATACATACACTCCAATACAATTCCACGATCATGAGAACGATATCATCGCTCGTGCGTACGTACGGACTACCGTCTCCACGACGCGATGAGATTCATTCTCCATCTTAACCATTCATGAATGATTATAAAGTATATATAATAAGTAATAATGAAATATATGACATAATAATGATTCTGTATTTATGTGTATATATATTTATGTCATCTACTTAATTCCATTCAACTCAATAAGGAAAAGAAAACAGCGTTCATGCGTACGAACGGTCTACCGTCTCCATGAACGGTGTATTTCTTTCCATTTAATGATATATTATATATATATATATATATATATATATATTTTGAATATATATTATATATAAATCATGTTTTATATTCTGGAATTAAGTAATCATGATCTAAGTAATCATATGAATAATTACAAGTCAAAACATGGATGACAAATGAAACGATTTTACCCAAAACGCTCTTTAACATGGAATTTACAAAAGAATGGGTAATATAAAGCCATAAGTGAACCATATATGATATCATAACAATTATTATGATTCTGGAATAAGTCAATGAAATTATTTAAATCATTATACAGGAGTTTCGGACACATACGAAGCAAATCGGACCTAAGGTAAGGGAAAATATCACAATCTCATTTTTATCCGAGATTGTTTATACTTTGAAATTTACTGGGGTGTATTTTATCATCCACATCCATGTTTTCTAAATATGTAATATTTATATCCTTATACAATATTTTATATCCAATTTTACCCTTCGGTGAGTTTTTAGTAAAAGATATGAAAGGAATCTTTTGTCGTTTTTCATACGAGGTACTTTTTGACTTTTCCGACAAAAGTATGAGAAGAATGTTTTTTTAACTTATATGGAATGAATGGATTTTTAAAACATTATTCCCAAGAAGAGTACTTTACAAGTTTTCAAGTTTATTTTTAATCAAATTCTTTTAGTTTAGAATTGTACGACATGTTAAGAAAGGAAAAGTTTTTTTGAAGCAGAAAGGATATTTTCCTCAAGAATGGAGTTCAAGTGTTTTATCAAAATTATTTTCCATATAAGATAATAAAGGTTTCTGTTTTTATCCCTATAATTACATTGATTTGATTATGTTGTGATGGAATTATTTTTGTGAATTCATTTATCTTATATGAATTGTTTTATGATGTCATGATATTTAAGAATTCCATTTTTATTAAATGGGTTATTCTATGATGTATGGTTTATGATTTTGTGGTACACATAAGAATGGTATCATTATGAGATGGGTGGGACCTATATCTCCCTCCAATGCATTGATTAAAGATTTTATATCTCATGAGATATACATGTCTGTAATGGTAGGTTATACTGGTTCAGTGAAACAGGACTGAAATGAGGGTGACTCGGTTCAGAAATGGACTTTGTCCACTAAGATAGTCTAGGCAATGAGTCTTGACTAATAAGAAATTATTCTCTATGATTATGTGTGTATTCCAAAAAGTTTCATGTTTTAAGTTATGATTATTGGGATTACATTTCACTTCTATGATTTATCCCATGTTATGATATTATGATCTTTTTTTCAGGTTAAGATTTCCAAAAGTTATGTTCTTATGTATATGATGTGATTGATATTTCTTTTGTTTACCCTTACTGAGCATTTGATCTCACCCTTTTGTATGTTTTATTTCCCCAGGATATAAAGAAAGGTTTTAGGTAAAAAAAATAAGATCATTATGGGATATATTGAAGATCTTTCACCACGATTAGAAGATTATATTCTGAGTTTCCAAAGACACTAAACTATTACGGTCCTTGTGTGTGTGTTTTTGTTATGTACTAAGTATCCTGAAAAATTAATGTAATGTCCATGTACGTCAAGATTTGGGTCTCTAAAATCCTCATACTTATGTTCTTATGAAAATTATTTGAAGGAGTGGAATGGAAATGAGGATTCATAGAGATCTACTACCACAAATTTAGATGGATAGGCACAAATTCTTTTCAAATTTATTCATCATTAAATCTACCCAAGGAAGGGACATTTTGAAGCTGTGAAGTATCATGATGTATTCCTGATTTATCTATTGAATATTGGAGTGAAGGTAAAAAAAATTAGGTACCTCATTGTACACATATCTGATATGATAAAACCATCCAAGAAAAAAACTTTTTTATACTACCCTAGAATGATTTCAAAAATGTTGAAGAAGATGGGTTGTGTGGAAGATTGAGATTTAGTAATCACTATTTATAGTGGGTTCTGTATACAAAAATAAATTTTCAAAAGAATGAAGATCTTTTAGAATCTATATAAGAGATGTTGGGTATTTTATGATCATAAAATATATGAGGATTTCAATCTTATTGATCAACCTACCAGATCAAGCAATCAATCAGATCTTTGTCTTAAACCTGGTGTTAAAGTTATTTATTCTGATAAGGAATACGATGAGGCTGAGATACCAAGGGAAGAGGGGTCTCCTATAGATGATAAGAGTTACCCATATATAGCTGTGATCCCTAAGGACATGTCTTATGGACCAACCATTCCACTATTGGAATTACCCTCTTGAGAGAATTTTTTAAGTGATTAAGATGAGGAAGAGACTGAGGTCTCTAGAGTGGCTGTATATGTAAGAAAAACTGATGATAATGATGAGGATGTTGATAATGAGGATGAGGATAATGGTGAGCGTATTAGTGACTAATTAAAAGATGTATAGGATGTATCCATTTTTTGTGATGAATCTATACATGGAGCTAATGAAGGGGTTAGTTGACAGGAGGATGCGGATCTTTATGGACATGATGCTGGTAGTCATGATGGTGATGAAGATGATGGTGAGGAAGACATGAATGAACATATTGATTTTGATGCTCAAGGAATCATTAAAGAGATTAATGACATTATGGATGGAGTCCCAGAGGAAGAGGATGAGTATCAGAGTGCACCTATGCATCAGATTGAGGAAGATCCTTGAGTAGCTGGAGTGGCTATTGTTCAAGTAGAAAAAAAAGTTCAATTTTTTCTAGTTCCTTGATATATTGTTTTGTCTGTAGTACAAGAAGAAGAATATGATGAAGTTGAGATTGTACTAGATTCTCAATGAAGAAGTGTTAGGATTTACACTATAGAGCCAAGATATTGGACCTATTTTAGTAAATAGAATATAAATCCAGGGTATATCCTATTTTTCATTGATTATGTCTCAGATGAGGAGATGATGGCTCCTCCTCCTCCTTCTCCACAAGCTGAAGTGGAACATAATGCTCCAACTTCACCTATAGTAACTCATACTGATGAGCCTATTTTATAGTTGGTGCCTAGTGACTATGTCACCAAGGCTGGTCTAGAGAATTTTAACACTGATATATGTGAGTTAGTGAGATCTGCTATTGGATTCAGAAATTAAGCCTCTACTTCCATGGTAATTTAATAAGATAATGCTACTAAGAATTCATGAATGTTCATTCAGGAGATTCATCCCAACTTAATCACTATAGTTGAGACCATTATTATAAATAATAAAATGTTGGTAGAAGAAGTAAAGAGGATGAGTAATGAGTTTGAATCTCTATCCACTGATTTCATGATCGCACTTGGTGGAGTTATAGAGGTTCTTATGAACCCGGTTACACACCTATAGAGTGTATATTTAAATAACTTCAAGGAGGATATTGGAAAAATGATTATTGCTGCCTCTAGTTCTAAAGGTACTATTCCTACTACTACTAATGTAGAGCCTCTTAGGACTGTGATGTGATAGGAGATGAGGTCTATTCTATGTGATTCTGATAAAGAAACTCTTTCCAAGGTACATAGGAACACTGACCTTGTATATAATATGGAGTTATAGTGTACCAATGAAACCTCTACTACTCATAATGAAATCATAGAAAATGTGGATACGTATTTCTCAAAAATCTATACCAAGTTTGATCTGATCAACAACATAAAGTACATGGTTTAGAATCCTAAGATACCACCTATGACTGAGGCCTTTAAGAGGAAATTGGTTTAGTTTAGGGAGTTTACTCCAACAATGGAAATGTTCCTGGGTAACAAGGATGATTTTGAGAAATTAATGTAGTATGGAGGTGAAATAATCATTAATTTTGTCATTCTTCTGAAGTCGTACTTTCATGTGAAAGATGATGCAATTGTGGTCCCTGTTGTTGCTTCAATTGAACCTAGTTCTCTGTGTCCTCCTTAGATGGCAGTGCCTCAAGCCTTATCTCATATTTGAACAGTGTTTCAGGAGAAACCTTAGAGTTTTATTCTATCAAAAAGAAGGGAAATCCTTGCATCAAATGTTCCAACTAGTGTTTCTTTACATGTTGTTTCCTTTCGACCAGCCCTTCCAACAACCAAAGCACCAACACCTAACCCTCATGTTGGCCCTTCAACCAAAGGGAAAGCACCTCAAAATCCAAATCCTTAGTTGTGTTTTGTTTATTTGATAGGTAATTGTACTTTTTACTTTTTTTTATTTTACTCTTTGAACCATAATAAATATAATTTTTCCTTCACTGTGTTTCCAATTTTCATTGAGCATTTATTCTTTATTATTTTAATTTTATATTTTTTTCTAATCCCTATAGGGGGACAAAGATATTGATTCATAATCTATGGGGGAAAAATTTATGGATTTTTAATCTAAGGTGGAGCATGAAAATTTAAAAGAAACCTTCTATATCATTCCTCTGATGCAATAATTGAGGGGGAGATTAAATGTAAAGACCTTAGTTATATTGAGAATTCATATTCATTTCTAGTATTCTAGGTTATGTAACTTTTATTACTTAACATAATATATAAAATAAATCAATTCCATGATCTGTGATTATCAATGAGGGGTAGATTTTTGGACCCTTTGTGAGATAGTTGTTTTCAAAATCACAATTCATGCCAATTTAAAAATCCGGATGATTCACATATTATGTTTCAAGTAATGATAAGTAGGTTAATAGATATTAATAAATGAATAAATTATATCAAATTATATAATAAATTACAATAAGTCAATATGTTATTATGGATATTTGTGTTTTAATATATTTATAAATACATAATTACATGTAATTAAGAATATAACTTGATCTGGTATTGTTCTATATAAGACATACACTTTTTAAGTTTCTTCAAAGTCCATGACACCGATAGTTCAAAGGAGGCACCGTTGGATGACTCACCAATCAAAAAACTCATTGATCGACAGATTCGACAATTGTGGAAGTCATAGATTGAAGAAGACATCACTGTAGGACTCATTGATAGAACAAAAAAAACACTAATGGACAAGTCACTGATGATCTGTCACATCGATAGTTCTACCAATTCATTAATGGGAAACACACAGTTAGTTCGAAGGACATACCAATGGATGAGTCACTGATATTTTTCACACTAATAGTTCTAAATGAGTCACCGATGATGAGTCACCGATGCCCGGATAGACCGATAGCACAAATGAATCACTGATGCCCTGAGTTATTAATACCAATGGAAAGGACTCACTGAAACAAAGATTCACAGTTGATGGCTAAATAATGCTGATATAAAAATGATGATAGACCGATTCCAATGATTCACTAATACTTATGACTCATAAAGAGTCATAAAAACTGTTTTAAATTTATTAATTCAAACATATATCTAACGGTCATATTTACAAAAATTAATGTTTTTGACATTATTTAATATTGTTTGTAGTATATTCAGTAGAGAGTACAGGGTACATGCAGGTGGGGAGATCATTTTGTCTTCTAGACCTTGAAGTGTAAAATAATTACAATATTTATTATGTACATACATGTGATAGTATCATGGAAAGAAAAACCATTAACTCTTGATGTTTTTTTCAAGAACCCATGAACTCGAAAGGAAGAACATACGGGGAAATCAATAATAGAAGCTAATCTGAATAAGATAACCTAAAAAATTTAATAGAAAGAACCTAAACACTTAATTGTCCTAGAATATACACCACGAAGACTACGATACACTATTTTGGAGAAAAATTACATAGGATTACTTAAACATCAATTAAACTACATGAAACGAGTCCAAAACTTCAGTGCATAACATACAGAGTTTTATAAACCTTATTCTAAATCTTTAGCTTTGTTTTGTTCTATTATTTACATTTTTGAGAAGTGTGTGTATCTATCTATAACACAAACACTAACACATGTGCATAATAGGAGGATACATGATATCTTCAAACTCACTCTCATTTTATTCTTTGTATACCATGCAGAATAGTGGAAGTGGTCAAGTGTGACCTTTTTGTAGTTTTTCCCATAAATAATTATTGTAGAGGTATAGTGTGGCCTTGACAGCCTTGTGTGCTGTTGTGAACCCTAATACATGGTGTGGATCAAACTGTTTAGTATCTTAAACTTCTTGGTGGTAGGTGATCACCAAGTGGAGAGGAAAATGTCTCAACTTGAGACTGAACCTCTTGTTTTTATCTATTTTGTTGTTACCTTTTAGGTTTTAATATATTTTTATCACATATTTCAAAAAAACAAAATTGAACATTGATAGTTAGATTAATAATTTTTTATAATTGTTTTGAACCATTAGATTATTTGCAAAAGTTATACTAGTCTTTAGATTAGTATTACGGAGAACTCATCCATATTTTGATAAATTAGTTGAATATTTAGGACACTTATAAATTCACTACATACTGAATTAGATTATATTTTTTATTGGGGGTAATTTTAAAAGAACCAATTTATAACATAAATTTCTATAGATACACAATTCACCTCCACTTGAGTACTATAATCCAAAAAACAAATATCATACAAAAATATAATAAAACATACAGTGAAAATGGAATGTGTAAACTTAATGGTTACCTAAAATAAAACATTATCAGGTTTCCCTTTATAATAAAAATTAGTAGTAAGTAAAAATATGGACTTGAAGGAGAAATTAAATGTTAATACTATAATATAGAGTGATAATATCATGGTCATGAGAAAGTTAAGCACCATGAAACTATAAATCATAATAGGATAAAGAAGGCCGTAAATTCATTAGAAATGAAGTTAATATGATAAAAAATTTATTTCATCATCCTCTTCCAATATATTATAGATTATTTTTCTTTTATGATGATAGAAATAATAAAATATATTACATTTTATTATTTCCATATCATAAGTAAAATTTCATCCTTTGGTTGTTCCTCAGTCAATTTCTACTTCTATATAATCTCTTACTCCGTGAAATGAATATTCATGATGATTTTTTCATACCTAATGCAATAAAATTGATCTTTAATAGATCATAATATCGATAATAGAATGATTATATATTCCTTAAATCTTTTGATATTTTCCAAATAAAATATGGTTATCATAATTTTTCCAATATAGATAAATCATTATAAGATAAAATAATAAATTGATCTCTGAAAACCTACACAATAAAGTTAAAAGTTCAAATTTAACTATCCTATAAATATTTAATGCTAGAACTCTTCAAAAATATGTATTAAAAAAATCCAAAAATCAAAAAATATGAAATATTGGATCCCAAATTTTTTCTAGCATTTAATCATGTATTTACAAAGGAAACAAAGTATCTAATTATTTCATATAACAAACATGTGAATACTATTATCATATATTCTCTTAAAACGTGTTACTCATTTCCCAAAATAACCCAAATCACTATAAATCAATAATAAAACCACAAATAATTCTATAAATTAACCCTATATTCAATTCCTCAAATTATGTTTAACATAACTGTATAATGTTCTGAATATTGTGTACTTATACGAAGAACCTAACATTAATTACATAGTTACAAAATCCCTTTTTAATACAATGCTACCCATAATGATAAAACATGTCTTCCTGAAATATAATAACCAATTTATACTAATTAACAATATTAACACCCAATATCATATTATACCTAACATATATCAACAATATTCATCTTATTTCCAAAAAAATAAAAAAATCATTCTTCCTAAATTAATCATTTCACTAAAATGCAGACTAAGCTAAAGGGTTGTATTCATATAAATGTCTCTAAAATATTTGTAATCATCATAAAATTACATCACATAACACCTAAAAAGAGATATTTATGCTTTTAAACATATGATAAACCATAGAATTATCAACCCATGACACTTTAGGCTAATCCTATATCAATATGGAATATCATAGGTTTTATCATCTCATTCATCAAAATGGATCAAAATGGAAATGTGGGTTAACCCAAATATATATTCCATGAGTGTCCTACTATGTGTTTAGTCATAATAAAACCCATCATTCGCTGATGATGATTTAATTAACACTCAATATTCAAATTTCATATATTTTACCCCTTACTGAATATGTTCCACAACTATAACCACTTGCTAGTATCTACACATGGATGTTTTTTTTAGGAAACCACACATTCAATACCTTTATAAAACCACATGATATTATCATATATATATATATATACATATCCCTAGACTCTTTCTTAGGAATATTACTAATAATATTTTATTAAATCTATTTCCAATGGTTTATATTAAATTTTTTTGTGATATATAATTTAAATACCTCAATTGATGAAGCCTAGTGTCAGTGGTTAAATTATTAAATTAGTACTAGATAGAAGTGATCACATATTTTGGGATCACATAATTTAATATTCATGGAATACTACAAAAAATCAAGAATCTCACATTACATATTAGAACAAAAAAGTAAAATATTGTATTTTTTGGATACATTATTATTACCATTTTCATATCAATTTATATGAATCATTTTACACTTACTAGAATCCTGGGGAAATAAGACCTAAGAAACACATGATCTCAAATTCTTGGTATGGGAATGCAAATAACTGAAGCTATCGTAGAATAAATAAGGCATAAATAATATGGAAGGAATATAGGATGATCAAATAATTACATATAAATAATCACATGAGTTTGAAAATTATCCATGGAATTAATAACAATTTGAAAAATCATATGGAAATGAATAACTGATTTCATAATGTAATAATTCATAATTTATATCATATTAAACATAATATCAATGCATGGTACCATGAAATATTATATAATGTGGTAAGGAATATTCTAAATACAAATCATTTTTTTCATGTTACCTATCAATGCATAAATAGGCTACACTATTTTGTGCCCCACCCTTCAATTAAAAACTCCAATTCATTATTCAAACAAATAAACAATAGAACTTATTCAAGATTCCTTAATTATCCATAACTATCCATATTTAAAGAACTAATATATCTAATTCCAATAATTTTCCTAGTAAAAGAGATCATAATCCCTGCATATAAATATGTTGTATAGAATCATTATATTATATACTCGGTAAAATATAGTATTTCTCAATGGATTTTGACATAGATCAAAATATTTTAAATATATTATTGGCATATTTCAGGAAGAAATCACCCATATAATTTTGAAATCACTTATTTAAAAAAAATATTTGGAAAATTAAAAGGAAAAAACTTACTTAAATATAACCATGTAAAATTATAATAGATGATTCAAAGAAAATAGTAATAATGGATGTAGAAAAATATTTCCATGTGGTGTATATTGAAATGAATATTCCATTCACACAATTTCTAAAATATCTCTCATTTGAAAAATGGAAAGAATATTCCATTTAATTTTGAAAATAAAATATAAATAATGGGAAAAAATTCATTAATAAATAATTATAGAATTGTAAAAAAAATTCTTCAAAACCTATTTACCATGATTACATGTAAAGAGGATAAATTTATTCGGAAAAAAAGTGTGATGAATGTTTGGAAAAATTGGAGAGAATATTATTCAATTATCTTATCATGACATTACTATATGAAAATAATGGGGTTTTGATTTATAGTGATGAATCATGGAAAGGACATGGTTGTATTGTTGTGCATAATGATAGGTTTATTGATTATGAATCAAGGAAATTATAAAATCATGAACAAAACTACCAAACTCATGATCTGGAGTTCACAGCAGTAATATTTTCTCAGAATATAAGGATTCACTATCGTTATGGTGAAATATGTGAGATATATACTGATAAAACTATTTGAAATATATTTTTCTCAAAGAATGAACTCAACAAGATACAAATTGGATGTATTGGGCTACTCATGGAATATTATTGCACAATATACTACCACCCATGGAAGGAAAATAAGGTGGAAAATGACTTGAGAAAAAAGGACCATGGAGTTCTAAAAAATGATGTTTAAAAAGTATCCTATGTTTGTGGATCTAATAAAATAGGATATGAGAATTATCATGAAAGGTGAAATATCACTACTTTTTCAAATGGTTTCCAAGTATTATTTATTGGAAAGGATAAAATGTTCTTAGTCTAATTGATTAGGAGTTTCAAAAGAAAATTAGTGTTGTAAATAATGGGATAATGATTCTATTTATATTTTATGATGGTATTTTGAAATATGGGAGGAGGATTTGTATTTCATATATTACTAAGATAAAAATTGAATTATTGGATGATTCTCATAGTTCCAATTTCTCTATACACCCTAGTGGCACTATGAACTATAGATATTTGAAGGATCATTTTTGGTGGGACAACATGAAATGGGAGATTTCTGATTATGTGTAGAGGTGTTTGGTTTTTCAATAGGTGAAGGCTGGATAAAAACATCCTAGAGGTTTCACTAAACCTCTTCCTATACCTATGTGGAATTGGGATGATATTACGATGCAATTTTTCATGGAAATAAAAAATAATCCTAACAGAAATGATGTGATATGGGTCACTATTGATCATCTTACCTAATCAATAAAATTTTGTGCTATAAGTTAATATTTACCAATTCAACATTGAGAAAAAACATATATTAATGAAGTTGTAATACTTTATGGTGTACCAATTATGATTGTTTCTAATCATGATTCCAATTTTACATTAAATTCTAGAAATGTCTTAATAAGGCCCTATATGATGAGATTCATTTAAGCAGTTCCTACAACCCTAAAAATGATGGAAAATCAAAAAGGCATATTCAAACATTAGATGACATGTTGAGATCTTAATCACCTAACATTCAAGGTATGTGGGATAAATATTTACCTATTGTATATTTTGAAATATAACAATAACTTTCATACAAGTATACATATGGCACCATATGAAGTGTTATATGGAAAGAGATTTCATACACCAACTCGTTGTGAAGATGTTGGTGGAATAAAACTTGTAGGCCCATAAGGTGTTGAGGAAACAATGGAAATGGTAAAGTCTTTTAAGACCCATATCAAAAAATCCAAAAGTATTCAATAGATCTTAGGTGATAACCAATGGAAGGATTTGGAATTTCAGGGGGTAGATTAGGTTTTCATGATGGTATATCCATGGAAAGGTGTTATAAAATTTAGCAAGAAGGGTAAAGTAAGTCCTAGGTACATCAGGACTTTTGATATTATGGATTGAATTGGAGATGTAGCTTAAAAATTGATAATTCCGCCAATTCACTCAAATGTTCATGATGTGTTCTGCGTATTGATGATAATGAAATACATGCTAGACCTAATGCATGTTCTCAGCTATGATGAAATAGAACTGGAACACGGTATATCTTATTATAAAGAGCCTATCAAAATTCCTAATACCGTAGGAAAAGTGTTGAGAAATCAGATGAATCGTTTGGTAAAGGTTCTATGGAGAAACTATAAAATGGAAGAGGCGGCATGGGAACCTGAACATCTTATTATGACAAACTACATGAATATTTTTAATAATTGATATTTAATAAATGTTGATGATGAAATTACATAAAGGAGGGAAGAATGTAACACCCCATTCTCCCATCATATGCTTCATTTTATATAATTCAATGGCATGCATTGTACGCAACATCGAGTACGAGCACACCATAACCTATCAAACTATCCATTTAAAAGGTGGTTATGAATAGTATTATACATTTAATGAATTTTAAAAAATTTATTTTTCAAAATAGACATAATTTTTGAAATCAAAATACAAAAATTAGCTTATGATGAATTTTTTTTATTTTTCTGAAGAGTCTCATTTTTGGATGAATAGTGAAAAATACTCGATTATTGTTTAAAAACCAACATTTTCATTTAAATAATTATTTTAAATTAAATTTATTTTAATAAAAAAATGATACATAATAAATATATTAGTCTAATACAGGTCATATGAATTATTTTTATAATATAATTAGATATAAAAATTCATTGAACTTCTTTATCATCTTTTTACCCACATTCTAGCCACATTTGCATATTAGCATTGAATGTAATTTTACTATTTCTATGAATTGAATTTCAAAAATAAAAAATGCATGGTTTTAATCAGTATGAAAAAAAATTCTAATAAGATCAAAATAACTTTTGAAGAATAGTAACTTTTTAATTTTATTTTCCACGTTTAGAGGTAAATATGTAAATTGAAGGTAAAAATAATATTATAATAATAAAACATTACACTAACAGATGTTTTTATTTCATTGTATAAGTATGTGTTGACCAAAAATATACCTTAGGTGGAAAATATGATCCTTTTCAATCCACTTTTGTTTGATTAGTACATTGATTACATTTTATTTAATGAATAGTTAAAATTTTCATATTCAAATTTTAATAAGAATTTTACTTTTAAATGAAGTTATATAAGTTATATGGTCGAATATAAATAGTTTTTATAAATCTAAGAAACTTATATACATCATGATCATTTATTTATAATTTTTAGACATTATATACATAAATTAGAAGGTGACGCAAAGATGATCCATGAATTGTTTAATTAATCGGGATATCAAATATTTGATATTAAAATATTAAAATAAATATATTTTGAATTAATTAATGACATCCAAGAATTTTTTAGATAACATATACATGTTATTGAAAAATTGGATGTATTTTTTCAAAGTAATAATATTTTTTTGACATTATTTAAAATGAAAATTTTGAATAATATCAAAGTGGACATAAATGATAATTTAAAATAATAAATACATGATTAAATGATATAAAATTGATAAAAATCTCAGGTTCAACCAACTAATTAGGATAATTTTAAATATTTCATTAATGATCCAATTGGTATTCTTTTGTCATTTTATGGTAACTACATTAACTGTATATTATAAAAGGAAAAGTAAACACAGTTAGAGTTTAACTGTTTAACAAAGGGTTAAATTAAAAAGGGAAGGTTAATTTTTTGACCTAAACATTTCTAAAAGTCATTTTATGAGAGGATTTCAATTAATCCTCATCTTATACTTGATATAAATTACTATGGGTCTGTTTAGAAATGAAAATAAATTTATAATAAATTAATTTCATCCAAAAGTGTCCCACATCTCTCTTATAAAAGGGAACCCTTCCTTCACTTTGTTTTACACATCTAAATTCCATTATTTTTTCCAAACCCAACCCATTTTTTTCAATCAATCCCTTAGTTTATCCTAGATTCCATAATTTGGTCACAAATCCATTCTATGTAGTCCTTTCATGCAAACCAAGAGAAGATACCCTAAAAAGATGTAATTGTTTTATCACCTCTTTCAAATTTCATTTCTTTTTCTAGTTCCACATTTGATGTTGTTTCCAAATAAAAACAATAAATTGAGTATATAAATATAAATATATTTAATTATAATCATGGGAAAACTATATTCCTCATTTTATCTGTCATACAAATAATGATATCACCATACAAGCATATGTACAACTTAGTGTCTCCACAACGTGGTGTAATTTGTTATTCAATGGTAATTTAATTGGATGGGTATAATTATGACTATAAAAGATATAAATAATGGATATAACATGATAATTATTAATTATAATTAATATAGCATCCAAAACTATTCCATTTAACCATCAAGGGAATGTTATTGTTGATCATGCTTAGGTATGGCCTACCGCCTCAATGATGTGGTGAGATTCATTCTCCATGTTAGCAATTCAAAAAGGACTAATAAATTTAGATGATGAGTAAAAATAATGATTATGAACTTATTGACTTTTTTATATGAATAAAATACATCATATTCATAAAAAACATGACTTACATGACAAAATGAGAATGTGAAAATGAAGAATTTAACACATGAAACAACAGTAATACTGAAATATTATTACCAAAAGGATATAAGAGGATGATATATGATATCAAAAATATGGATATGGTCCTGGTATAATTTAATAACATGCTTTATACATTATACAGAAGGATAAATTACCCTAAACTAATGTAATGTTCAAGATAATGGTTAATTTCAAAATCTCATTTTTTATTTGAGGTTGTTTATACGTAAGTATCTTCTAGCACATCTTTATCATCCATATCCATGTTTATTAAAAATATATTTGAAAATATTATCAACAATTATTTAAAGTCATTTTTACCCATGTTTTAATTTTTATAAAACATTTTGAAAGAAATATTTCTATCATTTTCCAAATGATGTACTTTATAAGCTTTTTGAAAAATTAGGGAAAGAATATCTTTTTTGACTTATACGGTGAGAGAGGCTATCTTCTACCATTATGACACTTTAACTTTCTAAAACACCCTATAAAAAATAATTTTTTTTCAAATGAAAATTTTCATTTTATAAATGTACATGATTTAAAATTAATTTCAAATCAAAAAAGGGATACTTCTCTCAAAGAGTTTTAACAATCATATTAAATTATTTTCATCTATGTCAACATCCTTTTTTGGAGTTTTAATTCAATTTGATTTATTATTATACAATATTCTATATATTATTAATATTTTTATGATATTTTTTACTGTGGATGTGGTAGTTTTATACAATTCATGGTTTATGGTTAAAGTATTAACATTTCGTATTCTATTTTTAATAATAATGTTTATGTTATGTTTCACCTTTTTTATATGGTGAATGCATTAGACTTAGTAAGTTATGAGTGTTTCCCTCTATAGTCCCTCCATGAATTAGTTTTTATAATGAGACAAACTATTGTCTTGGAATTAGGCCTTGACACTATAATTATTTGTGTTCCTTTAATGAGGCCTTGATGGTATGGTTATAATGTTAAACATTATGAATTCCATCATTATGAGTTTAGTTATTGATATTTCATTTGATTATTCATCTATTGAAATATTCATGTGAATGTCTAAATGGAATTATTTGATTTATTATTACTTTATTATTATAATTAATATGTATAATAGGATTGTGTTTCAGTTCTATACCTTGTCTTGAAATTTTTATCTTATTTATGATAGCTTTTGCTATATTTTTTATCCTTACCTATCATCTGATCTCACCCCTTTCTTATGATTCATTTATCCACAGGATGTGAAAAATTATATTATGAATGTCCAATAAGAAAAATATAAAGTATATGAGTGTTTTGAAAGGATAAATTATGTTCCTTTTAATTTCATGATGTAATGTAAAACATATCTTTCTATAAACTTTTTCTAAGGCTACTAAACTGATCGGTCCATTGGGATGTGATTTCTTTTAAACATGCCAATTTAATAAAATAATACACTAACTCTGGGTAACTGGGGTCAAGGAATTAGAGAACCAAACCAAGAAGTATGAATAAACCCATAAATGAAAGAAGCAAACCTATATTTAAAGGTAGAGCACAAAGGATATAAGGAGATCCAAACAAAGAGGTTTTTGGGAGCCCCTTTATGCTCTTAGGATGAATGGGGTTGGAGAAACCCGAATTGGGGTTAGAAAATAAGCGAATAAATTGGAATTTTATGTTTTTAAGAATATCTTCAAGTCACCCAGTTTGGACATATAGTTTTCCAAATAATGTTCAGCCTAATTAAAGGAGGGGACACCCACATGGTTTGGCTAAAAGGATTGAAAAAATATGAGCCAAATGTGCAAATAGGATCTATCAAAAGTTATATAATCCCTCAAATTTTTTCCACAATTTTTCTATTAACCATGTGAAATTCATGCACCTTACCTCAAACACCACTAATAGGCCACATGATTACTCTTTTTCCTCTTAGTGTTTTGAAAAAACCCTCTATTATTCATGCAATAAAAATCGTGCATGAACAATATGAATTGGAAATTATCTTTGTGTCTACCATCCCCATGGTTTGTCTCCAAAACATGGACACTAACCATAAATAGGTCCAAAAACATCCTAAGACCTCCAAAAATAAAAAATTCTCACCGATAACTCAAAACCAAACCACAACCAAAATGATCAAATACCAAGAAGTAATTAAGAATAAATTAAATCAAATAAAACTGGTTTAGGGTGTAAAAAATCATTGGATGGATATATGAGACCCCAAAATTCACATAATGATATATGTTTCACATTAATTCAAATAGAATTAATATCATAAAAACCCATGGAATGGATAATGGGGCTTAAATGTTATCATATAAAATGACAACTAAAGTAGATCTATCGATACCTGAAATTCAATCGCAAAAAAAGTTCATAATAGAAGTATATAGTTGATGATAATTTAATTGAATCACAGAGTAATATAACATTTTTTATAGATATAAAAATGAATCTTATTTCATAAAATGAGATTTGGGAAATAATTTTATCCATTATCCTAAAATTCATTATTATAAGTCAGTTTTAAAAAATAATTTCTATGAAGATGAAAGGAAAGATATTTAAAAAACCCGATTAAAAGATTAAAAAATATTAAAAATTTGAAATGAGTAAAACATTAATGAAATTTCTTTTATTGGAAGATAAAAATGAATTTCCATGAAATTAAATGACATTTTATGATTTTAATGTAGTTTAATGAAAAATATAAAATTAGAGAATAAGTTGAGATATATAAATTTTATAAAAAAGATAATGTAACTATCAGACCATAACCATTATCATAGAAATATCCTAGGTTCCACTAAACTATGAATACATTCCTCAAAAACTAAAGTTTTCCAATAAATACCTAGGTTTTGATGATAAAAAAGGGGAATTGCTTTTCCTTTTCACACTTATATAACCAAAAAACCCCAATACAACAACATAAATGATGTATGAGTAAATCTAAAAAATTATAGTATTAAAATATAATAATTAGATTAACTAGCCAAAAAAAATGTACAACCTAGACTCAAAAATTATTAAAGTCATCGGTACGATGGTGGCACCTCTCCCGACTCTGATAACATGAAAAACACCCAAGATTCATCTCCAAAATCCATGATAGATACATCAAGAAGAATTTATAGTTAAAAATTATACCTTTCACAATCACGTGTCTATGAAAAATACATTTTCATTTCCACCAAAGAGAATATATAGATGGTGAGTATGACAACCTATTAGGAAAAATCCAAGAGTATTTCCCAATATTCCAATAAAATAAGAATCATGTTAGATCATGATTTTAAAAAAATATTTTTCAAAAATACAAATCTTTTTAAAATAGATTCATAGATAATATATATAATAGGAAGGATGGATGAAAATATTATTTTACCAAAAAAACACAGTTCCAAAAGGATAGATAAATAGTTATTTTCTACTTAAATCACTTTGTAAAAGCATTATTGTTACCTCACACACTACCATGCATGTCGAAGGACACCTCCATTTCTCTCAAGTGGAGATATGTCCTCCACCATGTCATCCACTAGTGATGAACATTGGCCCAAATTTTCTTTAAGACTATGTCCCTATAAAAGGGTATAATCCATATGAACATGCTTTAACCATAAAATTCCATGTTCAACCATCAAAAATCTATTTTTATTTTTTAGAAAAAAAAATCATGAACCACTATGAGGGTGACACCCACAACCCATTTTTTAAGAAGAAACCATTGATTTCACAATCCATCAGTTTTTTAGTATTATATTTTCATTAAAATGAAGAAATAAATTATTTTTAAAATCAATGATCCATCATATTCAGGAGGAAGTCAGAATAGGAAAACATCACCTACCTCGAAGATGCTTTACATGAATAATCTTTCCACAATCAAAGAGAACTTGAAAATTTCATTCATTTTTCTGATAAAATAAAATAATTTTCAATAAAATATTCTTTGATCCCATTAATTTTGAAACAACCCCGGTCTAGGGTTTTATTCATGATGGATTTAACATATCTAGAAAATAAAGGATGAACATAGCCCTTACTATTTCATTCTAAATTCCAACTCCAGAAGAATCATCAAGAATTTAGTATAGAAGTTCATCTTCATCTGAAATCATACAGACAGAGGCCAAGGGTTAATAGCCTAAGTATGGGAAATAAGAATGAGGGATTTGAGTAATTTTAAATATTTAAAACTAATTTTATGAATTCATTAATAATGTGTTATAGTTAGGTGAATAGTTAGGGAAAACATGAATCAGCCATAAAAATCACCACTATCTAAAAATGCTTATGTCACGGGGATATGAAATGTGGTTAGAAAAACCATGAACTAACTACGTGTCTACCAAATAATACTGAAATTCACCACACAAGGTTTCCTAGAAAAATTTCACTATTTTCATTCAGGATGTTGAAACCATACACCCATAAAAATACTTACACAACATTGTGAAACCAGGTAAAAACATACCAATACGTGTTCCAACCATTCCATAATGTAAATTAAAAAATAAAATATAGGATTACCTAGAATATGTTCTTTCACATTCTACATACCATTATAATTTCATTCCTAAAAAATATGGATAGTGGATTTTCCTTTGAAGAGCTATGGAAATTTCATTAGGAAGAATTATTCCCATTACCATGTCTCTTCTTGAATATCACCATTATTTCAAAACACTCATACCTATGAAATGGTTTTCCATCATAATTTATTTTTCTATATATCTAGAATATGAATCAACTATTTGAAAAATATCACATGTAAAAGAAGATTCACATGATCCCAGCTGAACAAATGACTAGAATTCGACTTGAATTTTTTCAATTGAGGTTCATGAAAAAATAATATGGAAAATGTTGAATCATACTGGTAAAGACATTCAATATTCATTTTTTCTAATATAATATAGAATATCAAATAGTTACATATATTGATGATATAGTTTTCATTTATTTATTAAATCATAATAACCAAATCATAATGAAACTTTAAGAAATTCATGGTAACATATATCATAAGATACTAGGTGGTGATACTGATTTGTAAAATATTTAATTTTGTTGGGGAATATTCTTCATCATCATGATAAATTAAATGTTTAAAGTAATCTCATATAAGAATAGGTCTAATTAGATAATTTTCTCTTATTTTCACAAAAAATAGAGGGGATGGCATTGAAAAAAAAATTCCTTGAGTGGAGCCACATATGTGATGGAATAATACGTATTATTCTTTGAGAACTCTCATAAAGGTGTATAATATTCCCATTGTCCCAAATATTATATTACATGATCTCTAACCATATATTCAGGTGTAAAAATTGAATGTTATTACATATGATACATTTATGGATTATATTCCATGCTCATGATCAACTGGTTTCCAAATGAACATTAAAAAGATAGATGAACCCAAGATGTAATTCATAGATCTCTATGAGTGAAAATATATATTTGTAATCCATGAACTATAATAAATTTCTAAATATACAAAATTTATAGATCCTCTAATATGTTTGGCTCTAAAATTTGGAGGAACTGTAATGACTATGTGAGATGATCATCGATTACCCAAATAGAATCATGTTTTTGAAGCTCCTATAGTGGAAAAATGACAAAGTCCATGGAAATATACTCCTATTCCCAAATAGCTATAAGATATGATTTTATAATACCAATAGAATGTTTATTCTCAACCATTACCTATTGAAATGTTCACCTTTCATAAAATAACTTTTAATCTTTCATTTCATACCTAACAATAAGAAATAATCTTTGTTTTCCTTAAACATTTTCTGAGTACCTATGTGAATGACCCATTTTGAATGGAGGTACATGAGAATAATGTATTAATAGAATGATAGGGGACCATAATTATATTAATAAAACAAAATGGTGAGTTATCATCCTCTGTAAAAATTTTCATGATATCCCAACCATTTATGTAAATCCTATGGGTGATGCTTTCAAGATTTGATTATTATGGCTCGTAAAAAAATCTATAAAATCAAGAGAAATAGTGGATATGATGAAAATTGAATTTTCATTCTTTTAGAGAAAATCTATATGCATGAAAAAAATTACATTCAACAACTATAATATGTTAAAATCTTCTCTAACCATTTATTTATAATCCATCTTACTCAAATAATGGGGCACTGAATTCAAATTCCAAGGTTTATACACCATGTTAAAGTTATCTATATAGAGATAATCCAACTAACATAATTTCCTCATGTTCATGACTCTAAGAGAAAAAAATATTTCATTATTTTAGGATTTCTAAAGAGAATGAACATTTACTTAAATAGATAGTGGCACCATGATTTTTAGGAATAGAACACTATCGACGGTTCTAGGTCATGAATTGGAAATTTATATTTATATTTTCCACGTTATCTCGAACCATAGAAAATAACATGATCTCCCTGCATAAGAACAAAACCCATTCCCATTGGAATAATTCATTGATCCCATACATAATTATTAATATATCTCCATTTTTACATATTTGATGTACTATGTTTTCACCTATACATGGATGGATGAATGTTTATCCTATACTTGGATTCTTTGAATAATTATTCTCTCCCACCAATTACTTGTTAAAAATCTATATATAAATTGAAATATAGAACATGTCCACCTTAAATTGAATATCATGTTGTAGACCAACAATGAATATTCAGATGGTCATCCTTTTGGAATAATCTACCTCTAAAGTAAAGTGAACCAGGTGCATGAATCTAGAATCATATTTATTCATTGATATACCTCCATGTTTCAAATAGAATAATCCCATTTTCTTTTTATATATAAGGTTTTTAGAAAAAATATTTTATTGAACAATTATTCAAACCTCACCCATGATAGACAGTGAAGTTTATTTTCTTGAAGAAGTAAGTATATCCACTATAGTGCTAAGGCATTAAAAATGTACACTACTAGCTTCAAAAATATCCTTTCACAAGTTTTGGGTAAATCAAATATTATATTTAATTCAACACAACTATAATACTCTTTACTCAAGTTCGAAATCACATTTGAATATCTATATATTATATTTCTGAAATTATGATGAATGATTTATGTGATGATGTTTTTAAATAGGTGGTAACATTGAGATATCATAGAATAGTTTCAAAATACTCTGAACAATATTCTAATTAATTTGTGGTTCAGGTGGAACCAAATTCTCTACTACACTATCTCACTAGTTTATCATTATTCTCCAAAATTGAATTTTTATTCTATAACCATATGAATAATTTTTAAATGTTTATTTTACTTCAACATTTTTTAGGTTTATATCATACATATTATAAAGAAAATTGAAATAATGATAGAAAAATACAAAAATAAAATTAGAATATGATAATATAGATTTAGTGGGTCATCTCTATCAATAGTCTTGATAAAAAACACTTATCAGTTAAACCCACAATGATGAGAATAATACATTACAAGAAATGTTTTAGAACATATTTAGTACACCAACAACACCAGTGACATTAAGTTTATCCTAAGGATGATAGATACCCATTTTTAGGCTATAAATTTCAATTATATACATGTCTTATCTCTTTACAATCATCTACACTGACAAATCGACCAAAATAATACCATTTTCTATAACCCACCCCTATCTATTTTCTTATACTAATCTGAGGTGCCACTACCCTTGGATAAAATTATCTAGTCAACAAAATTTTGAAATAAATTTGATGGTTTTGATAAGAAATTTATGGAATTTTTTACCCTCTCAACAACACTCACATAAAAATATACACAAATAAATACAAACTAAAAACCAAAGAAAACTATATAAATGATTCATGAGTAAATTCAATAGATAAAATTATAACACAAGAATAATCAGAGTATAGGATAAAATCTATAAACTATAAAAATAGGACACTAAAATAAATCTAGTCATTAAAACCATTGTGGAACCATTCCTAACTAATAGAACATGACCAAAACACATTCTTCGTCTCAATCATAAATGATATATACCACAAAGAGAACTTCTAGTGAAATATGAGTCTTTTATATTTCATGAATGATGGAAAAAATGTCTAGATAAGTTTAAAAATGAATATATAGGGGTGAGTCTAAAAATTCTATAGGTAAATCCCAAGAGACATTTCTGACATTCCACTAAAAAAATAATTAGGATATCTCGGTGTATTTTTTAAATTGTGTTCCAAAACATAGAAGCAATTGAAATATATTATTAATTAATATATAAAATATTCATGAATAAAGTAATGATACATCTACCAAAATAAGGTTTTAATCACAAGATCTATAAATAATTATTTTCCTTTTAAATCACTTGGAAAAACCATTCCTTTATCACATACACACAGAAACCCATGCATTATAAATGGAACATACCTTGCTTATGAGATAAGATATATCCTCCATGATGACAAAATTTGTAATGAATGTTGGCCCAAATTGATCATATGACCATGTCCCTTTAGAAAAGGTCTCATTCACTTGAACACATGCCAAATATATTATGCCAGGCTAAAACATCAAAAAATATATTTTTTTAAGAAAAAATAATCAATTAATTAATCCCCTTTTGGGTGACATGCACAACAAATGCATCAATAACTTACCAGTAAGTACACAATCTAGTGGAGTTTCAGTAGAATATTTTTATTTCAATGAAGAATGAAATTTCTTTAAAAAATTATGTTTCTTTTCAATCTTTATGAAGTGGAAAGTGGGAAAACCCAACTACCTCTAAAATATATAACATTAATAATATTCACATAATCTCATAGATCTGGAGTATTTAATCAATTTATTTAATGAATAAAAAATTGTATCCATAAAAAAGGTATGATCCCATACACCAGGGAGAAAAATAATTTCTAGGGTCCCATTAAGGATGGAATGAGCATATGTATATTAATAGATAAGAATAGAGCCCCTTCATTTTGTTTCTAATATTCATATCTAGAATAATCATCTAGAATGGAGTCTAAAAGTCAAAGATCATTAAAAACCACCTAGAGGAAATATGCAGGACAAGATCCAAATTCAAGTAATGGGAAAAGATAGTTTTTAGGCTAGATTGTAATTTAAATAATTTTTTTTAAATTAATTAATTACATCTCATGGTTAGGATTCAAGTCTAATAAAAGCATACTCCAATCGTGTGAACCGCCATTTTCCAAAAACATTGGAATAAAATAGTTATATATATTGTGTGCCTATCCAATAACACCAAAATTCACCTCATTAATGTTTTCCTAAAGATTATTATTGGTTTTACTTAACAGATATTTAACTTTTAAACCCATAAAACACTTCTAAAATATTTTAAAACCAACATGAAACTTCATGAGACTCTGTATAACCTTTCCATAACATAAAATAATGAATAATATAGAGGATTAAATATGATTAGTGGTGTTATAGATAAGGATTCCCATAAAAATTATAGAGGTTTATATATACAAATATTTTATTAAATAGATGATTTTTTGAAAGAAGAATCATAACATTGAAGATAAAGACCAATTAAAATTGGTAATTATTCCCAATAATGGTAGATTTTTATTAATAATGGAATTCAAATAGTGTTTTCTTCAATTAAAATGAAAACTTACCAAATATAAAGATAAAAAACGATATTGAATAAGAAAATTAAAGAATATAAAAATCATAGGTGTTTATTTTAAATGAAAAAGTTTTGTGATTCAATGAAAATGAAATTGAGTCGACAACACCCTTATGACAATGGTAATGAATGAATAAGAAGAATATGAATGAGGGATCATGAAAATAAGTGTAAATACCAAAAAAGAAACATTTATAATATAAAATTAATCTCATTTCCTTGTATTTTATCCATATAATTGAAATCCAAATGAATAATATAAAACATGTATCATGGAAATTTAAATTTGAAACAAAGAATTCATACCTTTAGTCTTGATTCTCTTAGTGAATTTTTCTACCCTCATGAATAACAAATTAAGTTTATTAAATAATTTAATCATATACTTATTAATTAATATTTAATTTTTATGGTCCATTAATAATCATATGTCATTCATTTTTTATGCATTATTTACTATTATCATCCACTTGGGGTTGTTAGATCAATTTCCATATTACTACATAGGTGTGTTGATCACATTAAAATGAGAAATTTTTTATTATTTTAAATAGTTTTAAATATATATTCTATTTATCATTATAGAAACATAATATTTATCCATTTTATTAGGTGTTAAAAATAGATTCAAATTTAGAAAGTTTTCCTAGTATGCTTATTTTGGGTATTAAAATTTACAATGACCATTTATTCATAAAATTCTTAATATAATGGTTATTGGATGATTCCATAGTCAAGATAATATCATAAATATCATATATATTTAATATATCCTCTTTTATAATAATACACGTAAGGTATTGATGAAAAATTAAATACATCATTCATGGAGGTGGTGAACTGAAGATGATACGAGCAATATTATAATTTTCTCAATGGTTAGAAGATGTTATATAATGGTTACTTCTTAAATATAATAAAATATCACTATATTAATGATATTTATATTAAATTAGAATTATTTTATATATAATATATGTAGAGGATGTGGAATAAGAAAGAAACATGAAAGAAAACAGTTAAAAGAAATTCCCCAAATGTTGATATCCCCCTTTAAAAAACTTCAATAGCATTCTTAGAATGGTCTTTTGGTTATGAAAAACCCTTTAGGAAATGGTAAATAGGTTTGGTTATTGTATTTGTAATATTTTAATTGAGGTATTCTGATTTAAGTGAGAGGGGATGTGTGTATATGATGGGATTCTTTTATAGGTTAGAGGAGTGACATTTTTTATAATACATATTACATAATATAAAATAGGAAGTAATTTATAAAACTTTAAGTGGGGGGAAATGGACTATAATGGAATTGGTATAATGTTTTATTAATAAATCCCTTATAAACACATTTAAAGACAAGTTTTTTCAATATTTTTTGTTTTTATCCCATAGTTTTATCTCTTTTTATCATGTAAAAATAAAAATGAATTGCATACCCAAATTTGGTTTGATGATTCCAAAAATGTAATCAATTGTATGAAATTATTGTCCATATAATAGAAATTTTTTATTTTAAGTTAAAATGGAATTTTTCTAGAAAAACAATATTTAGAAAGATAGATTTAAAAATCATTTGTTATTAACAATATATTTCTTATCAACTACTAATAGAAAAAAGTATTAATATATACTTATCCATTTAAACACTTAAAAATTAAAATTTATTAAAATTTACCATTTTTTTATGAATATAATAATAAATAATTTATAAAAAAATTAAAAAAATTAAAAAAAATTACTTTTGAATTTAATAATTTTATTCTTAATTGATAATTTATTTACAATGAATTATTTAATTTTTATTCATATATTTGTATCAAATACAACCTTTATTATATAATTAAATTCATTCAAAATTTCATACAAATTCTCAATGTCTATAAATACATGTAATATTGATTTCATTAATTGTTATATTTTTATATCATCTTAACTTGTACCTACAAAATGCTTAATATCCTTGCATAAGATATATGGGTTATATAAGAATAGATAGTAGTCGAAGGTGATTTTTTAATTGGCTTCGACCTCATAGTGATTTTTAGGAGCTTGATCTTCTCCAATATATGATTTCACTAATTCCGTACTTCTTAAATATATTCTTGGACATTGTTTAAGGAAAACCCTTATAATGAAACCTATTTTTCATGATTAGAAAAATTATGCTATTAGGGAAGTATTTTACTATGTGATTCCATTTATTGTGTTTTAATTTTATATTTTATAATGTTTTTACCTCAATTTATACCATCTAATTCAATGTTTATACTATCATAATGACATTTAATAACTATAATATTCCCATTATATGTGGATTGTTTTAGTTCGGTGACTGCTATCAAATAAACTTTTAAAAAATTATTTATTTAGATTGAATATAGATAGTAAAATCATTAGTTATTAAAAATAAAAACATCACACTAGCATTTATGAATTACTTCTCAATTTATACACATGAAAATACATCCCCTAACAGTCAATCTTGAAATATTCATGCAATAATATTATGAGTGGAGGTTGTTAAGGAAAAATAATCTTATAATTTTCATTTAACATATAAAGAAATTAATTGATTATAAGGGATAAAATGTACTTATGTAATGAGAAGGTTTAAAATTGAAAATGTTACCTATAAAAAATCATGAATAACATTACACAAATTTCACAAACTCTAATACATTATAAGAGAAATAAACATGGTAATTGGTTGTCATTATAAATACATGCTTTTCTCAATAATGTGAGGGTATTTATAAAAATATCTTATAGGGTTTTACAATACCTCAAAATTTGTCAAAAATTATTTGAGTTATTTTTTCATCGAAATGGATTTAAAATAATTAAAAATCATAATAATTTTTTAAAAAAATCTAAAAAAATTATATATCAACTGTCACCTAATATTAAATTTTTAAAGAAAATAATTTAAATCTATAAAAATAAATTTATGAGTAAAATATACAGTGTATATTCATTGAAGCTCAATGGTGAAAAACTATATATAAAATATGAAAAAACAAAAAAAAACATTTATGTTTGTTGTGACTCCACAAAAATTATATTTTGTACCCATCATTTTGTATAAAATATTAAAAAATTAAATGAATGAAAACTAATTTGAATGAAATATGTGGCCTAAGAATAATTATGAAGTGGAATCATTGAGTTAAATTCCATAATTATACTAATTTAGACCAATAATAATATAGTAAAAAAATATAAAAAATTTATTAAATGAAAATATTTAAAAATAAATATAAGAGGGAAAATAAAAAGTGTGATATAGCATGGTTTAAAAAACAAAGTGGGTGATAAATTTGATATTATACATAAATATAAAATTTTAACTATTTATCCCCCATTCTGATAGTGGATGAGGATTCTTTCCCAATAACCAACAAATATTAATTCATCAAACATCAATAAGTGGATTAAAATAGGTATAACCACCATTTAAAAGAAAATCACTTATTCTATGACCTATAATAGAATAAAGGGAGAAGAATAATAGAGAAGTGGAGGGATGAGATGGTTGAGGTAATCCCTTTCAAAAATAATAGTTTCTTCCATTATGTGATATGAAATATTAGGTATAGGAGGTAGCCACATAACCATAGTATCTGCAGGTTCTTCTTCTTCATCACCAACCTCTTTGAATTCCATCGCCATTTTCTATTCCATTCATTCTACATAATGTTCTTCTATACTATCTAGGGATGTTTACAGCTTGACCAGATATATAATTTTAGAACAGGAGTAATAATTTACTTATTGCAAATAATTATCAAAATAATATAAATATAATTAATGGTTAATTTATAAAATTTACATGGACTCAATATCTTCATCTTGAATACAAGAGTATATAATCATGATTACAGGAGAGGCTACTGGATAAATTTCATGCCCATTCTCAACAATTTATATGTTTTCATAAAATAAAGGAGGAAAGGGATTTTATTTTTAGTGAATTTGTTAATTTAAATCAATCATTAGGTTGAACTAATTTTAATTTTAATACTAACTAGCTCAATAATTATATATTTTTCTTAAATTAAATTCCTCGAAGATTTTTTCAATCAAAAATAATCTTCTTTTCCAAACTATATATACAAATAATCACAATTTCAATCCATTATGACCAAATATCTTTTATAAAATTGAAATTCAATGTATCTTTGTTTTTTTGTTCATAATTTTTTTTGAGATTTTATAAAAAAATAGTGCGTAAAATAATTTAGGCGTCCATTAAAAAGAAAACAAATTGATGGGATTAGTTTTCTTAAGTCAAAAACCAATATTATTTTAATTTACTAAGAATGAATTATAGTTCACATATAGGGTAAATCACTCCAAGTGGAAAATCAGACAAACACGGTTCTCATATTATCACTAATTATTTCTAAATTATTATATGAAATTAAAAATAAATAATGTGGTGTTTTATGTTAAGGTTATATATAAATATATTGAAATTAAAATGAATGAAACCCTAAATAATGAATTTATTCAACAACAAAATATTGATCATTTGAGATAAAAGGAAATTTATCATTGATCATTAAAAATATTCATATTATCTTATTCAATATAGGAATAATAACCTTTCACTCTATATCTTACCATTGGAATTTCTATTACCTAACTCCTATAAAACTTATTATAGGATTATTTTATCTCACACTATAGCTTGGAAACCTCTCCTCCACACATCACAATCCCAATAATACTCCCCAATATAAAATATTATAATGAAATAAGAGAGGGGAAATGATGAATAAGGAAGAATAATTTGGTGGTAGGGACAATAGGGTGATAACAAAAAACTCTAAATTTTACCACCATTGAATTCATATAAAGGAATATAATAAATAATTTATGTTAAAAATGTAACATCCTAACTAGGGTTCCTCTAATTAGTTCCCTAAGCTGGTTCACTATATGACCCTAGGTGAGCCTCCCCATATGCTAGAGGCTGATGACTAGTAGTGAGGGTCTAATGAGACATATTAGGAGACTATACCCACTATATCATATAAATCAATACTTTATAATATAATAAATGATAGATAAGCAAGTGGATAATCATATATTCCTAAAAACAACTTTTCATCATTGGGTACATACCCATATCCGAACAGTAAATATAATATTCAGTGTTATACAGTGACAAGTTTAATGGAATACCCAAAATAATAACATATTGAGAAATCCACAAATTGTTCTTGAAACCATGTTAGGTTCCCTCATCCATTCATATCTTTGATCCCCAAATCAAACATCAAGCATTGGTCCCTTTCCCTTATCCTGACCTGTAACCATAAAGTCATCTGGCGTACCCAATAGAGTCCTAAGATGTGTCTATGTACAACTCAGTTTGTCACTAACAGTGGTTTCTATTGTATATTCAGTCTAATAATGTGTAAGAATAAGTACATGTACTAATATAAAAATAAAAAAATAGGTTACATAATTTATAATTTATTATATCAATTACTTATGTTTCCTTATTCCATGTTTTAACAATTTCATCAAACCTAATTCAGCTTGTTTTGGTCAGCTGATCCTTGTATCAAAATGGTCACAAGTCAGAAAACATTGAACCTCATTCCATGAATGTGATAGGAATTCATAATTCAGTGTCAGACTATAAAAACCACGATATGGACCTCCATTTACATAACCTTGGGTTTCGAAGCATTTGTTTATTCCCTGAATAACTACTACGCATAGGGGCTCCTGTTTTATTAGTATGGACTACCCAAGGGAGTGGATCATTTGTCCCACATCCCGCTACTATAAGTCATAATCACATAGTCTCGGCATCATTAACCATATCATTATAGAAAATTGGGTGTACCACTTCTATTTACTCACATTTCCATTGTTCCATATCATCATCATGTTCTTAATTCCCAATGGAATACCATTTTACCATTTATCACATAGTAACAATTTTTTCCCCATTACAAAGCCATTTTATCATGTGTCCAATCCCTATTAACCAATTATAATATACTTTCATTAACCAACCATCAACTGGTTAACTCATCATCTTATTAAAAACATCACATCATGCCATATTACTTGTTTAATCACATTTAAAATTAGTTTAATATAGTAAGCCCCATATTTAATCATTTAACATCCCAATATTTTGTATTAAATAGAGTGGTCCACCCATGGGGGTCCAAATTATTGGTAAATACAACCTCATCAAATCACATGGGAATCATAAGGGTTTCAATTCATCATTTAATTAACCCAATTACGATTTCATACTATAGAAACCAAATGGAAAGAAATAATATCCCACCACTTAAAACAATACACATTCAAACAAGGAATCAACACTATAGGATAGAACTTGTAAACTAACATCCTCATTTTAGCTGACGAACTCTCATTTAATATTGACCTTTTATTTATGCTAAAAAACCCTTTCATTCCCTATCCATGAAATCTACTATAAATTAGAGATTTATGGATTCCTAAGGAGAAGAACAACTACACGATACCATAAACAGAAAATAGAAGGATGATGAGTGTTAGACTCACTCAAATATTTGATCTTCATCCAACGACACTCTAAATAGCTTATAAATGAGGTAGATTGATCCTAGGGATGTTTTGGATGGTTTGGTTTGTAACCAATGTTCTATAGGAAGAATGGTGGAAACTTCATGTGAGGTATCATAAAGACCGAGGGGGGATGGTAATTTACCCAATGTTTAATTTGGCAAACAGTTTGTCCATATGATTGGACAAACATTGGGCTAACTATGTCACATCATCTATCTATGATGGGCCTAGGTCACACAATCTCTTATTGAGCCACAATATTTAGAAAATCATGTAATGGATGTGTGAAATGTATTTTTACAAATTCAAATAGGTTTCTAGTTTTTAAAAAATGAACCATTCCCCCATATCTCACATGTTTATTATATATATTTACTACTAATCATGTGAAAATTATGCTCCCTATGAAGAGAATCCTCCTTTCATAATTTTTCAGGTCTAGAACCTCCTAAACACCCCTCAAAAACCAAATATTTCCTTGAACCATCTCATTAACCATACAAAGGGATTTTAACAAAAACATGATCAAGAACATCCATAAAAAGTGGTTAGAAATATTAAAAACTCCCCAACTTATTACAGCACATCCTCAAGCTTCTCTCTAAAGAATTACTAACTGTCCAAGAAAAAACAATCAGAACATTGGCCCCATATATTTTTTTTCCTATCCCAAGTAACCTTATGAATGTTACCATGATTCAAAAACACATTAACTAATGATAGAACCTTACATTAAAAAAAGTGTCCTTGTAATTCACATGTGAACAAGATTCTCCTTAGAGGACACATCATCCTCATGCTCAACCTCATAAATAGAGATCACACTAGAAGTTTCTGGGTCATAATTCTCATGATTTGACACATGAAATACATTATGCATGACACTATACTAGTGTGTAAGAGACAATTGGTATGTTCCCAGCTTGATATTCTCCATAATCCCAAATGGCCCCATGTTCTTGGGTGCCAACATACCTAGTTTCCATATTGAATGTTGACCCAACCTTAGTGACACCCAAACGATCACATGGTCACCCACTGAAGACTCAAGAGGTCGAAAAAGAAAATATCCATATTACTTCTATCTTATATGATCTGTGAACATACATTTCTGAATAAATTATACATTCTTGGAGGTCTTCTATATAAGATTTTGCCCTAAAAAATTGATTTCTAGGCCTCCATCTGACATAATGTTGACCAACATAGCCTGCCATGGAGTTCCATATATGGTAACATATGAATATTCAACTGATAAATAGTATTATAAGAGATATAAATGGGGGTAATTTAATTTCCCATGTTCCCCCAAAATCTGGGAAACATTATCTTAGAGTTTACTCTAGCAACTTGATAGTACACATTGATTACCCATATGTCTACAGGTAGAATGACATACTCAGAAGCCCCAAGTTAAGAAGAACCTTCTGCAAGCCTTTCCAAAAGCACAAATTGAAATTCAGATCATGATATGATACAATACTCTGATCTTTCTCATGAAAATGTGATACTTCTTGAACACATATATCAACAAATTGTTCCATGGTAAAAGACTCTAAAATTTGTAATAATTTTTCCACCATTCTCAACAAATAAAAAAATTCACATATTTCATCACTATTCCATGTTACCTTCGGAAGAACCGTTGAAAAATCTACCGTGATATCATCACAATTCCATTCCAAAATGGGAAACAACTACATCATACAACCTAGCCATTGTTTCATGTTCTTTAAATGCTAACATGTGTATTATTGTGACATGAAATATGAAAACTCTTTCTTCAACCCTGGCCACCAACAATGTCTGTGAATGCAATGATATATCTTGGTTAAACCTAGATTCACATCCCATTTTGAGGCATAAAAGTCATGAATCAGCGCCTCTTGTATAAACATGGTCACAACAAAATTTCCTCAAACATAAATGATCTCATCATCATAGATGGTCCAATTAGATAGTGTTTCACCACCTATAATGATTTTTATCAAGTCCAAACACACTGAATCCTCATACTTCATCTCCTTGATCTACATCAGAAGTGTTGAATCAAATTCAAGTGATTTGAGGGTCACCACCCTCTAGCCCTCTTGAACCTTTGTATGAATATCATCAAACAAATACATCATTTTCCGAAAATAAATAGACTCTCTTACTACTAGTGTCTATTTTTTAAAAGGAATTTTCAACATTTTTTTCTTTCCACAATATATAGTCTAACTCAAAATCAATAAATTGTATATAAATGAACCATCATCGCTATCGGAGGTTAAAATACATTTGATAAAACATGATCTTAAGGATTTTATGGCTAGTATACAATAAATATATATCCCAATAGGTAGTGTCAGTAACATATAAATTCATAAACCGTTGTGGCCAACTCGATATCATTCATAGGGTAATTTAATTGATGCAGTTTCAATTATTTTGACCTGTATTCCAAAACCTAATCTTCCTGCATCAAAACTGCCCCATGCCCAACCATGGATGCATCACAAAACAAGGTATAATCCTTAACCAGTTCAGTTTGAATGAAAATGGAAGTGGTTTTCAGATTCATATTTAGGTCCAGGAATAAATTTCAACATTCTCCTACCAACTCAAAATTGAAAGCCTTATTGGTAAAGCACAAAAGTGGTTCATCTATGCAATAGAAGTCCTTGATGAACCTTTGGTAACAACCAACAAGACCTAGAAAACTTTGGATTTCCAAAAAATTATTGGTGTTCTCCCAATATACAGATGCTTTATCTTTATCTAGTTCCACTAACACACCATTCATGGAGAAGACGTAACCCATGAAAATTAACTTTTTGATCAAGAAGCTACACTTCATTCGTTTGGTGTATAGCCAATGGTATCATTGTATTCTCAAGAAAATGTGAAGATGGTTGGCATGATCATCATGAGTCTGGGAGTATACCAATATTTCATCAACACATACAACTAACAAATGTTTTGGGTATGATTGGATGATTCATTTTATCAATTCCATAAACACTATATGAGGATTTTTCAAACCGAATGGGATCACAAAAAACCCATTCAGACGATATAAAATCTTGAAGGTAGTCTGAAGTATGTCCAAATTTTTTTACCCTTAAATGATGATACCATAACCTAAAAACATGTTTGTAGAACACAAAAGAACCTCTTAGTTAATAAAAATGGTCATCAATGTGTGGAATATGATATTGGTTCTTAACTGTCATCTGACTCAATTAATAGTAATCAATGCACAAGAATAGAGACCCATCATACCTGTTATAAAATAGAAATAGTAAAACCCAATGTGATATATTGGGGGTTATGAATCACTTACCCTCTAATTACTAAATATTATCATCATATGTGGAATCTTTGATAGTGTCATTATATATGGAAGAAGTGTAAATAGGCTCAGATCCTTCCATCAGTTGAATTGGGAACCAAATATTTCTCTCAATTATTAGCCCTAGGAATTCATCAGAAATACATCATGGAACTACTACACTATGGGAGGAAATATGTGTCACTATACATGCCTATTTTCATGCTTAAGACATGCTAAGGGGGCTTTGATCTCACCTAACTGTTGATGAACTATCCTTGCATGGACTACCTCGATATCTCAATTCCCCTAATGACCATAATTGTCCCCATCAAGGGATGTAAATGTTACCCTTAAATGGTAACAATAAATATAGGATTTGTAAAATATCTAGCAATCCATCCAAAAAATTAGGTCAAACACTAACATATAGAGCATAAACATGTCCCAAATGTTGTAGTAACCACCATCCTCAAGAGAACACTTCTTGCGTTTCTAGATATATTATACTTGTACCGATAATGGTCTTAAATGTAAATAATGCCACACCAATTTCCACCACTAGAGCCAAATATTTTTTAAACTGAAAAGATATAAAATAATTAGAGTCCCATGTATCAAATAATGAACAATAAAGCATGGATGCTATTATAAGTTTACCTCGAACATCCATTGGCACTGCCTCGGCACTGCCAGGTGTAGTCTAAACTGCATGAAGATGAACTTCTCCTATACCGTGGGCTCTGGTCTACGTTCCTAGTGTTTAACTATGCTTCTGAAAGGAATTATATTTTCCTAATATAGCACATACACCACCTATATCAGTATGACCTATGGAACTCTAACTACTTGACTGATATAGATTAGTTAACACCCTATCGACACTCATTACTAGAAAAGATTCATCACCAATGACTTTATTATTTAGGTTCCTATAGATATTATATATATGACCCTTACTATGACATGCCCAACAATCTACTAGTTATTGAGGAAATGACCTCTCATGTGGCATATCCTACCACACTAATAGTAGATAATCGAGCTAATCTCTTGGGAGATAGTTTATATTTCTGGATGAATTTGTCCACCACTACTCTAGGGGAATATCTCACTATGTAACTTACATATAAATGAAGATATACCACAACATCACCCAACTATAAAAATTATTTCCACCCCAATAAGCTTGAAATTGATTCCCTATCAGGAATGAGAGCCATATCCACCACCTTAACAAACATCTTCAAGTAGAGGATATTCACATGAGACAAAATCTAATATACAAGACCATATAAATAGTTCCTAGACATAACCATACAATATTTGGCCAACATCTAATAAAAACAGTACAGATCTATGAAGTGACCTGCATAATTCATCAGCATCATGTATCCATGATTCAATTATATACACTCATCTTTATTCTTCTCCCTCAAGGTGTCTATGTAAAATTATTCCATAAAATTTTCCTAGCATTACTTCTATAACATGACCTCTATCTTCTCATCCCATGATTTTATATCCCACCAGTTCATTAAAAGTCCATAAAAAATATGTGTTTTCAGCATAACTCTTGTTTCAGGTTTTATCTTCAGGTGATAAAAAATCATTTGTATGGACTCAATCCATAATTATGTTTTCTAATTTCTACCTACTCTAGTAAATTTTGGAGGGTGATGCAACTGGAAATCCATTTTAAAATTGAACATACTCATCGTAGCCTACCCTATATCTCATTCCAAAAATGGTATAAAATGGTCAAGGTTCTCATGAATCTAATCCCCCCACTATTTTCTAGAACAAATGGGGTTTCATGGTCCTCTACTAGATGACCATTATCACTGATACACTCTTATCACTGATTTTATATACATTATCATAGTGGAATATATATATAATTCCAAACACATATATCAAAACACATTACATAAGGCTTCCATGGTTTAAAAATATAGTCATAACTACTAGGCATAAACAACAAAATCCACATATACTAACCCAACAAGCCTAACCACTAACAAAATGTCACTTCTAACAACCCCTAACCTAAGCCATTTCAACAAAATGTAAACCAACCCCCAATATTTCAATTAATATTAAACACATTTTTAACCAACCCATAACCATCACTCAATTATTTTTATATTTACAACATTTTCATTATGCATATTTTATTAAAATTATAATAGAGTAAAGTTGCATTTGCAATTCCCTTAGCGAATCATAAGCCTTTTCACATGCTTTCCTAACATGATTCATACAACCTATATCCATAAGTGATTAGAATTATATATACATATACAAACTAATTCCATGTTATTTCATATATAGAATATCAAAAATTAGTAACATAACAATACAATTGCATCACTCAAGGTAAACTAACATCCACATATAATGGAAAAAAAACAAAATCATCAACCCCACATGAGGTACATGGGTTTTCCTGCACACATGGGTTAGATAATCCCAAGAATGAAATAATTTCCATGAAACGAAACATCCTAGTCTTATATCTACATTCCTTAATAAAATATAAAATATAAAATAACCACTATGATTCCAATTTGTAAAATCACAGCTCGGGTTCCACTAACTGGTTCACTGAGTCAGTTTTCTACATGAACTCAGGCCCAATTCAACCTATGTTGGAGGCTACTAACTAATAGTAAGGGTATAATGAAACATTTGGATAGAATATTCACACTTTAATAGAGTAATCCACTACAAATAAGTTAAAAACAGTACATCTACAAAAGGATAATCTTTCATTCAAAAAACAATTTCCACAAAAGTGTACATACCCACAACCAAATAAAGAATATTCCATGATATGGAATACAATTCTCTGTTTAATTGGAAAAAAAAATTAATAGCATGCTGAAGGATCCCCAAAATGGTTCCTGACACCATGTCTAGATCACTCATCTATGTACAAACCTGATCCCTAAATCAACACTGTAGAATATTTCCCTCAACATTGTCTTGACCGATAACCATGAACTCACTTAGGTTCCCAATAATGGCCCAAGTAGGGTGTGAGTACAATTGAGCATACCAAAATCAACAGTGTCTAAAAATATCCAGTCTAACAAAGTATAACGATAAGTACATGTAATAAGAAAAAAAATAGGTTGCATCATTTAACACTTTGTAGATAAATTACTTCAATTTCCTTTTTCCATGTATTACCAATTTCATCGAAACTTCTTCATCCCATGCTATTAGTCGAAGCCTTTTATCAAAAGTGTATTAGGTCAGCAAAGATGGAGACCTAGTCTATGAATTTGACCAAGATTCTGAAATCCATGTCCGACCTTCCTAACCATGATATAGAATTCCATGTCCATACCATTGGGTTCAGGAGCATAGTTCCATTACCTGGATACCTATTGTGTATATGGGTACTAGGAACATTAGTCTAGACCACCCATAAGAGTGGATCATAATTCCAACTTCCCACTACCAAATTTCACAATCACATTGGATTGTAATCATTAAATATTTTATTATAAAAAAAATAATAATTGTATTCCATTTTCATTTACTCACATTTCTATGGCTCCTTAAAATCGTCACGTTCTCAATTAAAAATATAATAAAATTATACTATTTATCATATTAAAACCATTTATTCCACTTTTTCATTCAATTTAATCATGGGGTGAATCCTTATAAACTAATTTTTGTATCAATTCATTTACCCTTCATCAACTAATTAAATTTTAAAGGTATTCCAAACATCCCATTTTCCCTACTACAGGGTTAATCACATTTACCATTAGTATAATATTATAAGCACCAAATTTAATCATTCAACATTGAAATCATTAATATTAAAGGGAGTTTTTGAACCTAAATGTGTTCATAGGCCATATAAACTCACCCTCATTGGATTTTATGTGGCTTATTGGGTTTAAATTAATAATTTAGTTAACCCAACTACCATTTCATACAATGGAAAAAATATTCACATAGAAAATATACCACCATAAAATCAAATACACATTCAAATTAGGAATATTGAATCAGGTATATAACATCTAGACCACCTACCTCAAATTAGTTGACAAACAACCACTTAACCATGGTCTTTGATTCAAACTCAAACCCTTTTCAAGCCCAAACATAGAAATATAGTGAACACTGAGATATTTACATATTTAGAATAATAAAAACAACTACATGATCACATATAGTTAAAATAGAAGGTATAGGAATGTTAGGATCTCCTGGGGATTCGATCTATAGCCAAAGGCACTTCAAATGTCTTAGAGATGGTAGATATTGGTCCTTGGAAAGTTTGGGATTGTTTGGTTCATCACCAAGGTTATTGTAGGATGAAATGGGAGAAATTAGAGTGAGGATTATTAAATCATGAGGGGAAATGGTAAATTCACCCATGATTATTAAACCACACAGTGGGGAAACATAGTTGGCCAAACTGTGTGCTAACCAAGTGCCACCATCTTCCATTGATCATCTTTGTTTTCATGGTCTCATGGGGAGCCGCTAAGTTTGGAAAACCATGCAGTGTACGTGAAAAATTACTCTAACCAAATTTGCACAGTTTTTAGGCTCCCCTATATATATTTTTTCAACCATACACCCCCCCCCACAAGATGTACAGTGAAGGCACACAGTTAAAAAGAACCATGAAAAAACTATGTACCCTTCCTAGAAAATCCTCATTTATTTATTTTGTAATATCCTAAATCTCAAAAACACCCATGAGCATCTTTATATACCGAAGAACCATATCATTAACCAAATATAATTATATTAATAATAACATTAGTAATAACATATCTTAAAACAAACTTGGGTCTTACAAACAGAGTCAAAACATCATTACTCTCCACCATGAAAAAGAAGTGAGGTTAGTTTTACATTTGTGATGATGTTAAGAATATATTAGTTAGTAGAAGAAAATTTATAAAATAACACAAGTGAGTTAGAGAAAAATAATACATAATTAAAAACTATATGACATTAACAAAAAAAATTAATCTGTCCTTACCTATGAAAATGGATAATTCATTGAAATATTAAGGATGTTTCAATTTATAATAATGGGGGATGGAGAATTTTCACATGAATTAGTCATTAAAAATATGCATGCATGATCATGATATTAAATGGATGGATAAAGAAATGTATTCTTCGATCATGTTAGTCACCGATATCATAGATTACCAGAGACAAAATATTATCTTCATAGGACATGTGTATCTAGTGATATTCATGTATTAAAAATGTAATCTTTTCTATCTTCTCAAACTCATTGAATTCCCATTTTTTGGTTTCCCATGCATTTATTCTCCTAAAAATATCTAAATATATACAATACACCATATTTGAAAATTTATCTCAGCCTCTTTATTGTTCATTAAGTATTATATGAAATATTGTTAAATGGTTCCATTTTATAACTAGCTTGTCATTAATGTTTTTCTAAAATTTTAATAAATTTTAAGTCCCATTATTTACCTTCATTTGGGCCTCATATGATTGCATTAAACACTATGTTGAATTTATTGAAATGAATATCAATAATACTATAATGATACAAAATGGAATATTGAAATTTGGATCATGTTTTCTATGGTTATGAAAAAATACAGAGCTAAATAAAAATAAAACATTAAAATATTATCAAAATACCATTTAAAATATTCCTAATGTATAAAAATATATTAATTACACATAGAATAATATGTTGATTACTGTAAAACATTGAATTATATTTTAAATTTTTTGAAAATTTTATCTTCATAAATTCACATATAATTTTCTATCTCATAATACTCTAGATACAAGGGAGCCTTAATCAATCCTACTATTCATAATATATACATAAATATACCATGCTAACATGTGCTTCCATAGTAAAGAGGATAATTATTCCTTTTTATGCATTAAAACCAATGTTCACATAGTCATTTATTCTATATAATCGTCAAATTTTACAATCGTAGATAACCTGAAAAAAAATATCTCTGATACTTCTTTGTAAATTCATGACTTGAATGTTTATATGAACCCTATATTGCATGTTATACTACCCCATAAATGCTCCCTAATACCAAGGGTCCATATAATATCATTTCATTTCATGGAATACAGTTGGGGAATTATTTATCCAAATATTTGTTAATAAAATTTAGGATTTATATCTATTAAAAACCCAACTTGAATTTTTTATATGTCGAGTAACCCAAAAGTAATAAAGAAAAATAGTTAAACCAAATAGTTCCTAAGGACCATAGATAAAGTAGTAAACAATACAAACCCACTTAAATGAATTCATAAAAGTAACATATCAAGGAAAATATTTAAAATATTTATTATATATTAAACATAAAAGTTAAACAAGTCATGTGATATTGAATGATGAATATGTAATGGGATAGAAAAAACCTTATAACAACCTCTTATAGCTCTAACTCTAATATGAGAACTGATTCTACTTACACAAAATAAATGAATTATCTACTAAGGTAATTGGATTCCTAAAATTACTTTTATATTCTATGATGTAATAAAAATAGTGGCTTCATGTCCTATTATATGTCCTTGAGGTTTGCTAGACCATCACCCCCATATACAGTGCCAAAAAACATTCTATAAACACTATATTTGATACAAATTTATATAATCTTTTATTTATTTGAAAAAATAGAATAATTTAAACCTTTTAATTAAAAAATAATAATACAATAATAAAAATAAAAGGTATAATGTATTTTTTATTATATATATATATAATAAGATTATTTTACGATACAAATGATAATTTATCCATAATAAAACCACACATGATCATCTTCTAGTTATCTATTAGTTCATACATATCATTATTACGTAGGGAAAGGAAATAAATGAAAAGGGTGTGCTCAGATGCTTAGTTTTGGATAGACTCTAAACATTTCATAATGGGTAGTACCATAATAATAAAATTACACACAAGGATGGAGAAATATCTTATTAAAAGTGACATGTATCAATAAGTGTTCTTATAAGTTTCAATATCAATACATTAAATTTCAAATGAGAAAATAAATACCATGTTGTATAGGTTATGATAAATGAGATAATATACATGATATATAGATTATAATCACAACAATAAATGTATATAATGTTGTGGTAATGGGTCGTAATAGTAAAATATAGCTCTAAAATACGTTTAAAAATTATAAAATATTTGAGAAGGAATCGCAACATGGTTCCTATAACATACTGGTGAAGGCATCACAACCTAATTAAAATAGTCAAGTAGGAATCACTACCTAATTCCTATTAATAGAGTGTCATAAGAAACAATAAATTATATCCATATACTTAATGAAGAAGGCATCACTACCTAATTTCTATAAAAAATGTGGAGTTATAATCACATCCTATTTCCCATAGTTGAGGGAGCATCATTACTCAACTCCCATAATTAAATAAATATATATAAATCCTTAACTAATGAATTTATGGTAGATATATGATGCCACCCATCACATAATAATCATATATACATATTCCTACCATTAAAACAAAAAACATTCATACATCAAACATCAATTAATTTACCAATGGAAAACATGTGAGTTTCATAATAACTGTCCTAGAATATTCCATAAGACATCGAAATAAATTCATTGTATTGTGGTGTAAAAATATAAAAAGTGAATAGTATGGATAATTAATGATTTTTCAAATATTAAAAATAATTTTTTGTGAATATTGGATAAATTAATTTAATATTAATTGAGATTACCCACTTTTTGAAAAGTGTGTAGAATCCTTAAAAATGGTTCATTAAAATGAACTACTTCATATTAATAAAATTATTAAAAATATTTTTTTGAAACCAAAGTATAGAATTAAGAAATAATAATATATAATATAATTTTAATTTTGTAATGTTTATTTGATAACATATAAAATACTGGAAAATTACTGTCTTAAAATAGAAAACAATAAAATAAATATTAAAATCAACAATTATTTTTTAAAATAAATAATTTACTTAAATAAATTATATAAATAATAAAATTTAATTTAAAAATTAGTTTGTGAGAAAATTATTTTTAAAACCATTTTAAAACCTATAATTGATGGATTGTAAAGAATAACGATCATACCATGACAGAAATCATAAAATTATTTTTAGAAAATGTTTTCAACATACTCGTAAAAGAAGATTTTATGTGTCAAATTAAAATGGCCTTTTCCATGGATTGTAAGTGAAATTACTATGAAATAAAATATTATAATTAAATATACCAATCTTTTTATGAACTAGTTCATGAATAAGCATTACACACAATCAGGTGGGTGTAGTTCGCAATGAACATTATGAACTTGTTATGAATTAAATCAATAGCCATATAAAAAACATGACATAACTCATAAAACCCAATTAAATACATAAATATTGTAAAATATATTCATTATACAATAATCACACCATATAAAATATATGATGGTTCTTAATAAGAAATATGTATCCAGCGGTTGAATTTGAGATAAGGAACCCCCTCTGACATTAAAAATTTTCAATTCAAAATCCCCTTGAAGGTATGATTTGAAAAGAACCATTCAATACCATGAATATTCAGATAACCATGATAAAAAATTTTAATATGGTGGTAGATACACCATTTCAATGAAAACATGGCATATAATAAGAATTATTTCTCAAGGGGTGAAAATTTTAGACAAGAAACCCTTACATTTTCCTAATACACTATGCACACAACCCTAACATATTGAATAATCAAAATATATTTGTTAGATACATTATTATGAACTAAATTCATCAATATTTTAATTTCTATTTTCCATTTATTATTATTTGATATCTATTTATTATATTGTTTTTTTGTTTTCTATTTGGGTAGTTCAGTCAATTTCTACATAACACTTTGTATTTGTTGATCATGGTTAAAGGAGTTGTAGAATAACATCATAATTTCCATAATTTTATGTGTATGTGTACTTTATTATTTTATTATAACAAAATGTTTTTATAGGTTTTATAAGATGAAATGAAATTAGGAAAGTTACTTTGATATGTTCATTTTAGGACATTAAGTTTTTTTATGATAGTTTTTTATTAATAACAGAAATATTATCTTCCATATTATATTTCTATATTATTAATATTTTCATAAAAATATTGTTTTACATTGAATACATATTTATTTCCATCCATGTTAATAGGTGTTAGAAAAATAAAGTCACTTCCAAGAGGCGATAGTCGACATGTACTCATAGTCAACATATTTTTCATAGTGGACAAACATGAATAAATAAGGGTTTTACCATTAATATAATAACACATAAGAATACTAATTGTATTTAGTTTATTATACTAAATTATTAATGATTAATTTTGAAGTTAAATATTATGAATAAAAGTATAAGTCTTAAGAAATAATCACTTGTGGTTATTTAATTAACATCTAGGAGAATAAAATTTATTAGCATTTCAAGGAAATTTTGAAGGGGTTGTGTAGCCTTGATTAATTTTAAGTGATCCTCTTGTATAAGAAATGAAAATGAAACATTTATAAACACTAATTTTTTATAATAATGGAATGAAACTATTCATGTTTAAATGGTTCTAAAATATTTGTGATAATGGAATTTTTGGAGGAGAATGGGTTGAGAAAGACTCAACCATTAATTTACACAATTTTGTTGATCAGTTTTTGTGTCATTGGCCATTATATTGTATACTTTACCATTTTGGATTTTACCTTAGTAGCTATTGATTAAATAATTAATTTATGTTTTTATAATAAAATTAATATAACCCCTATTATAAATTTTTTGTTGTAATCCAAACCATGGAATCTATTTAATTCAATTTAATTTAAATAATTAATAAAACTAAAATATAAATTAAAACATATATTTCATAGAAAATATATTCTATATAAAAACTATATTTTAAACACTCATTATTATAAATATTATATAATATTAATTACTAATTTAATGGGAGGTAATATATAAATATATATAAGTATATGTGTATGTGTAAAAATGATATCAATAAATTTAAATATAATAATTCACATTAATTAATTACATTAAATTTTTTCAATATAAATAAAATAATTCTTTTAAAATAATTGTTTCATGATTTCCATGTTCATTTATGTTAATCTTAGTAATCATACTAATATTCCTAAAATAAAATTTAAATTATAAAATAACATGAACATTTTTATCTAAAATTTGAAATCCATTTTTATATTTAATTTACAAAATTGATGAAAACTAATTTTTTATATAATCGAATAAAAACATTTTATTTTGTATAATATTGCTTCTTTTTTCCAAAATATTGAGAGTGTATTATATAAATTCACCCTAGAGTTTTTCAATTATTTATTTAGCTTTAAATATATATAAATTCATATATAAAAAATTTCATAAACATTTAATTATGCGGACCAAGTTAGATTAAATAGGTTTTTGGATACTAGATTTTTTTTATTTTTTGTCTTTTAATTTTTGTTATAATCATAAATTAGTTCAATTTTTATGTGTTGGTTTTCAGAAAAAAGGTTTACTAGACTCAGAAGATCATAAACATTATATATAAGAAAAACCAGCAGGTTCTGAATTTTGTTATTGGATATGTTTTCTAGGTGAAATAGTTTGTTTGAATCATGTTAGGTCCAAAATGAAGTTTCTACTCAGAGAAAAAAATTTAATTAATGTTTGAATGTCTTTATAAAAAACATGAAAATGATTTTCTTCTTTTTAAGTTTTCAGCATCATATGTTAATCAAAACATGTGATCCCTGATTTTTAAAAAAGTAAGAGAATTGTGTTTTTATGTTCTATGATACTCTATTGATCCTAATATTCTCAAAATTATAAAGATGTCATAACATAAGAAGAAATTTGTGGAATAAGATAGTTTATGAAGTTAAAGTCATTTAGACCTAGTTCACAGGTGTGGGAATCACTAGACACATAATTTTTCTAATGGTTAAGAAATTGGAAGTTCTTGAAGTGAGAGGTTTTTTAAAATTACTTATAATCCAATCCATAAAACCAAACAATCCATTAAACTAATCAATCCACTAAATTAATATTTCCATAAGATCAATCTTCATTTGTGGTGTATGTTAATGAAATAAGTCGCTACTAACACCAGTCTATCTGACACAGTGTGCCACCGATCAATTAGAGGAGTTATAAAATTGATCGATCACACACATTATTGCTACCAATACAACATTATATGTAGAATTATATTAGAGGATAATATGATTTTTTTTAAAATTAGTAGAGTAAGTATGTGGGTGTTTTTTAGACTGATGAATGAGAAGAGCCTTTGAGACCAATTCATCAAATGATACCAAAGACTGGTAAATTAGATGATTCTCAATAATGTAGTCAACTATTTTCAAAGTAATAAATGTTTTGTGTTTGTTTTTCAATTTATTCAAGACACATTAAACTAGCATTTTCACTAATATATCGGATTGAAAATAATGACTGATCAATCATACACACATACTGACACTGATACATCATCGGATGCTGGAATTCATCAAAAATGGGATCATTAGTCTGAGAATTTGTTAAAAATATGAAACAAACTATAATTTTTTTAAATTTTTATTTGAATTGATGTGAAGTGGGTTTTGAATGATATAAATGTTTCAATGATGTTAATGGAAGATGTGGTTTGGTTTTCTTGGAACATTGGAATGAGATTAAATCAAACATACATATGTTTCATCATATTGAGAAACTATATCAAAAAGAAATATATACTAGACTAAACATTATTTTGTAAGTTCATAGCTAGTAGATGTTTGTGAGAAGATTCTTGAAGTTTCAAGAATAACCAATAAGAGTTTAAAAGTGCTTATATTTTCAATGATGAAGTCTAAATGACATTAAAATTCATCTTTTTGGAAATTTGGTTGACTAGGAATTGGAAATTGGTTTCCCTACCATTATAATTCTGGAACAACTACAAATAGAAGTAAAAAATTATTTTAGTGGATGAAGATTCTATTCATATGTGGATCGAGGGAGTGTTGAATTATTTTTTGTATAGTTTAAAGATAAAATGTTTCCGGATGAAGGTTTTTTGGGGATGATTTCATGACAGTTGATGTGTAACAAAAAGGTTGCTAAATTGAACTAAAAAATTGAAATGAGTTTTTTTGGGGAATGAAATAAGTGTTTCAGAGTAGTTTCAAGATTATATTTTTTTATTTGTATTCTGATCTAATGAAATCAAATTGAGAAATTGGGCTGAGTTTTCGTAACAATGTCTAGAATGGTTTTTTCTACCGGCTGTTGAGTACGAATGTGATTAATATTATTTTGATGATTTATAAAATTGGATGTTCTTATAGTAGAATAATGAAATTTTTAGAACCAACTAGTTAAGGTTTCCTAAAATGTTACCTAAAACTATCTGACATCATTCTTTCTATAAGAAGAATATGCACTGTTGTATTAATCATTGTGCCACACAAATGTAAGGGTATTGTCACGACCCGTCCTCGGGACTCGTGTCGTGACTACCCCAAGCCCGACTTCCATAGGCTAGGGGCTGGCGACTAGCACCAAGGTGTAAATCCCGACAAAAAGGAGAAGGCATTGCCTTTATAAAGTAAACAAACACCACAAAGTAAGCCAGAAGAAGTAAACACTAAGTAAACTGAGTACAATAGTAAGTGCAGAAAGTAAATGGGCCAGAATATAAACCCAAACTGAAATTAAAGTACAACTGCAAAGAAAGTACAGCAATTGAAAGTAAAGCAGCAACGTCGAGCCGTCCACTGGAATTCCCACATGAAGGGTGGGTACAGATATCCTTCTTAGCTCCTCGAGTCCAGTCGTTCGCTCCGTGTATATCCTGCCCAGTGGTCCACCTACAGGTACTGACTGCTCCACTAGCCTCAACCACGATCAGCGTTGTCTGACGTCTCCATCCAACACAACGTAGTGTGGGCATAGCCCGTGCAGGGGTGAGTATATGCTACTCATTAGGGACCCTGAGACCCCCGAAGGTCTCCCAGAAACCACAAAGGATAATCCACAAAATAAAGATACAATCATGAAGTAACATCCAACACTACATAGGTATATACCCATACATATACCTAAGTCATCAATTCCAGTTCAACTCCAACATCCGAGCCCAAGATCGATCACGTCCACACAGGATAGTACAACCCAATCCACACAGGAAAGCACAACACAATCCACATAGGAATCAAGTCAATCATATCAAAGATAATGATTGAAAATCAAGACTCATCTCACACATGATTTTATTCTAGGGGGTAGTATTAAGTAAAAACTCAAGTCACGCCATCGGAACCTCGGCTGATGGTGTACTCCTCCTCTAACGAGTACATTGGGTCTGTCACGTCACAAAGAGGTGCTTCCCACTTACCTGACGACTGCCGACCTTTCGACTTGGAGTGTGTAGAGGAGCAGCAGATGGTTGAGGGGCCACCCAGGCAGAGGCAGAGGGTCGACTGTGATGGTCTGTAGGGAGCAGGTGGACGAGGCAGAGGAGTTGGACAAGCAGCAGGTGGTGGGAGACGCTTTGAGGCTTTACCCCACCACCACCAGGAGGTCTACCCCGACCACAGGGAGCTGGCGGACAAAGGCAGGCTCAGCTTCAGGCAGTAGAGGCCTACGACCACGGTGCGCCAGAGATGATTCGAGGTACTATATGTGTCTACTCCTCCCTTACTGCAGTTCTTATAGACATAGGAGCGAGTCATTCTTTTATTTTTGCTGCCCTTGTTCGGAGCTCGGAGATTCCGACGGAGCCTTTGGCTCGATCCTTACGTCTAGAGACTCCTATGGGAGAAGACTCTATGATTACGCATTGGTGCAGGCAGTGTGAGATTACTTTAGGAGGAAAGAGCTTCGGCTGGGATCTTCTTGTAGAGGCGTCGAGGCCTTACGATGTCATCTTGGGCATGGATTGGTTATCTAAAGTTCATGCTCATATTGACTGTATTAGGCGCAAGGTGCGGTGTGTTCACACCGACGGGAGCAGGTTCACATTCACCGGTGAGAAGGGAACCTTTGCAGAGCAGGATGGACTCATGCAGAGGAGAGGACAACCCATCACTCATCAGTTGGCTAGCCTCATCCTAGGAGCATTTGACGTGCAGAGTCTGAGTTTTCCTGTAGTGGTGGATCAGTATGTGGACGTTTTTCCTGACAATGTTCCAGGACTACCTCCTCGCAGATAGGTAGACTTTTATATTGACATGTACCCTGGGACAGCCCTGATATCCACTCCATCATATCGGATGGCTCCCGCTGAGCTTCGAGAGCTACGGGTATAGTTGGAGGACTTACAAGGCAAGGGATTCATCCGACCCAGTGTTTCACCCTGGGATTCTCGATTTTGTTCACCAAGAAGGTGGACGGGAGCTTCTGACTGTGTGTCGACTATCTTCGCCTGAACCAGGTGACCTTGAGGAACAAGTATCTTCTATCGAGGATTAACGACCTCTTCGATCAGCTCAAGGGAGCACGGTGTTTCTTGAAGATAGACCTCAGGTCAGGATATCATCAACTCAGAGTTCGGGATGAGGACGTGCAGAAGACGGCCTTCAGATGTCGGTACAGCCACTATGAGTTCTTGGTGATGCCTTTCAGCATGGCCAATGCTCCAGCAGTCTTCATGAGTCTCATGAATAGGATCTTTCAGCCATACCTCAATCGATTTGTCGTGGTCTTCATCGAAAACATATTGATATACTCGACCACTGAGGAGGAGCACGCCCACCACTTGTGGGTTGTACTGGACACACTACGAGAGCACCGGATTTATGGTAAGCTCTTGAAGTGTCAGTTCTGGTTACGTGAGGTCCACTTCTTGGGACACGTCATCTCTGAGGCAGGAGTTGCGGTGGATCCTGCAAAGATCGAGGCAGTGCTATCTTGGGAGACACCCAGGAGCGTGACAGAGGTGTGGAGTTTCTTGGGGCTAGCTGGGTACTACCAGAGATTCATTCCAGACTTCTCCAGAGTTGTGACACCACTCTCAGCTTTGAAGAAGAAGGGTAAGACCTTCGTGTGGTCAGACAGATGTCAGCAGAGCTTCCAGGAGCTGAGATAGACGTTGACTAGCGCACCTATCTTGAGGCTATCGGAGGAGGTAGTAGGGTACGTAGTCTACTGAGATGCATCAGGGACCGGACTCGGATGTGTCCTGATGCAGGAGCGGGTGGTGATCGCCTATGGATCACGACAGTTGAGGCAGTATGAGCAGAACTACGCTACCCATGACCTAGAGTTAGCAGCAGTGGTCTTCGCTCTGAAGATGTGGCGATGCTATCTGATGGGCGAGCGCTTTACAGTCTACTCTAACCACCAGAGTCTCAGGTACATCTTCTTGTAGAAGGACCTGAATCTGAGACAGTGGTGATAGCTCGAGTTCCTCCAGGACTATGACTTTGAGATAGTCTATACTCCTGGAAAGGGGAACGTAGTAGCCGATTCTCTCAGCAGGAGGACGGGCATTCAGCTACTTGGGGAGGCGACAGAGAAGCTAGCCTCTTTGCAGATATCCTTCATGGATAGAGATGGAGCAGTCTTTCCTCAGTCACTCCTCCACTTCTTCAGCGGGTGAGAGAGGCACAGCGTGGGGACGTTGATTGTGAGATGTGGCGTGCACAGATATCCTCAGGACAGACACCTGATGGATTCTCTGTAGGAGGAGAGCACGTCATCCCTTTTAGAGGACATACCATGGTACCAGCTTCTTTGCAGGAGGAGGTGTTGAGAGATTTTCACACTTCCCCTTTAGCGGTACATCCAGGAGTGGCGAAGATGTACCAGGATCTCAGACGTCAACACTGGTGGCCGGGTATGAAGAAGGTTGTGGCAGAGTTCGTTTCTCAATGCCTCACCTTCCAGCAGGTGAAGGCAGAGCACCAGGTACTAGCAGGCTTGGTACAGCCCTTAAAGGTCTCATAGTGGAAGTGAGACGAGATATCTATGGATTTTGTGACTGGACTTCCACGTACTTCCAGAAGTCATGACTCTATTTTGGTGATTGTCGACCGACTCACCAAGTCAGCCCACTTCTTACCCATCAGAGAGAAGGGATCAGTAGAGAGCTTGGTAAATCTCTACATTCAAGAGACTGTATGGATTCATGGTGTGCCATCATCTATCATCTCTGATCGAGATGCTTACTTTACTTCCTGGCTTTGGAAGGGGTTGCAGGAGGCATTCGGAATGCAGCTACATCTGAGCACCGCCTTTCACCCTCAGACGGATGGTCAGACGGAGAGGACCATTCAAACCCTCAAGGACATGCTCCGTACATGTGTCCTCAACTTTGGTCGCAGTTGGGAGGACCACCTACCCTTGGTGGAGTTTGTGTAAAACAACAGCTACCACTCCACCATCGGGATGGCACCATATAAGGCATTGTACGGCCGACCTTGCAGATCACCGTTATGTTGGACAGACCTTGGGGAGTCAGCACTTGTGGGACCAGAGATGGTCTAGGCCATGACAGAGAAATTCCAGGTCATCCAGGAGCGAATGAGGATAGATCAGAGCTGGCAGAAGTCTTATGCTGACAGGAGGCGGAGACCACTAGAGTTCGAGGATGGTGACCATGTCTTCTTGCAGGTCTCACCTCGACGTGGATTATGGAGATTTGGCCGAGGCGGTAAGTTATCTCCATGCTTCATAGGACCATTCCAGTTTCTTAGCAGGATGTTCGAGGTGGCTTATCGTCTGGCTCTACCACCTCATTTGCACCGAGTGCACGACGTCTTCCACGTATCTTAGCTGAGGAGATACGTGCACGACCCGACGCATATCATCGACCATGGGGAGCTAGACCTTGACGATGGGGCGACTTTTGCGGAGGTCCTGTTGGAGATCGAGGATCAACAGCAGTGGGTCCTATATGGGCGGTCGATTCCTCTAGTGCGCATCAGGTGGCATCACGTAAACCTCTAGGAGAGCACTTGGGAGCGGGAGGCTCATAAGTGGGCTCAATACCCACATTTATTCCCCTAGATTGTGATGTATCTTTACAGGGACGTAAAGACCTGAGGTGGGATTAATGTAAAGACCTGTAAATTGCAAGGGAATTTTTTTCTTAACTTTCTTTGGGATTTTACGAATATGCAGTATCTGAAGGCACCTGATTTCGAGGCCTGGTGTGCCCGGAATTAATTTCCAAAGTTTAGCTCGGGTGCGTTCAGTGAACGAACGAGCGGGTTTTCCTAACTTTTGAACCGGTTCTTGGAATCGAAATCTGAGGCCACCAATGAAACCACAGCATCGGTTATTTCTTAGGAAGACCTTTTCTGGAGTTTTGTTTTCTCGGAATTAGTTGTTTAAAAAAAAGGATTAAGATTAAAGTGAAATAAAAATCATGTTACAATTTTTATTCCACATTCTTAAGTGGTTTAGCCCATGTGAGGGAGTTGGGTTGGGACCCACTGATATTCTAACCACCCTTGAGAGGATTTAAGTTGAGGTGGGGCCTACATGAGCCCCCACATTTTCATTTTTCCTTAACTCCTTTTTACAACCTCTTTTGTAATTAAAGTTGCCAACTTATCACTTCAATTAATTTTGACAAGTTGTGTTTAATTAAATGAAGTGAATTAAATTATGAATGTTTGAATTTTTAAAAGTGTTGGAAAAAGTAATAAAATAATGCAAAAGCCTTATTTTATTTTGGTTGCTTCGTTGTGTCGAGAGAGTGAGAGTTCTACCATCGAAGAACTTCATCATCATCCTTGAAAAACATGAAGAACACCGACATGCCTTCCTTCATTCTTTTTCCCGCGTCAAAGGAAGAGAGACGTCGTTTCACCTTAGACAATCTCTGTCAACGTGTACGGAGCCACACCCCGTGACGTTGTTTTCCGCAACGCTCATCGATCGTCAACTCGTTATCGAGGTAGGGGTTTGATTTTGTTCGTGAATATTCTTTGTTGTTCATCGTCAATTTCTTTGGGCCGCTTGTTATCAATTTAACAGGAGGAGGTCGGACCGCACGAACACGGCCGACCCTCCTCCCTCTTTGTTGTTGTGTTTGTTGTGGCTCAAATGAAGGTGGCGCGGTGTAACGGCACCGCGCGGAAACTTGGAGGAATGCGTTGAAGAAGCGTGGCGCCATCACGCCGCGCCGTTGAGGCCGAAAGAAGCCACAGTAGAAGCGGGGCCATGGCAAAGGGTCGTGGTGCCATCGCGCCACGCCGAAGAACCATGAAGAGACCGCGGCCAGAGCGGGGCCACGGCAGAGGGGCACAGTGCCGTCGCGCCGCGTCGGTTAGACCAAGGTCACGGCCTTTGGCCACGGCGGAGCAGGGAGCGGCGGCCGGCGGTTCCTGCCGGCCATTCGGAGAATGCCGAGGGTCGTAAACCCCAGCTGGCAAAAGGAGCGGGCCCCACGTGGGGGCCGCCATTTCAAAACAGGGGGACAGCCCCCCCCCCCCCTCCACGACAGCTCGGCCAGCGCCGAGTTAGTCACGCGGGTTGCGCCCGCGCCAGGCCAACCGGCCGCCCAGGCCGGTCCGGGCTGGACCCGAACCCAGGTTGGGTCGACCCGGTTCGGGCTGACCCAGGGGGGGTCTTTGGTCGGGTCGGTCCGGGCCCAAAACCCCCTAAAAATGGATAGGTTTGTTTAATTGCTCGTAACTTGGGCTACAGACCTCTGATCGACGCACCGTTAGTTGCGATACGATCCTTGGATTGAGACGGTCGTTTCGGTATATTACACTCAAGGTTTTGGAGAACTTTGGGTACATTCGGGTTGGTTCGAACACGTAACCAACCAGTCCCTCGGAGCGAAAACACTTATAACTTGAGCTCCAGACGTCTGATTGACGTGTCGTCAAGTTTGTTGGATTCTTCTTAGTGAGACAGACCTTTTGGATTACTCCGCTCGAGGTTTGGATGCATTTTGAGTGTGGTAAGGTTGGTTTTGACTTAAAAACCAACCGGGCCCCTGGAACGAAAAAGCCAATAACTCTCAGACTGGGCGTCCGATTGACGCGCCATCTATCACGTTGAGTTCCTTTTTTTGAGACATAACTTTGGGATACATCAACTCCGGGCTACATGTCAGTTGATGTATCGACCCCCTTGGCTCGTGGAGTGGACCCTCCCGGAATCGAGCATGTTGTGTGCGGGAACCCTAGAGTTGGCTTCGGCTGCGACGACGATGATGACTGCACTGAAATCCTCCATGGGTTCGGTAGTGACGATGACTGCACTGAAATCCTCTGTGGGTTCGGCAGCGATGAAGACCATACTGAAATCCTCCATGGGTTCGACGGTGATGACTATTGTTCTTGTATCCTATGTGGGTCTGGCAGTACTACAATTCTTGTATCCTACATGGGTCCGGCAGTATTTGACCTCTGTTGTAGCATCCTACGTGGGTCCGATAGAGTGGCTGGTCTTGTATCCTACGTGGGTCCCAGATTAGATGAATCAGTGGCTACATCTGATCATCTCTATCACCTTAAAATGAAGTATTCCTATGTGAGCTGAGTCTTGATTTTCAATCATTATCTTCAATATGATTGACTTGCTTCCTATGTGGATTGTGTTGTGCTTTCCTGTGTGGATTGGGTTGTACTATCCTGTGTGGACGTGATCGAACTTGGGCTCGGATATTGGAGCCGAACTGGAATTGATGACTTAGGTATATTTATTGGAATATACCTACGTAGTGTTAGATGTTACTTCGTTATTGTATCTTTATTTTGTGGATTATCCTTTGTGGATTCTGGGAGACCTCCGGGGGTCCCAAGGTCCCAACCGAGTAGCGTATACTCACCCCTGCACGGGCTATGCCCGAACTACGTTGTGTTGGATGCAGACGACGGACAGTTCTAATTGTGGTTGAGTCTTGTGAGGCAGTGGGTACCTAGAGGTGGACCACTGGGCAGGACGTACACGGAGCGGACGGCTAGACTCGAGGAGCTGAGGAGGATATCTATACCCACCCTTCATGTCGGACTTCCAGTGGACGACTCGACATTGATTTTTTACTTTCATTTGTTGTACTTTCTTTCCATTTGTACTTTACTTTCAGTTTGGGTTTGTATTCTGGCCCATTTACTTTCCGCACTTACTATTGTACTCCGTTTACTTAGTGTTTACTTCTGTTGGCTTACCCGATGGTGTCTGTTTACTTTATAAAGGCAATGTCTTCCCCTTTTTGTTGGGATTTATGCCTTGGTGCTAGTCGCCAACCCCTGGCATATGGAATTCGGGATTGGGGTAGTCACGGCACGAGTCCCGAGGACGGGTTGTGACAGGTATTTTATACTTATTGTATCTAATCAAAAATATTTTCATCTATTGAATTTTTTGATATTGGATTATTTCCAAACCATAAAAAGTACTAGATAATCTTATTGATCAGTGAACCTTGAAAATACTTGTGTTATTATGGGTGTGTGAATTTTTCATTTTAATTAAAGTGATAATTATTTAACATGAGGTGAAGGTTGTTACACTAGATAGATAACATAAAAGAAAAAGATGTCACTCATTCACCCCTAACCCTCTCATTGATATATTGATCGTAGTTGGTCGTTTTAAATTGGTATCAGAGAAATGTTTCCATTAATTTACTTATTATTAATGTTTTTTTTGAATAAAAGTTGTTATAGAGAATCTGAATTGTGAAAAAATTAGGGGATTCTATTTTTTTATTAAAATAACTATCATATGTGGAAATATAGAATGCTACCATATCTAATTTCACATGTGTATAATGTTTTGGAATCTGATATAGACCCATTTTTTCAATGTACTAGAAATGAACCTCTTATAACTATGTATAATAAAAATATATATGGAAATGAATGGTATAAGAATGATTTACTCTCATCTCAATATAAAACTGAGTTTTTATGAGTGAATGGAGTTTCTACTACTAAATGTATATATGAGAAGTTGAAAAACATTTATAAAGGAAATAAATATGCGATGAAGGAAAAGTTACAAATCTATATGTTGAAGTATGAATATCTTAAAATGGGTGAGTATGAATCTATTGGTGTCTTCTTTTCAAGGTTCAAAGATATCGTTAAGACCATAATATTTATTTGTGAAAAGTTATAAGATTCAAAGGTTATTGAAAATATCATTAGAATTATTCCTAATGAGTTTTGATGGAAACATTTGTAACATCCCAAGTAATTAATGAATAATAGAAATTATTATCTACATCTATTTTTGAATTAGATAGTGTTTTAGAGGCTTAAAATGAGAATAAACCCAATCTTAAGCATGGAATACACTAGTATTTTTAAAAGATTGTTTTACTGCCTTTTGATGGCAAACCATTTTTAAATCAAACTTTTGACAATTTTATAAGCTCTATTTGTCAAAATAAACTTATTCTTTATGATTGGGACATTCAAATTTACTTTGGATAAATTTTTAATATTTTTCTGACAATGTTCATTTTTTAATGAATAGTGAAAAATACTGCATTTTACATCAAAACTGCATTTTCATCTAAATTAATTATATGGTTAGATTATCTTTTTAATTGGTTTTAAAGTCTAAATAGAATATATTTTTACCATTTAATCCAATGGTGGTCATTGGGATTAATTTCACTTTGTAATTGGGCATAAACAAGTGCCAAACTTTTCATAGATATTGTTTCTAAAAAACCCGCTATTTGTTTTGACAACAGGAATTATTTTTAAATTAATTATTGCAATTTTTGTGTTTGGATTTTTGGTAAATTTATTACATATTTGGAATAAGTTTTAAATTATGTAATCAAGACTCTTTTTTTTTTTGACATTATGAATAGTAACGATGGTAATTATCTTTAATTATCTTGATTTATTAGTAATTGGGTAGTTAAGGATAATAAAATAATATCATAATAATAAAAAATGACACCAAAATGTGTCCTAATTCTACTGTTTGTGTCATGGCCAACCATGGTATGCCTTGTTCCAAACTTGGGGACCCCATGGAATCACTTTTGTGTGATAATGACTTTTTATCTTTTTATTCTTAAAGAAAGTTAAATATAACAAAGAATGTATCACCTGAGTAAAACAAAATTAATTTTTTCTACAGAAATGATATATTGAACTATAAATAGTCATTGGAAATATAAAGAGATTTCCTACATCATAATCTTTTTTTATAATTTTTAGGCATTAAATAAATTAACTTATTTATGACATCATGATGATGCAGGGATTACCTCATTAATGAACGATTTAAATAAAATGAAAAGATAATGTAAAATCTAAGACTTAAACTTTTCAAAGACCTATTGGATGAGTATATTTATAACTCTTATCACCTTATACTCGAAATATATCAATGTGGGACCTTTTAAATCCGAAACACATTTCAATATAAAGTAACATTTTATAACATTCCAAGAGTGCCCCTCCTCTCCTCTTATAAAAGGCCCCCACCTCTACCTCTTTACGCACACTTCTCAAGCCATTGGCTTGGCCAAGATCTGATCATTTTATCTCTCCACATACCTCTATTCATCCTAGAATCCTTAACTTAGGCAGAAATCTCTTCAAGAAACCCTTTTGGTACAAACCAAGAGGAGTTACCTGATTTAAAGGTAAAGTCTTCTCTAATGTTCTTTTTTTATTTTGATTCTCCAAACCCCTAAACTCTTTTTATTCATTTCTCTTATAACAAAACCAGTATTTTCAATATACTAGGATGTTTTTATAAGAATTATTCAAGATACACTTACACACACCTACATCTAATGGTTAAAGAACATATTGTTTCCGTGGATGGCAAATTTCTGCATCACAAAATGATGATTGTTAAATATTCTTATAACACCTTCAAAGGTGGCCATTAATATGTCACTATATTTATATATGATATATAATATGATTATTGTTTCCTTAATCTTCTGTATTTTTCATTTATGGCATACCTTTATGGCTTCCATTATGGGTAAACACAATATCTTCATTTTAGGAAGTGTGGACTACCGTCCCCTCAAAGTGATTTGATTCGTTAATGCCATATGTGGAACATATAAAGGATGGAGTTAATTATATTATATATGATATTATACTGAAATTATAATATACCTTTATATCATTATTATTCAATTCCATTAAATAGGAAATAGAAATGAAATTAGCGTTCATGCGTACGTACGGCTTACCGTCTCCAGGAACGGTGCATTTCATTTCTTACCTCTAAATGTTATGTAATATTATAAATGCATGTATATACTGTATATATATGATATATATGATATCTACATCATGAATATAATTCTGGATATAATAGATATTTTACCACATGAATAACTTGCAATTATAATGAGTTTATTTTTGACTCAAGTACCAATGATCGACAAAATGACCATTATTAACTTAAATAATTATATAGTGTTCATAACTTATTAATAAGTCATATAAAAGGAATAATGAACTTTAAAAGGGTTCTTAATCAAGTATAAATTAACTCAAGTTTATTATTCAGGACTTTAAAGAATGATCGAGTCAAGTCGGACCCGAGGTATGGGACTTTGTCTCAATCTCCTTTCATTGAGGCATATTGTTTTTATACACAACTTTATTTTATACGGTGTATAAACCCCTTTTACTTTTACATCTATTCAAAAGGAATCTTTTTTATATGAAGCATTTTACTAAACGACAAAAGGAATGTTTTTTTTGTCATACGTATGCGGCGACAATGACTTCTCCACCGCTGTGACCATTATTTGAGTTTCGGCTTCCTCTACAAGCCATAAATTTTTTTAAAATGAAAAATAAATACCATGTTCTACTTTTCTTTTATTTTGGAATTGAAAATGGTTTTGATAATGTTTTTATATCAATGTTATGTATTGATATCTTGTGATTGAAATGTGGAAATGTTATGTTTCCTTTATGCTTGTTTTATGTGATACGATTATGTTATGGTTCTTGGGAATTGTTTATGAAGAAAGGTGGTTCCATGATAAACAAAGGGTGGTTGAGCCTGATATAGCTCTCCAATGAATTGTTTAATGCAAAGGGGTTAAACATTAAGGTTTCTCCGAAGATATTTAGGGAATATATTGTGATGGGTATTCCAAACATAACCATGAGGGTGACTCCCTACGTAAGAATGTTATGAATGCCTCAAGTTACCTTTATGTCTTATGATTTCTATGATTTATTCATGATTTGATGAGGTATGTTAAAATGCTTATGTTTTATGAGTAAAGTATGATTTCATACATGGACTAATTTTTTCATTTCATACTTTTATATCCCTTACTAAGCTTTTTATGCTCATCCCAAGTTTTTGAAAAAAAAATTACAGGTCAAGGGAAAGGTATATGATGTGATGATAGTGTCAAGGAAGTGTCAAGAAAGAATCTATGTTTTATTTTAAATATGTTTCCGTTGATGGGAGAAATGATTACTATTTTTTATGTAACCAATTTGTTTAAATGTGGAATGTAATGCATGATTTATGATCTATTTCTATAAAACTCTAAACCTGAAAAGATCCTCAATGTGTATTCTTGAAGTAACTAAAGATTAAGTAATGTTTAAGGCTGGGGCCTTAAAGTTGGTATCAGAGTTCGGTTTATATAACTTTAGGAGTTATAATTATATTAAATGATTATCCAAAAATATTTTTTGTTATGGTCAAATTGAAATGATATAGCATTTGAAGATTACCATGTTGCTTCATCTAAGACATGTTTGTTCAGAATGGTTTTCCACAGAGGAAACAGGGAAGCAGTGATAGGAAGGCATATAGAAGGAAATGACCTTTTGAATCAGCATCCTGAGATGGTCGGAATTGGAACTGAATAGTTTGTTGCAGTAATGGAACAGTTGACTCAAGAAATAAATGGTGGTGGTATCCATGAACGAGATCCGCCAGATCAACTACAGAGGAACATGTCAATGGTGGAAAATTTCATGAGGCAACATCCCCCATCATTCAGATGATCATCTGACCTTATGCTAGATGAAGGGTGGATTAAATCACTGGAGAAGATTTTTGATGTCATGGGTGTTCATACAATCAAAAGGTTAGTCTTGCAATTTACCGTTTACAGGGTGAAGAAAATCAGTAGTGGTCGATGGTTAAAAATACCAGGGACGCTGATGAGATCGATGCTCTCGACTGGGATGAATTCAAATGTATGTTTCTTGAGAAGTATTTTCCTAAGGCTGTTCAACTTAGGATGGTAAAACAATTCTTGTAATTGAGGCAAGAGGACGACTCAGTGGCTGCTTATGAAGAGAGGTTCACTCTATTAGCAAGGTATGCTCCAAATTTTATTTGATACCTTGATAGTAAAATCAATCGTTTTTACTCAGGATTAAAGCCAAAATATCAAAGGGAATTGGCTTATCATGAGTTCAAAAGTTATGAAAATCTTTTTTGATGTGCTGAGAAGGTGGAAATGGGGTTTTCCGATGATCAAGTGTTCTATAACAACAAACAGAAGAAGAGACTGAGGTGGAAGGAGAAAGGGAAGAATTATTCAAAAAGGTCTGATTGTAAGAAAACTAAGTTTCTAGTTTGTGATAAATGTGGTAAAATTAATGATGGGGAATGTCTTCTGAATTCAGTAAAGTTCTACCGATGTGGTAATATGGTACATAAGGCTCGTGATTGCACTGAAAAAGATCGGGGTGATGGTAAGACCAAAATTGATTTACAGTTAGTGAAATGTTTTAAGTGTAATGAGATGGGTCACTATGCAAACAAGTGTCCGACAAAGAGCTCGAGTGATGGGAAGCAGTTAGACTACAAGCAGAAAGGGGTGGTGAAATCCTTTGCAACTACCTCAGCAAATGTTGGGCCATCAAATGAAGTGGTATCAGGTACTTTGTTTGTTTTTTCAGATTATGCCAATGTGTTGTTTGATTCGGGGTCTACACATTCTTTCATCTCTGAAAACTTTTCTAGTAAATTGGGAATTCCATCTTAAGAAATGACTCATGAACTTGTGGTAAAAACACATGGGGGAAATGTTGAGGTAAAAAGAATTTATAAGAATCTTCCTATCCTTATTCGTGGAAAGAACCTACTTGCAAACCTTATTGTTTTACCTCTAGTATAGTTTGATGTTATCCTGGGTATGGATTGGCTCTCTATTTACCATGATAAGATTGACTATAGAGCTAAAGAAGTTTCTTTTCAGAAATACTTTCAGTTTGTGTACTTGAATGAACCCTTACTGTTGATAACATATCAAGAGGCTGAGAAACTTGTAAAAGATGGAAATGAATGTTACCTTGAACATATTGTTGAAAACAAAGGAACTGTTCAGATTAATGATGTGCTAGTGGTAAATGAGTATCCTGATGTTTTTCCTGATGAGTTTCCTGGAATAATACCAAATCAGGAAGTTGAGTTTACTGTTGACTTAGTTCCTAATGCTAATCCAATTTCAAAACCCCCTTATCCAATAGCTCAAATTGAAGTTTTAGAGTTGAAGGAGCAATTGCAAGATTTATTAGAGAAAGGTTTCATTCGACCTAGCACATCACCATGGGGTGATCCTATTTTATTTATTAAAAAGAAAGATGGTTCAATGAGACTTTGCATTGATTATAGTGCCTTAAATAACATCACTGTTAAGAACAAATATCATTTGCCTCATATCGATGATTTGTTTGATCAGCTCTAGGGAGCTCAGGTTTTTTCAAATATTGACCTGAGATTGGGGTACCATCAGTTGAAGGTAAAGGAAGCAGATATTCCGAAGACTGCGTTTCATACAAGATATGGACATTATGAATTTGTAGTTATGCCTTTGGGATAACCAATAAACCTGCTGTATTCATGAACCTTATGAATATAATTTTCCATGAGTTCTTGGATAAGTTTGTGGTTGTTTTCATTGATGATATTTTGGTGTTTTATAAAAGTAAAGAAAAGCATGAAAGACATTTAAGGGTTATTTTTCAAACCTTAAAAGAAAAGAAATTGTATGGGAAATTCATTAAGTGTGATTTTTGGTTGCAACAAATTTCTTTCCTTGGTCACATTGTTTCTAAATATGGGATAACTATTGATTCTGCCAAAACAAAGGTTGTGGAAGAATGGAAAAGACCCACAAATGTAACCGAGATTCATAGTTTTCTTGGTTTGGCAGGTTATTACCGAAGGTTTGTTAGAAATTTTTCACGGTTATCTAGTCCAATGACTAAGCTAACTCGGAAGGGTGTTAAGTTTATCTGGACAAAAGAATGTGATGATTGTTTTCAGGAATTGAAAAGAAGATTGGTGAATGCTCCAGTTTTGGCACTACCTTCCAGGAATGGGGAGTTTGTTATCTACAGTGATGCTTCATTGAGAGGACTTGGTTGCGTCCTAATGCATAATGATCAGGTAATTGCTTATGCTTCAGGTGAGTTGAAAACTCATGAGGTAAATTACCCTACACATGATTTGGAATTATCTGTTGTTGTTTTCGCATTAAAAAATTGGAGGCATCATTTGTAAGGAGTAAAGTGTGCAATATATACCGATCACAAAAGTTTAAAGTATATATTCACTTAGAAAGAATTGAACATGAGACAGAGGAGATGGATAGACTTAATCAAGGATTATTATTGTACAATTCATTACCATCTGGGAAAAGCAAATAAAGTGGATGATGCTTTGAGTCGAAAAAGTAATGCTTCATTAACAATGTTACGTTTGGAACGTGATCCTTTGGTTAAGGATTTTATGAAATTTGGCATAGCAGTTTTTGGTGTAGGATGTCCTTATTTTTTATTTTAGGTATCAGTGAAATATTCTCTATCAGACAGAATTAAGTAAGCACAGAAGCAAGACAGTGAGTTGCAGAAAAAGGTAGAGATGGTTCAGAAGGGTAAGTTGCCTGAATTCAACATTGATAATGATTGTGTTTTTAGATTTGGGAAGATATTGTGTGTTCCTTGTGATTCACAGTTGAAGAGAGATTTATTATGTGAAGCTCATAGTTCTCCATTTTCATTTCATCCAGGTAGTACTAAGATGTATAGAGATCTTTGGGAGTATTACTGGTGGGATGGAATGAAAAGGGATATTGCTGATTTTACTATGAAGTGTTTGACTTGTTAACAGGTTAAAGCAGAGTGGCAGTTACCGAAAGGGATTCTTCAGCCTTTACCAGTGCCAGAGTGGAAATGGGAGAATATATCCATGGACTTCATTGTGGGACTGCCAAAGACACCTCGAGGTAATAATTCAATCTCGGTTATTATTGATCTCTTGACTAAATCTGCTCACTTCCTGGCTATATGAGATACTTTTTCCCTAGATCAACTTTCCCATTTGTATCTTAAAGAGATAGTTAGGTTACATGGAGTTACTCTCTCCATTGTATCTGACTGTAATCCCGGGTTCACTTCTAACTTTTGGAAAGGCCTTCAGAAGTCATTGGGTACTGAATTAAATTTTAGTACAGCTTTTCATCCTCAATTAGATGGGCAGTCAGAACGAACAATTCAGACTTTAGAGGATATGCTACGTGCTTGTTCGATAGATTATCAGGGATGTTGAGACCAATATCTTTCTTTGTTTGAGTTTTCTTATAATAATAGTTTTCATTCAAGTGTACATATGGAACCATTTGAGGCATTATATGGGAAGCGGTGTCGAACTCCAGCTTTCTGGGATGAAGTGGGTGAAAGGAAGTTGATGGGACCAGAATTGGTAGAAGAGTTGTCAGAAAAAGTTCATCTGATACAGAAACACATCATAACAACTCAGAGTAGGCAGAAGAGTTATGTAGACAACAGGAGGAAGGATCTCTCTTTTGAGTTAGGTCATCATGTTTTTCTCAAAGTTTCACCATGGAAAAGTGTGATGCGATTTTTTAAGAAAGGAAAGATGAGTCCAAGGTTCATTGGACTATATGAAATTCTGGAAATATTTGGATCATTTACATACCAAGTGGATTTAACTCCAATTTTATCTCAGGTACATAATTTTTTTCATGTTTCAATGTTAAGGAAGTGCATTCCAGATCCATCTCATGTTTTGAGTCCAGAGGTAATACGGCTGGAAGAGAATCTATCTTATGAGGAACAATCGGTCCAGATTATTGACCACAAGGAGCAAGTGTTGCGGAATAATGTGATTCATCAAGTAAAGGTTTTTTGGAAAAACCACATGAGTGAAGAGGTAACATGGGAATCTAGAAATGCAATTAGGGATAAATACCCCCACTTATTCTATAAGTAAATAAATTGTAGGGATGCAATTTTCTAAAGGGGAAAGGATGTAACATCCCATGTAAGTAATTAATAAATGATATTCTTATCTCGGTCTATTTATGAATTAGATAGTATTTTAGAGGCTTAAAATGCGAATAAATCCAATCTTAAGCATGGAATACACTAGTATTTTTAAAAGATTGTTTTACTGCCTTTTGATAGAAAAACATTTTTAAGTCAAAATTTTGATAATTTTATAAGCTCTATTTGTCAAAATAAACTTATTATTTATGATTGGGACATTGAAATTTACTTTGGATAAATTTTTGGTATTTTTCTGACAATGTTCATTTTTTAATGAATAGTGAAAAATACTGCATTTTATATCAAAACTGCATTTTCATCTAATTTAATTTATGGTTAGATTATATTTTTAATTATTTTTAAAGTTTAAATAGAATATATTTTTACCATTTAATCCAATGGTGGTCATTTGGATTAATTTAACTTTGTAATTGGTCATAAACAAGTGCCAAAATTTTCATAGATATTGTTTCTAAAAAACCCGCTATTTGTTTTGACAACGGGAATTATTTTTAAATTAATTATTGCAATCTCTATGTTTGGAATTTGGTAAAATGTATTACATATTTGGAATTATAAGTTACAAATTATGTAATCAAAGCTCTTTTGTTTTTGGAAATTATGAATAGTAACGATGGTAATTATCTTTAATTATCTTGATTAATTAGTAATCAGGTAGTTAAGTATAATAAAATAATATCATAATAATAACAAATGACCCCAAAATGTGTCCTAATTATACTGTATGTGTCATGGACGACCATGGGATTCCTTGTTCCAAACTTGGGGACCCCATGGAATCACTTTTGTGTGATAATGACTTTTTATCTTTTTATTTTTAAAGAAAGTTAAATATAACAAAGAATGTATCACCTGAGTAAAACATTTTTAATTTTGTCTTCATAAATGATCTATTGGACTATAAATAGTAATTGGAAATATAAAAATATTTCCTAAATCATAGTATTTTTTTATAATTTTTAAACATTAAATAAATTAAATTATTTATGACATCATGATGATGCAGCGATTACCTCATTAATGAACGATTTAAATAAAATGAAAAGATAATGTAAAATCTATGACTTACACTTGTCAAAGACCTATTTTATGAGTATATTTCGAACCCTTATCATTTTATCCTCAAAATATATCAATGTGGGACCTTTTAAATCCGAAACACATTTCAATATAAAGTAACATTTTATAACATTCCAAGAGTGTCCATCCTCTCCTCTTATAAAAGGCCCCCACCTCTACCTCTTTACACACACTTCTCAAGACATTGGCTCGGCAAAAATCTGCTCATTTTATCTCTCCACATACCTCTCTTCATCCTATAAGCCTTACCTTAGGCCGAAATCTCTTCAAGAAAACCTTTTGGTACAAACCAAGAGGACTTACCCGATTTAAAGGTAAAGTCTTCTCTAATGTTCTTTTGTTTTATTTTTCTTCTCCAACCCCCTAAACTCTTTTTATTCATTTCTCTTTTAAAAAAACCAGTATGTTCAATATACTTGGATGTTTTAATAATAATTATTCAAGCTACACTTACACACACCTACATCTAATGGTTAAAGAACATATTGTTTCCGTGGATGGTGAATTTCTGCCTCACGAAACGATGATTGTTCAATATTCTTATAACACCTTCAAAGGTGTCCATTAAGATGTCATTATATTTATATATGATATATAATATTTTGATGTTTTCCTTAATCTTCTGTATTTTTCATTTATGTCATACCTTTATGGCTTCCATTATGGGTAAACGCGATATCTTCATTTTAGGAAGTGCGGACTACCGCCCCCTCAAAGTGATTTGATTCGTTAATGTCATATGTGGGACATATAAAGGATGGAGTTAATGATATTATATATGATATTATACTGGAATTATAATATACCTTTATATCATTATTATTCAATTCTGTTAAATAGGAAATAGAAATGAAAGTAGAGTTCATGCGTACGTACGGCTTACTGTCTCCAAGAACGGTGCATTTCATTTCTTACCTCTCAATGTTATGTAATATTATAAATCCATGTATATACTGTATATATATGATATATATGATATCTATATCATGAATATAATTCTGGATATAATGGATATAATGTATATTTTACCACATGAACAACTTGTAATTATAAAGAGTTTATTTTTGACTCAAGTACCAATGATCGACAAAACGACTATTATTAACTTAAATAATTACATAATGTTCATAACATGGTAATAAGTGATATAAAAGGAATAATGAAATTTAAAAATGTTCTTAAGAAAGTAGAAATTAACTCAAGTTTATTATTCAGGATGTTAAAGAACGATCGAGTCAAGTCGGACCCGAGGTATGGGACTTCGTCTCAATCTCTTTTCATTGAGGCGTATTTTGTTTTATACACAACTATCTTTTATACGGTGTATAAACCCCTTTGATTTTTATGTCCATTCAAAAGGAATATTTTTTATACGAAGCATTTTACTAAATGACAAAAGGAATTTTTTTTGTCGTACGTATGCGGCAACAATGACTTCTCCGCTGCCGTGACCATTATTTGAGTTTCGACTTCCTCTACAAGCCATAACTTTTTTTGAAATTAAAAATAAATACCATGTTCTACTTTTATTTTATTTTGGTATTGAAAATGGTTTTGATAATGTTTTTATATCAATGTTTTGTATTGATATGTTCTGATTGAAATGTGGAAGTGCTATTTTTCCTTTATACTTGTTTTATGTTATACGATTATGTTATGGTACTTGGGAATTGTTTATGAAGATGGGTGGTTCTATGATAAACTAAGGGCGGGTGAGCCCGATATAGCTCTCCAATGCATTGGGTAACGCAAAGGGGTTAAACGTTAAGATTTCTCCGAAGAGATTTAGGGAATATACTGTGATGGGTATTCCAAACGTAACCATGATGGTTACTCCCTATGTAAAAATGTTATGAATTCCTCAAGTTACCTTTATGTCTTATGATTTCTATGATTTATTCATGATTTGATGAGGTATGTTAAAATGATTTTTTTTTATGAGTAAAGTATGATTTCATACATGGACTAATGTTTCCATTTCATACTTTTATATCCCTTGCTGAGATTTTTATGCTCATCCCAAGTTTTTGAAATGTTTTTCACAGGTCAAGGGAAAGGTACATGATCTGATGATAGTGTCAAGGAAGTTTCAAGAAAGAATCCATGTTTTATTTTAAATATGTTTCCATTGATGGGGAAAATGAGTACTATCTTTTATGTAACCACTTTGTTTAAATGTGGAATGTAATGCATGATTTATGATATAAATCTCTAAAACTCTAAACCTGAAAAGATCCTCAACGTGTATTCTTGAAGTAACTCAAGATTAAGTAATGTTTAAGGCCGGGGCCTTATAACATTTCTTCTTTAGAGGATATAAATCCTAAGACTCTTTCTTTGGATGACCTCGATAGTACTCTCACTACTTATCAAATGATAAGGGATAATATTATGAAAGGAAAATAAAAATTTGATCAAGAAATTTTCTTCAAGGATTCTAAGAGAAAACGTCTAAGAATATTCTTAAAGAAGAATGAGGAGGTGATTTTCAATCCAAAAAGAATTTTATTAATAACTTTGTTGAATTCATTTCTTTAATTTCTCAAAATCAAAAAATATGTATAAGATATAATAATAGTGACTTGCACCTATATTTTTTTTAAATGTGGAGTAGTTGGGAACATTTATTGGAATTTCACTCAAGGAAATAATGAAGAATATAATGATGAAGATGATATAAGGGCATGAAGATCTTGGTGGAAACCGGGTGATAAATCGAATTCTTAATCTGAGGGAAAAGATTAAAGTTATCCACATAAAAAAGGAGAACTGTTTTTTCTAAAGGTGATGAAGATGAAGAAAATAAATCTGAATTAAAAAAATAAAATAATGCTTTTGGAGGAAATACATTTATTGAAAACGTTAATGATTTTGTGTATAGAAGTAGTAGTTTGTAAGATTATTAGACGAAATTATAATTTCCCATGAAGAGTTGAAAATGTGTCTTATAAAGATAGTGATCCTTGAAAGTGAAATGTATAAGTTGGGAATACTTGAAACCTGACCTGTACAAATAGTTTTATACTAATGGTTTGAAAAACCATTGTCATATAGTTCCTATACCAATAGTTTTGTACAAATGATGGAGTTCCATAAAATGAATGTATAGAAATGGTTTGGAAAAATTGTTGGTATGGGTGATGGATATACCAATTGTTTTTTCAAAACCACTGGTATATCTTCCAATTAAGGACCCTATACCAGCAGTGTTTCCAAAACCATGGATATTGGTATGCCCTTATACCAATAGTTTTTCAAAATTGTTTGTATAAACACCAATTATAGACCCTATTCCAACAATTTTTCAAAAAACATTAGTATTTGTATTCCTCTATACCAATGGATATTCAAAGCTATTGATATATGTCCCAAGAGTTCATTACATAAACCAACATATCTAAAAACCATTGGTATAGTTCTATAATATTAGCTTTCAGAACTGTTGGTATAGTTACCCGTGAGTTTTTATGAATTCATTTGTCAAATATCATCAAATAAATCAATATATATATATATATATATATCAAATTATATTCTAAAATTTAATTTTAGCATAGTAGATAGGTCTTTGACATATAAAAAGGATTTCATATGTTCAAATATTAGTTTCATCTGTTATTTTATAGTATCTATCCTAACAGTTTTAAGAAAACATTTGGTATAGGTATATCCCAACGGTTTGGAAACCATTTGTTTAGGTCTATACCAATGGTTCAAATCATTGGGGGTATACCTATTTAGATGGTTTGGAAAGTTTTGGGATATGCCTATACTAATGATTTGGAATCTTTTGGGATATAACTATACAACTTATTTGGGGAAACCCATTGGGATGGGTCTATACAGATGAAAAATCAACCAAAGACCCTCTAAACTATTGGTATAGTTTATAACAATGGTTTGGGGACCTAAACTAACTTTTTCTAACCATTGGTATATTCTATTTTTTCAATAGTATGAGGATAGAAAGTCATATAGTAAACAATCAAGAATGTATTCTGATAGAGAATGATATGTTACTGGAAGTGGTTAGTTCTCTGATGTAGTCTCTTGAGAAATAAAATAATCAGAATTAACATTTTCAAATAAAGATGAAATCAATGTAGTGTGAGTTTTTACATGTTCATCAAAAGTTTTCTAAAGCTATGTAAGGAGTTACAATTTTTAAGAACTCTATCACTAATTTTGATGAATTTTATAGAAATTATGAACCTGGTAAGGGTCGATAAAGGTTATCGTCCTAAGTAGGAAAAAATGTTTTAAAGGTATCTATGAAGAATAAGTCTATAAAAATAGTTCTTGTGTCCAAAATTAAAAAATTTCAAAAATTAGGAGTTTCTAAAATTTATGAGTTCCAAAATAATGTTTCTATAACTTCATATTCTAATAAATATAAAATTAAATTTTTATTGAAGAATAAATTTTGGGGTGATGATAGAGATATTTTGAAAAAACAATGTTTTAATTGTGTTGATACTAATTTTTCTCAGAAACATGCTCACAACTCCAAAAAATTATAAAAGTTGTAGAGGTAAATATTATTTATATGGTTATTACTGTTATTTTATTGTATTTGGTCATATTGAAAATATGTGTTGGTTTAATAAACAACATTAATATTATCTCATCTTTTATAGAATGAAAATTTTCTAGGGGATTCAATCCGCTCATAAAAATAAATATTAAATTTTTTTGAGAGTTTTATATAATATCAAACCCTTGGAAACTATTTTTGAATGATTTTAACACCCAAGAAATATTGAAAAAGTGTGTCTCATTTTGTTACTGGCACAATATCATGTTTATAAAAAAACTCAGAATCTTAATTTGATGAATGATAATGTAAAAGGAAAATCTGTTCATGTAAAAACATCTCTCAAATATTCAAAATAATAATGAACCAATATTTTTGAAATTTTTTGTTCTTATCATATGATATGGTTTTTGAAATTGTTGATAAATGTTAATTTTTTTAAAGATGTGACATTAAAATTTGGAAATGATGAATCCCTTAGAAACAAAATGTATTAGATCTTCAATTATTGGGCTAGATAGATGAAATACAAGAAATTAATAATTTTTTAGGGGTTAAATACAATCTATTGAGTATTTACAAGCTGTTTGATGAGGGAAACAATGTTGTTTTCATAAAATATGGTTTTTTAAATAATGAGAAATGTTTTTAGAAAAGTATGATGTACAAAAGGAAAATTGTTTCATGTTGGTGAAGAATATAATTAATTTTAATTAAGAATTATGAGAGATAATTATTTATGGAATAACATTTTTGGAGACATGTATTATAGAAATGTGGTTAAATTATCAAAGAGATAATGTTTATATGGTATTCTTGATATGTCAAGAACAAGATATTGGTTTTGTGTACTTTTTTAAAGTTGTGATATTATAATCTCTATTTATAAAAAAGTTTATATACGTTCAACATGACCAATGAAACTATTTTTCTCTAGTATTTTTGGCCCAATAAAAAAACAATCAACATTATGATATAATTACTTTAATTATTTCATTGAATATTTTATTAAAATTACTTTTGATATGTATTTGAAAAATAATTAAGATTCTTGGAAGTTGTTAAAAGGTTTTAGGAGAAGATATGACAATGAATGATGGTATTATGTGATAAATTTGAGAACTGATAATGTTAGATAATACAATAATGAAGAGATCGGATGTTATGTTAAAAAATAAGGAATTTAGAAAAGGTTTAGTACACTATAAACACCCCAAAAAATTGTGTTACAGAATGAAGTATATAAGATTAGTTGAGATGGGATGTATAATGTTGGATGATCGTGGTATTTCTACTTTTGGAGGCAAGATGTGAGAAAATACATTTATATTCAAAATCAGTGTTTCTATAGACCATTTTCTGATATGAATCATTGTTAAATATATTATGATAAAACAACAATTTCAAAACAATGTTGATTTTTTGGAATTCCCTAGATCATAAATAGAAATATTTTAAACCCTTTAAAGACTCATCAAAGAGGTGAATATTGAATAATTATTGGCTATGAAGATATTGTAAGAGGACAATGATGATTCAACAAAGAGTAAGGAAGAAATTCGGACTCAGTTGATGTTATAGTTCTTAATGAATACAAGGATCATATGTCACAATCTCATATATATGGGTAACATTAAGAGGATTTAAAAGTTGTTAAGAAAAATGAAAAGAATTCCAGTATTTGTGATTACACACAGGTGGAAGAATATAAAACATCAACTTCTAATGATGAGGAATACTTTCATACATTTAGTCCTTAGCTAAGGAAACAGGTGAAAGAAAACAATATTATTATTGATCAACGTCAAAAGGTAAAAATATAGATAAAATCAGAAAATGTTAGAAATATTTTTTGGTATTCCAAATATGAGATAAAATGGGAATGAGATCTCAAAATAGATTCAGGCTTTGAATTAATTGTTGAATCATATTGAAAATAATGAAACTTGAGAACTTTTACCTAAACCAATTAATAATATTTTCTTTCTAACAAGTTTTTATTCCAGAACTAGTTGAATGAATATGTGGATTTGATATAAAACAATGAAATATTGGTTTGAGAATGTTACTATCGAATTGAAGGAATTGATTTTGATGAGGTTTTTTCTCTGGTGGAATGGTTTTATACAGTTAGAATGATTCTTTAAATTTATTCTCAATGAATCGATAAAAATTTTCCGAGGGATGTGAAGTCATAATTATTAAATGGAGAACTTGATAATAAATTTATGTTAAAAGAAAGTTATTTTGTTATTGGAAAGGATGAATGTTATGTGTGAATGTTGCAAATATCCTTATATAGTATAAAACAAGATCCATGGGAATGTTTTTCAAAATTAAATACTTTATTAATAAATTATATCATTAAGAATGGTGTATATGATTATAATATTTATAACAAATAAATTCATGAGATTTATGTCATTATTATGGTATATATTCGTGACATTATCTTTTGTTGGGAATGATGAAATAACATGTAAAATTTTTGTTGAATAGATGAATAATATTTTTAAAATTTTCATTCATGGTGAAATGAAATACTTTATGTGGTTACAAATGTTGAAAACGAATAAATTCACATTTATTTTTTATTAAAAGTATGTTGGGGAACATCTTATGAATTTTGAAAGAAAAATTGGAAAAAAAGTCAACACCAATTTCTATGGGAACTACATTGAATAAATTTGAATACGGTAAGAATGATGACTCTAAAGAGTTCTACAAAGTCATTGTGATTTTTCTTATATTTTAATTCCTCATGACCAGACAATTTTCATGTTGTTATCTTATGTGAATGATTCCAAAATGCAATAAAGTAATCACATCTATTGGTTTGAAAAGTAATTCCCTAATATATTAAAGTCCTAATGACATTATGAATAAGGTATGACATATAAAGAATAAACGATTTGTTTTTCTATTATGATGATGATTAGGTAAGAAGTGTATATGATAGAAGATCCACATTTGGTGGAGTTTGCATTCTGATTTAATGATAGTTATGTTTTACTACAAAAAAAACAGAATTATATAACTCTCAGTACGGCTAAGGATGATTATATTTCCATAACACAAGTCACGAGAGAACATATTTGGATAAAGAATCTATTGGAAGACTTACTTATTGATTTGAAGTTACCTTTGATCTTAGGTTGTGATAACCAGAGTGTTATTAACCTTATAATAAATCTAGAAAAAAATTATTATTCAAAATATATTTATATCAAATATAACTTCATCAAATAGAATGTGGAGAAGAATGAACGCAAGATGGAGTATGTTCTTACATCATATCAAGTTACTAAAATTTTCACAAAACCATTCCCAAAGGAGGAATATTTCAAACTCAGGTTGAACAAGGGTGTCCAACCTATTTCTCTCCAAGGTTGAGGTATGTGTTTTTATCCCCTATCTCATATATTCTTTGGATAGTGCTGTCAAATGGGTGTAAAAATGATGTTTCAAACATCTATCTAATGATATTGGATAAACCATTTAAGGATTCATATATATAGGGTGTTTTGGGTAAGGTGTTAACTCATAATTTAAGTTTTTGACCTATTTAAATAGTTTGTTGAAGGTTTTGTAAAAAACAATTTTAGGAAGAAATAATTTTGAATAAGAATAAATTTTTAATGTTGAGGAAGTTTCATAAGTTACGTATTATTTTGTAACACAATAATTATTTCGTATTTAACTACTTATAAACAACATGGTTTTTCTATCAATGATTCTTGTTTGTTATAATTATTTTTCTCATGCATTATTAGAATTGTTGATTAGTAATTCATAGCATGATATGATAATGTTTCAATGATTTAGGAACCTTTTTAGACAACAAATTCTAGGGGGATTTTTGGGACCATTTTCTACAAAAGAATTTTTTAGATTCTAGAAGATATTTTTTTATTTTATTTTTTTGTATTTTTTTGTTATAAGGATAAATAAATTCACATTGTAAGTGATAGTTATCAGATGAATGGTGTACCAATCTAAAAAGATTGGATGCATTATTTAAAATAAATTCTTTCAAGTTCCAATTTCTATCTTGGAGATTTTCTCTGGGTGAAATGTATTTCTAGACTAACCATGGGTCCAGAATGAAGTTTCTGAACAGAGTGAGAAGTTATAATAGAGTATGAATATCACCATACTAAATCTTATGATTTTTTCTCACTTTCTATGTTTTCTTAATCATAAGTTAATCAAAATATGTTATCCCAGATTTGTGATAGAAAGGGGAGAAATTTTTTTCAAATTCATACTCTTCAATTTTAATCATTATATTCCCGACATCATGAAGAATTAATGTTAAATTAAAAAATTTGTGGAAGAAGATATTTTTGGACATCAAAGTCTCCTGGTCTCATTTTATCTCTATGAAAATCATCAAACATGTAATTTTTCAAAATTATGGGAAGTTTGAAGAAGCTGAACTCAGAGATTTTATTAAATCACTAAACAACCAATCCATCCGACTGACAGATTCATCAGACTGTCTAATCCACCAAATGAAAATATACACAAGAAAAAATTTTAGTTATTGAGGATGTGAATGAATGAAGTCATTGTTTACATTGGTCCATTGAACATGGTGTTTCACTGATCCATCAGAGGGGTTCTGACACTGATCTTTCAAAGACATTATTGGTTCCAATACATCATTAGATGAAATATTCTATCAAAGTAAAATCATAACTGTTTAGTGAGAATTAGAATAGAAAGTATGTCAGAGTTTTTTGGGATCAATGAATGATAAGTGATGTAAAAACTGATCCATCTGATGTTATAAGAGACCGATAAATCGGATGATGATAAAAAATGTAGTCAACCATATTCATTTGAATAATCATTTGTCTGTTTTTTTAATTGGATCAAGACTCATTGGAGCATCATTGACACCAATACATCAGATGTAAAACATAGACATCTCCATCACACACATGAGGACATTGATAAGTCATCAGAAACTAGAATACATTAAATATAGGATCATCGATTAAGGAATTTGAAAATAAATTTAAGAAAAATAGAAATATTTAAATATTTTTTTATGTATTATAAGTGGGTTTTGAATAATAGAGAATTTTCAATGATTTTTATGGTAGGTGTGGTTCAATTGACTTGGAACTTTGGAATGAGAATAATTCAATCTTGTATATGTTCCATCAAAATGGAAAACTATATCGAAGTAAAATATGGACCTGAATGATGAATTTATTAGAAGTATTTTGTTGGTAGTATTTTTGAGAGGATACAAGAAGTTTTAAGAAGAATAAATAAGTGTTGATAGGATATGATGTTGTCAAAGATGAAGTCAAAATGAATTTTAAATTTATATTTATAGAAATTTGGTTATGTGTGAATGAAAAATTGGATTAAAACCCATTCCAATTTTGGTAGAGTTATATATAGCAAGAATTAGAATTTACTTTTAGAGGATAAAGAAAAATTTTATGTTTAGAGAGAGTGATAATGCTTGTGAATTTATTACAGAGTTGGGAGAAGAAACATTTCAGGATAGATGTTTCAGGTGGATGTTTTTTGGAGATAACATGTGTAAGAAATAAGTTACATGATCATACTGAGAAATCAAAATGATATTTATTTGAAATGAAAAATAGATTCAAAATAGTTCCTAGAGCACATTTTTTATATGCCTTTTAGAAAAACGAAATCAGTTTGATACATCGTATTCAGTTTTCATACAGATTCCAAAATGGCGCTTTCTACCTACTGTTGGGTAGGAAAGTGAATAATTAATATTTTTTGAAGATTTATAAAAGTGTAAGTGATTAAAGTAGCGTAGTGACTTATTTAAAACCGACTAGTTAATGCTTATTAACTTGTTACAGAAACTTTTTTTACAAAATTCATGCTAGAAGAAACACACGCACTATTGTATTGATCATAGGGCTAAACAAGTGTAAATATATTTCAAACTTTTTGTATCCTATCAAAATGATTTCTTCCTAGGGTATTTTGTTGTATTGGATTATTTTCAAACCACAACAAGGACTAGATAATCCTTTCTTATAGTGGTCCATGTAAATATATATGTTCATATGGGTGTATGGATATTTTTTATTCAGCAATGTGATAATTCATTAATAGCATGCGATGGTTTTTACACAAGAAATATAAAATAAAAGAAAAAAATATCAGTCACTTAACCCCTCACACTCATAGCGATCCATTAATCCTGGTTGGTCAAATTCCATAACACATTCTTTTATTTTGATAACATCATAAAATTTATGGTATTTGAAAAATCGATAATTTTTCCCTATTCATCTAAAAATATTTTATTTTATAAAAATATTAAAAAATCCATATATGATAATTTTTACATGATTAATTAAAAAAATGTTACTTGAACAATATTTAAATGTTTAACTCTATAAATTTATATTTTAAATGAAAATATATAAATAAAAATTTAATTTAATTAGAAATTACCTTTTAAAACATTATGTGTTCGTAATGCTATTTTTTATTTAGTTCTAATTGAGTATAATATTTCATTCACTAGTGTATTTTTTAATTATAAATTATTTTTAATAATAATATTCTATTAATTAATGGAATGTCTTAGTTTGATGTTTTGTGTGAAATAAGCTATCAAACATATTATTAATTAATACAAATAATAAATTCTAGATTTTCAGGGTCTCATATTCTTCCCTTATTAAATAAATTACATCTTAACAATTTTAACAATAAAAAACTAATTAAAATAGCTAAATTTAACAAAAAAAGTAGATTACTCAAGGTATAATTTTAGATAAATATCATCCTTAAAAACAAATAGAACATATCCTTTTCCCCATAATTGGATTATTCGTCACAAGAATTTTTTCAATAAAAATTTGAGTTAAACAACCATCATGATTAAGTATCATAGATTCTACAATATAATTAGTAGGCTAAGAAATCTCATAATCATACATGAACTAATTCATGATCATGTGATTCATTGAAATTTTATTTCACTATAATGGAAATTAATAAAGTTTCTATGTGAAGATTCAAAATCCATTTCCAAAATCACATAAAATTCAACAAAATGAAGGATAATAATTATTTCATGAATTATATTCCCAAAAAACATGAATAATATTAAAATATATTTGATAAAATAAGGATAACACTATAATATATTTATTAATATTTCAAGAAATAATAATTGTTAGAAATTATATGATTAAATGCATCTAGAAATCTATAGTAAAGAATAACTAAAATCACTTAATTCCCTTTATCCACTTATATATTTCCATTTTCATAGGATTTACCTTTTTCTATTAGTTTATGAGATTGTTAAGATATATAAATGTTATTATTATATGTATCAGGGAATTTATATGAATAATTATAAAACTCCTTACATTCTAAGAATTAGGAATTCTTCATATTCATTGAATTGATTGGCCTCTTTTCCCAATATTGAAAATCACAAAGATGATTTCTAATACTTAAACACATTAAGAATTTTCTTTTTCTTTTCATTCATTCCCTTGGGATATTTTTCCCATATTCTTAACATATGGTTAGTTTTCTATTAACTCTATCACCATACTCATCACTTTATATTCTATTAAACTACATCCATATCTTGTGTGTCAATAGGTTTGTAAATATTCATGTTATTAATCTTAAAAAAATATTTTTCACTAAGCATTACAACAAGATTTTAAAAACTATATTCTATCCTAATTTGTTCCTTATTAAGACAATTAAGATATTATCCCTCAAATACATTATTAACCTAGTTTTACCTAGCCCCAAAAAAATTTAAAACCAAAAGGGTTAATCATGAGTGATCAATATTAACATTTTAATAGAATTATCATAAATAAACTCAGGGAAAATCCACGTTGAAATGTAATACTCTTCAAAACCATCACATTAGCATTCAGTTAATACTAAAAAACTATTGGTTCAATATTGGTTTCATTATGTTGCTTTCATATCGTATTCCTCAACTAAATTCCTTATCATAATAAATCCATCATAACCACTCATAATGAGAATATAATTGACCAAAACATATCCATTGAGAGTGTCTAGTTAGGTATCAATCGTAGGACCACTCATCATCCCAAATAATGAAGATTGAGTTAATACTAAACTATATTTTTTATGGTTTATTACCACTATTTGCATCCATTCCATAAACATATTCCCATTACAATATCCATAAAATGATTTAATTACTAGGATAACCCCACAATCATTACTCTACCAAAGCATTAGGATAAGATCATATAAATGGAATAATACATTAGATTTGTCTCTAAAGATTTCACTTATGTTATATCATATTAATCCCAAATAAATAGCTAAAATATTTAAAAATATACACTAATCCTTAAAAATAATTAAACTTCTATTTGATACAACATGTTTTTATCAAGACTCATACTCCCAGATATGATTCTAAAATAAATTATTTTAACATTGTAATTTATAAAAAGTGAGATGAACTTACAATTATATTAAACATGACAATAATTTACTCATTATGTATTTAAAATAATCACGCAATAACAAAAACATAAGATTTATTACCTTTTAGGATCAACTATATAAGAAAAAAAAAATTGATACTTGTCTATATTTCTATATATTCATACCACACTAGATTCACATTATGACATTTCATATGTTATAATCATCTTTATGACCTATGAAAAAACATATGATATGGGTGAGATCCAGTAACTAGTAAAGGAAAGGCTTATAAAATTTAACCAAGATTTAGATCATAATAATATGAGAAAACATGGGTGGGGAGAAATAACTTTTTATTAATAACATGGTATAACAAAAGATTTCCTAAATCCATTATATCCAGACATGAAAACTCAAAACAAAAATAAGGTATCATTTCATAAATGAGTAAGAACATGAGACACTAGACATGAAATATGGAAAATAAGCATAGTCATAATTATAAGTAATGTGACACCACAAAAATTTAGTTTAGAATAATATTTTTGTTGATATATTTCTTAACATGCAACACTTATCTTTAAGACAATCATGATTGATTATGAAAATATTATTTTTTAAACGTGACCATTATAATATATCCATTAAATAATGAGGTCTGAATAGTAATAAAAAATTAAATAAAATAGATTTAAATAATTTATTATCATTGATTAAATAATAATAAACAAGTACTCAATATTTAGAAATTCCATTTTATGTTTTAAAAATATGATCTCAGCATAAAAATTTATTATTTCATTTTATGTGCAGAAATTATAATTAATTTTATGAAATATTTAGAAACTATATTTTAGTTAATGAATATATTTTTTAAATCAGCATTTAAATTTTATCCATGGGTTAATTTTTTGGATTATTTTAAATAGATTTATTTTTTAGTAAATAGTAAACAATCTAGATTTCTGTATTTCATTTCGTTAAACAAAGTAATTTAAAATTATCAATATTTGTTTAATTTGATCCTAAAGTAAACTAATAATAATTTATTAAAAAATATATAACTAAATACATAGTATTTCTCATTATACTTGATTTTGTTATAAGCCAATTTTTGGGCGTGAGAACACATTTTTATAAAATCAATTTTCATGAACGTAATTTGTTTTTTAAAATAATGAATTTTATTAATATATATTAATTTTTAAATATATTTTATAGATTTTATATTCAATAAAATATTTTAAAATTCATTATATGTCATTTTCAAGGCATTTAATCTATGTATATTCCATTTTATGCTTAAATTTCATATTTCAAAAAAAATCTTTCGTTTCTCTTTTTTTTATTTTTTTATTCTTTAAAAAATTTGGACTATTTATCGATTTGTGCATGTCATCCTTGCGTAGGGTCCATGCTAATCTTCTTTGTATCGTTCCAATTTTATCAGATGTCTCCGAAGAGACACATATTTCAAAAAATTTATTTTCATTGTATTTTGCATGATTCCATTAAATTAAATTCTACCAATTGTAGAAATTAAACATGGTAAGATGTTTCAAAAAAAATTAATCATAATAATTAATATAATTTAATATCTGGAAGATAAATTTTCAAAATTAAGACTAAAAAGAGTAAAATTTTGTTACCATGGTTATGGTTAAATCATGTTTACTAGGGGTGGGGGTTATTCATTGAGATAAAGGTAATAATTAGACATAAAAATATATAATTCATATTTTTTTAATATATTTCAACCATATATTTGTAAGGACCCGTAAATTTCAAGGAAATTTTTTTTTTCTTAATTTTCCTTGGAATTTTTCAAGAACGCAGTTTCAGACAGCACCTGATTTTGAGGCCCGGTGTGCCCAGAATCATTTTACGAAGTTTGGCTCGGGTACGTTCAGTGAACGAACGAGCGGGTTTTTCTAACTTTTGAACCGGTGCTCGGAATCGAATTCTGAGGGCACCGATGTTATCGCAGCGCTGGTACTTTCTTAAAAACGCCTCTTCCGGAGTTGTGTTTGCTCGGGTGTGGTTTTTAATTTTTGGGCTTTAAGTTAAGATATAAAATAAAGTGGTGCGACAACTTTATTTTTATTTCACTTAAGCCACTTAAAGCTGATTAAGCTAAGTTAAAGCGGATAGGGTGCTATCCAAAAATATCCTACGCTCTTGGTAGGATATTTGTGAGGTAGGGCCCGCACGAGCCCCACCGTTTCTTTTCCGCTAAGTAACACACCCGCGAAAACCCGTCATTATGAAAGTCAGCTGACGCATTTTCTTAAATTCTTAACGCACCAATTAATTGGGCAGTTTTCTTTGTTAAATTAATTCTATGAATTAATTTAATCGTTTCTTAACCTGTTTACAATCTGTTGGCGTAATAATAAAATAATACCAACGCACGACTTCTGGAGAATTGCTCGTTGAGAGGTTTTGACAAATTTTGTGCCTTCATCCTCCTTTGCGAAGAGCGCGAAGAATGCGAAGAACGCAAAGACCGCCGTCACCCTCGGAGATTGACGACGCTTCTTCTGAGATGTTCTTCCCCACAACGATCTCCGATCACCAACTGCTTGAGGTATGAGATTTCGGGTTTCTTCTTTTAAATCTCTTTGTGGGTTATAAAAATATCATGGATTTAATTAATATAATTAAATCTACATGTTCTTGAACCTCGAAGTTCGTCGACACGACACCGTATTCGGCGATGACGCGACGCCCTTCCGCGACGCGACGATCACCTCCTTCCGCGACGATCAATTCCGCGAAGAACGCGCGCTCGACGACTACGGCAAGGTAGGGATTTTTATTTGAGAACAATCTTTAATTCCCGTGATTGTTTCTTTTAAAAACAAAGAACCTGGATCAAGGTCAATTTTAATTCTATTAAAATTTTGCCTTGCTTGTTATTCATGTGTTGAATATTTTTATTCCCGATTGTTATCACCTAACGCGGAGGGTGCGGGCCAAACAAACATGGCTCGAAAACCCTCCGCAGTTCTTCGTTGATGTGCGGATTGGCGGGCGATGACAAAACATGCCGCAGGGGTGATTCGTTGTTTCTGCAGTGAAGTAAGGGACCCAGGAGGAGCTACGGAGAAGACGGAAACGAAATCGGACCACCGGAGCAACTCCGGTGGCCCGCGGAACCCACCGGCGGCGCGGGTCGCCGGCGCGGCGCCCCGGCGCGCCCCCAGACAGGGCCGCCGTGGCTGAAGCCGCGCAGGTCCGGCCCACAAGGGACGCGGCTTTGCTGCCTCCGCTGATCCAGCAAGGCCCCACGCGGGGCCGCGGCACCTTCATCCCGCGGGGGCAGCGCCCCGCGGCTCCCTCGCTCGGCCGCTCGGCCGAGCCGAGCCGGGCCGACCTGACTGGTCGGGTCGCGCCCTGGCCGGGCCGGGCCGCGCCGAACCGGGTCATACCCGGACCCGGGTCGAGACGACCTGGTTCGGGCCGACCCAGGGGGGTTGGGTCGGGTCGGTCCGGGCCCAGACCCCCCGTCTTCGGACCGTTTTCGGTCTTTTTCCTGTAACATGAGCTACGGGCCTCCGAACGACACGCCGTCAGTGGCGATGTGATCCTTGGATCAAGATGGTCGTTTTGGTATATCGCACTCAAGGTTTCGGAATACTTTGGATTCAGCCGGGTTGGTTCGTACACGAAACCAACCGAGCCCTTGGAGCGGAAACGCTCATATCTTGAGCTTTGGATGTCCGAACGACGTTCTGTCGACTTTGTTGAATTCCTATATGTGAGACGGATCTTTTGGAATACTCCACCCGAGGTTTGTACGTAGGTGGAGTATGGTCGGGTTGGTTTTTCCTTAAAAACCAATTGGGCCCATGGGACAAAAAAACCAATAACTCTCAGATCGGGCGTCCGATTGACGCGCCGTCTGCAACGTTGAGTTCTTATTGACGATACAGAACTTTTGGATACATCAACTCTGGACTAGGTGTCAGTTGATGTATCAGCCTCTCGGCTCGTGGAGTGGACCCTCCCGAGCGAGCTTGTTGTGTGCGGGAACCCTAGAGCTGGCTGCGACTGCTACATCAACGATGATGAAGACAATCGTACTGGAATCCTATGTGGGTTTGATGATGAAGACAATCGTACTGGAATCCTATGTGGGTTAGATGATGAAGACAATCGTACTGGAATCCTATGTGGGTTCGACGATGAAGACAATCTTACTAGAATCCTATGTGGGTTCGACGATGAAGACTATCGTACTGGAATCCTATGTGGGTTCGACGATGAAGACAATCGTACTGGAATCCTATGTGGGTTCGACGATGAAGACTATCGTACTGGAATCCTATGTGGGTTCGATGATGAAGACAATCGTACTGGAATCCTATGTGGGTTCGACGATAAAGACTATCGTACTGGAATCCTATGTGGGTTCGACGATGAAGAAAATTGTATCGAAATCCTCTGTGGGTTCGATGACAATGTCAATAGTGATTGTATCCTATGTGGGTCCCAGTAAGATGAATTAGTGACTACATCTGATCATCTCTCTTTCTTTGCAAATGATGTGTACCTGTGTGAGCTGAAACCCTGTTTTACTTTCCTTTGTGGATTGTGTTGAGCTATCCTATGTGGATTTACGTTTTACTTTCCTTTGTAGATTGTGTTGATCTATCCTGTAAAGACCCGTAAAATTCAAGGGAAATTTTTTCTTAATTTTCTTTAGAATTTTACAAGAGCACGGTTTCAGACGGCACCTGATTCTGAGGCCCGGAGTGCCCGGAATTAATTTCTGAAGTTTGGCTCGGGTACGTTCAGTGAACGAACGAGCGGGAATTCCTAACTTTTGATCCGGTGCTCGGAATTGAAATCCGAGGGCACCGATTAACTCGCAACGCCGATATTCGCTTAAAGAGACCTTTTCGGGAGTTGTGTTTGTTGCGGGTTGTAAGTTAAGTTTTGGGGTTTTCAGTTGAGTTAAATAAAATTTGTGTAAGACAAATTTTATTTTTAGTTTGTTAAAATCCTACCAAAGGGGGTTGGAAGTGGGACCCACACCCACTTAACCTCCCTTGGGAGGATTAAGTGTGGTGGGGTCCACACGAACCCCTAGACTTTTCAAGTTCCCTTAACCCCCCTCTTAATTGACTTAAGTTACTTATTTAATTTTGGGGGTTAACTCTTTTGAATTTCAAACTTTTGAAATTCTTTTATGTTTTGTAATAATAAAATAAGATGTTATCTTATTTTATTATGGGTTGTTTGTTTGTCCCCTTGAGAGCTTTTTGAGAGCTTCCTCTTCATCTTCAAGCTCTGACGAAGAACGAAGAACGCTCAAACTCCGACGAAGAACGACGCCTCTCTTCTTCGTCCTCGGTGTCAACAAGAGGGAACGCCGCTTCCTCTTCGGACCTTCTTCGTCGGCATACGAAGATTCGACAACGACTATTCCTCCGCGACACCGATATTTCACGACTACGTCAACGTGCGACTATCGAGGTAGAGGTTCTTGAGTTCGTTGTTTTCTTTATATTTTGACTTTCCTCAAGACTTGACGAGGAACGCTCTTTTTCCGACGAAGAACGCTGCACCTCCTTTCTTCGTTCACCGTGTCAACGAAGGGGATGCCACCTCTTCTTCGGACAACCTTCGTCGGCATACGAAGATTCGCCAACGACGTATCTCTTCGGGCATATCTCTTCGTCAACGGATTTGACGAACGACGACCGCGACGCCCGACCTCCGCGACGCCGTCTTCCGCGGAACGTAGACGAATCCTCGAACTTATACCCGAGGTAGGGGTTGCTGATTTCATTTTGGTTTCCTTATTCCTTTTCTTGCTCGTGGATCGCATGTCTACGTGAGGCATTTAAATATTTTATATAAGTGTTATTGTTAACGCGAGGGGGGCCGGACCGCACGAACACGGCCGAACCCCCCCTCTGTCGTTCATGTTTATTCATGCGGGTGGAAGCAAGTGGCGTGGTGCCGTCGCACCACGCGGATGATCGTACAAATAATTTACGCGGCGCCGTCGCGCTACGTCAAGGAAAAATCTTCAAGAACACGACGCCGTCGCGCCGCGTTGAAAAGAATCATGGCACGGCGAAGGGGGCGCGGTGCCGTCGCACCGCGCCGGACGACGAACACCGCGGCCGGTTCCGGGCCGCGGCGGAAGAGGCGACCGGCGGCCGGGCCGCCGGCGTCGGAAGTCGAAGGCGGGACCGGAATTTCCGGTCCCGTTGGTAAAAACCGGCCGGCCAGCTGGCCGGCCGGATGACATAAAACCGGGGGAATAAATCCCCCGGCCGGTTCAACAAAACCCCCCTCTTAATGAGGGGGGCGGTTCTTGAGGGAAGGGGGCAACCGGCCCCCTTGGTTCGGCGCCAGCAGGCCCCCCCACGTGGGGGGGCGGTTTTAAAGGAAATCGGCGCGGCACAAAGGCCGCGCCGCCCCTCAAAACGCGGGGGTTTGTCACCCTGCGTGTCACCCTCGTGCGGCGCCAGCGCCAGCCGCCGCGGCCCGCCGCCACCCCGGGGGGGGGGGGGTCGGGCCGGGTCGGCCCGGACCCGGACCCCCCCGTTTCGAACCAGGTATGGTTTTTGGCTCATAACTTGAGCCTCGGACCTCCGATCGACGAACCGTCAGCGGCAACGCGATCCTTGGATCGAGACGGTCGTTTCGGTATATCGCACTCAAGGTTTCGGGTTACTTTGAGTTCGTCCGGGTTGGTTCGTTCACGAAACCAACCGGGCCTTCGGAGCGGAAACGCTCATATCTTGAGCTACGGACGTCCGATTGACGTGCCGTCAGTCGCGTAGTGTTCCTCTTAGTGAGACGGATCTTTTGGCATACTCCGCCCGAGGTTTGGACGCAGGTGGAGTACGGTCGGGTTGGTTTTGCCTTAAAAACCAACCGGGCCCCGGAGACGAAAATGCCAATAACTCTCAGACCGGGCGTCCGATCGACGCGCCGTCTGTTGCGTTGAGTTCCTGTTGACGATACGGAACTCTTGGATACATCAACTCTGGTCTTTGTGACAGTTGATGTATCAGCCTCTCGGCTCGTGGAGCGGACCCTCCGTACGAGCTTGCTGTGTGCGGGAACCCTAGTGCTGGTTGCGACTATTCTTCTGCTACGACTGCTACTGTGACTGCGACGACGACAGTACAGAGATCCTGTGTGGATTCGACGACGACAGTACAGAGATCCTATGTGGATTCAACGACGACGACTTCAGCACTCAGCGATCTTACGTGGATCAGTGCTACAGGTCCTGTGTGGGCCCGATCCTGTGTGGGTCCTTGCGCTCAGCGGTTCTGTGTGAGCCAGCGCCTACAGGTTCTGTGTGAGCCCGATCCTGTGTGGGTCTTCTGCGGGGGTTAGTTACCTATCGATCCTTCGTGGGTCCGACGACTTAGATGGATCAGTGATCATCTTTATCGTCCTTGAAGAAGTATACCTGTGTGAGCTGAATCCTGTTGCTTTCCTGTGTGGATTGTGTTGTGCAATCCTGTGTGGATTATGTTTTACTTTCCTATGTGGAATATGTATACTTTCCTGCGTGGACTAAGTTGTACTTGGGCTCGGAGGTTGGAGCGTATTTGAATTGATGACTTAGGTATATGTATGGGCATATACCTAAGCAGTGTCGGTTGTTACTTCGTGATTGTACTTTCTTCGGGGTTTATCCTTTGTGGATTTGAGAGACCTTCAGGGGTCTCGGGGTCCCTACTGAGTAGCTTATACTCACCCCTGCACGGGCTTTGCCCGCACTACGTTGTGTTGGTTGCAGACGACGGACAGCGTTGACCTTAGCTGAGGCTTGCAGAGCGGGACGGTACCCGGAGGTGGACCACTGGGCGGGACGTGCTCGGAGCGGACGGCGGGACCCGTGGAGCAGAGAAGCTATCTGTACCCACCCTTCAGGTGGGATTTCCAGTGGACAGCTCGGAGTAGCGGCTTTTACTTTTCAGTTGCTGTTTTTCCCTTTTCGAGTTGTACTTTACTTTCAGTTTGGGTTTGTATTCTGGCCCATTTACTTTTCCGCACTTTCAGTCGTACTCTGCTTGTTTAGTGTTTACTTTCCGCTTGTTTACTCTGTGGTGTGTGTTTACTTTTCAAAGGCAATGCCTTCCCTTTTTACCGGGATTTACGCCTTGGTGCTAGTCGCCAGCCCCTGGCCTATGGAAGGCGGGCTTGGGGTAGTCACGGCACGGACCCCGAGGGCGGGTCGTGACAAATTGGTATCAGAGGAGTTCGGTTCTACCGCGAACTCTGATCTTTTCTATGTGAAGCAATAATGTTTAGCGTATTGAGTGTGGATATCAGTCCAGGGAGTCCAGTGTTGGTTCGGCGGCCGACGTATCCGTACACCAGGACCCTGACTTCTGATTTCCGACTTAATGCACGAAAACATTGATTGTGTGTGTGTTTCAAAGTTTTCTTTGTGATTACTTATATCAGCTCACCAAGTATACTGTTCTGACCGTGGCGCACCTGTTTCCTTTTCAGGATGGCCCCACGACGGCAGCCAGCTAGGGTTCCGAGAGTCGAGCGAGACGACAGCCCACCGAGCGACGAGGCCTCGGTGCAGGGCCCTTTTCCAATAGTGGCACCGGCGGTAGCTTTACCCGCCGAGCCCCCGATGCTTCCAGCAGCAGCCGCTGACGATGCACGTCGCCTAAGCGCACTGCATGAGTTTCAGCGCCAGCGACCGCCCAGGTTTCGCGGGGAGACGGATCCTCAGGCAGCAGAGGACTGGCTGGAGGCAGTGGTTCGAGTGTTTAGGCTAGTGAGGACACCAGCAGACCTCATGGTGATCCTCGCTGCGAGCCTACTACACGCAGCAGCAGGACGATGGGTTCACGATGAGGCATCCTTGCTCTGGACGGACTTCGAGAGCCTCTTCCGCTCTGAGTTCGTCCCGGCCACCCTCCGAGCGGTGCGCATCCAGGAGCTTCTACAGCTGCGGCAGGGCAGCATGACGGTCGCTCAGTACTCGGCGAGATTTACCGATCTCTCGCGCTACTCGACCGACATGGTACGGGACCCATTCTTCCGGGCCCGGACCTTCGAGCAGGGTTTGAGACACGAGATCAGGGCATCACTGATCTCCCTCAGCATACCGACTCAGACAGGAGTACTGGAGCGGGCTCTTCTGATCGAGAGCTTCCTTGCTGAGTCTACACCAGCACAGCGACCCACCGCAGGGCGGCACGTGGCAGAGTCATCTGCAGCAGACAGTCGACGGATGACTCAGGGGTCCAGACAGACCAGACCTTCAGGCAGACGACCTCAGGGCACTGGCTCAGCAGTGCGGGGCACACAGCGCGGAGCTAGTCTTCCGAGAGGCAGACAGTGCTACTCGTGCGGCGGGCAGGGCCACATGGCTCGTGACTGCCCGACCCGCCGTGCCGAGGAGCAGCAGACGGTTGAGGGACCACCAAGGCAGAGGCAGAGGGTCGACCGTGGCGGTCTGCAGGGAGGAGGCGGATGAGGCAGAGGAGCTGGACGAGCAGCTGGTGGTGGCCGACGCTTTGAGGCTCTACCACCACCACCACCAGGAGGTCCACCCCGACCACAGGGAGCTGGCGGGCAGCGACAGGCACAGCTCCAGGCAGCAGAGGCCTACGACCACGGCGCACCTGAGATGATTCGAGGTACTATCTGTGTCTATTCCACCCTTGCTGTAGTTCTTATAGACACAGGAGCGAGTCACTCTTTCATAGCTGCTGCCCTTGTTCGGAGCTCGGAGATTCCGACAGAGCCGTTGGCTCGATCCTTACGGCTAGAGACTCCTACGGGCGCAGACTCGACGATTACGCACTGGTGTCGGCAGTGTGAGCTTACTCTAGGAGGCGAGAGCTTCGGCTGGGATCTTCTTGTAGCAGCGTCGAGGCCTTACGACGTCATCTTGGGCATGGATTGGTTGTCTACGGTCCATGCACAGATTGACTGTTTTAGGCGCAAGGTGCGATGTGTACGCACCGACGGGAGGAGGTTCACCTTCACCGGCGAGAAGGGAGCCTTAGCAGCACAGGATGGACTTCCGCGGAGGAGAGGACAGCCTATCACTCATCAGTTGGCTAGCCTTATCCTTGGAGCAGTTGACGTGCGGAGTCCTGGTTTTCCTGCAGTGGTGGATTAGTTTGCGGACGTTTTTCCCGACGACGTTCCAGGGCTACCTCCTCGCAGAGAGGTAGACTTTTATATTGACTTGTACCCCGGGACAGCCCCGATATCCACTCCAGCATATCGGATGGCCCCCGCCGAGCTTCGAGAGCTACGGGTACAGTTGGAGGACTTGCAGGGCAAGGGGTTCATCCGACCTAGTGTTTCACCCTGGGCTTCCCCGATATTGTTCGCCAAGAAGGCGAACGGGAGCTTGCGACTTTGTGTTGACTATCGTCGCCTGAACCAGGTGACAGTGAGGAACAAGTATCCGCTACCGAGGATTGATGACCTCTTTGATCAGCTCAAGGGAGCACGGTGGTTCTCGAAGATAGACCTCAGGTCAGGCTATCATCAGCTCAGAGTCAGAGACGAGGATGTGCATAAGACAGCCTTCAGATGTCGGTATGGCCACTATGAGTTCTTGGTTATGCCTTTCGGTGTAACCAATGCTCCAGCAGTGTTCATGGCTCTCATGAACAGGATCTTTCAGCCATACCTCGATCGGTTTGTTGTGGTTTTCATCGACGACATTCTAATTTACTCTACGACAGAGGAGGAGCACGCCTATCACTTGCGAGTTGTTCTTGACACACTCCGAGAGCACCAGCTTTATGGTAAACTCTCGAAGTGCCAGTTCTGGATACGTGAGGTCCACTTTTTTGGGACACGTTATCTCTGAGGCGGGAGTTGCAGTGGATCCCGCGAAGATTGAGGCTGTGTTAGCATGGGAGCCACCCAGGAGCGTGACTGAGGTTCGGAGTTTCTTGGGACTAGCTGGATACTATCAGAGATTTGTGCCGAACTTCTCCAGAGTTGCGGCATCACTCACAGCTTTGACGAAGAAGGGGAAACCCTTCGTGTGGTCAGACAGTTGTCAGCAGAGCTTCCAGGAGCTGAGACAGAGATTGACTAGCGCACCTATCTTGAGGTTGCCTGAGGAGGGAGTAGGATACGTAGTCTACTGCGATGCATCAGGGACCGGACTCAGATGTGTTCTGATGCAGGAGCGGGCAGTGATCGCCTATGGATCACGACAGTTGAGGCCGCATGAGCAGAACTACGCTACCCATGACCTGGAGTTAGCAGCAGTGGTCTTCGCTCTGAAGACATGGCGACACTATCTGATGGGAGAACGCTTTACAGTCTTTTCCGATCATCAGAGTCTCAGGTATATCTTCTCGCAGAAGGACCTGAACCTGAGACAGCGACGATGGCTTGAGTTCCTCCAGGACTATGACTTTGAGATAGTCTATACCCCTGGGAAGGGGAACGTAGTAGCTGATGCCCTCAGCAGGAGGACGGGCATTCAGCTACTTGAGGAGGCGACGGAGCAGCTAGCCTCTTTGCAGATATCCTTCGTGGATAGGGATGGAGCAGCCTTTCTTCAGTCTCTCACAGTCACCCCTCCACTACTGCAGCGAGTCAGGGAGGCACAGCGTGGGGACGCTGACTGTGAGACACGGCGTGCACAGTTATCCTCGGGACAGGCACCTGATGGTTTCTCTCTTGGAGTAGAGCACGACATCCTTTTCAGAGGACGTACCATGATACCTGTCACTCTGCGAGAGGAAGTACTGAGAGAGTTTCACACTTCTCCTTTGGCGGTACATCCTGGAGTGGCGAAGATGTACCAGGATCTCAGACGACAGCACTGGTGGCCGGGCATGAAGAAAGCTGTAGCAGAGTTCGTATCTCGATGCCTCACCTGTCAGCAGGTAAAGGCGGAGCATCAGGTACCAGCAGGCTTGGTACAACCCTTGGAGGTTCCGGAGTGGAAGTGGGACGGCATTTCTATGGACTTCGTGACTGGACTTCCACGCACTTCCAGAGGTCACGACTCCATTTGTGTGATTGTTGACCGACTCACCAAGTCGGCACACTTCTTACCCATTAGAGAGCAGGGCTCAGTAGAGAGCTTGGGACGTCTCTACGTTCAGGAGATTGTGCGGCTCCACGGCGTGCCATCATCTATTGTCTCCGATCGAGATTCCCGCTTTACTTCCCGGCTTTGGAAGGGGTTACAGGAAGCGTTCGGGACGCAGCTACGTCTTAGCACAGCTTTTCACCCTCAGACGGATGGTCAGACGGAGAGGACCATTCAGACACTCGAGGACATGCTCCGCGCATGTGTCCTCAACTTTGGTCGTAGCTGGGAGGAACACCTACCCTTGGTGGAGTTCGCTTACAACAACAGCTACCACTCCACCATCGGGATGGCACCGTACGAGGCGTTGTACGGCCGACCATGTAGATCTCCTTTGTGCTGGACAGACCCTGGGGAGTCAGCACTGGTGGGACCGGAGATGGTCCAGGCCACGACAGAGAAGGTCCAGGTCATCCAGGAGCGGATGAGGACAGCTCAGAGCCGGCAGAAGTCATACGCTGACAGGAGGCGGAGGCCACTGGAGTTCGAGGATGGCGACCACGTCTTCTTGCGGGTCTCACCTCGACGAGGTATTCGGAGATTTGGCCGAGGCGGCAAGTTATCTCCGCGCTTCATCGGACCCTTCCAGATTCTCAGCAGGATTGGCGAGGTGGCTTATCGCCTGGCTCTACCACCTCAGTTGCACCGGGTGCACGACGTCTTCCACGTATCCCAACTGAGGAGATACGTGCACGACCCGACGCACATCATTGACCATGGGGAGCTTGACGTTGACGATAGGGCGACTTTTACGGAGGTCCCGGTGGAGATAGAGGATCGACAGGAGCGAGTCCTGCGTGGGCGATCGATTCCTCTTGTGCGCATCATATGGAAACACGGGAATCTCCAGGAGAGCACATGGGAGCGGGAGGCTCAGATGCGTGCTCAGTACCCTCATTTGTTTCCCTAGTTTTTGTTGTATCTTTACGGGGACGTAAAGCCCTGAGGTGGGAGTAATGTAAAGACCCGTAAAATTCAAGGGAAATTTTTTCTTAATTTTCTTTAGAATTTTACAAGAGCACGGTTTCAGACGGCACCTGATTCCGAGGCCCGGAGTGCCCGGAATTAATTTCCGAAGTTTGGCTCGGGTACGTTCAGTGAACGAACGAGCGGGAATTCCTAACTTTTGATCCGGAGCTCGGAATTGAAATCCGAGGGCACCGATGAACTCGCAACGCCGATATTCGCTTAAAGAGACCTTTTCGGGAGTTGCGTTTGTTGCGGGTTGTAAGTTAAGTTTTGGGGTTTTCAGTTGAGTTAAATAAAATTTGTGTAAGACAAATTTTATTTTTAGTTTGTTAAAATCCTACCAAAGGGGGTTGGAAGTGGGACCCACACCCACTTAACCTCCCTTGGGAGGATTAAGTGTGGTGGGGTCCACACGAACCCCTAGACTTTTCAAGTTCCCTTAACCCCCCTCTTAATTGACTTAAGTTACTTATTTAATTTTGGGGGTTAACTCTTTTGAATTTCAAACTTTTGAAATTCTTTTATGTTTTGTAATAATAAAATAAGATGTTATCTTATTTTATTATGGGTTGTTTCTTTGTCCCCTTGAGAGCTTTTTGAGAGCTTCCTCTTCATCTTCAAGCTCTGACGAAGAACGAAGAACGCTCAAACTCCGACGAAGAACGACGCCTCTCTTCTTCGTCCTCGGTGTCAACAAGAGGGAACGCCGCTTCCTCTTTGGACCTTCTTCGTCGGCATACGAAGATTCGACAACGACTCTTCCTCCGCGACACCGATATTTCACGACTACGTCAACGTGCGACTATCGAGGTAGAGGTTCTTGAGTTCGTTGTTTTCTTTATATTTTGACTTTCCTCAAGACTTGACGAGGAACGCTCTTTTTCCGACGAAGAACGCCGCACCTCCTTTCTTCGTTCACCTTGTCAACGAAGGGGACGCCACCTCTTCTTCGGACAACCTTCGTCGGCATACGAAGATTCGCCAACGACGTATCTCTTCGGGCATATCTCTTCGTCAACGGATTTGACGAACGACGACCGCGACGCCCGACCTCCGCGACGCCGTCTTCCGCGGAACGTAGACGAATCCTCGAACTTATACCCGAGGTAGGGGTTGTTGATTTCATTTTGGTTTCCTTATTCCTTTTATTGCTCGTGGATCGCATGTCTACGTGAGGCATTTAAATATTTTATATAAGTGTTATTGTTAACGCGAGGGGGGCCGGACCGCACGAACATGGCCGAACCCCCCCTTCGTCGTTCATGTTTATTCATGCGGGTGGAAGCAAGTGGCGTGGTGCCGTCGCACCACGCGGATGATCGTACAAATAATTTACGCGGCGCCGTCGCACTACGTCAAGGAAAAATCTTCAAGAACACGACGCTGTCGCGCCGCGTTGAAAAGAATCATGGCACGGCGAAGGGGGCGCGGTGCCGTCGCACCGCGCCGGACGACGAACACAGCGGCCGGTTCCGGGCCGCGGCGGAAGAGGAGACCGGCTGCCGGGCCGCCGGCGTCGGAAGTCGAAGGCGGGACCGGAATTTCCGGTCCCGTTGGTAAAAACCGGCCGGCCGGATGACATAAAACCGGGGGAATAAATCCCCCGGCCGGTTCAACAAAACCCCCCTCTTAATGAGGGGGGCGGTTCTTGAGGGAAGGGGGCAACCGGCCCCCTTGGTTCGGCGCCAGCAGGCCCCCCCACGTGGGGGGGGGGGCGGTTTTAAAGGAAACCGGCGCGGCACAAAGGCCGCGCCGCCCCTAAAAACGCGGGGGTTTGTCACCCCGCGTGCCACCCTCGTGCGGCGCCAGCGCCGGCCGCCGCGGCCCGCCGCCGCGCCACCCCTGGGAGGGGTCGGGCCGGGTCGGCCCGGACCCGGACCCCCCCGTTTCGAACCAGGTTTGGTTTTTGGCTCATAACTTGAGCCTCGGACCTCCGATCGACGAACCGTCAGCGTAAACGCGATCCTTGGATCGAGACGGTCGTTTCGGTATATCGCACTCAAGGTTTAGGGTTACTTTGAGTTCGGCCGGGTTGGTTCGTTCACGAAACCAACCGGGCCTTCGGAGCGGAAACGCTCATATCTTGAGCTACGGACGTCCGAATGACGTGTCGTCAGTCGCGTAGTGTTCCTCTTAGTGAGACGGATCTTTTGCATTACTCCGCCCGAGGTTTGGACGCAGGTGGAGTATGGTCGGGTTGGTTTTGCCTTAAAAACCAACCGGGCCCCGGAGACGAAAATGCCAATAACTCTCAGACCGGGCGTCCGATCGACGCGCCGTCTGTTGCGTTGAGTTCCTGTTGACGATACGGAACTTTTGGATACATCAACTCTGGTCTTTGTGACAGTTGATGTATCAGCCTCTCGGCTCGTGGAGCGGACCCTCCGTACTAGCTTGCTGTGTGCGGGAACCCTAGTGCTGGCTGCGACTGTTCTTCTGCTACGACTGCTACTGTGACTGCGACGACGACAGTACAGAGATCCTGTGTGGATTCGACGACGACAGTACAGAGATCCTATGTGGATTCGACGACGACGACTTCAGCACTCAGCGATCCTACGTGGATCAGTGCTACAGGTCCTGTGTGGGCCCGATCCTGTGTGGGTCCTTGCGCTCAGCGGTTCTGTGTGAGCCAGCGCCTACAGGTTCTGTGTGAGCCTGATCCTGTGTGGGTCTTCTGCGGGGGTTAGTTACCTATCGATCCTTCGTGGGTCCGACGACTTAGATGGATCAGTGATCATCTTTATCGTCCTTGAAGAAGTATACCTGTGTGAGCTAAATCCTGTTGCTTTCCTGTGTGGATTGTGTTGTGCAATCCTGTGTGGATTATGTTTTACTTTCCTATGTGGAATACGTATACTTTCCTGCGTGGACTAAGTTGTACTTGGGCTCGGAGGTTGGAGCGTATTTGAATTGATGACTTAGGTATATGTATGGGCATATACCTAAGCAGTGTCGGTTGTTACTTCGTGATTGTACTTTCTTCGTGGTTTATCCTTTGTGGATTTGAGAGACCTTCAGGGGTCTCGGGGTCCCTACTGAGTAGCTTATACTCACCCCTGCACGGGCTTTGCCCGCACTACGTTGTGTTGGTTGCAGACGACGGACAGCGTTGACCTTAGCTGAGGCTTGCAGAGCGGGACGGTACTCGGAGGTGGACCACTGGGCGGGACGTGCTCGGAGCGGACGGCGGGACCCGTGGAGCAGAGGAGATATCTGTACCCACCCTTCAGGTGGGATTTCCAGTGGACAGCTCGGAGTAGCGGCTTTTACTTTTCAGTTGCTGTTTTTCCCTTTTCGAGTTGTACTTTACTTTCAGTTTGGGTTTGTATTCTGGCCCATTTACTTTTCCGCACTTTCAGTCGTACTCTGCTTGTTTAGTGTTTACTTTCCGCTTGTTTACTCTGTGGTGTGTGTTTACTTTTCAAAGGCAATGCCTTCCCTTTTTACCGGGATTTACGCCTTGGTGCTAGTCGCCAGCCCCTGGCCTATGGAAGGCGGGCTTGGGGTAGTCACGGCACGGACCCCGAGGGCGGGTCGTGACATATCCTGTGTGGATTTATGTTTTACTTTCCTTTGTGTATTGCGTTGAGCTATCCTGTGTGGATTTTACGTTTTCCTTTCCTATGTGGTCTGGGTTGTACTTGAGCTCGGATGTTGGAGCCGAGCGAGAATTGATGACTTAGGTATATGTATGGGAATATACCTAAGCAGTGTCGGATGTTACTTCGTGATTGTATCTTTCCTTTGTGGATTATCCTTAGTGGATTCTGGGAGACCTTCGGGGGTCTCGAGGTCCCTACTGAGTAGCTTATTCTCACCCCTGCACGGTCTATGCCCGCACTACGTTGTGTTGGTTGCAGACGACGGACAGCGCTGATCGTGGTGGAGGCTTGCGGAGCAGGACGGTACCTGGAGGTGGACCACTGGGTGGGATGTTCTCGGAGCAGTCAGCTGGACCCGAGGAGCAATGGAGGCTTTCTGCACCCACCCTTCATGTGGGACTCCCAGAGGACAGCTTGACGCTGCGGCTTTTCTTCCAGTTGCTGTTTTTCCCCTTTCAGTTGTACTTTACAGTTGGGCTTGTATTTCCGGCCCTCTTTACTTTTCTGCACTTACTATTGTATCAGATTTTACTTACTGTTTACCTTTTTTCCGCTTGCTTACTCTGTGGTGCTTGTTTACTTTACAAAGGCAATGCCTTCCCTTTTTACCGAGATTTACGCCTTGGTGCTAGTCGCCAGCCCCTGGCCTATGGAAGGCTGGCTTGGGGTAGTCACGGCATGGGCCCCGAGGACGGTTCATGACAATATTATAATAAATTATATTTATAATCTATTTTTTCAACTTTCTAATGATGGTGACCTTATATTAGGGAAATCATTTATGTAATTGCATCTACATACCTTCACTAACATAAAAAATTCCACCTATTCTCCTACACTATTCATAAAATTTGATTCTTATTTATAATCCAATCACTAAATAAAAACCTTCATATATTAATTCCATTCATTTTAGAAGTTTTGATTATCTTTTAAGGGCATCTTTAGATGGGTTATAGTGTAAGCCAAATGAGGTCTCTCAAAGAATATGTATACATCTTAATTGCGCTCTCTCAATTTTATTTATTCTTACACCTTCAATAAAACATATGTATCCATAATAACATGAATAATAAAATATAATCAATGAATCAATATTTTTTTATTACTATTGAACAATTATTTCCCACACATTCTCCATTAAATGGAAATGAAATTATTCCTCATGTGTGTGTGGACTATCACCTCCATATAGTGATATGACACTTTTTCCATCAAAATAATTAATGGTAGATTATTATTATAGATTTAATAATAGTATATGATATTTATGGTAAAATTATTTTTATATAATTATAATATCTTATCTACCATTTTATATTCATATTCATTGGAAAATGATAATGTTCCTCATGTGTATGTGTGAGCTACCTCCTTCCTGAAGCGATGTGATTCATATTTAATTTAAAAATTACATATAAACTAAAAAGGATATATTTATTGAATATATATATATATATATGATATTTATGATATAATAATTATTTTCTAAATGTGAATTATGTTAATCTTTCTTTCGTTCCATCCATAAAAAAGTGGAAACATCACTCATGGGTACGAAAATACTACCTTCTCCATGAAGTGATATAAATAATTATTAATCACATATTTATATGAATGATTATTAAAGTTTATATAATAAATAAATATGATAGCTATTACATGATTAATATTTGTTGGATAAATAATCCCTGATCATAGTTCAAGAAGTATAACTGTTAAACTGAAACACACCTGAAAAACCAAACAGTCATCACTTGAAATGATGATTTTATTAAATAATTATTAATGAATGAATTTTGAAATGTTTTAAGTTTGTCATATATGATATTATAATTGTGTAAAATATTCATTTATAGAATTATAATAAATAAGAAAATGATACAAGAGGTTTTATATCTTTTTATTGAACCCAAAAATAAGGTAAGGGTTCTTCGTCTTAATATTGATTTGTTGAGACATGTTTGTGTTATGCATATTTTTATAGATGTGTTTTTACAACCAATTGTATATATTATATAATAAATATTTATTTATTTATGGTATTTAATGATATGATTCCAATTATTTTATCCAAGGGGTTTTTATTCGAAATTTATGGATATTATAATGATTTATCATCTCAAATTGTCTTCTTTATGAAATATGTTATGATATTCACCTATACTCTTTTTTGGGAATAATATAAAACCCATTTGATATTTTATTTAATGAATGTACTTATGCTCATAAAATTTAATGTTTTAGTTTTTTATTTCATTTATTTCAATTACTACTCATAATATATCCAAGTTGTGCAGCTTTATTTTAAAATTTCATTCTTTAAGGCATTGTTTATGGTTAAATTAAAATTGATGAAAATACATGATCATTTTATCAAAAAAATTATCTATTCATTATAAAATAGTTCTTTTAATAATTATAATATAATACTTTCATTTTCCTCTCTATATTTATTGAATAATATAAAATATTTTTTTCAATTATTACTGAACTTGTTTTTTATTCATTCGGGAATAATTTTATTCGACGTCAAAGTTTTCACTAACTTTTTTTCAATATTATTTTTCAATTAAAAAAATTATTCTAGTCATTTTTACCCATGTTCTAATTTATATTAAAAGGTTAAAAAGAATATTTTTTTTCATTTTCTTAATTACATACTTTTTACCAAAGGTGTGAATAAAATATTTGTTTTATCATACATCGTATGAACAATATTTTCCACCATAATTACCACCAGATGTTTTGAATATTCTATTAAAAGATTACACGGTTCTCCTAATATAAAAAAATCAATAAATATTGAAAAATTTTAGATTTGAAATAAGTAATTTCAAAATTTTAATTGTATTTTACCCCTAAAATATTATAGTGACCATTTAAAGGTGATTCGTATATATGATAAAATATTTTAAGGTAAGTTATCCATAACTAGTGATATAATCCATTGTTTAAATAATTATTCATTCTATGTATAGTTATTTATTATGATGATGAAATCTTGATTAAACTCATTTTCTTTTCCACAAGTTCGACTACATTGAAATGATAAATGATATTTTGTTCTTATGACATATATTAAAATAGAACATTATTATGTGACATGTGGATCCGTTATATCCCTCTAATGAATTAGGTAATTGTTAATTTTCTTGATATAAAAATATGCACATGAGGTTATCCAAATCTAAAAATATGGTACACGGGTTATTAGCCCAAGACCAACTGGGGTAAATGGGTGGTTATCCCAAACCAAATGTAGGCTCACTGGTGATTTTTCCAATCCAAACTTGCTATCAATGATTTAGTGGTTATCCTTGACATAATATTTATGTTATCATGATTATTACACACTTTATTAAGTTATTTTATGGCACTATCATATGCCAATGTTATTATCTCATTGATTATGTTCTTTGATTCATTTTTTATTCTTGTATTATGAACTACCCTAATTTATTCCACATAGAATGACATTGAATAATGAACTATTAGGTATGGTTTTAAAATGTTAATCGCATGTTTTAATAACCTTATGATCAAGTTATTCATAAAAATGATCATTGATAGATATGTCCCTTGATTACCCTTACTCTGATACCAAGATCACTCTTTATTATAGTTTCTCATAATCGAAATATAAAAAGTTATTGAATTGTGTTTTCAATATAAATGTCTTTGTATGATGAATATAAAATAAAATCTTCAATTTTAAAATGAAGGAAAGTAAATTAATACAATATTTATATATAATTCTATGATTTTAACTAATTTATCAAATGTTTAATCAGAACCCATATAGGATAATCATATAACAATATAAATATTTTTTGATAACCTACTCATAGTAAACAATATAAATATAACTCCTAAAAACAAAATATTAATTTTCATATTTGAAAAATATTTTTTATAATAGTTTGAAAATAGAAGAAGAAAATAAGAAAATAAACATTGGGATGAAAAAACATTCTAGTCCCAAGGCGAGACATAATCCTCTACAATAATAGGTTACACACTAATAAGTATGTTAGATAATAAATAAACTGATCTAAAATCTATACTAGGTTTTGTAAACAAAAACACATAGGGTTTTCCAGGCTATACACAACCACTTACACAGTTTCTGTGGGAGTAAATATGTGAATAAATAAATAAGAGAGAGTATATCATTTTATTTAATACCACAAGGAAGAATGTACTATGTATATAAATAGCGTGATAAAAATAAAAATCCAAAACAATAAAATATAGATAAAGATAATAAGAAATAATTCTATATATAAGATAATTTGTGTTATATTGTTTTGCAAAATTCTATTTCTTTCTTGATGTTCTTCTAAATTATAGGTATTGAGATGCAACAACTTGATGATATTATCTGATATTGAGATGAAGTCCTGATCAAAAATATGTTTCATTCATTTTTCCTTTTCTACATCATGAAATTATTTATATCACGCATATGTGTCCATCATCTTATTCTCTATCACCAATACTCTATAAATGGAAAATATCCTAAAAAAGAGCCATTGAAAATAAGTCATTATTAATCCCCATACTCATTATAATACTTGGAAAAATTAAATGTCTCTGACCAATAATATAATACCTTGTTTAAATTTTGTTGGAAAATATTATATTTCAAAATAATACCCTGATTTAGACAATGTCCCTTTAAGTGGTCCATAATAGATTTTCCACTATTTTTTCACCACATTGAAAAAATATTGATCAGATTCCTTGAGATGTTGTACATTATATTTCTATTGAATTCATCATCAATATAATACATTAGTAAATAACCTCACATTCATGTGAATTCAATTTAATTGACTATATACTTTACAATAAAACAAGTTTTCCATGCGGTCACATAAACTCAAAATACGAACACTTAGAATATCAGGGTTTATTAAAATGTTTTTCAAAACATGAAAACATTCCAATGGTTTCTTGAATTCATCATGAGGTAGTTCTATGAATTTTTTTAGAAAACTAATAGACAGAAATAAAATGTTGAAGCTTCAACTTAGCGATATGGTCTCTTGGTTGTTCTTGTGGTCAATTAAATAGTTTGTGAGAAAATGCCAATGGTTGATCTACTATGTGTGTCTTCAATCCACTTTCCAGGAATTTAATCCATCAATTTAAAAAAAATCATGACAGTTAAAATCTTTCTATGATATAGTCTGGCATTGTGTGAGTCCTTTGTGATGTTTCAATAATGATATATGTAGAGACCCGAAGCCTGACGTACATGGACATTACATTACTTTTGCGGAATACTTAGTACATAACAAAAACACACACACAAGGACCATAATAGTTTAGTGTCTTTGGAAACTCGGAATATAATCTTCTAATCGTGGTGAAAGATCTTCAACATCTCCCATAAAGATCTTCTTTTTTTAAACCTAAATCCTTTCTTTATGTCCTAGGGAAAAGAATACATAAAAGGGTGAGATCAAATGCTCAGTAAGGGTAAAAAAGAAATATCAATCACGTCATATTCATAAGAACATATCTTTTGTAAATCTTAACCTTCAAAAGAGATCATAATTTCATAACATGGGATAAATCATAGTAGTGAAATGTAATCCCAATAATCATAAATTAAAACATGAAACTTTGTGGCATACACACATAATCATAGAGAATCATTTCTTATTAGTAAATACTCATTGCCAAGACTATCTTAGTGGACAAAGTCCCTTTCTGAACCGAGTTCACTCCTCGTTTCAGTCCTGTTTCACTGAACTGGTTTAACCTACCGTTCCAGACATGTATATCTCATGAGATATAAAATCTTTACCCAATCCATTGGAGGGAGATATAGGTCCCACCCATCTCATAATAATACCATTCTTATGTGTGCCACAGAATCATTAACCATACATCATAACATAACCCATGTAATAAAAATGGGAATCTTAAACATTGTGACATCATAAAAAAATTCATATAAGATAAAGGAATTCATAAAAATAATTCCATAATAACATAATCAAATCAATGTAATAATAGGGATATAAACAGAACCCTTTATTATCTTAGATGGAAAATAATTTTGATAAAACACTTGAACTCCATTCTTGAGGAAAATCTCCTTTCTACTTCAAAAACATTTTCCCTTCTTAAAATATCATACAATTTTAAACTAAAAGATGTTGATTAAAAATAAACTTGAAAACCTGTAAAGGAATCTTCTTGGAAATAATTTTTTTTAAAATCCATTCATGCCGTATAAGTTAAAAAAACATTCTTCTCGTACTTTTGTCGGAAATGTCAAAAAGTACCTCGTACGAAAAACGACAAAAGATTCCTTTCATATCTTTTACTAAAAACTAACCTAAGGGTAAAATTGAATTTAAACAATTTTAGGTGGATGGAAATAATATTACATATTGAGGAAACATGGATGCGGATGATAAAATACACCCCAGTAAATACCAAAGTATAAACAATCTCGGATAAAAATGAGATTGCGATATTTCCCTTACCTTAGGTCTGATTTGCTTCATATGTGTCTGAACCTCCTGTATAATGATTTAAATAATGTCATTGACTTATTCCAGAATCATACTCATTTTTATCATATCATATATGGTTCACTTATGGCTTTATATTACCCGTTCTTTTGTAAATTCCATGTTAAAGAGCATTTTGGGTAAAATCATTTCATTTGTCGTCCGTGTTTTGACTTGTAATTATTCATATGATTACTTAGATAATGATTACTTAATTCCAGAATATAAAACATTATTTATATATAATATATATTCAGAATATATATATATAATAGATCAGTAAATGGAAAGAAATACACCGTTCATGGAGACGGTAGACCGTTCGTACGCATGAACGCAGTTTTCTTTTCCCTATTGAGTTGAATGGAATTAATTAGATGACATACATATATATACAAATAAATCCAGAATCATTATTATGTCATATATTTCATTATTACTTATTATATATACTTTATAATCATTCATGAATGGTTAAAGTGGAGAATGAATCTCATCGCGTCGTGGAGACGGTAGTCCGTACATACGCATGAGCGATGATATCGTTATCATGATCGTGGAATTGTATTGGAGTGTATGTATACTATTTTAGAATCAATATCACTTTACAATAATCATATATAGTTATTATTTACACCATTATACCCATCTAAGTATGGTGGTGGTGTAAAATAGATTACACCACAGCATGGAGACGGTATTCCGAACGTACGCACGCGTGGTGATTTCGTTTTCCGTAGGATGGATAGATGGTGAAATAAGGTTGTTTGATAATTATAATAACATATCAGTATATAATTTATACTGATGTTATTACTTCGTAATGAAACAACCTATGAAGAAGAAGTGGAAGAAGAAATAAAGATGAAAGAATCGGTAACGGACATTACCTCTTCTTTGAAGCGCCTCTTTGAGATCTCCTTTAAGGGCACTAAAATTGGTCTTTGAGGAAGACCAGAACCTCTAGAATGTTTTTAGGGAAGTGGATAAGGGAATTTGGCAGGGTTTGGCCGAGATTGAAGGCTCAAAGTGGTGTGAGGAAGAGAGGGAGGAGGTGACCTTTTATAAGGGAGGAGAGGGGCACCTTTGGAATAACTAAAACTATTATTTTATTATAAAGTCAAATTCGGTTTTAAATAGCTCCAAATTGATTCATTTAGAAGATAAGGTGGGGATGGGTCTAAATCCTCTCATCCAATAGAATTTAGACAAGTTTAGGTTCCTATTTTAACCTTATCATTTAGATTTAACATTAAGTAAAATAATTTTACTTTTACCGTGTCTTCTTGTGTTCTTATACTATATGGTTAATAAACTTACTATAAGAAGCCAAACGAACCCCCAAGTTGTTTATTATTAATATATATAACCTTAGCTAAGTCATTTTTCTGAACCTTATATTTTTAAGAATAAAATAACAATTAATAATATAATATTTGTTTTAAAAACTATTTTATGTCAATTTTGACACTATTTATTAATTGATTTTTGTGAAAATCATAACAGAATGATTAGTTCGAAAAAAGTTAATTATATCAATACTAACATGTCATATTAACCTATAAAATTAGTGGAATCCATAAAAAGTCTCAAATTACATTTATTTTGGTATTTATAAAATCAATTATTTCAATATTTCATTAATAAGATAATTATTGCATCATCATTGTGTCATAAATAAATTAACTTATTTAATGTCTAAAAATTACAAATAAAATACCATTATGTAGGAACACTTTTTATCTTTCTAATTAATATTTATAGTTGAATTTATCTTATATATAACCCTATATTAAAAATGATATACTTATTAAACTTTGATTTTAACTATTTTAACCCTTCTTTAAATAAATTAATAATAAATTTCCTAATCTAATCCAAGTGGGCCTAAATGGTCATATTTTATTCCTAAAGTTTTTTTTGGTCGAATTACACTTATCCAATAGAATTTGGACATGTTTTAGGGTAATAATAATATCATTTTTACCCTTAATTGCCCTATTTACATTTAACCGTGGTAAAAAAAAGTAAAACGTTACTATTCACCAAAAATTATTTTCATCTCATTGAACCACATTTTACTTAGTGACATCAATCGTGTCTCTCTGATTTTTGAAATTCCACTCACAGAAGCGGTAAAATTAAGTTTTATGAAAAATTCATTTTTCTTAACTACCACTTAGTGGTTTCACTATTCATCAAAAAATGAAAGTTTCCAGAAAAATACCAAAAATTAGGCCTAAGCTATATTTGATATTATGAACTCAAAAATGATGTCTATTTTACCAAATTCAAAACATATCAGTTTCATTAATTAATTTAAAAATTAATTCTCGTCGTCAAAACAAATAGCGTGTTCTTAAGAGATAATAACTATCAAAAGATTGACACTTGTTTATGTCTGGTTTAAATGTGAAATTATATCCAATGAACAAAATTGTATTAAATTGTAAAAATATATTCTAAATATACTTTAAAACCACTCAAATTAACAATTTATCACTATTAATTATTTCAATTAAAAAGGTTGTTTAAAATTTAGTAATTTTCACTATTCATCATAAAATGAAAGTTATCCGAAAAGTACCAAAATTTCACCCTAAGCTAATTTCGATATTAAAAATCCAAAAATGAATTCCATAAAATTTAAAAAAAAATTAAAAAGTGGTTATTACTATTTATAACGGCTAGTTTTAATAATATTTTAATAGCATATTGTTGTTTAGTGAAACTCATTATTGCGTACTACACACGCTATCGAGGAAGGTCGCGATTGCGTGTAATGCAAGGCAAGTCAAGGATGTGTGTTGTGCAAGATCCTTTTGGTGTTGCGTACAACACAAGACATTAATGAAATTAAAAAGAATATTTTTCATAAAATCTCGGGTTGTTACATTCTACCCCCCTTAAAATTAATTTCGCCCTCGAAATTCGTCGGGGTTATAAATGGTTTACTATTCGAAAGTTTATTTAATAGAAACCCACATCGTAAAAAGGAATACCAAAACCAATCTTTAAAAACAAAAGTATGAAACGTAACGGTTACCCAAATAAACTAATCACTGGGTTTCCACATAGGTGAAAATATGGATATGGAAGAGAAATCTAACCATCATGTTCTGATGGAGAGTGGTAGAGAACATGGCTATGGAAAAGCCAGCAATCACAAAGCCATAAATTTGTGACGATCTAAGGTACCATCTGATTCATCAGATATGAGAGCACTAGGACAACATTTTTGGTTTTCAAGATCATTTCCCTAAAGTTGATGAAATTGGAATTAGAAGAAATACTTTCGTGATTTTGGTATAGTCTCACCGTTTGTCATTCTTTGGACAATTTCCACTTCATCTCTTATTGAAATGAAGTTGAATTTGTCATTCGTGGTGTGTTAGCAGATCATGTGATAGAATTATGGGTCATTCCATATGTCTCAAACAAAAGTTTAGAAAAGTTATCAAAAAATACATAAGTCCATCTATAGTGAGATTAATCATATATGGTTCCTAAAATGGACTTATACTTCATATATCATACTGCTTAATATAATAAAACCAGTTTCTACTAAACAGGGACTTCCTGTAGGTTAGTGGTAGGCGATAAAGGTCAGTCGCACTTCGGTTGTGGGTTCGATTCCCACAACCTTGTCCAACACGATGGGCTATCGCCCGTCCTGCAGATTTTCCTTTTTCTAAAGCTATATTACTATAACATCCCATCAACAATATCAAAAAAGTTTTATCCTTAAAAAATACTAACTTATGTCCAACATAATCCATTCCAATCTTTAGGATTATCTAAAATACTTCGGTCCAAGCTCATAGTATAAAGAAAATGATCACGTGAATGCAATCATTTATCCCCCGTATATCATAAGATATATCTTGTTGGTCAAATTACAAATATGTGAATACCTTAATCATGTATTCTCTTGAAGAATGAATATCCATTGAACCTTAGTGAAAACATGAATGCAGTTAAAAGTTAACACTTTCCACATACCAAAATCCTCAAAATTCTATATCGTCAAACCATGATATCACTTAGTCCTTATATCAATCATGAGCTCATGAATACTATCAAACATATTAGATTCTCTTTATCCCTTCATTATGTGTATATCATCTGCTTTCCAAAAATATTTCAATCACTTTTCATGGTTACCAATGCCATAAAATTATTGAAAACCACAATAGACCAAAACATAAATATTCCAATATTCCACGATACTATATACAACATTATTCTGGAATCCCATTACATAAACACTTAATAATTCCACCACATCGTTGTCATATTCAACATCGCCAATAGTGATCGCATGTGACTTCCCTTTGTCCTTTGCCTTAAGTGGTTGCCCACGTCGATCATCACTAACCCTTGGATTAGGGAATTTATTAGCATAATGCCCCATTTCCTTGCACTTGAAGCATTGAAGTGTTTTTGGTGCATTATCTACCGTCTTTTCTTTATTCACATCATTTGAAACCCTTTTTCCATTACTTCGACACTCAGCTGCTCGATGACCTTCTTTTCCACACTTAAAACATTTTCTAGTCCCTTTAAGACAATCTCCACCATGCTTCTTTCCACACTTTGAGGATAAGGAAACATTCATCTTCTTTTCACCATTATTCTGAGATTTCTCCTTGAACTCCATCTTTCGTTTCTTGTCAAAACTATGAGATGGATAAGTAACACCAACTTCCATTTCTACCTTGATAGCACAATGCACAATTTCTTCATAGCTACTGAAGTCTCTTATAGCTAATGCCCTTCGAAGATTTGGTTTTAAGCCACTGAAGAATCGATCAACTTTACTTTCAGGTTGGATGATAAATCCAGATGCATACCTTGCAAGCCTTGTAAAATTCGCTTCGTATATACCAACAGATTCATCATCATTTTGCTTTAGTTCAAGAAACTCCTTCTCCATCTTTGTTCAAAGAATATTAGGGAAGTACTTATTGAAAAATAAGTTCTTGAACTCGTCCCATTCCATGGACTCAATTTCATCTCTTTGCCTCGTATTCTTGATAAAATTCCACCATTGATCAGCTTCACCTTCCAAACGATATAATGCTAAGATGACTTTATCATGTTCAGAACATTGAAGAAATGAAAATATCTTTTCAGTAGTACTGATCCATTGTTCAACAACAAGTGGATCAGAAGACCCACGAAAAGAAGGTGGGCGTTGCCTCATGAAGGACTCAATAGAATATTGTTCCCTTCTCTGCTCATTTGGAAGTCCAGAATGATTCATAGCTTGTGTAAGTATATCAATAAGATTTTTCACTCCATCTCCCATAACATTTGTTTGTTCAGGAGGACAATCATTGCATTGTCCATTGCATTGATCAACACGGTTCCTTCTGGTTCCAGCCATCGTCTAAAACCCAAAAAGAATAGTGTGAGAATCAAAAATCATGCTTGGGAAAACAACATAATAAAGGGGGGGTATCCTCAATATCTAACATCTTAGGTTAAATTCTATGATCATTACCATAGTTCTAGGACTGTATCCTATACGTATACTTATCCTTAGGGACATCCCTAGACATACCTTAAAAATATCTCTAGGGATCTCACTAACGTTTTCGTATCCTAGTTTCCAAAGGTTGAATAAACCTTTCCTCTAATACCAACTGTAGAGACCCGAAGCCTGACGTACATGGACATTACATTACTTTTGCGGAATACTTAGTACATAACAAAAACACACACACAAGGACCGTAATAGTTTAGTGTATTTGGAAACTCGGAATATAATCTTCTAATCGTGGTGAATGATCTTCAACATCTCCCATAAAGATCTTCTTTTTTAAACCTAAATCCTTTCTTTATGTCCTGGGGAAAAGAAAACATAAAAGGGTGATCTCAAATGCTCAGTAAGGGTAAACAAAAGAAATATCAATCACGTCATATTCATAAGAACATATCTTTTGGAAATCTTAACCTGCAAAAGAGATCATAATTTCATAACATGGGATAAATCATAGTAGTGAAATGTAATCCCAATAATCATAACTTAAAACATGAAACTTTTTGGCATACACACATAATCATAGAGAATCATTTCTTTTTAGTTAAGACTCATTGCCAAGACTATCTTAGTGGACAAAGTCCCTTTATGAACCGAGTTCACTCCTCGTTTCAGTCATGTTTCACTGAACCGGTTTAACCTGCCGTTCTAGCCATGTCTATCTCATGAGATATAAAATCTTCACCCAATGCATTGGAGGCAGATATAGGTCCCACCCATCTCATAATAATACCATTCTTATGTGTGCCACAAAATCATTAATCATACATCATAACATAACCCATGTAATAAAAATGGGAATCTTAAACATTGTGACATCATAAAACAATTCATATAAGATAAAGGAATTCATAAAAATAATTCCATCATAACATAATCAAATCAATGTAATAATAGGGATAGAAACAGAACCCTTTATTATCTTAGATGTAAAATAATTTTGATAAAACACTTGAACTCCATTCTTGAGGAAAATCTCCCTTCTACTTCAAAAACATTTTCCCTTCTTAAAATGTCATACAATTTTAAACTAAAAGAAGTTGATTAAAAATAAAGTTGAAAACTTGTAAAGGGATCTTCTTTAAAATAATGTTTTTAAAAATCCATTCATTCCGTATAAGTTAAAAAAAACATTCTTCTCGTACTTTTGTCGGAAAAGTCAAAAAGTACCTCGTACGAAAAACGACAAAAGATTCATTTCATATCTTTTACTAAAAACTCACCTAAGGGTAAAATTGGATTTAAAAAATTGTAGGTGGATGGAAATAATATTACATATTGAGGAAACATGGATGTGGATGATAAAATATACCCCAGTAAATACCAAAGTATAAACAATCTCAGATAAAAATGAGATTGTGATATTTCCCTTACCTTAGGTCCGATTTGCTTCGTATGTGTCCGAACCTCCTGTATAATGATTTAAATAATGTCATTGAATTATTCCAGAATCATACTCATTATTATGATATCATATATGGTTCCCTTATGGCTTTATATTACCCGTTCTTTTGTAAATTCCATGTTAAAGAGCGTTTTGGGTAAAATCGTTTCATTTGTTGTCCGTGTTTTGACTTGTAATTATTCATATGATTACTTAGATAATGATTACTTAATTCCAGAATAAAAAACATGATTTATATATAATATATATTCAGAATATATATATATATAATAGATCAGTAAATGGAAAGAAATACACCGTTCATGGAGACGGTAGACCGTTCGTACGCATGAACGCTGTTTTCTTTTCCTTATTGAGTTGAATGGAATTAAGTAGATGACATACATATATATAAACATAAATCCAGAATCATTATTATGTCATATATTTCATTATTACTTATTATATATACTTTATAATCATTCATGAATGGTTAACGTGGAGAATGAATCTCATCACGTCGTGGAGACGATAGTCCGTATGTACGCACGAGCAATGATATCGTTCTCATGATCGTGGAATTGTATTGGAGTGTATGTATACTATTTCAGAATCAATATCACTTTACAATAATCATATATAGTTATTATGTACACCATTATACACATCCAAGTAAGGTGGTGGTGGAAAATAGATTACACCCCGACGTGGAGATGGTATTCCGTACGTACGCACGCGCGGTGATTTCATTTTCCGTAGGATGAATAGATGGTGAAATAAGTTTGTTTCATAATTATAATAACATATCAGTATATAATTGATACTGATGTTATTACTTCATAATGAAACAACCTATGAAGAATAAGTGGAAGAAGAAATAAAGATGAAAGAATCGTTAACGGGCATTACCTCTTCTTTGAAGCGCCTCTTTGAGATCTCCATTTAGGGCACTAAAATTGGTCTTTGAGGAAGACCAGAACCTATAGGATGTTTCTAGGGAAGTGGAGAAGGTAATTTGGAAGGGTTTTGCTGAGCTTGAAGGCTCAAAGTGGTGTGAGGAAGAGAGGGAGGAGGTGCCCTTTTATAAGGGAGGAGAGGGGTACCTTTAGAATAACTAAAACTATTATTTTATTATAAAGTCAAATTCGGTTTTAAATAGCTCAAAAATGATTCATTTCGAAGATAAGGTGGGGATTGGTCTAAAACCTCTCATCCAATATAATTTAGACAAGTTTAGGTTCCTATTTTAACCTTATCATTTATATTTAACATTAAGTAAAAAAAAATTACTTTTACCGTGTCTTCTTGTGTTCTTATACTATAAGGTTAATAAACTTACTATAAGAAGCCAAACGAACCCCAAGTTGTTTATTATTAATATATATAACATTATCTAAGTAATTTGGCCGAACCTTAGATTTTTAGGAATAAAATAACAATTAATAATATAATATTTGTTTTAAAAACTATTTTATGTCAATTTTGACACTATTTATTAATTGATTTTTGTGAAAATCATAACAGAATTATTAGTTCTAAAAAATTTACTTAAATCAATACTAACATGTCATATTAACCTAGAAAATTAGTGGAATTCATAAAAAGTTTCAAATTACATTTATTTTGGTTTTTATAACATCAATTATGTCAATATTTCATTAATAAGATAATTACTGCATCATCATTGTGTCATAAATAAATTAAATTATTTAATGTATAAAAATTACAAATAAAATACCATTATGTAGGAAAACTGTTTATCTTTCTAATGAATATTTATAGTAGAATTTATCTTATGTATAACCCTATATTAAAAATGATATACTTATTAAACTTTGATTTTAATTATTTTAACCCTTCTTTAAATAAATTAATAATAAATGTCCTAATCTAATCCAAGTGGGCCTAAATGGTCATATTTTATTCCTAAGGTTGTTTTTGGTCGAATTACACTTATCCAATAAAATTAGGACATGTTTTAGGGTAATAATAATATCATTTTTACCCTTAATTACACTATTTACTTTTAACCGTGGTAAAAAAAAGTAAAAAGTTACTATTCACCAAAAATTATTTTCATCTCATTGAACCACATTTTACTTACTGACATCAACCGTATCTCTTGGATTTTTGAAATTCCACTCACAGAAGCGGTAAAATTAAGTTTTATGAAAAATTCATTTTTCTTAACTACCACTTAGTGGTTTCACTATTCATCAAAAAATGAAAGTTTCCAGAAAAATACCAAAAATTAGGCCTAAGCTATATTTGATATTATGAACTCAAAAAATGATGTCTATTTTACCAAATTCAAAACATATCAGTTTCATTAATTAATTTAAAAATTAATTCTCGTCGTCAAAACAAATAGCGTGTTCTTAAGAGATAATAACTATCAAAAGATTGACACTTGTTTATGTCTGGTTTAAATGTGAAATTACATCCAATGAACAAAATTGTATTAAATTGTAAAAATATATTCTAAATATACTTTAAAACCACTCAAATTAATAATTTATCACTATTAATTATTTCGATTAAAAAGGTTGTTTAAAATTTAGTAATTTTCACTATTCATCAGAAAATGAAAGTTATCCGAAAAGTACCAAAATTTCACCCTAAGCTAATTTCGATATTACGAATCCAAAAATGAATTCCATAAAATTTACAAAATTTCAAAAAGTGGTTATTACTATTCATAACGGCTAGTTTTAATAATATTTTAATAGCATATTGTTGTTTAGTGAAATTCGTTATTGCGTACTACACACGCTATTAAGGAAGGTCGTGATTGCGTGTAATGCAATGCAAGTCAAGGTTGCATGTTGTGCAAGCTCCTTTTGGTGTTGCATACAACACAAGACATTAATGAAATTAAAAAGAATATTTTTCATAAAATCTCGGGCTGTTACAATATATCTTATAGACACACAAAATATAATTTTTCATGAGAAATATATAGTATATTTTCAAATATTTTCTCCCATTTTATTTATAAGATCGATAAACTCTAGATATGATTGAATCAAAACATTATGAATTTCATCTTTTCCAGACACACAGTTGGCAGTTTCGATTATTTGGTTTCACATTCAATTTAGTAAATGATAACATTTTTCAAATTTAACCAAATAATAAATAACATTAATAAAACATAGAATTGATTAGTAATAGATAAAATTGATTTCAGGTTATTAAAATATAGAATATATATAATAATCATACAATATCTACTATTTTGATTTTCATAAATCCTAGAATTAATAAACACACATTTTACAATAATCAAAGAACTATGGTAAACAAACATTATTCACCCTTTACTAACATGAATATAAAAATTCCATACATTACTACCAATTTTGAGATTATAAAAAAGAATATTAAAAATTTGAGGAATTAAATGTTTATATGAAACGAAGGAGAAGAAAATTAAACTATATTAATAAGTGTCAAAAATATTTCATCGATAGTGAAAAAAACATAGAATAAACCCCTTTAAAATATATAATCACGATCTGAATCTAATTATATAAGGGTTTTTGGATCAATTTCATCCATTTCTTTTTCAAAAGTATGAGGAAAATGTGGTTCTTTTGTGGTGTAGTTGACACTCTTAGAATCATTGGTGATTTTTCAAAATCCTAATATATCAATGATGCAGAGGAAGATTAAGACTAAATGTTCTAGTATGACTTGAATAAAGTGGAGTAGAATAAAATGTGTTAGAGGAAGCTATAGATAATAAAGTAGAAACTAATGTTATATCTATTGAGTGAGAATGTGAGTTGATAAGAATAAATAGAGTTAGAGGTTTCATAAATGGATAATTTTTTGAAAATATTTAAGAATCAATGATCCTAGTAATATATCTTATAGATATAGACTGCAACTCAATAATCTCTAATAGTCCATCCTTCTTAGACATAAAGTTGTCCAAAATGGGTTCCAATATTAATAAATGTTTTACAATCCCATTAATTGTAGTTATGTGAGGAGGAATATCAAATTCTCATTCCAATGATTGAAACATATTTTTGAAATCCTAATTAGTATATATTTGGTTATGGTAATAAATTATGGATCCATTTATTTTATATTTTTCATTGGTATATTTGATAGATTTATTTTTACAATAATATATATCTTCTCTCTAGGTGCTCCTACATCCATTTACACTCTATTTCTAATATCATTTACACTATACTACATACTTTAGACTCTTTATGTAAAGGGATTAGAAAAACATCCACATTTTTTATAAACATATAGATGAGTAGAATTTGATGGTTTGGAAGGAATTTTTATTAATTATATATATCATCTATACACAGTAGAAACAATATATAACATATCTACTTGAATGGGTTCTATATAAAATCATAAATATTTCATTTTATATCTAAAATAGATAAGTTCATGTTCTATATGATCTAACATGAGAAACATCTCAGGAAATATATGATATAGTACACATTCAATTTTATAGGTAACATCAACTTCCCTATCATTATCACTAAAACTATTAATACATGGAAACACTTATCTTTTCACTTTCAGTAGTTTTCTATAAAACTTAATATAGTCTATCATAGGGATCATTAAACAGTTATCATAAGCAAGAGAAACATATTGACTATGAACTAACTGAGGAGTAACATGAGAATATAAAGGATATGAGGTGGAACTAGTGTCATACAACTCATATTTTGAAGGGAACTTTAAAGATTCCTCATTATCTGAAAATATAACAAGAGGTCACTCAACATCAAAGGTAGAAAATTTAGTTTCTTCCATAACCACCACCTTAGTTGTATGAGAAGAATCATGGTGTTCTTGATATCATTGAACCTACGATAAATATTAGATATCGATTAGTCACGCTTCATTTTGAAAAAATCATATATAATATTGTATATATTTAATATCATTTTCATCACTTTAAAAGTTACTTCAGGAGTCAGATAAATTGTGTCGCAAAATTTTTAACCAATTTCACAAAAGGATATCTAATTAAATTAAAATTATCTTAAACCATGAAATAATGTATCCATATCTATATCAATTAAATAATAAGTGACTTTGGTAGGAGAATCTCATTTTTTTCTAGTAGTTTTAGGTTTTTTATATTGATATTCAAAAGATACATAAATAACTAAACCCAAACATTCAATATGAATTTTTATTTTAATTTATAGTAGAAATAATTTTTAATATATAAAAAAGGTGGTATGTTCGTAGCATAACCTTAAGAATTATCATATATTATTATATATTAATGTATACAAAAATGAAATTTCAAAAAAAATTATCAATGATAAAGTTATAAAAAGAGAATAAAATATTTTATTTGATACTGAATGATGGTTAGAGTGTAAAACTCAAGATGGAGGTGAATTGAGTTTCCAATTAAAATTTCTATTTAAAAAAAATATAACATGAAATTTTTTATAGAGAATTATTACCTTGTTAATTAATCTTGTAGGTATATCTAAATTAATTATATGAATTAATATCTTAAAATATTAATTAAAACTCAATGAGTATATTCTAATGACTATCCTAATTTATTGATATCAATCTACCCACACAAAGAAGTAGAAATATCAATTTGAAAAAATAACTATGAAAGCATGGTTTTGAAAATAAAATTCTTAGAATGATTTTAAAGTAGAGGAATAAAAAATTGAAATACACTGAAGAATAAATTCCTTTGGTTTATTCTCATGATGAGATCCTAGTCCTATCTACTTTATAGTCCACATTTTTTAAGCCTTTTTACTAATAACTAAATAGATACTTGACTTGGATTAGATTTTATAAACCATAGTGAATAGGGTTATCTATGTTATACATAGCCTCTTACACATTTTCCATGGGAGTAAAAATGTGGTGAATTAATTAAGATAGAGTAACTCATGCTCTCCAATACAGTGTTGGAGAAATTGGTAAATAGATATATAGTTTAATACAAGAATAACTCAAATATAATGAAATATAGGGAAATATAAGAAAAACTATTTCAATGCAGAATATAATTAATATTATAATTTTATGATAATTTTTATTCTATTCTTAGTTTTCATATTTAGTTTAGGAACTGAGATTTAGATATGGGATGATGTTCTCTAATATTTTGATGAAATTATGATCAAAATAGAGTATCATAAAATTCATGTTTTTCACATTATGGGAAGTATATATATCAATAATATATGTCCATAATATTTTTCATTGTCTTTAGTGTTCTATAAAAGGAAGGATTACTCTAAAAATATCTTTTTTAACATATCATAATGATTCTTAATATACAACATGAAATTAAGGAGAATTAAATTACTTTTTCTACGCATTTAATTATATATTGAAAAGTGGTTGGAAAATATTATATTTAAAAATAATACCCACTATTATAAATGACCTCTTCAAGTATTTTATGTAAGCTAATATATTATTGGTTCAAAATTAAGAAAAAAACAAGATCGAATTCCTTGAGATATCAAACGGGTTATTTCTCTTGAATTCATAGTGGATACAATACTTTAAAAAATATCTATATGGATTCTTTAATTCCATATGGTTTCATCAATACATCTAAAGAAAAAAAATTATCAATTCAATCACTTCAACTCAACCTGCTATCACATTGAGTCTCATGGAAGCTAAAATAGTTTTTCATGACATTAAAATTGTCATAGAATCAATTGAATTCATTATGTCTTCTCTCCAATACATGGAAAGTAAAAACCATAGATGGAAATGTAAAGTATTTTATTTTTCATTTAATTTTATTAATTATATGGAATTATTACAAGTCTTAAAAAAATTGATGGCACGTGATTTGAGGCCCAGTGTGCTCGGAATAAATTTCTGAACCTTTTTCAGGTACATCCAGTAAATGCACGGGTGGAATTTTCTATCTTTTAATCCGGTGCTTGGATTAAAAATACGAGAGCACCATTGAATCCACATTGCCTATATTCTCTTATGGAAGGCTCCACTTTGACCATTGTAGGATGGGAGAAAAAGTTAGACTTTGTAAATTTAAAAGAATAATAAAACAAATTTGTTATTTTATTTTTCTTCCAATGGAAAAGTGGTGGTGGTAGGACCAACGACATGTTAGGCCATTAAATGGATTGAATCCTCAATTATTTGTAACAACGCCGTTAGAATTAGAAAGGTTATTTAATTAATTGAACCCCATTAAATTCCACGTGTGTTACTCACCCTCCCCCTCTCATATTTATATAGAGCTCAGGGAGGAGTATTAGAACAACTTCGCCAAGAGACAAAGCTCTGGTTGAGTACCGCGACACCAACCCCTTGGAGGATGGGACCAGTTCCAGCGGGCGGTGATGAGTTCCACCGAATGACGAACATTGAATCCTCCACAAATGAGATATTCTTCAATGATCTTGAGTTAGGGTTTATTTCTTGAATAAATTCAAGAGTTGATGTATAATTATTCCACCCTCTTTCTATCAAGATAACATGGAGGGTGCAGACGAAACAAACAAGGACTGGATCCTCCACTATTTTGTTGGAATTCAGTGCATTCTTTACACTCATTTTATCTAGGTTGGACAAAAACCGGAATTTCAAGTGGTGGCGGTGGCCCAAAATGACCTGCCATGGAGGAGACGGCAGTGTGTCGTCTTGCACCGTCGTCGAAGAAGGTCATTAAAGGTGAAGGCGGCGGCCATCTCAAGCCGGCCGCGGAAGGCAGAGTGGCGCGCAATGGAGCACCTTTAGAGAAAGGGTCCGTGACATATAGTTGCGGCGGACAGCGGTTGTCGGTCGCGGATAGAGGCACGTGGCGCGCCGTCGCACACTACTGAAGAAGGCCACGGTAGAGGGTCGGGACCCTCGGATGACCTGGAAGCACCCTATGGCACCGCCGCTCCATATTCTGAATGGGGACCCCCCCCCCATGCCAGTGAGGGTGGGCCCTACATTAGCGGGTTGTGTAACGACCCAAAGTTTCATTAATGGAAATACCTCTTGATCTAATTAAATGTCTCTTTATGTAAAATGTTTATATAAAATGTAAACTTATTTGGTTTTATGTTAAGAATTGTGACCGTTTCTTTTATAGTCATTGAACAGTGATCACATGATTAGTATAAATATAGGGCTTTAACAAACCCAATTTACTCACACAAAGGAAGTGATGGCCTCATCTAGTAGAATTGCTTCATAAGAATCCCATTTATTAGATCTTGGAAAAGAGGTGGAATATTTGGGCTTTGATCTAGACCAAGTCCAAGCATAGATTCATCATGTCAAGCTCTAACGGGACCGTCTACGGGAAAAGTGGAAGTTGATAGAGATTACCACTCGAGCGATGTTATCTAAGCCACCCCAAGAGTCTGTCACCATCGCACACCTTAGCCTTAGTTATTATGCAGCTGTTTTAAGGGGTTATGTAACAAATTGCTAGTACTATGTTCATGTACATTATTTTTGTATATAATAATGAATATACTTTCTTGTCATCATTGATACATTGTAAATAGTTTTTAAAGTACAAATAGTGTTTTTAGTTATTATTTAATTAAGAATTATATTTTATTAAATTAAAGGGTTTTTGAATTAAATAATATTTTAATAAAATATTATTATTATTATTAAATTAATTTTTATTAAATATAAATGATCATATAATTTTATGAATGACATTGTAATTTTTATTAAGGTTTGAAAGCCATTTTTATCAAAACCCGTGAATTTTCGATAAATGTCGTTTTTTATTTTAAAAGTAAAAATTAACATATTTAGAAAAAAAAAATTAGATAAAATAAATGTTATTTCTGGAATCAGGATGTCGAAATTATCCAACGGTTAATTTTTCATAATTTTCTGAGACAATCAATTTTTTGGGTAAAAATAAAATACTGTTTAAATATATAATGTGTTTTATGACATCATAATGACCCAATCGTGATGTAATAAAATACTATAAGCTTTATTTTCGGCCAATATATGTTTTAACATTAAATTAATGTGATTTTTTATTTGTTTAACATACTTTTCAAAGAATTAATGGACCCTTCAAGACTTATTAAACACCTTGTCTTTTTAAATTGTTTTCCATGGGAGTGTCACTCACCTCCACATAAGCAACACTATTATTTTAAGAAGTTCGGACTTTGGCCTTATAAAATATTTTTTTCCTCTTCCCTTTTCCAAAAACCATGGTATGGTTTGTGGTTTGGATTAATTTAATACAAGGGGTCCCAAACCTAAATAATAAAGAATTCCCTCACCTTTCCAATATAAACCCACCCAAGATCCCACTTCCTCATCACTCAAAGCCTTTGGAGTTCATCCAACTTCTTCCCTACTATCTATAGAATCCTCTCAAGGTGCCCCAAGCTCTCAAGAATCCTCTCTCAAGCCTCTCTCAAGCCTTTGGAAACACACTTCCAAGTAAGGGTTTTTTTCTTCCTTTCACTTTATGTCCAATTTTCTCAATATTGTTATGACCTTTTAATTTCAATTATAAATGATGGGGTATGGTTTCACACCTCCCCCATACTTCCATATTATTGTTTTAATGATGGGATACCCCTTTATCTCTCATTAAATGCCTCCCATGTACACCTGTTACTATGTCGAAATTCTGAAAGGAACTTTTATCTCTTCTTTTACATTCAAGAAATAATTTTGTATCATGAATCTAAATTCCATTACAATTGTTTGGACATGTATCTATATGACCCCCTTACTGTCCATTTCATGTAAATATGATGAGACACCACTTTCTCTCTCATCAACCATTTTTATGAATTCTTATGTCACGCCATTACGCTTCCGAAATTGCACCGATTTTCTAAGCCAATGCCATTGTGTAGTGAATACCATGCCCATTTCTCCATCAAGGGTATTCACCTTTATGCACGTTTACTTATTGATTATAAAGTTTCATGTATGAATTCCACATTACTTTTTCGTGGAATAAATGATTATGTTTATTGAATCCATGTTTTATGATCCATGTGGCACACTTATGCATGAAATGAAATGTTTAAGAAGGGTGCACCCTTATAGCCCTCCAATGCATTGGGTAAAGTATAGTATCATGATACGTCATGTGCAATGAGTGTTGACTCATTCTAATTTAAGTTTAATGAGGGTTTACTCATGCTTCATGTGCAATGAGGATTTACTCATACTCTATGTGCAATGAGCCTTGGCTTATTCTAATTCCATGTTAAGTGATGTTGCCACATTTCCATGTTATGATTATCATGTTTTATCATGCCTTTATGTTCATGTTTCTCTTGTGATCTATTGATATGCCTATTGTCTAACATGTATTGTACTCCTCATTTATTCCATGTTTATTCCCTTACTTGGCTTTATAGCTCACCCCTTTTCTTATGCATTTCCTCAGGTTATCCCATGCAATGCTAAGTATGAGGGAATATAGTGGTCATGTAAAGGAAGTTTTCAATAAAGATGTTGTACTTCATGTTTTAAGTTGTTATGTAATGATCCTAATCCCCAAAGACACTAGACCTCTCGATCATCCATGTTTTATCAAGTGAATGGTTTATGTAATAAATCATGTTTAAGTTTGTAAATAAAAGCAGGGTTTTCATAGTCGGTATCAGAGGATAGGTAAAGTTATTTTTGGGATTAGGATTAGAAAACTCTAGTAAATCCTTAGAGACAAGACTAAGTATAATAAAAACATCCCTATGTTTTGGTAAGTACTGAGTATATGGTTTATCAAACAAATACATCCATGTATGGATACGAGCAGGTAGAGGCGGATCTGGCACAGATGTATCATAAGGGTAAAACCCGAAAACACTGCTTTGAGCTAGACTCGAATGGGAACCGGTGCACGAAAACGGGTCTTGCTACACTCTTGGTTATGACACTCTTGGTGTATATTTTTTGATAAATTCACAAGCTTAGTATGAACCCTTATTTAGGGAATTAAAAAAATGCCCCTAAGAATATATGTTATAAAGTAGATCATGAAAAGCCTAGAATGAAGCCTACAGACTCATGAGTTAAGGAAATAGAAGTTTATTTATAAGTCATCAACTTTTGTCTTTGGATTACCCTTTATGTGTTACCCCCTAACTTTCCTTTTATTCCAGCCAATAGCTGGTAATAGGAGGACTCGGGCTAACAACCGGTGTGAAGATCAGTGTGATGACTGTACTAATGAGATGCCCAATCCAATGGGAGGAGGAATCGTGAACTTTGTCACGCTTCTCTCTCAGCTAACTCAATATTTGAATAGAAACACGGGTCAAGAGGAATGTCCAAATCCCCATAAGAAGGAACAAGTTGCTATCGAGAGCTTCATGAGAGAAAGGCCTCCTACTTTTAGTGGATCATCCGATCCCACGATCGCTGAACAATGGATCAACTCCATTGAAAAGATCTTCTCCATCCTTCACTGTTCTGAATAAGAGAAGGTTCTCCTAGTGGCTTATCATATGGAGGGTGAAGATGATCAATGGTGGACGTTGATCAAAAATACAAATCCTGAGGAAGAGATCGAGGCATTGTAATGGAAGGATTTCAGGAATATGTTTTTCGATAAATATTTTCCGCGCACCCTCCGGCTTAAGATGGAAAGGGACTTTGCCTCAAGAAAAAAGAAGAAGAATCTATTGGAGTGTACGAGGAAAACTTCACAAGGCTTGCACGATATGCTTTCGGCTTTGTCATTACCCCCCGAATGAAAGGTTGACCGCTTCTTTTGTGGGATGAATCCTAGCCTGCAGAAAGCATTAGCAATCTGTGACTTTTACAGCAATGATAAAATTGTTCGATGTGCCCTCAAGGTCGAAATGGAGATTGGGGAATCACATGGGTATCATGGGGACAAGAATCATAAGGTGGACTTCAATGCTGTGGGTTTGATGGATAAATCTAATGATGCTAAGAAGATCCATCACCCCACTTTCCAAAAGTGTGGAAAGAAACACCCTGGAAATTTCCTCAAGGGAACGAGGAAATACTTTAGGTGTGGAAGATAAGGGAACCTAGCTGTTAACTGTTGGTAAGAAAGACCCGCTGATGTGATAGAGGATAGGAACACTCCGTTCAAACCTCAAAACGTTGTTCATTGATAAAAATTAAAAGAATCGGGGCATCTTTCAAATCAGTTCCCTAATCCAAAGGTTTTCAGAGACAACCAACAACCACCAAGGCAGCAAGGATGAGCTTTTCCCATCACTTCTACTGAAGTGAACCCAGAAAATGAAGTGGTGATAGTTACTCTAGTTGTTCATTCAATAATAGAGAATGTACTTTTTGATTCAGGTTCTACACAATCTTTTATATCTCGAAAGTTTAGTATAACAGTCATAGCACCAGCACAAATCATGGAAGTGAAGATGTCAGTGAGTACAAAAAATGGGGAAATCATTTCATTCCATGAATATAAGTCCTCCCCTATTATAATCTGTGGATTGAATTTCCCGGTGAACCTCGTCATACACCCTCTGGTGGAATTTTATACAATTCTTGGCATGGATTGGCTTTCCTTATATAGAGCCAACATAAATTGTCGGGAGAGGGAAATCACACTCCATATGGAGAATCAACCCCCGATTCTTTACAAGTGTAAGGAGGAAGATGAATCTCCTTTAGCTCCATCATCTCAAGCATTGATATTACTACCATATGAGTACGCGTATCTGGCTCAGATGATTGATTCCAAGGAAGAAACCATCCTTGAAGAAATGCCTATTGTGAGGGAATTCGTTGAAGTGTTTCCTGAGGAACTTTCTGGTCTTCCTCCTAGAAGAGATGTTGAATTCTCAATTGAACTTATACCAGGGGAGCTACCAATATCCAAGAATCCATATAGAATGGTTGTCATGGAACTTGAAGAGTTGAAGAAACAACTACATGAGAATCTGGATAAAGGGTTTATATGCCCAAGTGCTTCACCATGGGGTGCACCAGTCCTCTTCATCAAGAAGAAGATTTGGTCAATGCAGCTTTGCGTCGATTATCATGAACTTAACAAAATCACGATAATGAACAAGTATCCTCTACCACGGATCAATGACTTGTTCGATCAGCTGTATGGAGCACAATACTTATCCAAGGAAGATTTGCAGTCGGGATATTATGAAGTAAGGGTGAAAAAGGAAGATGTCCCCAAAACTGCTTTTCGTACAAGATACGGGCACTATGAATTCATAGAAATGCCTTTCGAACTCACCAATGCTCTAGAAATATTCATGGACTTGATGAATAGAGTTTTTAGAGATTACCTAGACAAATTTTTGGTAGTCTTTATAGATAATATTCTAATATACTCCAAAACCAAGGAGGATCATGGGGAGCATTTAAGAACTATACTGGAGACTTTGCGCAAGGAGAAGCTCTATGAAAAGTATATCAAGTGTGAGTTCTGGTTGAAGGAATTCTCATTCTTGGGCCATATCATCACAAGTAATGGGATATCTGTGGATCCCTCCAAAACAGATGCAATTGAGGGATGTCCAAGGCCAACATCGATAATGGATATCCGTAGCTTTTTGGGGTTAGCTAGATATTATGGATGATTTGTGAGAAATTTCTCATGATTGTACAACCCTATTACCTAGCTAACTAGAAAGGTAGTAAAGTTTTCTTGGGGTGATGAATGCGAAGAAAGATTTAAGGAGTTGAAAAGGAGGATTATCACTGCACCCGTGCTCACTTTACCCACAAGTGGGGAAATTTTTGTGGTATTAAGTGATGCTTCGAAGAAGGGATTAGGTTGTGTGCTAATGCAGAATGAAAAAGTGATATCCTATGCCTCAAGGAAGTTGAAAATCCATGAGTGAAACTATCCAACGCATGATCTGGAGTTGGCAGCGATGATCTTTGCCTTGAAAATCTGGGGGCATTATCTCTATGGGGAGAAATGTGAGATATATACTGACCACAAGAAATAAAAATATATATTCACATAGAAAGATCTTATTATGCCCCAGAGAATATGGATAGATCTCATCAATGATTATGACTATTCAAGACATTACCACCATGGGAAATCGAACAAGGTGGCAGATGCCCTAAGTAGAAAGGACCCAGCAATTCTATCAATGATGAGAATTGAGAAGGATCCAATCTTCTTATACTTGATGAAGATGGACATGGGAATCATAAAGAAGGGAACATCGTCAATCCTTTCACAAATGATTTCTCAACCGTATCTTTTTGAAAGGTTAAAGGATGCTCACAAGGATGATGTGGGAATTCAATAAAAAGTGGAAGCTATCAGAAAATGTAAATCCTCGGAGTTTAATGTTAATGAAGAAGTAATTGTGTTATTTGGGAAAAGGATATGTGTTCCATCAAGTTCAGAGCTGAAGAAGGAACTTTTGGATGATGCACATAGTTCAAATTTCTCTATTCACCCGGAGAGCACAAAGATGTATCGAGATCTCCAAGAAAACTTTTGGTGGGATAATATGAAAAAGGATATTGCTAAATATACATCAAAGTGCCTGATGTTCCAGCAAGTGAAGGCAGAGAGGCAGAAGTATAAGGGGATGATGCAACCATTGCCCATTCCAGAATGGAAATGGAAGAACATCACCATGAATTTTTTCACTAGACTTCCAAGGACATCCAAAGGCAATAATGCAATCTGGGTTGTTGTGGATCATCTTACAAAGACTGCACACTTCATTCCTATTCGGGAGGATTTCTATTTGGATAAACTGGAACAGATATATATCAGGGAAGTGGTAAGGCTACATGGAGTGCCACTATCTATTGTGTCTGACCGAGATCCAAGATCTACCTCTAAGTTTTGGAAGAGTCTTCAAAAAGATCTGAATACTAAACTGAACTTCAGTACGGACTATCATCCTCAAAATGATGGCCAATCCAAGCGGACTATCCAAACACTTGAGGATATGTTGAGAGCATGCTTAATGGTCTTTAAAGGAGGATGGGATCAACATCTTCCTCTGGTTGAGTTCTCTTATAATAACAGTTTCCACTCGAGCGTCCAAATGGCACCATATGAAGCCCCACATGGGAAAAGCTACATAACACTAGCATGTTGGGATGAGGTTAGTGAACGTAAGCTTCTTAGACCAGAAATGATCGTGGAAATGGTGGAGAAGGTTAAAACCATTCAGCAGAATATCAAGGCATCCCAGAGTCGACAGAAGAGTTATGCAGATAATCATCGACGAGACCTTGAGTTTAAAGTTAGAGATATTTTTTTTCTATGCATATATCTATGGAAGAAGGTCATGAGGTTTATAAATAAAGGGAAGTTAAGTCCAAGGTTCATCGGCCCCTTCGAGATTCTTGATCCTGTCAGGGCTGTGGCCTATCGACTATCACTTCCACCTACCATGGCTAAAGTACATGATGTCTTTCATGTATCCCTCTTAAGAAAGTACATACCGGACCCTTCACATGTACTCTCTTTTGAGGTGGTACAGTTGGAGGATGATCTTTCTTATGAGGAGCAACCAGTGAAGGTCTTAGATCGTAGAGAAAAAGTTCTATGAAATAAGACAATGCCCCTCGTCAAGGTGTTGTGGAGAAACCACAAGTTTGAGGAAGCGACTAGGGAGTTGGAGGAAATGATGAAGCTGAGTTACCCACATCTATTTTAGTGTGGGAAAAGGAAATTTCGAGGTTGAAATTTCTTAAGGGGGAATATTGTAATGACCCAAAGTTTCATTAATGGAAATCCCTCTTGATCTAATTAAATGTATATTTATGTTAAATATTTATATAAAAGTTCAACTTCTTTGGTTTTATGTTAAGAATTGTGACCATTGCTTTTATAGTCATTGAACAGTGATCACATGATTAGTATAAATATAGGGCTTTAACAAACCCAATTTACTCAGAAAAAGGAAGCGAAGGCCTCATCCAGTTGAATTTCTCCATACGAAGCTCATTTGTCAGCGCTCAGAATAGAGGTGGCATCTTTGGGCTTTGCTCTTGACCAAGCCCAATATGAGCTTCATCATGTCAAGCTCAAACCGGACTATCTACAGGAAAAGTGTAAGTTTATAGACATTACCACTCGAGTGATGTTATCTGAGCCACCCCAAGAGTCTGTCACCATTGCACACCTTACCCTTAGGTCTTATGCGGCTATTTTAAGGGGTTATGTAACAAATATCTAGTACTATGTTCATGTACATAATTTTTGTATATAATAATGAATATACTTTCTTGTCATCATTGATACATTGTAAATAGTTTTTAAAGTACAAATAGTGTTTTTAGTTATTATTTAATTAAGAATTATATTTTATTAAATTAAGGGATTTTTGAATTAAATAATATTTTAATAAAATATTATTATTATTATTAAATTAATTTTTATTAAATATAAATTATCATATAATTTTTTGAAATCAATTGTAATTTTTATTAAGGTTTGAAAGCCATTTTTGTCAAAACCCGGGAATTTTCGATAAATTTCAATTTTTATTTTAAAAGTAAAAATTAACATATTTAAAAAAAATTGATAAAATAAATGTTATTTCTAGAAACAGGATGTCAAAATTATCCAACGGTGAATTTTTCATAATTTTCTGAGACAGTCAATTTTTTGGGTAAAAATTAAATATTGTTTAAATATATAATGTGTTCTATGACATCATAATGGCCCAATAGTGATGTAATAAAATACTATAAGCTTTATGTTCGGCCAATATATGTTTTAACATTAAAATAATGTGATTTTGGGTTTGTTTGACTTACTTTTCAAAGCATTAATGGACCCTTCAAGACTTGTTAAACACCTTGTCTTTTTAAATTGTTTTCCATGGGAGTGTGACTCACGTCCACATAAGAAACCTTATTATTTTAAGAATTTAGGAATTTGGCCTTATAAAATATTATTTTCCTCTTCCCTTTTCCAAAAACCATGGGTAAAAACCCTGGGATGGTTTTTGGTTTGGATTAATTTAATATAAGGTGTCCCAAACCTAAATAATAAATAATTCCCTCACCTTTCTTATATAAACCCACCCAAGCTCCCACTTCCTCCTCACTGAATGCCTTTTTAGTTCATCCAACCTCTGCCCTAATCTCTCGAGAATCATCTCAAGGTGCCCCAAGCTCCCAAGAAGCCTCTCTCAAGCCTCTCTCAAGCCTTTGGATGCACACTTCCAAGTAAGGGTTTTTTTCTTCCTTTCACTTTTTGTCCAATTTTCTTAATATTGTTATTCCCTTTTAATTTCAATTATAAATTCTAGGGTATGGTTTTGAACCTCCCCCATACTGCCCTATTATTTTTTGAATGATGGGAGACCCCTTTCTCTCTCATTAAATTCCTCCCATGTACACCTGTTACTATGCCGAAATTCCAAAAGGAACTTCTCTCTCTTCTTTTACATTCAAGCAATACTTTTGTATCATGAATCTAAATTCCATTACAATTGTTTGGAAATGTATCTATATGACCCCCTTACTTTCTATTTCATGTAAATATGATGAGACACCACTTTCTCTCTCATCAACCATTTTTATGAATTCTTATGTCACGCTGTTACGCTACCGAAATTGCATCGATTTTCTAAGCCAATGTCATTGTGTAGTGAATACCATGCCCATTTCTCCATCAAGGGTATTCACCTTTATGCACATTTACTTATTGATTATAAATTTTAATATATGAATTCCACATTCCTTTATCGTGGAATAAATGATTATGTTTATTGAATCCATGTTTTATGATCTATGTGGCACACTTATGCATGAAATGAAATGTTTAAGAAGGGTGAACCCTTATAGCGCTCCAATGCATTGGGTAAAGTATAGTGTCATGATACGTCATGTGCAATGAGTGTTGACTCATTCTAATTCAAGTTCAACTAGGGTTTACTCATGATTCATGTGAAATGAGGATTTACTCTTTCTCTATATGCAATGAGCATTGGCTCATGCTAATTCCATGTTAAGTGTTGTTACCACATTTCCATGTTATGATTATCATGATTTATCATGCCTTTATGTTCATGTTTCTCTTGTGCTCTATTGATATGCCTATTTTCTAACATGTATTTTGTTCCTCATGTATTCAATTTTTATTCCCTTATTGGGGTTTACAGCTCACCCCTTTTCTTATGCATGTCCTCAGGTTATCCCATGCAATGCTAAGTACGAGGGAATGTAGTGGTCATGTAAATGAAGTTTTCAATAAGGATGTTGTACTTCATGTTTTAAGTTGTTATGTAATGATCCTAATCCCCAAAGACACTAGACATCTAGATCATCCATGTTGTATCAAGTGAATGTTTTATGTAATAAATCATGTTTAATTTTGTAAATAAAAGTAGGGTTGTCATAGTTGGTATCAGAGGATAGGTATAGTTATTTTTGGGATTAGGATTATAAAACCCTATTAAATCCTTAGAGACAATACTAAGTATAATAAAAACATCCCTATGTTTTGGTAAGTACTGAGTATAAGGTTTTTCAAACAAATACATCCATGTCTGGATACGAGCAGGTAGAGGCAGCTCTAGCACAGATGTATCCTAGGGGTAAAACCCAAAAACACCGCTTTGAACTAGACTCGAACAGGAACTGGTGCACGAAAAAGGGCCTTGTTGCACTCTTTGTTACGACACTCCCGGTGTATATTTTTTGATAAATTCACAAGCTTATTATGAACCCTTATTAAGGGAATTAAAAAAATGCCCCTAAGAATATATGTTAGAAAGTAGATCATGAAAAACCTAGATTGAAGCCTATAGACTCATGAGTTAAGGAAATAAAAGTTTATTTATAAGTCAGCAACTTTTTTCTTTGGGTTACCCTTTATGTGTTACCCCCTAACTTTCCATTTATTCCTGCCAATGGCCGGTAATAGGAGGACTCGGGCTAACAACCGGTTTGAAGATCAGTGTGATGACTGTACTAATGAGATGCCCAATCCAATGGCAGTAGGAATCGTGAACTTTTTCACGCTTCTCTCTCAGCTAACTCAATCTTTGAATAGAAACATGGGTCAAGAGGAACATCCAAATCCCCATAAGAAGGAACAAGTCACTATCGAGAGATTCATGAGACAAAGGCCTTCTAATTTTAGTGGATCATCCGATCCCACGATCGCTGAACAATGGATCAACTCCATTGAAAATATCTTCTCCATCCTTCAATGTTCTGAACAAGAGAAGGTTCTCCTGGTGGCTTATCGTATGGAGGGTGAAGCTGATCAATAGTGGACGTTGATCAAAAATACAAAGCTTGAGGAGGAGATTGAGGCATTAGAATGGAAGGATTTCCAGAAGATGTTTTTCTGTAAATATTTTCCGCGCACCCTCCGGATTAAGATGGAAAGGGACTTCCTTTGCCTCAAGAAAAAAGAAGAATAATATGTTGGCGCGTACAAAGCAAACTTCACAAGGCTTGCATGATACGCTTTCGGATTTGTCGTTACCCCCGAATGCAAGGTTGACTGCTTCTTTGGTGGGATGAAGTCTAGACTACAGAAAGCATTATCAATCCGTGACTTTGACAGCTATAATAAAATTGTCCGATGTGCCCTCAAGGTCCAAATGGAGATCGGGGAATCACATGGGTATCATGGGGACAAGAAGCGTAAGGTGGACTTCATTGATGGAGGTCTGATGGATAAATCCAACGATGCTAAGAAGATCCAGCATTCCACTTGCCAAAAGTGCAGAAAGAAGCACCCTGTAAATTGCCTCAAGGGAATGAGGAAATGCTTTAGGTGTGGAAGAGAAGGGCACCTAGCTATTAACTATCAGTAAGAAAGACCCGCCGCTGCGACAGAGGAGCAGAACACTCCGTTCGAACCTCAATGCATTGTTCATTGCTACAAATTCAAAGAACTAGGGAATCTTTCAAATCAGTTCCCTAATCCAAAGGTTTTCAGAGACAACCAATAACCTACAAGGCAGTAAGGAAGAGCATTTTCCATCACTTCTATTGAAGTGAACCCTGACAATGAAGTGGTGATAGGTATGCTATTTGTTCATTCAAGAATATAAAATGTACTTTTTGATTCAGGTTCTACGCATTCTTTTATATCTCTAAAGTTTAGTAGAACAATCCCAGAACCACCAAAAATCATAGAAGTGAAGATGTCGGTGAGTACGAAAAATGGGGAAATCATTGTATACCATGACTATAAGTCCTCCCCTGCTATAATCTGTGGATTGAATTTCCTGGAGAACCTCGTCATACTCCCTTTGGTGGAATTTGATGCATCTCTTGGCATGGATTGTCTTTCCTTATATACCAACATAAATTGTCGGGAGAGGGAAATCACACTCCATATGGAGAATCGACCCCCGATTTTTTCAAAGTGTAAGGAGTAAGATGAATATCCTTTAGCTCCATCATCTCAAGAATGGATATTACTGCCTTATGAGAATGTGTATCTGGCTTAGATGATTGAGTCCAAGGAAGAAACCATCCTTGAAGAAATTCTTATTGTGAGGGAATTCGCTGAGGTGTTTCTTGAGGAACTGTCTGGTCTTCCTCCTAGAAGAGATGTTTAATTCTCAATTGAACTTATACCAGGGGTTCTACCAATATCCAAGACTCCATATAGAATGGATGTCATGGAACTTGAAGAGTTGAAGAAACAACTACAGGAGAATCTGGATAAAGGGTTTATACGCCCAAGTGCTTCACCATGGGGTGTGTAACACCCCGAGATTTTATAAAAAAATATTATTTTTAATATCTTGTGTTGTACGCTACACCAAAAGAAGCTTGCACAACACACATCCTTGACTTGCCTTGCATTACACGCAATCGCAACCTTCCTCGATAGCGTGTGTAGTACGTAATACTGAGTTTCACGAAACAATGATATGCTATTAAAATATTATTAAAACTAGCCGTTATGAATAGTAATAACCACTTTTTAAATTTTAGAAATTTTAGCTCTCAAAATGGACTTCATTTTTGGATTCGGAGTATCGAATTTAGCCTAAGGTGAAATTTTGGTACTTTTCGGATAACTTTCATATTCTGATGAATAGTGAAAATTACTAAATTATAATTAAAAACAACTTTTTTAATCGAAATAATTAATAGTGATAAATCATTAATTTGAGTGGTTTTAAAGTATATTTAGAATATATTTTTACAATTTAATACAATGTTGGTCATTGGATTTAATTTCACATTTAAACCAAACATAATCAAGTGTCAATCTTTTGATAGATTTTGTTTCTTAAAAACACGCTATTTGTTTTAACAGCGGGATTTAATTATAAAATTAATTAATTCAACTTTTATGTTATGAATTTGGTAAAATAGACTTCATTTTTGAATTCGGAATATGAAATATAGCTTAGGATGAAATTTTGGCATTGTTCTGAAAAACATCAATTTTTGATGAATAGTAAAACTACTAAGTGGTAGTTAAAAAATTGAATTTTTCATAAAACTTAATTTTACCGCTTCTGTGAATGGAATTTCAAAAATCCGAGAGACACGGTTGATTTCAGTAAGTAAAATGTGGTTCAATGAGATGAAAATAATTTTTGGTGAATAGTAACTTTTTACTTTTATTTACCATGGTTAAAAGTAAATAGGGTAATTAAGGGTAAGAATGATATTAATATTACCCTAACACATGTCCTAATTCTATTGGACAAGTGTATCTCGACCAAAAACAACCTTAAGTGTAAAATATTATCATTTAGGCCCACTTGGATTAGATTAGGACATTTATTATTATTTAATTCAAAGAAGAGTTAAAAGAGTTAAAATCAAAGTTTATTTACTACAACATTTTTAATATAGTGTTATACATAATATAAATTCGATTGTAAATATTCATTAGAAAGCTAAAAAGATTTCCCACATAATGGTATTTTATTTGTAATTTTTAGACATCAAATAAGTTAATTTATTTATGACACAAAGATGATGCAGTAATTATCTTATTAATGAAATATTGACATAATTGATGTTATAAACACCAAACGAAATATAATTTGAGACTTTTTATGAATTCCACTAATTTTATAGGTTACTATGATATATTAGTGTTGATTTAATCAACTTGGTTCGAACATATAATTCTGTTATGACTTTCACAAAAATCATATATCAAATAGTGTCAAAATTGACACAAAATAGTTTTTAAATCAAATATTATATTATTAATTGTTATTTTATTCCTAAAAATCTAAGGTTCGGCCACATGACTTAGATAAGGATATATATATTAATAATAAACAATTTGGGGTTCGTTTGGCATTTTATAGTAAGTGTATTAACCATATAGTGAAAGAAAACAAAAAGACACGGTAAAAGTTAAATTATTTAACTTAGAGTTAAATCTAATTGATAAGGTTAAAATAATACCCTAAATCTTATTGGTTGATAGGATTTCGACCCAACCCCACTTTAGCTTCGAAATAAGACCCTTTGGAACCATTATAAACCGATTTTGACATTAATATAAAATAATATTTTGAGGTATTCCTAAGGTGCCCCTCTCCTCCCTTATAAAAGGACACCTCCTCCCTCTCCTCCTCACACCAATTTGAGCACTCAAGCTCGGCCAACCCCTGCCAAAATCTCTTCTCCACTTCCCTAGCAACATCCTAGAGGTTCTGGTCTTCCTCAAAGACCAATTTTAGTTCCCTAAGAGGAGGTATCCAAAAGGCGCTTCAAAGAAGAGGTAATTACCGTTACCAATTCTTTCATCTTTATTTCTTCTTCCACTTCTTCTTATTAGGTTGTTTCATTATGAAGTAATAACATAAGTATCACTCATATACTGATATGTTATTATAAGTATGAAACAACCCTATTTCACCATCTATCCATCCTACGGAAAAAGAAATCACCGCGCGTGCATACGTACGGAATACCGTCTCCACGCCGTGGTGTAATCTATTTTCCACCACCACCTTACATGGATGGGTATAATGGTGTAAAGAATAACTATACATAGTTATTACAACATCATATTTATTATGATATATTGTATAATCCACTCCAATTCAATTCAATATTTATGGAAATGATATCATCGCTCGTGCGTACGTACGGACTACCGTCTCCACGACGCGATGAGATTCATTCTCCATGTTAACCATTTAAGAATGATTATAAAGTATATATAAGAAATAATAATGAAATATATGACATTATAAAGCTACTGGATTTATGTATATATATATGTATGTCATCTACTTACTTCCATTCAAGACAATAAGGAAAGGAAAACAGCGTTCATGCGTACGTACGGACTACCGTCTCCATGAACGGTGTTTTTCATTTCATTTATCTATCTATTATATATATATATATATATATACTGAATATATATGATATATAAATCATATTTTATATTCTGGAAGTAAGTAAATCATGATATAAGTAATAATAATTTCAAGAACAACAAGTCAAAACACCTACGATAAATGAAACGATTTTACCCAAAACGCTTCTTTAACATGGAATTTACAAAAGAACGGGTAATATAATGTCATAAGTGAACAATATATGATATCATAACAATGAATATGATTCTGTAATAAGTCAATGACATTATTTAAATCATTATATAGGAGGTTCGGACACATACGAAGCAAATCGGACCTAAGGTAAGGGAAATATCACAATCTCATTTTTATCCGAGATTGTTTATTCGTAAGTATTTACTGGGGTGTATTTTATCATCCACATCCATGTTTACTCAATATTTAATATTATTTCCATCCACCTAAAATTGTTTAAATCCATTTTTACTCTTCGGTGAGTTTTTAGTAATACGTATGAAAGGAATCTTTTGTCATTTTTCGTACGAGGTACTTTTTGACTTTTCTGACAAAAGTACGAAGAATGTTTTTTTTTAACTTATACGGCACGAACGGATTTCTACTGTTTTATAAAGCCTTATTTTCATGAAGCTTCCTCTAAAATATTTCATGACTATTTTCAATAAAATCTCTTTCTTTTAAAATTGCATGATGTTTTGTGAAAAGAAATTGATTTTGAAGAAGAAAGGTTATTTTCCTCAAGAATTCAATTCAAGTGTTTTATCAAAATTATTTTCCATCTAAGATAATAAAGGGTTATGTTTCTATACATATTTTTACATTGATTTGACTATGTTGTGATGGAATTATGTTTATGAATTCCTTTATCTTATATGAATTGATTTATGATGTCATGATGTTTCAAGAATCCCATTTTTGTTACATGTGTTATGCGATGATGTATGTTTTATGATTATGTGGCACACATAAGAAAGGATTCATTATAAGATGGGTGGGACCTATATCTCCCTCCAATGCATTGGGTAATGATTTTATATCTCATGAGATAGACATGGCTGGAACGGAAGGTTATTTCGGTTCAGTGATACAGGACTGAAACGAGGAGTGAACTCGGTTCAGAAAGGGACTTTGTCCACTAAGATAGTCTTGGCAATGAGTCATGACTAACAAGAAATGATTTTCCATGATTATGTGTGCATGCCACAAAGTTTCAAGTTTTATGTTATGATTATGGGGATCTCATTTTCACTTCTATGATTTATCCCATGATATGATATTATGAGCTCTTTTGCAGGTTAAGATTTCCAAAAGCTATGTTCTTATGTATATGATGTGATTGATATTTCTTTTGTTTACCCTTACTGAGCATTTGAGCTCACCCTTTTATGTTTTCTTTTCCCCAGGATATAAAGAAAGGTTTTAGGTAAAAAAAAAGGGAAGATCTTTATGGGAGATATTGAAGATCTTTCACCACGATTAGAAGATTACGTTCCGAGTTTCCAAAGACACTAAACTATTACGATCCTTGTGTGTGTGTTTTTGTTATGTACTAAGTATTCTGCAAATGTAATTTAATGTCCATGTACGTCAGGATTCGGGACTCTACAGTTTGTATCAGAGGAAAGGTTTAGTCAACCTTTGGAAACTAGGATGCGAAAACGTTAGTGAGATCCCTAGAGATATTTCTAAGGTATGTCTAGGGATGCCCCTAAGGATAAGTATACGTATAGGATATAGTCCTAGAACTATGGTAACGATATTAGATTAATCCAACGATGATAGATATTTAAGTTACTCCCCCTTTATTATGATTTTTGCATCTAACACTATTCTGTTTGGGTTTTAGAAAATGGCTGGAAACAAGATGATTCACAATAATGGAGGATACGATGGACAATGGAATGATATTCTTCATGAGCAACCAAATGAAATGGGATTTGGATGTCCAAACATCATTATTATGCCGAATCAGCAATCTCACAACATGATCAATAATGTAAAATTTGGTAACTTTCCTGACTCGACTAATAAGAGAAAGATGGAGTTCCATGATGATCATAGAGGAAAGAAAGTTCAATTTCCCCTATGTAAATCATGTGGGAAGAGGCATCAAGGAGAATGTTTCAAGGGAACTGGAAGATGCTTTGGGTGTGGAAAAGAAGGACACAAAGCAAGTAAGTGCAAAGGAAAAGGGTCGGTTAACACCATGGATGAGGATAATGGTATTGCTACGACATCAAAAATGGTTAAGTGTTTTAAATGTGGAATGTATGGGCATTATGCAAACAAATGCCCTAAGAGAAAGACTCATGAAGAGAATCAGTATGGTTATATGGGTAGTATTTATGTGGATGATGATGAAGAGACTACAAATGATATGTGAGATGAAAGAATTTTTGAAGCTCGGTCAATGGTTTGAGAATGTAGTGGAATGATTACATGTTTATCATGTGTAATTTTGGAATAAAGAGACGTCTATGGATTGTTACACTGTTGTCTTTCCTTGTGTTTTGAAAGTGTATGATTAATGTTACCAGTATCCATGAAAGGTTATTCAGATATTTTTGGAATGTAGATGATATGCGTATAATGAAGGGATAAGGAGAAAATTAAATGTTTGATAGTATTCATGAGCTCATGATTGATATAAGGACTAAGTGATATCATGGTTTGAGTATATAGAATTTTGAGGATTTCAGTATGTGAAAAGTGTTAACTTTTAACTGCATTCAAGTTTTCACTAAGGTTCAATGGGTATTCAAGAGAGTACAAGATTAAGGCCTTTGAATGTTTGGAATGTGACCAACAAGATATATCTTATGATATATGGGGATCAACGATGATATTAAATCTCTGGTAATCGTTTTCACTATGTTATGAGAATGGACTGCAGTATTATGGATAAGCCTAAAGATTGGAATGGATTATGTTGGACATAAGTTAGTATTGTTTAAGGATAGAAGTTTTTTTTGATATTATTGATGGGATGTTATAGTAATATAGTTTTATAAAAAGGACAACCTGCAGGACGGGCGACAGCCCATCGCTTCGGACAAGGCTGTGGGAATCGAACCCACAACCGAAGTGTGACTGGCCTTTATCGCCTACCACTGGCCTACAGGAAGTCCCTGTTTAGTAGAAACTAGTTTTATTATATTAAGCAGTATGATATATGAAGTATAAGTCCATTTTAGGAACCATATATGATTAATCTCACTATAGAATAACTTATGTATATTTAATAACTTTTGCTAACCTTTTGTTTGAGACAGATGGAATGAACAGTCATTCTATCACATGATCTGATAACACTTCACGAATAACAAATTCAACTTCATTTATTTAAAAGATGAAGTGGAAATTGTTCAAGGCACGAACAACAGTGAGATTGTACCAAAATAAAGTAAGTATTTATTCTAATTCAAATTTTCAACTTTAGGGAAATGATCTTGAAAACCAAAAATGTTGTCCTAGTAATCGTATACCTGATGAATCAGATGGTACCTTATATCATCACAAATCTATGGATTTGTGATTACTGGCTTTTCCATAGCCATGTTCTCTACCACTCTCCATCAGAACATGATGGTTAGATTTCTCTTTCATATCCATATTTTCACCTATGTGGAAACCCAGTGATTAGTTTATTTGGGTAATCGTTACATTTCATACTTTAGTTTTTAAAGCCAAGTTTTGGTATTCCTTTTTACGATGTGGGTTTCTATTAAAGAAACTTTCGAATAGTAAACCATTTATAACCCCGACGAATTTCGAGGGCAAAATTCATTTTAAGGGGGGTAGAATGTAACACCCCGAGATTTTATAAAAAAATATTATTTTTAATGTCTTGTGTTGTACGCTACACCAAAAGAAGCTTGAACAACACACATCCTTGACTTGCCTTGCATTACACGCAATCGCAACCTTCCTTGATAGCGTGTGTAGTACGTAATACTGAGTTTCACGAAACAATGATATGCTATTAAAATATTATTAAAACTAGCCGTTATGAATAGTAATAACCACTTTTTAAATTTTAGAAATTTTAGCTCTCAAAATGGACTTCATTTTTGGATTCGGAGTATCGAATTTAGCCTAAGGTGAAATTTTGGTACTTTTCGGATAACTTTCATATTCTGATGAATAGTGAAAATTACTAAATTATAATTAAAAACAACTTTTTTAATCGAAATAATTAATAGTGATAAATCATTAATTTGAGTGGTTTTAAAGTATATTTAGAATATATTTTTACAATTTAATACAATGTTGGTCATTGGATGTAATTTCACATTTAAACCAGACATAATCAAGTGTCAATCTTTTGATAGATTTTGTTTCTTAAAAACACGCTATTTGTTTTAACAGCGGGATTTAATTATAAAATTAATTAATGCAACTTTTATGTTATGAATTTGGTAAAATAGACTTCATTTTTGAATTCGGAATATGAAATATAGCTTAGGATGAAATTTTGGCATTGTTCTGAAAAACATCAATTTTTGATGAATAGTAAAACTACTAAGTGGTAGTTAAAAAATTGAATTTTTCATAAAACTTAATTTTACCGCTTCTGTGAATGGAATTTCAAAAATCCGAGAGACACGGTTGATGTCAGTAAGTAAAATTTGGTTCAATGAGATGAAAATAATTTTTGGTGAATAGTAACTTTTTACTTTTATTTACCACGGTTAAAAGTAAATAGGGTAATTAAGGGTAAGAATGATATTAATATTACCCTAACACATGTCCTAATTCTATTGGACAAGTTTATCTCGACCAAAAACAACCTTAAGTGTAAAATATTATCATTTAGGCCCACTTGGATTAGATTAGGACATTTATTATTATTTAATTCAAAGAAGAGTTAAAAGAGTTAAGATCAAAGTTTATTTACTAAAACATTTTTAATATAGTGGTATACATAAGATAAATTCGATTGTAAATATTCATTAGAAATCTAAAAAGATTTCCCACATAATGGTATTTTATTTGTAATTTTTAGACATCAAATAAGTTAATTTATTTATGACACAAAGATGATGCAGTAATTATCTTATTAATGAAATATTGACATAATTGATGTTATAAACACCAAACGAAATATAATTTGAGACTTTTTATGAATTCCACTAATTTTCTAGGTTACTATGATATATTATTGTTGATTTAATAAACTTGGTTAGAACATATAATTCTTTTATGACTTTCACAAAAATCATATATCAAATAGTGTCAAAATTGACACAAAATAGTTTTTAAATCAAATATTATATTATTAATTGTTATTTTATTCCTAAAAATCTAAGGTTCGGCCAAATGACTTATATAAGGATATATATATTAATAATAAACAATTTGGGGTTCGTTTGGCATTTTATAGTAAGTTTATTAACCATATAGTGAAAGAAAACAAAAAGACACGGTAAAAGTTAAATTATTTAACTTAGAGTTAAATCTAATTGATAAGGTTAAAATAATACCCTAAATCTTATTGGTTGATAGGATTTCGACCCAACCCCACTTTAGCTTCGAAATAAGACCCTTTGGAACCATTATAAACCGATTTTGACATTAATATAAAATAATATTTTGAGGTATTCCTAAGGTGCCCCTCTCCTCCCTTATAAAAGGACACCTCCTCCCTCTCCTCCTCACACCAATTTGAGCACTCAAGCTCGGCCAACCCCTGCCAAAATCTCTTCTCCACTTCCCTAGAAACATACTAGAGGTTCTGGTCTTCCTCAAAGACCAATTTTAGTTCCCTAAGAGGAGGTCTCCAAAAGGCGCTTCAAAGAAGAGGTAATTACCGTTACCAATTCTTTCATCTTTATTTCTTCTTCCACTTCTTCTTATTAGGTTGTTTCATTATGAAGTAATAACATCAGTATCACTCATATACTGATATGTTATTATAAGTATGAAACAACCCTATTTCACCATTTATCCATCCTACGGAAAAAGAAATCACTGCGCGTGCATACGTACGGAATACCGTCTCCACGCCGTGGTGTAATCTATTTTCCACCACCACCTTACATGGATGGGTATAATGGTGTAAAGAATAACTATACATAGTTATTACAACATCATATTTATTATTATATATTGTATAATCCACTCCAATTCAATTCAATATTTATGGAAATGATATCATCGCTCGTGCGTACGTACGGACTACCGTCTCCACGACGCGATGAGATTCATTCTCCATGTTAACCATTTAAGAATGATTATAAAGTATATATAAGAAATAATAATGAAATATATGACATTATAAAGCTACTGGATTTATGTATATATATATGTATGTCATCTACTTACTTCCATTCAATACAATAAGGAAAGGAAAACAGCGTTCATGCGTACGTACGGACTACCGTCTCCATGAACGGTGTTTTTCATTTCATTTATCTATCTATTATATATATATATATACTGAATATATATGATATATAAATCATATTTTATATTCTGGAAGTAAGTAAATCATGATATAAGTAATAATAATGTCAAGAACAACAAGTCAAAACACCTACGATAAATGAAACGATTTTACCCAAAATGCTTCTTTAACATGGAATTTACAAAAGAACGGGTAATATAATGTCATAAGTGAATAATATATGATATCATAACAATGAATATGATTCTTTAATAAGTCAATGACATTATTTAAATAATTATACAGGAGGTTCGGACACATACGAAGCAAATCGGACCTAAGGTAAGGGAAATATCACAATCTCATTTTTATCCGAGATTGTTTATTCGTAAGTATTTACTGGGGTGTATTTTATCATCCACATCCATGTTTACTCAATATTTAATATTATTTCCATCCACCTAAAATTGTTTAAATCCATTTTTACCCTTCGGTGAGTTTTTAGTAATACGTATGAAAGGAATCTTTTGTCGTTTTTCGTACGAGGTACTTTTTGACTTTTCTGACAAAAGTACGAAGAATGTTTTTTTTTAACTTATACGGCACGAACGGATTTCTACTGTTTTATAAAGCCTTATTTTCATGAAGCTTCCTCTAAAATATTTCATGACTATTTTCAATAAAGTCTCTTTCTTTTAAAATTGCATGATGTTTTGTGAAAAGAAATTGATTTTGAAGAAGAAAGGATATTTTCCTCAAGAATTCAATTCAAGTGTTTTATCAAAATTATTTTCCATCTAAGATAATAAAGGGTTCTGTTTCTATCCATATTTTTACATTGATTTGACTATGTTGTGATTGAATTATGTTTATGAATTACTTTATCTTATATGAATTGATTTATGATGTCATGATGTTTCAAGAATCCCATTTTTGTTACATGTGTTATGCGATGATGTATGTTTTATGATTATGTGGCACACATAAGAAAGGATTAATTATAAGATGGGTGGGACCTATATCTCCCTCCAATTCATTGGGTAATGATTTTATATCTCATGAGATAGACATGGCTGGAACGGAAGGTTATTTCGGTTCAGTGATACAGGACTGAAACGAGGAGTGAACTCGGTTCAGAAAGGGACTTTGTCCACTAAGATAGTCTTGGCAATGAGTCATGACTAACAAGAAATGATTTTCCATGATTATGTGTGCATGCCACAAAGTTTCAAGTTTTATGTTATGATTATGGGGATCTCATTTTCACTTCTATGATTTATCCCATGATATGATATTATGAGCTCTTTTGCAGGTTAAGATTTCCAAAAGCTATGTTCTTATGTATATGATGTGATTGATATTTCTTTTGTTTACCCTTACTGAGCATTTGAGCTCACCCTTTTATGTTTTCTTTTCCCCAGGATATAAAGAAAGGTTTTAGGTAAAAAAAAAGGAATATCTTTATGGGAGATATTGAAGATCTTTCACCACGATTAGAAGATTACGTTCCGAGTTTCCAAAGACACTAAACTATTACGATCCTTGTGTGTGTGTTTTTGTTCTGTACTAAGTATTCCGCAAATGTAATGTAATGTCCATGTACGTCAGGCTTCGGGACTCTACAGGGTGCACCAGTCCTCTTCGTCAAGAAGAAGGATGGGTAAATGCGGCTTTGCATCAATTATCATGAACCTAACAAAATCATGTTAAAGAACAACTATTCTCTTCCAAGAATCTATGACTTGTTAGATCAGCTGCATGGAGCACAATACTTCTCCAAGGTAGATTTGTGGTAGGGATATTATCAAGTAATGGTGAAGAAGGAAGATTTCCCCAAGACTGCTTTTCGTACAAGATACGGGCACTATGAATTCATAGTAATGCCTTTTGGACTCACTAATGCTCGAGCAATCTTCATGGACTTGATGAATAGAGTTTTTAGAGATTACCTAGACAAATTTGTGGTAGTCTTTATAGATGATATTCTAATATACTCTAAAACCAAGGAGGATCATGGGGAGCATTTAAGAACTATATTGGAGACTTTGCGCAAAGATAAGCTCTATGAAAATTACAGCGAGTGTGAGTTCTGGTTGAAGGAAGTCTCATTCTTGGGCTATATCATCACAACCAATGGTATATCTTTTGATCCCTCCAAAATAGATGCAATCAAGGGATGGCTGAGGCCAACATCGGTAACAGATATTCATAGCTTCTTGGGGTTAGCTGGATATTATCGATGATTTGTGAGAAATTTCTCATGATTGTACAACCCAATTACCAAGATAACTCAAAAGGGAGTAAAGTTTTCTTAGAGTGATGATTCTGAAGAAAGCCTCAATGAGTTTAAAAGGAGGCTTATCACTGCGCTCGTGCTCACTTTACCCACAAGTGGGGAAATTTTTGTGGTATTCAGTGATGCTTTGAAGAAGGGCTTAGGCTGTGTGCTGATGTAGAATGATAAAGTGATATCTTATGCCTCAAGATAGTTTAAAATACATGAGAAAAACTATCCAATGCATGATCTGGAGTTGGCGGCGGTGATCTTTGCCTTGAAAATCTAGCAGCATTATCTCTATGGGGAGAAATGTGAGATATATACTGAACACAAGAGTCTTAAATATATATTCACACAGAAATATCTTAATATGTTCTAGAGAAGATGGATAGAGCTCATCAAGGATTATGACTATTCAATACATTACCACCCTAGGAAAGTGAACAAGGTGGCAGATGCCCTAAGTAGAAAGTACCCAGTGATTCTATCAATGATGAGAATTGAGAAGGATCCAATCTTCTTATACTTGATGAAGATGGACATGGGAATCATAAAGAAGGGAACATCATCAATCCTTTCACAAATGATTAGTCAACCGTATCTTTTGGAAAGGTTAAAGGATTCTCAAAAGGATGATGTGGGAATTTACGAAAAAGTGGAAGATATCAAAAAATGGAAATCCTCAGAGTTTAATGTTAATGAATAAGGAATTGTGCTATTTGGGAAAAGGCTATGTGTTTCATCATGTTCGGATCTGAAGAAGGAACTTTTGGATGATGCACATAGTTCAAATTTCTCTATTCACCCAGGGATCACAAAGATGTATCGATATCTACAAGAAAACTTTTGGTGGGATAATATGAAAAAGGAGATCGCTGAATATACATAAAAGTGCCTGGTGTGCCAGAAAGTGAAGGCAGAGAGGTAGAAGTCTAAGGGGATGATGTAACTATTGCCCATACCAGAATGGAAATGGGAGAACATTACCATGGACTTTGTCACTGGACTTCCGAGGACATCCAAAGGCAAAAATGCAATCTAGGTTGTTGTGGATCGTGTTACAAAGACTGCACACTTCATTGCTATTCTAGAGGATTTATCTTTGGATAAACTGGCACGGATATATATCAGGGAAGTGGTAAGGCTGTATGGAGTTCCACTATCTATTGTGTCTGACCAAGATCCAAGATTCACCTATAAGTTTTGGAAGATTCTTCAAAAAGCTCTGAATACTGAACTGAACTTCAGTACGACCTATCATCCTCAAACTGATGGCCAATCCAAGCAGACTATCCAAACACTTGAGGATATGTTGAGAGCGTTCTCAATGGACTTTAAAGGAGGATGGGATCAACATCTTCCTCTGGTTGAGTTCTCTTATAATAACAGTTTCCACTCGAGCATCCAAATGGCACCATATGAAGCCCTATATGGGAAAAGGTGCATAAAACCAGCATGTTGGGATGAGGTCAGTGAACGTAAGCTACTTGGACCAGAAATGGTCGAGGAACTAGTGGAGAAGGTGAAAACCATTCAGCAGAATATCAAGGCAGCCCAGAGTTGACAGAAGAGTTATGTAGATAATCATCGATAGGACCTTGAGTTTAAAGTTGGAGACATGGTTTTTCTACGCATATCTCCATGGAAGATGGACATGAGGTTTAGAAAGAAAGGGAATTTAAGTCCAAGGTACATCGTCCCCTTCGAGATTCTTGATCGTGTCGGGGTTGTGGCCTATCTACTAGAACTTCCACCTACCATGGCCAAATTACATGATATCTTTCATGTATCCCTCTTAAGGAAGTACATACCAAACCCTTCACATGTACTCTCTGATGAGGTGGTACAGTTGGAGGATGATCTTTCTTAAGAGGAGCAACCAGTGAAGATCTTAGATCGTAGAGAAAAGGTTCTATGAAATAAGACAATGCCCCTCGTCAAGGTGTTGTGGAGAAACCACAAGTTTGAATAAGCGACTTGGGAGTCGGAGGAAATGATGAAGCTGAGTTACCCAAATCTGTTTTAGTGTGGGAAAAAGAAATTTCGAGGGCAAAATTTCTTAAGGGGGAATATTATAACTACCCAAATTATCATTAATGGAAATCCCTATTGATCTAATTAAATGTCTCTTTATGTAAAATGTTTATATAAAATGTCAACTTCTTTGGTTTTATGTTAAGAATTGTGACCATTGCTTTTATAGTCATTAAATAGTGATCACATGATTAGTATAAATATAGGGCTTTAACAAACCCAATTTACTCAGAAAAAGGAAGCGATGGCCTCATCCAGTAGAATTTCTCTATACGAAGCCCATTTTTCAGAGATCAAAAAAGAGGTAGCATCTTTGGGCTTTGCTCTTGACCAAGCCCAAGCTGAGCATCATCATGTCAAACTTGAACCGGACCGTCTACGGTAAAAGTGGAAGTTGATAGAGATTACCACTCGAACGATGTTATCTGAGTCACCCCAAGAGTCTGTCATCATCGCACACCTTATCTTTAGGTCTTATGCAGCTGTTTTAAGGGGTTATGTAACAAATTTCTAGTACTATGTTCATGTACATTATTTTTGATAATGAATATACTTTCTTGTCATCATTGATACATTGTAAATTGTTTTTAAAGTACAAATAGTGTTTTTAGTTATTATTTAATTAAGAATTATATTTTATTAAATTAAGGGATTTTTAAATTAAATAATATTTTAATAAAATATTATTATTATTATTAAATTAATTTTTATTAAATATAAATGATCATATAATTTTATAAAAGCAATTGTAATTTTTATTAAGTTTTGAAAGCCATTTTTGTCAAAACCTGTGAATTTTTTATAAATGTCGGTTTTTATTTTAAAATTGAAAATTAACATATTTAAAAAAATAGATAAAATAAATGTTATTTCTGGAATCAGGACGTTGAAATTATCCAACGGTGAATTTTTCATAATTTTCTGAGACAGTCAATTTTTTGGGTAAAAATTAAATAATGTTTAAATATATAATGTGTTTTATGACATCATAATGACCCAATAGTGATGTAATAAAATACTATAAGCTTTATTTTAGGCCAATATATGTTTTGACATTAAAATAATTTAATTTTAGGTTTGTTTTACTTACTTTTCAAAACATTAATGGACCCTTCAAGACTTATTAAACACTTTTTCTTTTTAAATTGTTTTCCATGGGAGTGTGACTCAACTCCACATAAGAAACCCTATTATTTGAAGAATTTAAGACTTTGGACTTATAAAATATTGTTTTCCTCTTCCCTTTTCCAAAAACCATGGGTAAAAACCATGGGATGGTTTGTGGTTTGGATTAATTTAATATAAGGTGTCCCAAACCTAAATAATAAAGAATTGCCTCACCTTTCCCATATAAAACCACCCAAGCTCCCACTTTCTCCTCACTAAAATCATTTTTAGTTCGTCCAAACTATTCCCTAATCTCTCTAGAATCATCTCAAGGTGCCCCAAGCTCCCATGAAGACTCTCTCAAGCCTTTGGAATCACACTTCCAAGTAAGGGTTTTTTTGTTCCTTTCACTTTTTTTCCCATTTTCTTAATATTGTTATGCCCTTTTAATTTCAATTATAAATTCTAGGGTATGGTTTTAAACCTCTCCCATAATTCCCTCTTATTTTTTTAATGATGGGAGACCCCTTTCTCTCTCATTAAATTCCTCCCACGTACACCTGTTACTATGCTGAAATTCTGAAAGGAACTTCTCTCTCTTCTTTTACATTCAAGAAATACTTTTGTATCATGAATCTAAATTCTATTAAAATTGTTTGGACATGTATCTATGTGACCCCCTTACTTTCCATTTTATATAAATATGATGAGACACACCTTTCTCTCTCATCAACCATTTTTATGAATTCTTATGTCATGCTATTACGCTGCCGAAATTGCACCGATTTTCTAAGACAATGCCATTGTGTAGTGAATACCATGTCCATTTATCCATCATAGGTATTCACCTTTATGAACATTTACTTATGGATTATAAAGTTTCATGTATGAATTCCATATTCCTTTATCGTGGAATAAATTACTATGTATATTGAATCCATGTTTTATTATCCATGTGGCACACTTATGCATAAAATGAAATGTTTAATAAGGGTGCACCTTTATAGCGCTCCAATGCATTGGGTATAGTATAGTATCATGATACGTCATGTGCAATGAGTGTTGACACATGCTAATTCAAGTGCAATGAGGGTTTACTCGTGCTTCATGTGCAATGAGGATTTACTCATGCTCTATGTGCAATGAGCCTTGACTCATGATAATTCCATGTTAAGTGTTGTTGCCACATTTCCATGTTATGATTATCATGCTTTATCATACCTTTATGTTCATGTTTCTCTTGTGATCTATTGATATGCCTATTTTCTAACATGTATTGTAATCCTAATTTATTCCATGTTTATTCCCTTACTGGTCTTTATAGCTCACCCCTTTTCTTATGCATGTCCTCAGGTTATCCCATGCAATGCTAAGTACGAGGGAATGTAATGGTCATGTAAAGGAAGTTTTCAATAAAGATGTTGTACTTCATGTTTTAAGTTGTTATGTAATTATCCTAATCCCCAAATACACTAGACCTCTCAATCATCCATGTTGTATCAAGTGAATTGTTTATGTAATAAATCATGTTTAAGTATGTAAATAAAAGCAGGGTTGTCATAGTTGGTATCAGGGGATAGGTATAGTTATTTTTGGGATTAGGATTAGAAAACCCTAGTAAATCCTTAGAGACAAGACTAAGTATAATAAAAAAATACATATTTTTTGGTAAGTACTAAGTATATGGTTTATCAAACAAATACATCCATATATGTATACGAGCAGGTAGAGGTGGCTTTGGCATAGATGTATCCTAGGGGTAAAACCCGAAAACACCGCTTTGAGCTAGACTCGAACGGGAACTGGTGCACGACAACGGGACTTGCTGAACTCTTGGTTAGGACACTCCCAGTGTATATTTTTTGATAAATTCACAATCTTAGTATGAACCCTTATTAAAAAAATTAAAAAAAAATCCCCTAAGAATATATGTTAGAAAGTATATCATGAAAATCCTAGATTGAAGCCTATAGACTCATGAGTTAAGGAAATAAAAGTTTATTTATAAGTCATAAACTTTTGTCTTTGGATTACCCTTTATGTGTCACCCCCTAACTTTCCTTTTATTCTATCCAATGGTCGGTAATAGGAGGACTCGGGCTAACAACCAGTGTGAAGATCAGTGTGATGATTGTACTAATGAGATGCCCAATCCAATGGGCGCGGGAATCGTAAACTTTGTCATGATTCTCTATCAGCTAACTCAATCTTTGAATAGAATCATGGGTCAAGAGGAACTTCCAAATCCCCATAAGAAGGAACAAGTCACTATCGAGAGCTTCATGAGACAAAGTCCTCCTACTTTTAGTGGATCATTTGATCCCACGATCGCTGAACAATGGATCAACTCCATTGAAAAGATCTTCTCCATCCTTCAATGTTCTGAACCAGAGAAGGTTCTCCTGGAGACTTATCGTATGGAGGGTGAAGCTGATCAATGGTGGACGTTGATCAAAAATACAAATCCTGAGCAGGAGATCGAGGTGTTGGAATGGAAGGATTTCTGGAAGATGTTTTTTGATAAATATTTTCTGCGCACCCTCCGACTTAAGATGGAAAGGGACTTCCTTTGCCTCAAGAAAAAAGAAGAATAATATGTTGGAGCGTACAAGGCAAACATCACAAGGCTTGCACGATACACTTTTGGCTTTGTTGTTACCCCCGAATACAAGGTTTACCGCTTCTTTGGTGGGATGAAGCCTAGCCTACAGAAAGCATTAGCAATCCGTGACTTCGACAACTATGAGAAAATTATCTGATGTGCCCTCAAGGATGAAATGGAGATTGGATAATCACATGGGTATCATGGGTACAAGAAGTGTAAGGTGGACTTCAATGTTGGGGGTCCGATGGATAAATCCAATGATGCTAAGAAGATCCAGCACCCCACTTGCCAAAAGTACGAAAAGAAGCACCCTGGAAATTGCCTCAAGGGAATGAGGAAATGCTTTTGGTGTGGAATAGAAGGGAACCTAGCTTTTAACTGTCGGTAAGAAAGACCCGCAGCTACGACAGAGGAGTGGAATTCTCCGTTCGAACCTCAACACGTTGTTCATTGCTACAAATTCAAATAATCGGGGCATCTTTCAAATCAGTGCCCTAATCCAAAGGTTTTCGGAGACAACCAATAACCTCCAAGGCAGCAAGGAAGAGCTTTTTCCATCACTTCTGCCAAAGTGAACCCCGACAATGAAGTGGTGATAGGTACGCTAGTTGTTCATTCAAGAATAGAGAACGTACTTTTTGATTCAGGTTCTATTCATTCTTTTATATCTCGAAATTTTAGTAGAACAATCCCAGCACCACCACAAATCATGGAAGTGAAGATGTCGGTGAGTACGAAAATGGGGCAATCATTGAATCCCATGAATATAAGTCCTCCCCTGTTATAATCTATGGATTGAATTTCCTGGTGAACCTTTTCATACTCCCTCTGGTGGAATTTGATTCAATTCTTGTCATGGATTGGCTTTCCTTATATAGAGCCAACATAAATTTTCAGGAGAGGGAAATCACACTCCATATGGAGAATTGGCCACCGATTCTTTACAAGTGTAAGGAGGAAGATGAATCTCCTTTAGCTCCATCATCTCAAGAATAGATATTACTGCCCTATGAGCATGCGTATCTGGCTCAAATGATTGAGTCCAAGGAAGAAACCATCCTTGAAGAAATGCCTATTGTGAGGGAATTCGCTGAAGTGTTTCCTGAGGAACTGTCTGGTCTTCCTCCTATTAGAGATGTTGAATTCTCAATTGAACTTATACTAGGGGCACTACCAATATCCAATACTCTATATAGAATGGCTTTCGTGGAACTTGAAGAGATGAAGAAACAACTACAGAAGAATCTAGATAAAGGGTTTATACGCCCAAGTGCTTCACCATGGGGTGCACCAGTCCTCTTTGTCAAGAAGAAGGATGGGTCAATGCGGCTTTGTATCGATTATCATGAAATTAACAAAATCACGACAAAGAACAAGTATCCTCTACCACGGATCGATGACTTGTTCGATCAGTTTCATGGAGCACAATACTTCTCCAAGGTATATTTTCGGTTGAGATATTATCAAGTAAGGGTGAAGAAGGAAGATGTCCCCAAGACTGCTTTTCGTACAAGATACGGGCACTATGAATTCATAGTAATGCCTTTCGGACTCACCAATGCTCCAGAAATCTTCATGGACTTGATGAATAGAGTTTTTAGAGACTACCTAGACAAATTTGTGGTAGTCTTTATAGATTGTATTCTAATATACTCCAAAACCAAGGAGGATCATGTGGAGTATTTAAGAACTATACTAGAGACTTTGCGCACAGAGAAGCTCTATGAAAAGTACATCAAGTGTGAGTTCTGGTTGAAGGAAGTCTCATTCTTGGACCATATCATCACAAGCAATGGGATATATGTGGATCCCTCCAAAACAGATGCAATCGAGGGATGGTCGAGGCCAACATCGGTAACGGATATCCGTAGCTTCTTGGGGTTAGATGGATATTATCAACGATTTGTGAGAAATTTCTCACGATTTTACAACCCTCTTACCAAGCTAAATCAAAAGGGAGTAAAGTTTTCTTAGAGTGATGAATGTGAAGAAAGCTTTAAGGAGTTGAAAAGGAGGCTTATCACTACGTCCGTGCTCACTTTACCCACAAGTGGGGAAATTTTTGTGGTATTCAGTGATGATTCAAAGAAGGTCTTAGGTTGTGTGATGATGTAGAATGATAAAGTCACATAATATGCCTCAAGGCAGTTGAAAATCCATGAGTGAAACTATCCAACGCATGATATGGAGTTGGAGGAGGTGATATTTGCCTTGAAAATCTAGCAGAATTATCTCTATGGGGAGAAATGTGAGATATATACTGACCACAAGAGTCTTAAATATATATTCATAGGTCGTGCCTCTAGTAGGCTGCGCCCATTGTGGGTCGGGCTGCACATGTCCAGCAGGCCACGCCCCTTGCGGGCTAGGCCGCGCATGCCTAGAGGGTCGCGCCCCTATTTGGGTTGGTCCAGTCCTCGGCTTAGCCAAACCGGACTGGGTCAGGTCGACCTAAACCGGGTTGGACCGGACCTAAACCCCACCATCCCTATTTCACCTAGAGAACCATAACTTGAAATTTTGGAATCCGTTTGAGGAAACGTCTATAACACTGGGACCTTTGAAGCAAGATGGTCCTTTTGGAATATTTGACTTGAGTTTTGGATAATGTTAGAGTATGCCCGGGTTGGATCGAACCTGAATCCAACTGGGACATTGGTACTAAAATGCTTTTAAGTCACATACCGGGCATCCAAATGGATTTTTTTCTTTCATGTTAGAACCTTTATGATAGGGTGGTCCTTTGGGATACTTATTCATGGAAATTTTTTTTGGTTGAGGTATGACCTATGGCTTGAGGAGAAGTAATCCCAGAATCAAGCGTACTATGAGAAAGAATCCAGTGGCAGGAATTGAGGCAGAAGAGACTAGTTGTGATATGAAGAATGAATAGTGATCTAGTGTGGGTCAGTACTTATCGACCTTGTGTGGGTCAGCGCTCAATGATCCTATATGGGTCAGCGCATACTGATCCTATGTGCGTTAGATCCTGTGTGGGTCAGTGCTCAACAATCATGTGTGGGTCAGCGCTTATCGATCTTGTGTGGGTCAGCAGCAGAGCCTCTCGATAGAATAAGATGATCTAGATTTACGACTAATCATATATAATTCTGTACTTAAGTTATAGTTGGTGTGATCTGAGTCTTAACCTTCGTGGTTTTACCTTTTTGGTACTTTTACCTTTGCAGTGTTACCTTTTTGGTACTTTTACCTTCGTGGTGTTACCTTTGTGGTGTTACCTTTGTGGTACTTTTACCTTTGGGGTGTTACCTTCATGGTGTGACATTTGTCGTACTTTTACCTTCATGGTGTTACCTACGTGGTGTTACCTTTATGGTAACTTTACCATTGTGGTGTTACCATCGTGGTGTTACCTTTTTGGTATTCATCCCTCATGGATCTGTTGTTCAAATGGATTAGAAGTTGGATCCCTATGTTTCCTCATGAATGAGATGAGCATATCTTGATAACTTAGGTATATGTATGGGAATATACCTATGTAGAGTTGATGACTGCTTTGTGGTTTGTGATTGAGGTATTGTTTTGTGGTCATTCTTTTGTGTAACTCTGGGAGACCATCAGGGGTCTTGGGGTCCCTACTGAGTATTGTTATACTCAACCATGCGTGGTCTAAGCCTGCACCTTGTTGTGTCTTGTGCACACGACAGACAACAATGATCGAGGCTGAGGGAGCTAGGACTGGACGGTGCTCATAGGTGGACCATTTTATGTGGCGTACCGTAGTGACTAATGATCTTGAGCTATACCTACCATTCAGGTAGGATCCTTGGTGGAACATTCAGGAGATGTTTTCTCATTCAGTTGCACTTATACTTTCCAATTGGGCATGAATTTTGGTCCCTTTACTTTCAGTACACTTTTACTATGGCAGTTTACTTTGTGGTTGTTTCTTGTTGTGTTCTTAGTTTTTGTGTTTGTACATGTTTAAAATAAATTTCTTCCCATTATAGGGATACTTATTTCTGGCGCTAGTCACCAGCCCCTGGCCTATGGAAGGTGGGCTTGGGTTAGTCAAGTCACAGGCCCCGGGGACGGGTCGTGACAAAGTGGTATCAGAGGAGTCGGTTCTACCAAAGAAATAGGAATCTAATATTTTCTATGTGGCAATAGTGTTAAGTGTTATGAGTGTGGTTTTTAGTTTGGGGAATCCAATATTGGTGTGGCAGCCGATATATCCATACACCAGAACCCTGAATTTGATTTCTAACTTAGTGCATGAAAATAGGATTACGTGTGTTTTTGAAAAGTTTTTCTTATGATCTCCTTGAGTTATCTCACCAGGTATAATTTATTAATCTTGGAACACCTGTTTTCTTTTGGGATTCCACCATGTAGATATCCAACCATTATTCTTGAGAGATTACACAATGACGGCCCACCAAGCGATCATGCCTCAGTGTAGGGCCCTCTTACAGTGTTGGCACTGTAGGATCGAAATATAGTATGAGATGCTCAATATAAAAGAGGGGGGTGAATTGTATACTTTAAAAATTCCTTTGGAACCTTTAAAGTTAGTTAAGAAAAACTATGTTTTCCTTAAGTAAAGGAAAAGGCTAAGTTTAAAAAAGTTAAACTAAGCAAATTCACAACACCTCTACTACCGAATACAAAATTGAAATAAGATTCCGAAAGTGGATTCCGGAAATATGGTTCTGGAAATTGAAACTTAACAAAAGTTACAATATGAGATTCTACCTTAAAGCGTATAGAATCTAAATGAATCAGAGTAAGTAAGGAAGTATAAGAAAGTTATACTTTCCTTAAGATACAAATTGCAGCGGAAATAAAACAAGTAGTTAAACTACAAGTAACAAGATAATAGTCTTTTAACCCAAAGAGAAGGGTATCCAACAACCTTGGATAAAGGTCCCTTGATTTATACTTTCAAGCAAGTCTGTCTTACCCACACCAGGGTAAGCCCTCGATACGAAGATCGGAGTCTCTGTCTTGCTATCCCCGCAAGCCCTCAACTTCAAGGTAGTTGGCAACCTCTGTCTTCCTCAGCAAGGAAGCCCTCGAACTTCAAGGTAGTCGGCACCTCGGTCTTCCTATCCCCGGAAGCCCTCGAATGTAATCACCAACATTCGGAGTCGCACGAAGCTTTGAGAGTTAATAAGATCCTCTCTCTCTAGAAATCACTTCAAACAATTTTTCAGCCTTTCAGCACTTTCATCAGCTATCAGCCCAGAGCTTTTTCAAATGAGCTCTTATTTATAGGTAAGGTCGGCTCCTTCTCCAACGGTCATATTTTCCTTAAAGATCGGAGGGACCTGTACACGTTTCACTTAGACAACGGTTACTTTAAAACAAAACAGACGACATCGTTTTATAACAAAACAAATGTAACAGAATGTACGACAACGTTTTAAACTCTAACATAAAGGTTCGGAATGAAAACTTCGGAGTGAAGGTTCGGAGTGAATAAATTCAGAGTGTATAAAACAAAGATAATCAGATTCTGTTTAATAGGTGAATTCAGAATCAAAATTCAGAATAGGAATTCGTCATCATAAATCGTAATGAGAATTTGTCATTGGAATTCGTACTGAGAATTCGTCATCAGAATTCGTAATGAGAATTCGTCATTGGAATTCGTACTGAGAATTCGTCATCAGAATTCGTAATGAGAATTCGTCATTGGAATTCGTACTGAGAATTCGTCATCAGAATTCATAATGAGAATTCGTCATCAGAATTCGTAATGAAAATTCTTTATCATAATTCGTAATGAGAATTCGGAATGAGATTTCTTCATTAGAACTCGTAATGAGAATTCTTCTTCAGAATTCGTATCCTGAATCTGGAATAGAACTTAGTCAGAGTTCATATCCGGAATCCGGAATGAAACTTCCTTATAGTTCTTGTCCAGAATCCGAATCCTAAAACAGAATGCTTTATATCAAAGTTTCAACGATTCCGAGAAAATGAATCCGAAACTTATACTTAAGAAAAATATGGATGAAAATATGATAAGGATAATTTTTCTTATAAAAGCGATTTTCCTTAAGAAAGAAATTTTCCTTATAAAATCAATTTTCCTTATAAAAGCAATTTTCCTTATAAAATAAATTTTCCTTAAGATAATGTGTTTTTGATTTTCAAAACAAGAAGGAATGGAAAAGTCATAAGGAAAACCTTATTGACTCAACAATCTCCCCCTTTTTGGAAAGCACAAACATCCTTACGAAAAAAAAATTCTAAGAAGGAAGAAACATATTAATGCTTATCTCCCTTGCTTTAAGGATATAGATGAATACAACTAACTCCCCCTTAGGCTTTGAAACTCTAAGGATCGTATTCATATTTCCGGAGTGATATTTCATAAGAAGGTCTTCTTTAAGAAAAACTCCCCTTTAAACAAACTCTTATTAGAGTTCTTTTTCCTTGGGTATTTTTCTTTCTCTCCCTTTGATAAACTCTTATTAGAATTCCTCTTTTTCTTAAGGATCTTTTCCTTCTCCCCCTTTGTGATTTTCAAAAAGAATTGGAGGGAATGGAAAAAAATAACAAAGTACCTGAAATATTAGTAATGATAACAATGGAAACGAGATACACAATTTTCATTAGATTTGGAATGTCAGTAACAAAAAGAATACAACAAAAAGATCGGATTTGGTTATTTCGGATCTTTCTCCTTCGACATGAGCCCCTTAAGAATAGTCTTGATCTTCTTCAGGTCTTTATGATCTTCTTCAGCTTGCTTCTCTAAGACCACTATTCTTGTGGATTGAGCTTCAATTTTTTCTTCCTGGGCTTTCAGCTTTTCTTCCTGAGCTTGGATCTTTTCTTCCTGAGCCTTCATCCTTTCTTCAAAATCGATCCGATGATCCCTTTCAAATTTCCAGTTCTGAGAAACAGAATTCAGTTTCCCATTCAGATCCCTGACTTCTTGGATCCGGAAGTTCTTTTCTTCAGTCAGTTTTTCTTCAAAGGAGGAAGTCAACTCATTTATCTTATTTTCCTTGGTCTCAAAAGCATCTTTAACATTATCTTGAAATTCATCGAGTAGCCTCATCTCTTCCACAGTCTTCTTAGACCAGCTTGTCATCCTCTTGCATGATCTTTTATGAGCTTCGTAACCAACAAAGAATGTTTTGAACTGAGCTTCAATCTCAACGCACTTATCCATAACCATAGATACGGAGTCGGTTTTCTGATTTAAGTCATGTTGGAGCATTTGGCATCTTGAATCAATACTTGAGAAGGTCGGAATGGTTCCCACCAACTTCTTTAAGGACTGAACAACAAAGTCATGCCCCAACGATGATGACTCTGAATCTGAAATCTTGCTTGGAGAGTTTTCTTCCTCAATAAGCTCCAACTTTCTCTTTGAAGAACTATCAGCCTCCTTTCTCTTCCTTACTTCTGAGCTCGGAGTATCAACAAGAATTTTCTTCCCCTTATCTTTTTTCAGAATAGAATCATGTTCCGGAGTTCTCTTCTCACTATCAGAAACTTGAACGACATTATCTTCCTCATCAGCAACTTTCTGAATACCTTCCTCTACGTTTTTCATCTGAGAAATATCATGTAAAAGTTGTTCTTCTTCTCCATGATAGGCAAATTCTTCTTCTCCTTTCTCTTATTTTATTGCTGGAGTAACTAACTTCGAAGATTCAGCTTCTGAAGTCCGGAGTGATAAGTGTTCCGAAGGTGTTCCCTTGTAATCATCTACTTGTTTCAGCACATCTCCGGTTTCACCACTTCCTTCAGAACCCTCTTCTATTTGTTCCACTTGCTCAACTTCCTCAGAATTGTTAGCAACAGCCTCTTCCGGAGCAGCGAAATTCCTTCCTGGAGTCTCAGGTAGAGATTACAGGGAGAAAGATCTCGGAACTGGAATAGTTGCTGAAACCATTTCATTGAATTTTAACAAGGCCTAAGCTACCTCATCCTCGGACATCTTCTTCTTGAGCTTCTTTTGTTTTGCTTGTTTTTCAAGCTCATCAGCAGTTCTCTCCTTTAAATCCTTAGCCTCCGCAGGGTCCAATCCGAACTGCGGATCCCCTTCTTTCCTTTTCTCTTTATCAGTTCTCCACTTTGTAACAACCTCATCAGGATAGGCTTTTTTCTTCTTTGGCTTTGGTGGTGCGGAGTGGACTTCCTTAGACTTAGGATTTTCTGTTTGTACTTCCACTTCTTTCAGCTTTCTCTTCCTTACTGGCTTAGATGATTCCGGATCAGCAACTTTCGGAGCCACTTCTTCTTGAACAGGTAGATCAATAAACTTTCCAGACTTCTTGTCAAAAGCTACATTCATTCTTTTAAGAGTGCCATCGCTGACCAGCATGATCTTGCAAACTCTCGGCTTAGATTTTCAAGCCTCCTTGAAAGACTCAAGGCACCGAACAATTAACTTGGAGATGATTGCTGGATACATAATAATCTGAGCTCTCAGATTTCCTTTCTTCAAATTTTCAAGAGTGAGAAGAATATGCTTCATCAAGTTAAACTTCCTTAGATTTATCAGGAAATCTAAGATATAGATCTCACTCTTCTTCAAGCTGTCTTTATCACCTTTCCTCGGTACGATAAGTCCTTGTACCCATAACTCCAGAATCCGAAAATTTGTAGATAGACTTGCAATCTTCGGAGCCTTGTCATCAGCAAGTCCGAGAGTTTCTAAGGCTTTTTCCTTGTCGAAGCTACCCTTAGAGTCCGGTAAAACATGCGAAATAAATTCTGCTTCTCCTTCATAAGACAATCCTACCAGGCTTGCGGCCTTGGTGTGAGAAAGCTTGTAAGTCTTGCCATAAGACTTAAAAGAGAACTTCTCCCTATTATCTTCCTTAAAGAAAGAAACTGACTCATAAAACTTGATAAGTAAGTCTGAATATACTTCATCTTGGTTCCCGGTTTTTTATACCGCAACATCTTCCCAGCTATTCAACTTGATGTTCTTTGAGATAAGGGAATCATAGTTGTTGAAGAAAACTGGATGAACTAACCTTTCTCTGTAAACTAACCACTGAGAAATAGGCTTAGTAGATGACATTTCTTGAGATGCTAACTCTGCAGACATTCGGATCTGAAGTTTCTATGAGAAGTTCAGAACGGAGAAGACTGAAGTTCAGAACGGCCTTAAATCAGAGAGGCAGAGATTCGGGATGCGAGGGCTTTGAGATCGATGTGGGACGAGTATTTGGGTCCCCTTTATATAGGCAACGAGATGACGGTTCACCTTCCACGGTTAATCTAACGGTTGGAATGAGCTGAGATCAGATCTGACGGTTGGAAGCTTGAATCCGATCTTTTTGAGGTTTTTATTAAAACAAAGAGTTAAGAAAACTATAATCCGAAATCATAATATAAGAAAATTTCAGCAAGTAAAATATGACTACGAAAACTTGAGTAGGGTAACCATACCTTTCGGATTGGCTTAGGAGGATTATTCGTAATGGCAGATTTCTCAAAAATTTAACTATGAAAAATAAACTTAGTACGAAAAACTCATTACGAAAAACGCAGTACGAAAAAAAAATTTAAGAAGAAAAACAGTACGAAGAACTTAGTACGAAAAAATACATTACGAAAAATTTTAGTATGAAAAACAACTGGTACAAAGATATCTGGTTATGAAACTGCCAGTACGTAAATTTTCATTCCGGAAATTTCCAATATGAATACTTCCATTCCAGAAGTGTTCTATACGAGAATGTCCAATTTGGAAAATTTTAGTTCCAGAAGTTCCATTCCGGAAATATTCGTTCCGAAAAGTTTGAAAACAAATTTTGAAAAACTTTGTTAAACAAACAATCAAATGTACTCCCCCTATGAAAAGGAGTTTATTTATGTAAGGAGAATTTTTCAACAGAAAGTTAATTAAGAAATATTACCTTACGGTTATCATTCCGAACTTCTGTTTAATATATTCAAGTCTATCAGAAGGCAAAGATTTTGTGAAAATATCAGCAAGTTGATCTTGCATTCCGATAAACTGAAGAATAATATCTCCTTTAAGTGTGTGATCCCTAAGAAAGTGATGCCTAATATATATGTGTTTTTCACGAGAGTGATGTGCAGGGTTTTTACTTAGGGCAATGGCACTTGTGTTATCACACAAAATTTGAGTTTTAGTAAAACTCAAGCCATAGTCTGTGAGTGTGTGTTGCATCCACAACACTTGTGCACAACAACTTTCAGCTGCTACATATTCAGATTCAGCAGTGGAGAGTGCTACAGAATGTTGCTTCTTGCAGGACCAAGAAACTAAAGAATCTCCTAAGAAATGACAAGTTCCGGATGTACTTTTTCTATCCATTCTACATCCACCAAAGTCAGCATCAGAAAAGCTTTTTAGGACAAAATCATTTCCAGAAGTGTAGAATAATCCTAGATCCATGGTTCCCTTAAGGTAGAAAAAAATTCTTTTTACTGCCTTTAAGTGAGATTCCTTAGGATTGGATTGATATCTTGCACATAAGAATACTGAAAACATTAGGTCTGGTCGACTAGCTGTTAAGTAAAGTAGACTTCCTATCATACCTCTAAAAGATTTCTGATCTACTGGTTTCCCAGCTTCGTCAAGATCTAAAGAGTTTGAGGTACCAATGGGAGTACTTATACTTTTAGTGTTGTCATAACCATACTTTTTAAGAAGATCTTTAATATAATTATGTTGAGATATGTAGGTTCCTTCTGGTTTTTGGGAAATTTGAAAACCAAGGGAAAATGTTAACTCACCCATCATACTCATTTCAAACTCAGATTTCATTAGACTAGCAAAAGAGTCAGTCAGAGATTGCTGAGTTGAACCAAATATAATGTCATCAACATAAATTTGAACAATCAAAACATTTTTCTTATCTTTCTTTATAAAAAGGGTTGGATCTGTATATCCCTTAACATAGTTATTTTGAAGCAAAAATCCAGTGAGTCTATCATACCATGCTCGTGGGTCTTGTTTAAGGCCATACAAAGCTTTGGTAAGTCTAAAAACATGATCAGGATGTTTTGTATCTTCAAAGCCAGGAGGTTGTTCAACAAAAACTTCCTCTTGAACATAACCGCAAAGAAAAGCACATTTCACATCCATTTGGAAAAGTTTGAAATTAAAGAATGCTGCAAAGGCAAGTAGAATAAGGATAGATTCAAGTCTAGCTACTGGAGCATAGGTTTCTTCATAGTCTATTCCTTCTTGCTGATTATAGCTTTTAGCAACAAGTCTAGCTTTATTTCTAACAATGATTCCATTTTCATCACATTTATTTCTGAAAACCCATTTTACTCCAATAACAGAAGTTTCCTTAGTTCTTTCAACCAAGGTCCAGACTTTATTCCTTTCGAATTCATTTAGTTCATCTTGCATTGCTTTCATTCAATCATCATCACCTAAAGCTTCATCTGTGCTTTTAGGTTCTAATTGGGAAAGAAATACTAGATGTTCTACTTCATTTCTTAAGGAACTTCTAGTCCTTACAGGTTGATTTACATCACTAATGATACTATCACTGGGATGATCCTTAAGAAACACCTGATTTGGGTTTTGTAAAACCTGTTCATCAACATAATGTAGAAAGTCTTCTGGGGTAAATGTTTCAGAAGTATCTTCTTGAACAATTTCCTTATCAGAAGGTTCTTCTATCAAAGGTTGATAATCATTTTTTGAAAACACATCCGAAGATGTAAGTTGAGATGGTTTAAAAACAAAAGGATCAGACTCATCAAATTTCACATGCACTGTTTCTTCAACAGTACAAGTATTTTTATTAAAAACTCTATAAGCCTTAGAAGTTGTGGAATATCCTAAGAAAATCCCTTTATTTGATTTTGGTGCAAATTTATGTAAGTTATCTTTAGTATTAAAAATGAATACTTTGCAACCAAAAACCTTGAAGTAGGAAAGTCTTGGTTTTCTACCATTCCATAACTCATAAGGAGTTTTATTAAGAAAATGTCTAATCAAAACTCGATTTATAGTATAACAAGCAGTACTTACAGCTTCATCCCAGAAATGTCTAGCAATAGAATATTCACTCAACATGGTTTTCAGTTATCTCTTGAAGAATTCTATTTCTTCTTTCAACTACACCATTCTGTTGAGGAGTTCTAGGTGCTGAAAAATTGTGAGTAATACCTTTCTTACTACAAAAAGTTTCAAAATCAGAATTTTGAAATTCTCCTCCATGATCACTATGAATAGTTTTCAATGGAAGGTTTTTCTCATTTTTAACTTGAGCTCTAAAACTTTTGAAATAAGAAAAAGCTTCAGATTTCTTTTCTAGAAAATAGACCCAAGTAAATCTAGTGTAATCATCAACTAGAACAAACACATAGTATTTGCCTCCAATACTTCCAGTTTGTGTTGGACCAAAAAGATCCATGTGCACTAACTGTAATGCATCAGTTGTTGAGACTTCACCGATTGACTTAAAACTAGATTTATGTTGCTTGCCATATTGACAAGGATCACAAACTTTAGAAGAATCAAATCTAAGCTCCGGTAGATCCTTAACTAGTTTCTTCTTAGAAAGTTTACATAGGTTTCTCATATTACAGTGTCCTAGTCTTCTATGCCATAACCAAGAATGATATTCCATTGCACTTAGGCAAGGTAAATCTTGGATCCTGAGGTCTTCTAGATTCAAAGTGTAGACATTCTCTTTCCTATTGGCTGAGAGAATAAATTCTTCCTTGGAATTGTGAACTAAACACTTATCATTCCTAAAATTCACAAGGTAACCTTCATCACATAACTGACTTATGCTAATGAGGTTGTGCTTAAGACCTTTAACAAAAAGAACATTTTAAATCAAGGTTTTACCTAAAAGAACAATATTACCAATACCAACAATCTCTCCCTTAGCATTGTCTCTGAAAGTTACCTTTCCTCCTTTTGTTTTGATAATCTTTTCAAAATAGCTTTTGTTACCAGTCATGTGCCGGGAAAATCCACTATCCATGTACCATGTATTGTTGCTGGTACTTTCTATATTTTCTTGAAATCAAAAAGAAAATTAGACTTTCGGAATCCAAACTTGTTTGGATCCGAGATTTCCAGACAATAAAATTTTAGGTATCCACATTTTCATAGAAAAGTAAGCTTTGTGAAATCCTAGAGATTGGGTTTTGTTTAAGGAACAACTTTTTGCCCAGTGACCTCCACATTGACATTTAGTAAAAAATGGGGCACTTTGAGGAACAAAATAATTGTTACTGAAAACTGGTTTTGCATGGGTATAACCAAATCCAGATTTATTTCTTAAAGGTCGTATTTGAGAATACATCTTATCAAAATTTTCCTTACCATGAGTAAAGTTTGATAAACACTTCTTTAAGGAAAAAATTTTGGACTTGAGTTTTACAACCAAGTTTTTATCCTCAAAATAATTAGTTTTTGAACTGGAGTTAGGCTCGAAAACATTTTTATTAGAAATTACTTTTTCTAACTCTTTAGAAAGTTTGTTCTTCTCAGAACTTACTTCCTCAAGATTTTTTGAAATATTTTCAAAATCAGCATTTTTCTTATCAAGATCTTTAGAAAGATCTGATATCTCTTTTGTAAGAATAGAATTCCTAGAATTTGCCTTATCAAGTTTCTTGTTGAGTTTGGAATTCTCAATCTCAAGAAGTTCAGCAAACCTAGAGACTTCTTCATAAGTAGGTAAAGTATTTTCCTCATCAGAAGATGATTCTTCATCAGAAGAGTTATAATACTTACTATCATTAGGATTTAAAGAAACATTGGTCAATGATTCAGCATTTCGTACCTTAGCCATAAGACAATGATTATCAATAGGTAATCTGGCTATAAGACCAAGATTCTTCTGTCCTGAAGATTCATAATCAGAATATTCATCTGAAGAGTCACCACCACTGGCACTCTAGGTGTCATTAGCTTTCAGAACTTTCTTAGCTTTAGCTTTATAATACTTCTTCCTGTTCCTGTCTGAATGTCTTTCATTCCATTATTTCTTTTTGAGCATAGGGCAATCTGGTCTAATATGTCCAGCTCTTTTACATTCATAACAAGTAACTTCTCCTTCTTTCTTATCTTTCCTGTCCTTTTTCTTATACTTGGATTGAAAGTTTCTCTGCCCAGCTATCTTGTTCATCCTTCGAGCAAGATTGGCTAATTCATTTTCTGAGACTTCACTCTCACTAGATTCAGATTGAAAAATGACTTTCTTAGACTTGGATCTGGTTACTCTCTTAGGATTCTTAGCTTTCATCTGATTCGACGTTGTAGTAAAAGCAAAAGTACCATTTCCATTCTTCTTCTTGATGTTGTCAGAATCTCTCTTCAGTCTTGTTTCATGTTGTAGAAGAGTTCCAAATAATTCATCAAGAGTAATTTGAGTGACCTTCCTGTTCTCATCTATAGTTGTTCTCTTGGATTCCCACTCATTGGGCATAATATCAATTATCTTGTCCACAAGAGCTTCATCATCTAAACCTTTCTCTCCCATAGATTGTAGATTGTTGGCGATGGTCATAAATCTTTGTTGAACTTTATAGATAGGTTCTCCATAAGGAAAATTGAAGCCATGATATTCATCTCTAAGCATAGCTCTTCTAGTCTCAATCACCTTGGAAGTCCCAAAGTGTGTAACTTCTAACTTCTTCCATATACAGTTAGCTGGTTCATAAGAAGAAATTTGGCTATATATATTTCTATTCATTGAACATAGTAAAGTATTGCGTACCTTATAGTTGAGTTGATATTCTTGCTTTTCCTGGTTAGTAAAGGTTCTGACTTCCTTTTCAGGAATTTTCTAATCACCAGTAAGCATAACAAAGTTGTCTACTCCAGTATTAATAACAAATGTCTTCATACGATCTCTCCAGTATTCATAGTCATTACCATCAAATATAGGTGGTCTTGTAGGATTTAGATTGTCAATAGATCCAACATTAATTCCTTCCATACTAAAAATAACTTTGCACACAAACTTGTTAGTAGCAAAAGATTCGTAATAACAAAGTTCGGAATGGGAAAAGTTTGGAATGGACAAATTTGGAATGACAAAGTTCAGAAGGATAAAGTGAGAAATAAAAACTTGTATGTGAGTACAAGTATTTCAGTAACCTCCTCTGATACCAAATGTAATATTGGTATAGAGTAAGAGGTTTCCAACCTCTGATACCAATTGTAGGATCTAAATATAGTATGAGATGCTCAATATACAAGAGGGGGGTGAATTGTATACTTTAAAAATTCCTTTGGAACCTTTAAAGTTAGTTAAGAATAACTATGTTTTCTTTAAGTAAAGGAAAAGGCTAAGTTTAACAAAGTTAAACTAAGCAAATTCACAACACCTCTACTACCGAATACAAAATTGAAATAAGATTCCGAAAGTGGATTCCGGAAATATGGTTCCGGAAATTGAAACTTAACAAAAGTTACAATATGAGATTCTACCTTAAAGCATATAGAATCTAAATGAATCAGAGTAAGTAAGGAAGTATAAGAAAGTTATACTTTCCTTAAGATACAAATTGCAGCAGAGATAAAACAAGTAGTTAAACTACAAGTAACAAGATAATAGTGTTTTAACCCAAAGAGAAGGGTATCCAACAACCTTGGATAAAGGTCCCTTGATTTATACTTTCAAGCAAGTCTGTCTTACTCACACCAGGGTAAGCCCTCGATACGAAGATCGGAGTCTCTGTCTTGCTATCCCCGCAAGCCCTCAACTTTAAGGTAGTTGGCAACCTCTGTCTTCCTCAGCAAGGAAGCCCTCGAACTTCAAGGTAGTCGGCACCTCTGTCTTCCTATCCCCGGAAGCCCTCGAATGTAATCACCAACATTCGGAGTCTCACGAATCTTTTAGAGTTAATAAGAGCCTCTCTCTCTAGAAATCACTTCAAGAAAATTTTTCAGCCTTTCAGCACTTTCATCAGCTATCAGCCCCGAGCTTTTTCAAATGAGCTCTTATTTATAGGTAAGGTCGGCTCCTTCTCCAACGGTCATATTTTCCTTAAAGATCGGAGGGACCTGTACACGTGTCACTTAGAAAACGGTTAGTTTAAAACAAAACAGACGACATCGTTTTATAACAAAACAAATGTAACAGAATGTACGACAACGTTTTAAACTCTAACATAAAGGTTCGGAATGAAAAATTCGGAGTGAAGGTTCGGAGTGAATAAATTCAGAGTGTATAAAACAAAGATAATCATATTCTGTTTAATAGGTGAATTCGGAATCAGAATTCGGAATATGAATTCGTCATCAGAAATCATAATGAGAATTCGTCATTGGAATTCGTACTGAGAATTCGTTATCAGAATTCGTAATGAGAATTCGTCATTGGAATTCATACTGATAATTCGTCATCAGAATTCGTAATGAGAATTCATCATTGGAATTTGTACTGAGAATTCGTCATCAGAATTCGTAATGAGAATTCGTCATCTGAATTCGTAATGAAAATTCTTTATCAAAATTCGTAATGAGATTTCGGAATGAGATTTCTTCATTAGAACTCGTAATGATAATTCTTCTTCAGAATTCGTATCCTGAATCTGGAATAGAACTTAGTCAGAGTTCATATCCGGAATCCGGAATGAAACTTCCTTATAGTTCTTGTCCAGAATCCGAATCCTAAAACAGAATGCTTTATATCAAAGTTTCAACGATTCCGAGAAAATGAATCCGAAACTTATACTTAAGAAAAATATGGATGAAAATATGATAAGGATAATTTTTCTTATAAAAGCGATTTTCCTTAAGAAAGAAATTTTCCTTATAAAAGCAATTTTCCTTATAAAAGCAATTTTCCTTATAAAAGCAATTTTCCTTAAGATAATGTGTTTGTGATTTTCAAAACAAGAAGGAATGGAAAAGTCATAAGGAAAACCTTATTGACTCAACAGGAACCTTTGGTTGGTGTACCAGCAGCACCACTACCCTTTGGGAAGTCATTGACACCCACCCCACTAGAAGAGGGTGAACGCCGACTGAGCACATTTCATGAGTTTCAGTGGCAGAGGTCTCCGAGGTTCTGAGGAAAGACCAATCCATAGGAGGCTGAGGACTGGAAAGAGGTTGTGGCCAGCGTTTTTCACTTATTGGGACATTAATGATTTGATGGTGATCCCAGCTACCAGTCTCTTTCAGGGAGTGGCTGGGAAATGGTGGAGTTAGACACTATAGTTACACGATGAGGTGACCCTCACTTGGGTGGACTTCGAGAGCCTTTTTAGGGCAGAGTTCATTCTAGAGACTCTGCGCTCAGTGCGTATACAGGTGATGCTGCACTTACAGCAGGGTAGCATGATAGTGACCTAGTACTCGGCAAGGTTCACTGATCTCTCCAGCTACTCCACCGATAAGGTATGAGACCCTTTCTTCAGGGCTTGAACCTTAATATCAATGGATTAGTAAAATTAAATTTTTATAATAATAAATAATTAATGGTATTTTGAAAATATTATATAATATAAAATAAATATTTTTAAAAAAAAACCATTTTTTTGTGTTATTTTTTTATCCTAAAAAATTAAATTGAACACTTTTAAAATATTATTGCATATGAAATAATATATTAACATTATTTAAATTAGAAATTGATATAAATAATATTAATAATGCTTAATGTTTCAAAGATGGATTTTAGAATTTGAATATGAGAAAATAAACTTCATATTTGAATTAAAAACTTCAATATTATCTTAGGATGAATTTTTTAGTTTTTTCTAAAATAATTTATTTTTAGGTGAATAGTGAAAAATACTATTTTTTACAAATATTGTGACTTTTATGAAATTATTAGTATATAAGTATGAATTGGAAATTTATGAAACCATTTTTCTAGAAAAAATATATAATTTATAAGGGCAATTTTAAATTTAAAAATATTTACTTTAGTTTACAAACCTATGTTTGATATTTTAGAACTTAAGTTACATATTCTCTAAAACTATTTTTAATACATTATAAATTTATTGTTTTAAAATTATTTTTTATCAATTTTAGAATGTTGATATAATAAACTGGATAATAAAATTGGAATTATAAGGAATATATTATGTAATCAGGACCATTTTTTAGGGATAAAAAATGAATTTCCTAGGTAAAAACTAGTTACCACGATAAAATCTAAAAGGGTACAATGGTTTAACCAAAGGTTTAAAAGGAATTATATTTTAAAAACATGATTATAATGGAGTGATTAATGTGTTTATAGACCATACCTTATTTACACCCCATTATTTTCCATTTTTAAGTCTTCTTGTCATTTGAAACATGTTCTCTCTTTATATTAAGATGAAATAATTACAAAAATGTCATTCTTACCACTTATAAAAAATACTTCTCACCACCCACTCAAAACCACTCCAAAATTTTAGTTTCCAATTAAAAATATAACTTATTTTATTCCCCTATAATACTATTTTACTTCCTTGTGATCCTGGATCAAATATTTTGGCCTAAGTTCTCCCTTTCCAAGGAATCCTTTAGGAGAAGCTCAAAGTTTACAATGAGGTTAAAGCATATTTGTGGAAGTGACAAACAAATGTTAGGGGTTATTTGTATTAAATTTAATTTCTTGAGAAATTTTTCATATTTTATACCATGATATATATATATATAATTTTTTAATTACAACATAACTAATTTCATTTACCATATTCATTTAATTTATGGGGTTTGAATATTCATATCATCTTCATTCTTCAAATGGATTTTGATTTAATTAATACCAAATTTTTAAGAGTTTTTTATTAAATAAACTCCCTTGATTGAGTTATAATTCTTCTTATAAAACTTATTTCTTATTTCTACCCTAATATTTTATTTCATGGTACTTTATCTTCCTATCTAGTGGTAAATGAAGTTTTAATTCAAATATTTATCTTGATAAATTTCTTTCTCAAAAAGTATAACATTTTTTATAATAATTATGATTCTATTTAGAAATGGTTTCCACTTATTCTCCATATTTTCCTCCAAAAAAATGTTACCATATATATTTGTAAACCTAATTATGTATTATCTTATATAACCTTCATATTTCCCTTCTTCTCTTTTAAAAAGGAATTTTTATTACTCTTTTTATAATGTGGGTTTTCAAAACTGATATTTTAAAATATTAAAATGTTTTTTTCTCCATGATTGTTTGTTTTATCTTATACTACAATTTTCATTGGGATATTCTTTATATCTCTTTAAAGGATCTATTAGTAAAGGTTTCTTTTAAAAAAATAAATAAAATCAAAAAAATTTACTTCACTTTTTTTGAAAATGACTTTTAAAAGTGACTCGTAACTTTTTAATTTATGATACTATTTAAAAAAACTATAATATATTTTTAAGGTTTTTTTGTGAACATGTTCTTTATCCATTATAACCATTCTTTTTAAATAATATTCTTTTCCATGTTATAATTTTTTTCTAAATAAACCTAATTTGTGATTATTTTAAAATAAAAAGGGTAATTTATTCTTATTTTTCAAAGTGATTTACCCAATGATCTTGAAAAGGTATTTTATATCTATGTTAACATCCTCTATTCATTCCTATGATATTATATTATGATACCACCCGCATTATTTCTTTTGATGGATTATAATCATGTTGTGCATTATCATGTAACCCATTTCCTTCTTGGGTTAATTATGCTTTGATATAATTATGTATTATTTCATTATATAGCATACATAATATAAGACATATAAAGTTTCCGCCCTAATATACATATAATATGTTTGGAGAATATTTAATATGTAGATATTACATATTTATAATACCTTAGATTCATGCCTTAGTAATGTTTTATGATACCTTGGTGAATAACCTTAGTAATATGAAGGGTGAACCCTAGTAGGGTTCTAATACATTGTGTCAAAAATTAATCCCTAGAGATGATTTATTAAAGATACCTTGTCAACATTCCATGGTAATTTTTTATAATACCTTTATGAACAACCATGGTAATATTTTTTAATAAAACTTAGTTATGAAATTTACTGATATGATTATGAATGTATTATGTTTGTGTCATAGCCACACTTCCATGTTATGTCTCATGTTCAAATGTTCATAATAAGCCTCTTGTACTTATGTTCTTATTCATATATTATGCCTGAGGTTTTAACTATAATCCCATGATCATGTGATATCTATTTCCTTATTCTAAAAACCTCATTCAATAATTCTAATCTTATTACTCTATGTAGTATTGGGTATAAATCATTTATGATGTGTTCATGTTCCTTGATTATATTCTCATACTCATATGTTCATCTTACTCTCACTTATAATCTTTTATTGTTATTTATTATACATACCCATACTGATAATTTTAGCTCACCCCATCTTATGTTTCCATTTCCAAAATTTATAAATAGAATTAATACATATGGCATGCATAGAAGTGTATCTTGTGTAGATAATTCATAGGAAATATTGAAGACTCATTATGAGATGAATAGTTTTTTATATAGTGGGAAAATTTTACATTAGTTAAAAAATACATTAGTTTTTTTAGTTAATTTTTTATATTAATTCTCTAGAACTTTAAACCAAAAATATATAGAAATTTATTGAAATTAAATATTTTCTTTAATTCGTGTAATTATGGTATGTCCACATCTAGGATATCATAGTTGGTATCAGATCTGTGTTTAGATAACTATGGAAATTAATATGTTATTGGTTGATGATGTAAATTTCATAATGTGGTGATAAGTTAATGTTGATAATAATTTCAAATTCATAGATAACCCTTTAGTTTGGTTTAGTTAATATTGAATATTTTAGGGATTATGATAATATAACTTTAGTAAAAACCCTAATCATAAGTCTAATGGGTAAGTCTAAGTATAGGATAACATCCTAATTTTTTGATTAAGTATGGATTGTGTGATTCACCTATCAATTACAACCTTGTATTGATGCTAGAAAGTGTATGTGGATATATACTAGATTCACCTAGGAATAATCACCTTAAAAAAGTCTGGTTGAGTATCAACTCAATCTTTACACTAGTGCATGATGAATGGGTCTAAGATTTCACACTTGGATAGATATTCTTACGGAATATTTTTTACTTAATTATCATTATCCTTAAAATACATCATGAATAATTTATTTCTTGATTACATTAAATGATTATGTTAATAATTATGATAGAACATGACTTAAAAGTAAACTATATTGAACCAAGACAGTCATAATATGAATAAAGTGTGACATAGTTGGAATGAAGGTATCATAAGAAGATTTCATTGGAGAAGGCATTGTATGATTGAGTTTTCATAATCATATTATCATTTAATATGATTCTATTGGATATTATCATAATCATTTTGGTTTTAATATTTTTTTGGAAACATGATCTTGGAAATGAATTTATGGATGTTATGTCTCTATAAACTCCTAAGACTTAGCTGTATAGTCATATTTGGAATAAATGGTTGAGAATCTTAATATATGCCTATTTTAAGGGAAAATATATTTTAATAGTATTCTCTAATTTTGAAAAAAGTTTATATATTATAAGTTATAATTTGATTCATTATTATATTTAGATACCCTTAAGTATTATAATTATTAAGTGAAAATTAAAATTACAAGGACAGTGTTTATTTAAGTGGGAGAGAATGTAATGCCTTAAGTTTTTAGAAAGCCTATTCATTCCATAAATTGTATGTTTATAATTCTAAACTATTATTTTCTATTTGAAAAATGGATTAAAATAGATTAGGTAATAAGTCATACAATATAGGAATTAAACTATAAACACTTTAATCATTCATAATAAAACATTACAATGAAAGCACGTGAAACTAAGTATTACACACCATGGATTATTACATCTTTTAAAAGTGCACAAATTAAAAGGGAATAATAAATATAAAAGAATAAAATCCTAAACACTAGAAGATCTCCTGGAACATCTTCACCATTGAGGATCGTCAATAGCCAAATAAAATCCAAAATGAGGAAGAACATATTAAAATAAAATCACATATTTTGAGATCTAAATTTAAAACTATGTAAATTAAAATTGTGACTTGAAAATTGTGAATGGAATGAATGATTTCAGTTAGGCTATATATATGAATGAAATATGTTAGTTAAAAATATAGTAATTGGAAATATGTTCATTGGATATACATGTATCCAATAAGTATAATAAAGTCATATATTATTAGAAGTGAATTTAAAATAGTATAATTTATGAATAATAAAGAATGAAATAAAAATATAATACTAAAATACTGTAAATATATGTATGTGTTACGTATTAACATTATTATTATTAAAGTATGATATGATTTTTTTATCAAATATAAATAAATATATTAATATCAATGGATTGGTAAAATTAAATTTTTAGAATAGTAAATAATTAATGGTATTTGGTAAAGATTATCTATTATAAAAGTAATTTTTTTCAAAAAAAATATTTTTTTAATGTGTTATATATTTGATCTTAATAAATTAAATTGTCCAATTTTAAAATATTATTATATTAAACATATTATATAAACATTATTTAAATTATAAATTGATATTAAATAATATTAAGAACACTTAATGTTTAAAAACATAATTTTTTCAATAAAATCATTTTTTCTTTATATTTTGAATTTTTATTTAAATCTAAATTTTAGAATTTAAATCTAAAAAATGAATTTTATTTTTTAATTCAGATTTTCAAAATTATCTTAGGATTATTTTTTGAAATTTTTCTAAAATAATTGATTTTTAGGTGAATAGTGAAAAATATCATTTTTATAAATATCATGAATTTTATGACATTATTAGTATATAAGTATGACTTAGAAATCTATAAAACCCTTTTTTAGAAAAAAAAATATTTATTTTATAAGATACATTATAAATTTAAAAAAATAAAATTATTTTATAAACCTATGTTTGATTTTTTAGAACTTATGTTACACTATTCTCTAAAAATATTTTTAATATATTAAACATTTATAATTTTAAAATTAATTTTTATCACTTTTAAAAAAGTGAATATAATAAAAATTATTTAAAATTTTGAATTAGATGTTCCATATTATGTAATAAATACCATTTTATTTTTAGAGATAAAAAATGAATTACTTTGGTAGAAACTAGTACCACAGTAAAATATGAAAGGGTAAAAAGTGATAACCAAAGGGGAAAAGGGCATAACATGTTAAAAACATGTTTCAAATTGATTGGTTAATATGTGGATCAATAAAACATTATATTCACTCCATTATTTTCTATTTTGGAGTCTTATTGACATGTGAAACATGTTCTATCTTTATATTAAGATGAAATAATTACAAAAAATATCATTCTCACCACTTATAAAAGGGTCGTCTCACTGCCTCTTCAAGACCACTCCCAAATTTAGGATTCTAATTGAAAATATTACCCCTTTATTTCCCATAAAATGTTATTTTAATTCTATAATATTTTGTACAAAATATTTTAGTTCAAGTCCTCCTCTTCCAAGTAATCCTTTAAGGGAAGCTCAAAGTTCCCAATTAGGTTAAAGAGTGCTCATTGAAGTAAGAAAAAAAGGTAAGGGGTTCTTTCTATCAAATTTAATTTCTTGAGAACATTTTCATATTTTTCACCATGATATCTCTAATATGGTTTTATTACTACCTAATGAATTTATTTTACAATATTCATGTAATTAATGGGGTTTAAAGAGTTATATCATGTTCTTTTTTAAAATGGATTTCAATTTAAATCATACCAAATTTGTAAGGGTTTTTGTTAATTAAACTTCCTTCATTGAGTTATAATTTTTCTTCATAAACTTATTTTTTCAAATATTAGTTTATTTTACCTTAATATTTTATTTCATGTTACTTTATCTTCCTCTCTAGTGTAAAATGGAATCTTAATTTAAATCTTTTACCTTGATAGATTTCTTTCTCAAAAAGTATACCATTGTTGAGAATAAGTCTCATCCTTTATAACAATGGTTTCCCCTCTTTATCCATATTTTCCTTTCCACCAATATTCCACTTTATATTTGTAAAACTAATAATTTATTATCCCAAGTAACCTTCATATTTTTTTTCTCCACTTTTAAAAAGTATATTTTATTACTCTTTTTATGATTTGGGATTATAAAAATATATTTTAAAATATTAAAATGGTTTTCCTTACATAATCGTTTATTTTATCTTCCACTCTAAATTTAATTAGGATGTTCTTTATGTATTTTTAAAGGATCCATTATTTAAAGATCATTTTTTTTAAATAAAAAAATTTCACTTCACCTTTTTGAAAATTACTTTTCAAAGTGACTTGTGGCTTCATCTTTTATGATACTATTTAAAATGTTTTCTAAAATCTCTGTTCAAAATTTATCCCATGTGAAAACATCATTTCATCATTATAACCATTATTTTCAATAAATATTCCTTCTCATATTTTAAAAAAAAATCTAATTTTTAAACATTTTAAAATGAAAAGGGGTATCCCCTATAATTTTTCAAATTTATTTACCTAATGATCATGAAAAAGTATTTTCCATTTCTGTCAACATCCTCTACTCATTCCTATGACATTCTTCGATGATACCAACCACCTTATTTCTCTGGGTGGCATATAATCAGGTATTTTATAATCATGTAACTTATCTCCTATAATATCTAAGATTTTAATATAGGAGTACCATTAAATATGTCAATTTGTTCGATGGGTTTCTCTATACGCAACACCAAACTTAAACAAAACCATGATATATTTAGCTAAAATATAAATATTTAAGTATGTCTATTAAAAACATTTTCACTAAATTGGAGAGAATAAATATGAGTAACTTCTTTATGATATATTTATATAAATAAAAAAATTCTACTTTTAATATGAAATAAATTCAATTGGTATAGTTAAAATTCCAAATAAAATCATTTTAAGCTTATAATTGTATTTTTTTTAAAAATCGTTTATGTGCTATGATTTTTTATCACAAGTAACTTATGATTAATTGATATTAATATATATTGATAAGAATAATTGGTTAACATTAATTACTAAATGGTATGAAATTATAAGAAGAATAGACTGTGTTCTAAAGAGCCATTTTCCCAATAAAAATAGATTTTATTATATTTTATAATTTTATTTAAATATTAAATATATAAATTTTAGAATTTTATTTTGAAAAAATGAACATTATTTTTGGATCAATTATAATAATATTTTCTTAAGATGAATTTTTGTGATTTTTTTTTAAAATATTGAGTTTAAGGTGAATAGTAGAGTATACTATTTTTACAAATACCATGATTTAATAATATTATTAGTACGTAAGTATGTCATATAAATTTTTGAAATATTTGTATACACAAAATATATATTTCATAAGTGAAATTCTAAATCTAAAAAAAATTATTCTAGTTTATAAACTTATATCTAATATTTTAGAACGTAAGTATTATTTTTCTTAAGAAATTGTTTCTAATACATTATACATTAATCATTTTAAAATTAATTTTTATCACTTTTATAAATTGAATAAAATAAAATGGATTTAATATTTAGAATCAGTAGATCCAAATTATGTAAAAAGGTATATTTTAGTTTTATGTATAAAGGATAAACTACTTAGGTAATGACTAATTATCATGATAATATTAAATTAGGGTTAAAAGGGTTTAACCTAGTAAAAAGGAAAATACATGTTAAAAAAATGTGTTATAATGTGTTTTTTAGGCCTTTATTGACCTTATATATTTATCACTACATTATTTATCAATTTTGGATCCACTTTCCATGAGAGTAACTTCTTATTATTAAAAGGTTAAGGGTATTTAAAAAAAATCATCCCTTCTCTCTTATAAAAGGAGTCTCACCACCACTTCAATACCACTAATAAAATTAGACTTCCTCATAAAACCCTTCAATTTTCCCTTCCCCTATAATCCACTTACTCCTCCTTGATATTATGGTAACAATATATTATCCTAATCCGTCCTTTTCTATGTAATTATCCAAGGAAAATTCAAAGTTCTCAGTGTGAGTAATATTTTCCCTTAATTTATTCCCTTTATATATTACCTTTATAATTATAATTTTAAAATCCCTATATGATGAAATAAATATTGGTTATTTACTTAATGTTATTATTCTAAGGTAATAACCATTAATTATAATGACCTAAGATTTTATCAATGGAATATCCCCTATAATTATATAATTGTTGCATACTTAGTAATGTAGTATTATATAAATCACATGCACCACGTGATAGAACCAAAAAAATTATTATAATAATTTTAAAATTAAATTTAGATAATAAACATGTCTATAAGAATTGAAAATATCTCAATGGGGTAAGAAATAGAAAAAAAATATGACTAAAATATAAAAAATTGGATCTACTCGATCCACAATAATAACCACAATCATGAAAAACACTGTAGAAATGAAAAAAATAATAAAATATTCTTCTTGAAAATGAAAATATATATAGACTTCATAGAAAATAGAAGTTAATGAATAATTAATGAAATATGGTGTATTTTTAGGAAGTAGGGTACACATATGACCATTACAAATCTGATCATTGGAATAGTAATCTGACCATTAAGAATAGTAACCTGGTGGTTATAATAGTATCCTCATTTATAGAAGTGTAAAATAATATTAAAATATGACGTATTTGTATCATGATATTAGTAAATAAATGTTTTAAAATTGATAAAATAAGTGCTCATGTTTTTGAAAACTATATATGTTTTACTTCTATTTTTATAAAAAAAATATAATAATTTGAAAGGAAATTGATTTTTATAATGTGTCTTTATAAATTAATATTATGATGTATTATAATGATAATATAATTTTATGAAACCATAAGTAATTTTTCAAAGGATCTGAAAATCAATCATAATATTAAAATTGGTATTTTTATCAAATCAATAAGGATTTAATTTAAGAATTAAAATTTTTAAATTTAAAAAATAATAATAAAATGGATTTTATTTTTTTAATCTATGAATTAATAAATAGTTAGGGTGATTTTTTGGTATTTTTTTAAGATAGTTGAATTTTTTGGTGAATATTGAAATACAGTATTCATCATTATAAGTTAAATACATGATTAATTGTATAATGGATGGCATAAGAACCCATTAGTTCAAACTCATATAAACAATTTATTGAATATATTCACCATAATAAATACTATTAGTAGTTTTGATCCAAAATAATATAATAATAAATATAATATTCCAAAAACACTCATCACCTCCCCTTATAAATATCACCTCTCACCTCCCCTTCTCCTTGCATCTTATATGCCTTTGAAATTTCTAAATTTATGCCCAATTATATTCTTAATCCTCTCCCTCGCATCCTTATTTTTATGGTCTCACAAAAATTTTAATTCTAAGTGTATTAATGAGTTTTTCAAGGAAACGAAATTCAATATGTAATATTCTCAAACTACCACTTTTAAATTATTTTATTCTTATACCTTCTCCTTGCATCCCTCTTCCAATATGAAATAATAACTCTAGTATCATAATATAGTTTAATTTTATAGTGTTATTGGAATATCTACCATTCATCCACTTCTCTTCTCCTTTTATTCTAAAAACAAAACCAGTGTCCATATTATGTTAGTTCACCACCTCTGTGGATGATGAGTTTTTTTCCATTAAAATATTCATAGTGGGTTAAATTTAACTTATAATGGTTTAAAATTTCCTAAATATGTATATTATATTTTTTCACATTTTGGAATGAATTTATAACCATAATATTAAATAAAAAAACTAGCTCATGATGGTCAGTAAAGCAAAAGAAATGAATTAACTGTATAACATTAACATTTTTACTAAATGAATAATCCATATTTCATAACACATATGGGTATTCAGGGAAATTCTAATTTTCAAAAGGAATTGAATATCATTTTATTTAACTTTTTTATTTATTTACCCATTTTAAAATAAATCCTATAATTATCCTCAAGTGATCCGACCCGGGAACTGTGAAATGAACACCCTCAAAACACTAAAATTAAACATTATATTTCATTAAAATAGTTGTAAATAAACAAAATATAATTATATTAAATCATATATAGATGTAAAATGTTTCTAATTAAGTAATTATTGAATTTTATTTGATTATTTAGGATGTTAAGTGCAAGTGAAGGATGATTCTGGAACATAGGTTAAGGGGTCTCTTTGAACTGACCTATTTTCATTAGATTTCACTTTCTCTCTACTTACCTCAATTTATCTCTCTATTTCTATTATTTAATTATTATATATTATATATTTATTCCCCCCTAATATATAACTAGTTTAATTCACCTTTATTTTATGGGGATATACATGTTTTAAAGTTTCCCTTCACAATTTCATTCATTAAGAAAATTTGATTAAAGGGAACTTCTTTATCTCTGTCACATTTCAAGTACCACTCTAAAAAATGTTTTAAACCATCATTGGTTTATAAAATTACCCATTTGATTATGGAAAACACTTTTTATTTCATTTCTTGTTTTATATAAATTAATATTCTCTTTCCCTTTTTAAAGACTCTTTACCATTTTCCCTAAAACCCCGCTTAAGAGGTGCATTCCAAAGTTACCTATCCACTATTTTTCACATATCCACTACACATGGACATAATTTTTTATAAAATTTGACTGTTTTTCATCAATTAACTTCAAAGAATTTTTTAATCCCAAATTTCATGGAAACTGTTTTGATATACCATTTAGTTATGCTATAAGACATGATTATGAAGCCCATTTCTTTATATGAATAATATTTTATGTTATACCTTATGTTTGATTCCTTATGTGGCCCACATATACATGTACATGTTATAATGGGTGCACCCAGATAGTTCTACAATTCATTGGTTATCATTTATGTTTTATGAGATGATGTGTATTGCATCAAGGAGTAAACTTTATCCATGATGATACTATGTCCACTATGTGATGTTGTCTTGGAAGTTAGCCTTGATTTATGATTATATCATTTTTTATTGTGTTTGAATTTTCATATATTTACATGATCTTATGATTAAATGTTCTTTATTTTATACTCCAATATGTTTTTTTTCTTTCATGATATCATGTTATTCCTTTTGACTCATATTATATGGTTTGTTATCATGTTTATTCTCTTACTAGGCTTTATAGCTCATCCCTTTTGTTAATATATTCTACATGTTATCCTATGTAGTTTTAGGATATCAAATGGATGTAGGATCTTATTATAGGGATCAAAATAAATAACTTTTTTTCATTTTTTTTTTGTTTTATGTACCTAGTCTTACAAAGATGTTAGGCCTCTCAATCCTTGGTTTGTATTTATATTATATTTATGTTAAAAATCATGTAATGATATGTATAAAAGTCTTGGGTAACTATAGTTAGTGTCAAAGGAAGTTATAGTTATTTTTGGTGATTGGGAATATAATACTTTAGTGATAACCCTATGGATATGTCTAAGTATAGGATAGTATCATGAAATTTTTGAAAAGTATAGAGTGAGTGGTTTCCAAGTAATTACATCCCTGTCTGGATACTACAAGTGGATGTTGATCTAGTATAGTTGTTCCTAGGGATAATATCCCCAAAAATTAGGGATTGGGTATTAAATAAATTTTCACCTTGTACACGAAAAAGAGGCATTGTTGTGCACCTAGTTTGGTACTCCAAGGGGATATTTTTTGGAAACTACACAAAATCTTTACAAACCATTAGTAAGGACATAAATAAATTTTTAGGTTAGAAATACTAATAGGAAAATTACCATGGATAACCAAGATTTAAACCTATAAACTCATAAGTTAGGATTTAAAGGTTATTTATGAGTTATTTATTCTATGTTCCTAGTTTTCCTTTATATATAATTTTTAGTTTGAGTATTCTCATCCCTAATTTTCTTTTTTTAGTTAATGTCAAAAAATAGGAGGAATCGTGCCAATAATAAATGTGATAGGAAATGTGATGATTTCCATAATTTGATGTATAACTTGATGGGATATAAATTAAGGCATCTTGTGATTATGGAAAACTAGTTATCATGAATTATTATTAACAATTGAAACATATTTGAGTTTCCAAATACAAAATATAAGGTAAGTATGGATCCTCATTGAATCTCATGTGATAAAGATGATAAATAAAATAACATTAAATTCCCTAAATTTCAAAATATTTGGAAGTGTAACTAAGAAAATTTTCTTAAAGGAACATTAATATTCTTTATGTGGGGAAGAGGAGGGAATAGAGTGGCCAATTACTGAAGAAAAAAAGAAGAGTATGGTTAACAATATGTAAGGAAATAAAGTTCAATCTAAGGTAATGTTAATAATTCAATGTCATATATATAGGGAACTTGGATATTATCTAAGTAAATTCCCTAATCCAGGGGATAATGAGGATGATAAACACTATAAATCTCCAAACAAAAGGTGTAACACCCCTGATATTTTAAAAGAACAACATCATATTCAATTGTGTATATGACACGCAACACCAGGCTTAGAAGAGAATGTAACATGCCAAGATTTTAGGGTATGTTTTTTTAAATAAATTTAATCTCTTTGATAAATTTTTATGTATGAAACCCTGATATTTTAAAATAACACTATGTTTGATAGTATATACAATACACAACACCGAGATTTAACGAATCAAAAATATTATTTAAAAATGATCATTATAACCTTGATGTTAAATTGGAGGCTATAAATAGTATTAACCAAATTATGAAATATATATATAAAGGTCCTAATCAGTATGAATTTATTTATTGATTCTTATGAAATAAGTACTCAATTTTCAGTAAAGTTATTTTATGCTACCAAAATACATTTTCTTCAAAAAATGATTTTTATTGAGAAAGTATTATAATTAAATTATGGAATTTATATTAATTTTATTTTATAAAAATAATATAATTTTTGTAATCATAATATCAAAATTATTTTTGGGTGAAATTTTCATATTTTTTTGAAAAGATTTATTTTCCCATGAATAGTCAAAAATTCTGATTTTTATTGAAAACTGTATTTTTGTTTCAACCATTTGAAAAGTTAAATTTTAATTTAAAATGGTTTCAAAGTAAAATTATTCTTATTATATTATTAATAATCCAATTAAGTTAATTTAAATAAATTTCATTATTGAATTTGGCATAAAAATATTTTTATACTTAAAAAGGGCATTTCTCTGAAAAAACTCTTTTTCATTATGTTTTTTCAGTTTAATTTTAAATTAAATTATTCCACTTATGTGTTTTAAATTTTTAAAAATTGATTCCATATTTTTATTTAGTATGTAGAAATTTAGTAAATATTTCCCCTTTATTTTTTGTCAATATGAATAGTAACATTAGTAATTTTGGTTACCATGGTAAAGAGTAAATCGGGTAATTAAAGTTCAAAAATAAAATAATAAGGACTATAAAATAAACATTACACTTTATTAAATATTATTAGGGGAGTAATTTTTTCCCATATTAATCCAAGATTTAGTTATATTGGATTGTATGGGCATTTTTATTGGATTAAGGCCTTTATAGTATTTTATTTTAAGAAATGACAAAAAGTCACGCTTTTGTTTTTAATACCTATAACATTTTTAATATGGGGTTATCCAAAGGTTATGATTAAATATAAATATTATTTTTAAATATAAAATATTTTTCTTCATCATGGTAATTTATTTTTAATTTTTAGGAAATAAATAATTATCTTAAATTCTTACACAACGCTGATGTAGTAATTATTATATTAATAGAAAAATCAAATAAATGATATTTAAAATATTAAAAGTAAAATAATTTGAGATAAATAATGTGATCCATGAAATAAATATATTAAAATTATATATTAGGTATGTAATAAAGATTTTTTCAAATTATTAGTATTTTATTGATATTATTAAAGTTAATGTAATGAATAATTCTAAAAATTGACCATATTTATATTTTATAATAAAAAATATTTTATTAAATGATATAAAATTCCTAAAAATATTAGTCTCATCAAAACTAATTTTATATGGTTAATTAAATCTACCATTTTCAATTTATGGGTATTTTGTAATTTTATAGTAGCATTATTAACCCTCAGAGAGAAGGACATTTTAATAGCATGGTAATTATCAAAAGGATTAACAGTGGGTTAAAACTAAAAGATAAGGGTGAGAACATATCCAAGACTTTTATAAATTTTATTGGATGAAAAATTTTCTAATTATATTCACCTTATATTCTAATTATATCAATTTGAATCCATTTATACTTGATAATTTATTAATTTAATATTTTAAGAAATTTTGAGAATGCCCCTCCCCTCAATTATAAAAGGGCATCCCTTCCTTCACTTCTTAACAACACTTTAAGCTATATATATAGAAAAAATAATAAACATTAATATTATTAACATAATTATCCAAATTATTTATTTTATTTAACTTCAAAAATAAGAACCCTAGGTCCCTTAAGAAGAGATCTAAAGGGAGTCCATTGAAAAAGAGGTAATCGTCTTTACCAACTCTTTCAAATTTATTTCTTCTTATACTTACTCTTAATGTTTCTTACCCATCCTAATATAATATATACACTATCATAAATGTAATTATATTTTATTATTATTATTTGGTAACCATATTCCATCTCTTTTCCATACTATAAAAAGTGAAAACATTGCTCATGCATACATACGGCTTACCATCTCCATGTAGCGGTGTAATTTATTTTTCATCACCACTTTACTTGGATATTTAAAAATATGTAACTAATTATTATATATGATATTTATTAAATAAAAATTATTCTTAAATAATTAATTATCATTTATATTTATTTCTTTCCATCCTTCAAAAAGTGAAAACAACGTTCATGTGTACGTGCAGCCCACCATCTCTATGAACGGTATAATTCATTTTTCTATCTCTATCTTTATAGATAACTATAAATATATATTTATTTAATATATATGTTATTTTTACCATAAATAATATTCTTTATATGATGTAATTATAATAAAATCATAATTATTGGAACTACCGAATCAAAACATACATGAAAAAACAAAGCAGTTACCACCTGAAAGAGTGATTTTAACAATGAATTGATAATAAACAGGTGATAAAATATTATAAGTAAATAATATATGGTGTAATATATATTATTATGGTTCTTTAATATATTTATAATAAATCTATATTTATTATACATGAGTTTAAAACATGTACAAAATAAATCAAACATGAGGTAAGGGTTTCTCATCTCACTTTTACTTCTATGATACATATTTTATATACACCACTTATATATTTTGTATGGTTTATATAATAAACCTTTTATATATTATATCATGAATATATTTTTATTAATTTTATTTAAATTTTCATTTTAATTTATTTTTTTTATAGGTATTATGATTCAAAATAAACCCAAGTGGTAAGGGTTTATTTCACAATCTCATCATTATTTGTGATTTTTATTTTTAAGTCTCCACTGAGTAATATTTCTATTTCATGTACATGTTTTATAAAAAAATTAAAAAATGTATTTCATATTCTCCAATAAATTTTTAAATTCATTTTACCTTTTTTTTACTTTTTACAAAAAAAAATTATCAGGAATCTTCCTATCATTTTCCGAATAAAGTACTTTTTAATTTTTCTTACAAAATTTTGAAAGGAATGTTTTTTTAACTTATAAAGTATGAATAGAATTTACCAAAAACATTAAGCCTCAATTATTTTAATATTCATTTAAAATTTTATAAATTTATTTTTAAATAAAATTATTTCTTTATTACGTGGAAATTTTTAGATTTTAAAAATTTATTCTAAAAGTTAAAAATGGTATTTTCATTAAGAAATATTCCAGTAATCTATTTAAGTTATTTTCATCTATGTCAACATCCCTTTTTAAATATTATGTTAAGGATTTACTCTAATTATAACATTAATTATATATCTTTGGATGGTCTATGATCATTTTGATTGGGAAAAGTATTGATATTATGTATGATTAATTCTTCAAACAAGGATATTTATTGATTTTGTTAAGGCATATTGATTTAATTGTATTATTTATTCATATTAGGAATCCATTAGACTTGGTAAGTTATGTTTGGGGATTACTATATCCCCTCTATGCATCGTTAGGTCTCATGAGACAAACTATATTGATTTTTGGCTAAGGCATTTCCCATTTATTTAGATGTCATGGAATAAGGATTTGATGGTATTTTCAAATGTCATAGTCAAGGCCTTGATGGTATGTTTCAAATGTCTATAATTATTCATTCCATCATTATGAATTAAATTATTAATTTCCATGTGATTATTTGATTAGTAATAATATCCATGGATAAGTTATATTCTCATGTGATTATTTATATGGCTCATTTGATCATCTTTTATTCCTAAAAAATTATGCTCATGTTATTTTTTAAATGGAATGTATTTCATCTATTTACCTTGCCATATTTTTTATGCTTATTTATTCATGATATATTTCATTGAACGCATACCCTTACTGAGCATATAAGCTCATTCCTTTCTTATATTTCATTTTTTCTATGATACCAGGAAGTGTTTTGTGATTGATATGTTGGGATGTGCTAAAGGGAATAGTGGTGTACTCAAAGAATATACTATGTTTTATTTTATGTTTTCAATTGTAATGTGAAATTAAAGTATGTATCTATTTTACTAATATTACTAAACTATTCAGTTCTTTGATATTTTATTCCTTATATCTAGTCCCAAGGTAATAAAGTAACCACCGACACTAGGCTACTGGAATTTGGGTCTTTACAGTTGGTATCAGATGAAGTTTAATATAAAACTTGGGAACTAGATTTAGGGAAAAATAGATTAGGTAATATAACCCTATGATAAACATTGATGATAAGTATATAATAACATCCTGATGTTTTGGTAAGATAGATATTATGTGGTTTTTTCTATAAATGTATCCTTATATAGATACTAAAAGTGTAAATGGTTCTGGAATAGATATACCCAGTGGTAATAAATCTGAAAAAAGAACATTGATCTTGAATAGAGTGTTAATTAGTACACAACAATGGTTCTTACTACACACCTAGTCTGAAACTATTTAGGGATATGATTTAGTTAATTCACATTTTTTTTATAAACCATCATGAAGGATTTTAATAGATTATGACCATGAATAACCTAGGTTAAACCTAAGGTGATATATATTAAAAATAATTTTTCATGATTTAGACATCCTATAAATGATTATTTATGATTATGTGATTTCCCATTATGATTATTGTTTCTCACCTGGTGATTTTTGGTTTTAGTCAATGGATGGAACAATAATGAACTGGGTTAACATTAAATGTGATAGACCATGTGTTGATGACAAATAAAATGGGATAATGGTTGGGGTGAAGGATATTGAGATTATACCAAATTGGTCATCATGATATATGATTAAAAACTTTCACCTTAACCAACTCTTAGACTCATCAAAGAAGAGAAGGATGGATTCCACTAAGAGAATTAATAGTGGAGACCATGGAGGAAACAAGGATTGATTTCATTAATGTCATAAATATGGAAATAGACACCTATGAGAGTGTCTCAAAGGAACAGGAAAATATTTTATGTATAAAAAATAAGGATGCAAAGAAAGTACTTTCTGAGGAAAAATGAAAATTTTGGTTAACATAATGGATAAGAATAATGGTCTCCCTAAGGTATTATTGATATTTGAATGTTTTAGATATGTAAATTATGTTAATTATGAAAATCTATTTCCTAGGTGGAAAGATCATGAAGATAATCATAAAGGTTATATGATTAATGGTTATATTATTGATGATTATGAGACTAAAAATGACTTATGAAAGGAAGATGGTATTAAATAATAAGATGATGAATCATTGTTAATGGTTTAATAATGAAGTGTAATGATTAATGTGATTGTTTTTGGATTCATGAATTATGTTATAAGAGTATTTTATCAATGATATTATGGTTGTAAGAATTATGAAATGTATAAGGATTGTAATATAGTACTATTTCTTTAAGGATTTGAGATTATATGTTGAATGGTATCTATGACCAAGAAAAGTGATTTAGTGGTAAGTTGATATTTTTTGAAGACACATGATTGAGGGAATATAACCCTTAATATGTAATGTATGTTGAGATAATAATAATAAATAGATGTTTAGGGGGTAGTATTAGTGACCATGAAATTGTTTTTTAATTTTATGGTTTATGTTATCTTAATTAGAATTTATAACATGTTTGGATTTAAGGAATATATTTGAAAAATAGAGATTTTATTTTTGGAATCATGCATGTTTTCATTAAGCTTTTAAGATGATAAAGGTATTCACATATTTAGTATGTGAAATTAAAATATGCATTATATTTTGTGGGAATATAATGTTAAGTTAATTTTGGAAATTTAGTGACCTTCCTTCTAAATTTTTGGACTTTGAATTTGTACATATGTATTTTGGATGAGTATTAAGGTTAAATATTTATGTAATGGATTAAGTTTAACTATAGGTGTTTTTGGATAACTTATGTTAAAAATTTTGGTCTTATAAAATATCTAGAGATAGCAGGAATGAATTGTAATTCTTTTATTTATCCAATGATCTATTAAATGTTAATTTTAATGCTTTAGGTATAAATATTCCTATTGTATATTAATTTATTGGAATAAGAGATGAAGTATGAATTGATCAAAGCACATCCAAATGATTAAATTAGGCCTATGAAATAGAAATATATCAAGTCTCTATATTTCCTTATGTTATTAGTCTTAGTGGTAAAGTAATTCCTCAACTCTAGGAAAAGGATATTGAAACAGAAAAATTATCCTATTACCTTTACATCCAATAAATCAATGATTTTTTGACACATTACTGATTTATGGTTTTGTGGTTGTTGAATTTATCTTGAACAATAACTTTCTTGTGACCAATGACCTCTATAACCCTCCATAATTATTTTGTAATTATGTTTTTCTTCTCTGTCCATATCTTCACTTCCCAACTATGTTCTCCTACTTAAAAACCTAGTTATGTGATTATTCCAGAAGACCTTCGTACATCCCTTTCTCTCTTATCAAGAGGATTTTTTATTAACCCTTCTCATGATGTGGGATTTCAATAAGGTTATTTTAAAATTTCAAACCATTGATTATTGAAATAAATATTAAATTGTGAGGATTCAATTTATTTAAGGGGGATAGAATGTAACACCCCAAGATTTTAAAATATGAACATCATATACAATAGTGTATATGATATGAAACACTAAGATTAGAATAGAATGTAACACACCAAGATTTTAAGGTATGTTTTATTTAAAATAAATTTAATCTAATTGATGTCTTGTAGTGCATGAATCCCTGAGATTTTAAAATAACACTATGTTTGATAATGTATACAACATGCAACACCGAGCTTCAACGAACCATAAGATATTATTTAAATATAACTATTATAAAAATTTTGTTAAGTTGGTGTCTATAAATAGTATTAACTAAATTATGAAATATATATAAAAAGGACCCATTCAGTATAAATTTATTGATTAATTCTTATGAAATAAGTACAACATTTTCTTTAAAGTTGTTTTGTGCTTCAGAAATATGTTTTCTTCAATAATGATTTTTATTAAGAAAATATTATAATTAAATTATGGAATGTATATAAATTTTATTTTATAAAAATAATAAAATTTTTTAAATTAGCATATAAAAATTATATTAGGGTAAAATTTTCAGATTTTTTTGAAAAGATTTATTTTCCCATGAATAGTGAAAAATACCGATTTTTATTGAAACATATATTTTTATTTCAACAATTTGAAGATTTTAATTTTATTTTAAATTGATTTTAAAGTAAAATTAGATATATTATATTATTAATAACCCAATTAAGTTTATTGGAATCAATTTCATGGTTTAATTTTCTATAAATATATTTTTATACTTAAAAATGACATTTTTCTGAAAAATGTTTTTTCATTGCGTTTTGTCGATTTAATTTTAAATTATTATAAAACTTATATATTTTGAATTTCTAAAAATGGATTAAATATTTATATTTAGAATTATGAATTTACTAAACAGTTTCCTTTTATGTTTGGTCAATATGAATAGTAACCTTAGTGATTTTTGTTACCAAGGTAAAGGGTAAATCAAGTAATTAAAGTTAAAAACAAAATGATAAGGATGATAAAATAACTATTAAAATTTAATTAATATTATTATATGAGTCCATTTTTTCATAATAATCTAATGTTTGGTTATATGTAATTTTATGAACATTTGAATAAGATTATGACATTTATAGTATTTTATTTCAAGAAATGTAAAACATGTCGCACTGTTGTTTTTAATAATTATAATATTTTTAATATGGGTTTATCTAGAAGATATGATTGACTATAAATATTATTTTGAAATATAAAATATTTATCTTCATCATGGTAATTTAGTTTAATTTTTAGTGAAGAAATAATTATCTTAAATGCTTACACAACGCTGACGCAATAATTATTCAATTTAATGGAAAATCAAATAAATGATATTTAAAATATTAAAAGTAATATAATTTGAGATAAATAATTTTATTGATGAATTTTTAAATTAAAATTACATTTTATGGATATAATAAATAATTTTTTCTAATTGTAATTATTTTTTGGATATTAATAAAGTCAAAGTAATGAATAGTTCTAAAAAATGATAATATTGATATTTTATTATAAATAATATTTTATTAAATGGTATAAAATTTCTAAAAATATTATATTCATCCAAATAAATGGTATATGAATAATTAAATCTACCATTTTCTATTTATGGGTATTTTTTTATTTTATAGTAACATTATTAACCCTTTCAGAGTAGAAAATCTTAATAGTATGGTAATTGTCAAAAGGGTTAACTAGGGTTAAAACTAAAATATAAGGGTGAAATCATATCTAAAACATATCCAAATTTTATTATATTATAATATTTATACTTATATTAACATTATATTTTAATTATATCAATTTTTATCTATATTTACTTGATAAATAATTTATATTAATTTAATATTTTAAGAAATTCTAAGAATGCCCCTCCCCTCAATTATAAAAGGCAACCCCTTCCTTCACTTATTCACACCAATTTGAGCCAAATATATTAACCAAACCCTAAAAATTACTCTTATTAAAATCCTTATACAATTTCTTCAGGTTCTAGACCTTCCAAAATATCAACCCTAGGTCCCTTAAGAAGTGATCTAAAGCGAATCCACCGATTAAGATGTAATCATCTTTATTGACTCTTTCATGTTTATTTTTTCTTCTATTTCATCTTCATGTTTTTTACCCATCATAAAATAATAACTCTGGTATCCTAAACATGCTGATATTTTTTTATGATTATGGGGTAACTATATTATATATATTTTCTATCTTACAAAAATTGAAAACATCACTCATGCATACGTACGACTTACCGTCTCCACGTAACGGTGTAATTCATTTTTCATCACCACTTTACTTGGATGGTTATAAATATGAAAATAATGAGTATATATGATATTTATTACATAAATATGATTCTTAAAAATTAATTATTATTAATATTTCTTTATTTCCATCATTCAAAAAGTGAAAATATTATTCATGTGTGTGTAAGGCCTACCATCTCCATGAACGGTGTAATTTATTTTACTATATCTATTTTTATTTATGAATATAAATATATATATATATAGTATATATGATATTTATACCATAAATAATATTCTATAGATGATGAAACCATGGTAAATACATAAGTACTGAAACTATCGAATCCAAACATACGTGAAAAACGAAGCAGTTACCACCCGAAATAATGATTTTAACAATGAATTGAGAATAAATGAGTGATAAAATATTATAAGTAAATAATATATGATATGATATATAGAATTATAGTAATTTAATATATTTATAATAAATATGTATTTATTGTACAGGTGGTTGAATAATGTACAAATGAAATTGAACTTGAGGTAATGGTTTCTCATCTCACTTTTACTTCTATGATAAATATGTCATATTCACCACTTATTTATTTTGTGTGGTGTATATACTTCACCTATGATATATTATATCATTAATATCTTTGTTTTTATGGTATTTAATGTTTAATTTTATGTTATTTCTTTCATGGGTCTTATGATTTAAAAGAAACCCAAGTGGTAAGGGTATATTTCACAATCTCATTGTTATTCAGGATTGATTGTTTATAAGTATTAGCTGAGTAATGGTTTAATTTCATGTCCATGTTTTCTAAAAATATTTTCAAAAATGTTTTTATAGTTCATTGGTTATTTTTTAAAGTCAGTTTTACCCTTTTTTTCTTTGTATAAAAATAATTAAAAGGAATCTTCGTGTAATTTTCAAAACATGGTACTTTTTTATTTTTCTTACAAAATTTTAAAAGGAATGTTTTTTTAACTTATATGGTAAAAACATAATTTCACAAAATCATGATGCCTCAATGATTTTAATATTACTTTAAAATTTTACAAGGTTCTTTTCAAATAAAATTATTTCTTTATTATGTGCATAGTTTTTAGATTTTAAAAATTATTTTCAAAATAAAAAGGGTATTTTCCTCAAGAAATTTTACAATAATCTCTTTAAAGTATTTTCAACTATGTCAACATACTTTGTTGAATATTTTGTTGAGTATATACATTAATGATACCCTTCATAATATTTTTTGGATGGTTTATAATCACTTTGACTAGGTAAAGTATTGATATTCCTTGTGACTAGTTCTTCCAATATAGAAAATTATTGATTTTGTTAAGGCAAGTTAATTCAGTTGTATTATTTATTAATATAATGAATTAATTTGACTTATTAAGTGATATGAAGGTCCCCCTATATACCCTCAATGCATCGGTAAGTCTCATGGGACAAACTAGTCTGGGTTTTAGTTGATGCCTTACCTATTTATTCATATGTCATGAAACATGGATTTGATGGTATTTTCAGATGTCTCAACCTAGGCCTTGATAGTATGTTTCATATTTCCATTTTTATGCATTCCATTTTTATGAATTCAGTTATTGATGTCCATGTCATTATTCTATTAGTTATAATATTCATGGATAAGTTTTGATCTGATGTGATTGTTTATATAGATTATTTGATCATCCTTTATTCATGTCACATTATGCTCGTGTTATTGTTTAAATATCATGTGTTTCTATTATTTACCTTTCCATATTGTTTATTATTATTTATTCATTATAGATCACACTGTATTCATACCCTTACTGAGCATCTGAGCTTACCCATTTCTTATGTTTCATTTTTCCCATGATACCAGGAAGTTTTTTATGATTAATATATAGGGATATGCTAAAGGAAATAATGGTGTAATAAATGAATATATTATGTTTTACTTTATGTTTTCAATTATAATGTAAAATTAAATTATGTATCTAGTTTAATAAGACAATTAAACTATTAAGTCCTTTGATATGTTATTCCTTGTATCTAGTGCCAATGTAATAAATTAAACCTTGACTCTAACCTACTGGAATCTGGTTCTTTTCAAAAGGAAACAGGAAGGGCATACACTATGAAAATTATTGATATATATCATGATAATAAAGTAACACTTATCCACCACTCTATAATTGTGCATGTATTAATTTATTTCAATTCATTCTATCCTAGTATATCTTGGATTCTTTCTAATATAATCAAGTCACCACCCCAAATGATTTGATTTTATTGGGGGAAAACTTCTATGATTATTGTATCATAAGTTAATGTTTATGGGATTGTAATTCTTAAAAATCATGTCATATATTCTTTAGTGTAATGTGATGCTATATTGGGTATGGATTGGATGTCCTTACATAAATACATCATCAAATTTTAAGAGTGGAAGATCACTATTCACATCCTAAGTCATCCTATTATTTTTTACAATTTTAAGGAGGAGAATAAAACTCCTTTGGAATATTATTCTAAAGTGAGGATATTATTTCCTTATAAGCAATAATATATTGCAAAAATTATTGAGATAAAGGATAGAATCATGCTCAAAGACATACCAATTTTTAGGGACTATACTGATGTATTTTCTAAATAGTTTTCAAGTCTTCCTCCTAATTGAGAGGTTGAGTTCTCAATTGAACTTATACCAGGTTCTCTTACCATATCCAAGACTCCTTATAGAATGTTCAGCATTGATTTATAATAACTTAAAAAAATTACAATTGACTTTATTAAAGGATTTTATGCACCTATGTACTTCAAAGTGGATTGCATTAGTCCTCTTCATCAAGAAGATGGATGGTTCAATGTGCCACTTCATTGATATCATGAACTCAAAAATTCATGATAATGAACAAGTGTCCCCTACCACATATTGATGATTTTTTTATCAACTATGTGGGTCTTAGTACTTATCTAAGGTTTACCTTAGATTTTTATATCACTGATTTAAGATTAAGAAGAAGATATTTCAAATACTTTCTATTGAATGATGTATGAACACTATGAGTTCATAGTGATTTTCATAGGACTCACTAATGCTCCAGAAATATTTATAGACTTAATGAATATTGCCTTTATATATTTCCTCAAAAAAATTGTGATAGTATTTATATATGATATTCTAATGTACTTCAAAAGAAGTAGGAGCTTGAGGAGTATTTGAATACTATTTTAAAGACTTATTGAAATGAGAAGCTATATGAAAAGTATAGTAAATGGGATTTCTGGATGGTTGGAGTATCATTATTGGATAATGTTATAACCAGAAATTAGATACATGTAGAACAATATAAGATAAATGTTATTTAAAAGTTTTCTATACCATTATTTTTAATAGAGATATATAGTTTCTTTGGACTAGATGGGTATTACTGATGATTTGGGATAAACTTCTCCCGATTTTCAAACCCACTAACCAAGATAACATGGAAGGGTGTAACGTTTTTTTGGAATAATTAATGTGAATATAGATTCATATAATTGAAAAATATTATTATCACTGCACTAGTACTTACACTTCCCATAAATTGGGAACTTTTCATGGTATATAATAATGATTAAAAGAGTAGCTTAATATGTGTAAGCGAAGATAGTTAGAGATGATCAAGAAATATTAATTATAAATCTACTATCATCCTAATAAAGAAAATAAATTGAAATATTCTCAAAGTCAAAAGGTTCAAATGACCTTATTAATGATGAGAATCAAGTGAGAACTTATCATATAATACATGAAAAGTTTAAACATGGGAATCATAAATGAATTAACATCATCATTCCTTCCTCAAATTATTTCTCAACCATACCTTTCGGAGAAGATAAAGGATTCTCAAAGAGTTTATGTGGAAATTCAGAAGAATATTTAAGCTTTAGTAAAAGTTAAATTCTCAAAGTTCAGAATTGATGAATAATTATTTGTAAGATTTGGGTCACGACTATATGAACCATCAAATCCTGAGATAAAGGAGTTGTTGAATGATGTTCATAGCTCTACCTTATCCATACATCCAAGGATCATGAAGATATATTGATATATTCTATATCACTATTAGTGGGACAATATGAAAAGTGAGATCATAGAATATACATAAAATTTCCTAGTATGTTAGTAGGTGAAGTATTAAAGGAAAAAATTCCAAGGGGATGATGCAACTAGTACCCATACTAACATGGAAATAGAATAACATCACTATGGATTTTTTCATAGGTCTTCCTAATAAATAAAATAAAATAATAATGTAGTATGGTTTGTGGTGGATCATCTTACAAAGACTTTTCACTTCATTTTTATTTTAGAGGACTTCTCAGTCGATCAACTTGTAAGGATACACATTAGAGAAGGGTTAAGGCTACATAGAACACCGCTATCGATTATACCCAACTGAGATCTAAGGTTTTCCTCTAAGTTCTAGAAGATTCTATAATATTATCTAATCACTCAGTTAAAATCCAGTAATCCTTATGACCCCCAAAATTAAGGCCAATCTAAGAAGACTATACAAAAAATGGAATACATGTTGAGAGTATGATCAATGGGATTAAAAATAGGATGGTATCAGAATATTTCTCTTTTTGAGTTCTCATACAATAATAGTTTTCACTCAAGCATCCAAATAGATCCACATGAATTCCTTTATTTGAAGATATGTAGAATAATAGTTTGTTGGGATGGATTTGGTGAATACAAGATGTTGGGCCTTGAAATGGTTAAAAAATAGTTAAAAATTTCAAAACCATCCAATGGCACATTAGAGATGCTCAAAATAAAAAAGAAGATTTATGTTGATAATAATTGATGAGACCTAGAGTTTGTGGTTGGATAAAAATTATTCCTTTTCATATCTCCGTGGAATAAGGCCATGAGATTTGGGAATAAGGGGAATTTAAGTCCTAGGTTCATTGTCTCGTTTGAGATTCTTGATCACATCAGAGTCATGGAATATTGACTAGCACTTCCACCAACCATGTCTTATGTACAAGATGTATTCCACTTTTCTATATTGATAAAGTACAAACCATATCTATCACATGTATAGAATTTAGTGGTGTTACATCTAGAAAATGATCTCTTTAATGAGGATCATTCGATGAAGAACTTAGACTATAGAGATAATGTTTTATACAACAAGACAAATCACCTATTTAATGTACTATAGTGAAACCATAAATACGAGGAGATCACATGATAACGAGATGAATCCTTGAAGTAGAATTATCCTCTCTTATTTTCACATAGTATGTACAATGGAATTTTAACTGTTAAATTTTTTAAGGGGGGAGAGAATGTGATGACCCGGAATTTTATCCATGAAATTTCCCCTCTGATTATATAATTATGTCATACTTAGTAATATAGTATTATATAAAGTGCATGCACCAAATGACATAAAAAACACCTTATGATGATAATTTTAACATTACACTTAGATCAGAAGCATGGGTATAATAATTGAAAATATTACAATGGGGTAAAAAATAGAAAATAATATAACTAAAATAGGAAAATTTAGATCTGCTCAATCCACCATAAAAACTACACTAAAAAACAACACTATAGAAATAAAAAAATATTAATAATATGATATTAATCTTGGAAATGAATATATGTATATAACCTTGAGAGAAAAATATAAGTGAATGAATATTGAATTAAATATGTCATATTTATTAGAAGTAGAGAACCCATATTATAAATACCTAGCCTTAAACATTACATAATATTGAGTTAAGTAAAGAATTCACATTAAGGATTTTTTATGTTTATAGTTTTATAAAATTATGAAATAATTATTACATAATAACTCAAATATTACAAAGTAGACATGTCTACCCACTATCCATTTTTTACAAAATAAAACTCTTTAAAATAAAACATGATTTCTTTTTCTTGATAAAAATATTATTAACTTCTTAATTTATCTTAACCATCCTTATACCTTGTGTAAAATATTTTAAAAACTTGGGATGAGAAAAAAAATCTCAATGAGGGATATAAAATAAGGAATTAAATCATTAGTCCATGAATATTTTAAACTTATGAAAATATTTTCACAAAATCATACTTTTCACCCAGAAAACATAAGCTCTTAACATACGTCATGAAACCATAAGATTGCAGAAAACTATTAAAAGTTATAAATCATAAAGGTAACTTTTGGAATCCATGTCATATTTATATTGTAACTTTCATAGCTACATAGGGAGTAACCTTCATGGTTACATTTGGAATACTCGTTATAGTATTTTCCTTAAACCTCTTAGGATAAACCTTATCATTTAACTCCATCTCATTGCCCAATGTATTAGAGATATATTATGTGTTAACCCACCCTCGATTTATCATGAAACCACCAGTATACTTAAATAATGCCTAATAACCATAACATAATCATAACACATAAAACAAGCATAAAGAAAAAATAACATTTCAACTTTGAAATCACATTTCATCTTTACAGGTCACTCACTCATTAATGAAAACACATTATTTTAAAATAAAATGGTAAACATATAAAGTAAACATCAAAACATTAAAGTGACATAAAATTGATAAATTTAGTTCATGATGTATATGTTAAAAAAATATTCCAAGTTATTGAAATAATCAATCCATTTTTAAAACACAATTAAAACATTTTAAAAGAATATTTTTGAAATCAAAGTGTCCCATACCACTTTGAAAATTTTGAAAGGAATTAAAATTTTAAAAAATTCATTTACATATAAAAAAATCCTTAAAACTATTTTAAAAACATGGACATTAATTAGAATGATTTAGAAGAATAAATCTTTAAAACATTTAAAATGATGTTTTAGTTAAACAGTCCCTTACTATTTGGGAAATGCTTGAATAAAAATAATTAAATAATAAAATTAAACAAAACTTTAAATATCATGATAATATATTACTTCATAATAAAACGTTTAAAAGTTTTTTATATACACCTTGGAGGATAATAATGGTTCATAACATCATAATATGCCTCAATAAAAGGAGATTGTGACAAAGTCTCGTACCTTGAGTTTGAATTGTCTCAAACAATATTTATATTCCCGAATAATAAACTTAGTTTAATTTATACTTTCTTGGGAACCCTTTTAAAGTTTATTATTCATTTTATATATCACTTATTATTATGTTATAAAAATTACATAATTATTTAAGTTCATATCAGATGTTTTGTCGATATTTAGTACTTGAGTCACAAATGAACATCGTATGATGTCAATAGTCTATGTGGTCATAAGTCAATCATATCCAGAATAATATTCATAAAATTATTATAATTTTTAAACATAAATTATAATTTTAAACCAAAATATTAATTATTGTTATGAAAAATGAACAGTGTTATAATCATAGAGACGGTAGGTCGTACATTCACATGAGTAATGTTTCCATTTTTCATTGATCATTATGGAAATAAGGTAATTATCATTTTATATTTACTTAATGATAATAATATTATTAACATAATAATAATAATTTAAATATAATTATATATATCATAAAAATGATGTGGTGAATAAAAATGATTCACATCACTTCGTGGAGGAGATAGTCCACACGTACGCACAAACGTTGTTATCATTTTTATATGCATGGAAAGTAAGAACATAATTGATATATTATTATATAAAAATGATAAATATTTAATTAAAATTATATATAAACATTTATTCCATCATTATTATCATTATTGAGATACATTAATGAAAAATTAACTATATCGGTTCATGAGGCGGTAGTCTACCGTACACATGAACGAAATGCTCATTTCCCATTTGATGAAATCAGAGATGGATTTAGGTAATGATATTAACATAATAACATATCAGTATATTTAGGATACTGGAATTATTATTTAATCTTGTTTGGAGAATATTTCAAGGAATTTGAAGATGAAATAAAATATAAATACATAAAGAAAACGATACATCTTCTTCGGTTGATCACCTATGAAGAACAATGTAACACATCTATGGAGGGTGTTATGCCTAAAATAAGTCCTCAAGAATGTAGGTAGGGATTTTAGGAATGTTTTTTTGTATATATTTTATGAAAAAAATGGTTTTAGAAGTGTGAGTAATAGAAAAGAGTGGGTACCTTTTATAGAAGAGGGGACGGGCACGGTTCGAAACTCTTAAAATATTAAATTAATATAAATGAATTTTTAAATAAAAATGACTCCAACCTGAGTTATGTATAAAAACGATATGATTATGGTTATAAATAATATCATATATTAATTTTTTAACATGTATTGATTTTATTTTAAACCATATTTTTTGGTTCACTATTTATTAATCTATTTTAATTTTAATTGTAGTAACAACATTTTCAATATTAAGAGGCTATAAAGATTAATTATATGGGGTAAATTTCCAAAAAATGTAAAATTTATTAACTTTTAGACCTTATGATAGTCACTTTTTAATTTTAAAATATTTTTAGGTTTTTTAAATAATTTAATGAAATATTATGTTTATAAAATATCAATAGTGTCAATTTTGAAACTATTCATTTCATTGAATTTAAATAAAATCCAAATAGATGGATAACTTCTAAAAAAATAATTTAATAGACTTATAATATTTTATAGTCACCTATAAAATTAATTTATTTCCATAATTAATTCTAATTATATTTATTTTAAAAAATTTCATATCATTTATTTTATATTTCTCTTAATAAAATAATTATTATATCACTATTTTGTTAGTATTTATGGTAATTATTTGATCTCTAAAAATTATAAATAAATTACCATGATGTATATAATTTCATTATATTTTTTTATACTATTTATTATTGCAGTTATATCATATTTATTACTATATTAAAATTATTATACTTATAAGAAAATAAGAGGGTGACATGTTGTCACATTCTTTTGTTTTAATAATATTTATATCACTTTTATGGAAAAAGTCCATTAAATGAGTCTATTAAGATACTTATGTGTTAAGGTTTGACTTTTATTCATAAAATATGATTTTTTCAGGTTTCAGGGTAATTTTATTATCCTTATCATGTTATTTATTACCCTAATTTACCTAATTTACCTTTAACCGTGGTAAATAAAAATTACCAAAGTTATTATTCATAAAATTCAAAAAAAACTATTTACATAATTTCAACCCACTGATTAAAAATAGGGAATCCATTTTTTAAAATTTAAAACACAGAATCTATAGTAATTAATTTAAAATTAATCCCCGTTCTCAAAATGAGAAAACAGGTTTTTAAAAGTAAAAAACTATCAAAATATTGACAGGAATTTATATCTAATTTCAATGTGAAATTAATTCCAATGACCAAAATTGAATTATATGATAAAACATTAATATAATTATAATTTAAAACCAATTAAAATGATAATTTAACAATATAAAAAAATAGATGAAAAAATATTTTTGAATTAAAAGGATGTATTTTTCACTATTCATTAAAATATGAAAGTTATAAAAAAATACCAAAAATTTATTCAAACTAAATTTTGGTATCCTGTTTCCAAAGAAGAAGTTTATTTTTTCAAATATAATGTATAAAAGTGTCAAAAAAAACTAGATTTAAAGCCATCAAAATGTAAAAAAACTGCATTTTTTAAAAAAATCCATCTTTCGTCCAATTAATTGAATTTGTTCTTATATCATGTCCAGAAAACATATAAGATGAATTTTAATTATTAAATTGAATATATTACATATATATTTTATTAATAAAATCCATAAAGAGTGATTTTATTATTTTATAAACTCACTTATTTTCATTTAAATAGTTTTTCAAAAAAACATTTCCTTTTATTTAAAAAGGGTTTTATTTTCATTTATAATTAATTGTTCATAAGAGAATTAACTATATACATGTGTAAACCATATTTTCATAAATAAATTAATACTTTCCATTCCATCCATTTTAAAATATCAGTTATAAGGTAACATTTAAATAATAATATTTAGTTTTTTACTTAAGCTCGATGTGGCGTATTATGTTTGCTATTAAACACAGTGTCTCTTTTTTCAGAAACTCAGGATGTTAAACATATAAAAAATCTGATTATTGGAATAGTAATATGACCATTAATAATAGTAAATATACCATTATAATAGTATCCTCACCTATATAATTATAAAATGATATGAAAATATGATTTATTCATATCATAATACTACTAAATAAATGTTTTAAAATTGATAAAATAAGTGTTTTTATATTTGAAAACCATATTTGTTTTATTTTCATTTCTATAAAAAATATAATGATTTAAAATAGAATTCATTTTCATAAAATTACTTTATAAATTAATATTAATATGTTTTATAATGATAACATAATTTTATGATACCATAAGTAATTTTATTAAGGGTCCAAAATTTGATCATAAAATTAAAATTTGTATTTTTTTCAAATAAATATGGATTTTATTTAAAAGTTAAATTTTTTTATTTAGAAAATTTTCTTCATAAAATTGATTTATTTTTTAGAATCTACATGCCAAAAAATGGTTAGGGTGGTTTTTTTTATTTTTCTAAAATAGTTTACTTTTTGTGAATAGTGAAAACTGATATTTAACATTATAAGTTAAATACATGATTAATTGAATAAATAATGACTTAAGCACCCATTAGTTCAAAATCACTTGAAAATATTATTGTATATAGTCACAAAAATCAACAATATTTCTATTCTTGTCCAAAATAATAAAATAATGAATATAATATTTAAAAAACACCTATGTCCTCCCCTAAAAAGTACCACCCCTCACCTCCCCTTCTCCTCGCATATTCTAAACCTTATAGGCCACCAAATTGCTTCCCATTTCACTTCCCAGTCCTCTTAAATTACTTTCTAGTGCTTCTGGTCTCACCAAAAGACCAATTCCAACTACCTTAATGAGTTTTTCAAAGAGATTATATTCAAGAGCTAATATTTACAAACTACCTCTTTTAAATTCTTTTCTTCTCCAACCTTATCCTCACCACCCTCATCCAACATGGAATAATAAATACAGTGTCATATATATCCAATAATTTTATATTTCTAATTTAATATATATCATTAAACCTCTTTTATTTTCTTCAAATTCTAAAAATGAAACCATTATGAATATTATGTAGGTGCATCTCCTCTATGGATGATGAGTTTTAGTTTTCTATTAACGCCTTCATGGAAAATTTAAAATAACTTATAATTATTTAAAATAAACTAAATATGTATATTATATATTGTTTCACGTTATTTAATGAATATATGGCCATAATATTAAATAAAACTAAACTAGTTTGTTATGATTAGTAAAACCACCAAAATAAACTAACTGTATAACATTTGAATTTTTACTAAATGAATCATTAATATGTTATGAAATGTGAGGGTATTTTTTATAGTTTAAATTTATATAAGTTCATAAATATCATTTCATTTCACTTATGGAGTTTTAATCACATTTAACCAAAATCTCCAGGATTATCCTCAAGTGATCTAACCCTGGAACCATGAAAAGAAAGCCCTTAGAATAGTGAAATTAAACCTTATATATTCTTTAAAATGGTTGAAAAAAAAATATATTAAATAAAATATTGACATTAAATTTAATAATTTAATTAATGAATGAATTTATTTTTATTATTTAGGATATTAAGTGTAAGTACAGAATGATTCTAGAGCATATGGTAAGGGATCTCTCGAAACCACCCTATTTTCTTTGGGTTACACTTTCTCTATATTTACATTACTTTATTTATCTATTTTTATTATTTACTTCTTAAATATTCTGTATATTATTTCTACACATATATACCTAGTTTAATTCACCTTTATTTAATGGGGATATATAAGTTTTAAAGGTTCTCTTCTCAATTTCATTTGTTAAGAAAACGTAATTAAAGGGAACTTCTCTGTCTCTTACCCCATTTCAATTGTCGCTCCATAAAATGTTTTAAATCATAATTAGTTTCTAAAATTTCCCATTTTATTATGGAAAACCATTTTTAGTTAATTTCTGATTTTATAGAAATTAATATTCTCTTTCTATTTTTAAAGACTCTTTACCATTTTCCCTAAAACCCCGCTTAAGAGGTTCATTTCCAAAGATATATATCCACTATTTTTCAGATATTTACTTCACTTGGACATAAATGTTCATGAAACATGCTTATTTTTTCATCTATGAACTCCCAATAAGTTCTTAATCGCTAATTTCATATAAACCATTATGATATTCTATTTGTTTATGTTATAAGATATGATTTTGAAACCCATTTCTTTCCATAGGTAATTTTTATGTTTATGACTTCTGTTATTTCTTATGTGGAACACATATGCATGTACATTTTATGATGGGAGATCCTAGTTAGTGATCAAATTAATTGGGTAACGTTTGTGTCTCATGAGACAATATATATGGGATCAGGGAGTAAACTTAATCCATGATGGGAGTCAGTCAACCATGTGATGTTATCTTGGTAGTTAGCCTTAACTTATTCTTATGTAATGTTTTATGTTAATTCAACATTTCTATGTTTAAATGATATTATGATTACAATTTCATTATTTTATGCTCCCACATGATTATTCATGAGTTTTTTCTTTCATGGTAGTATGTTATGCCTTTTAACTTATATTTTATGATTTTTTATCAGGTTTATTACATTAATAGAATTTATAGATCACCCATTTTGTTTATGTATTCCATAGGTTATCCTATGTAGTTTTAGGATCTCAAAGGGATTTATGATCTCATTATGGAGATTAAAATAAAGAAGTTTTATTTTAGTTTTATGTTGTTATTTTATGTAACTAGTCTCCCAAACACGTTAAGCCTCTCAATACATGGTTTGTAATTATGGTATATTTATGTTAAAAATCATGTAATAATATGTTTATATAAGTCTTGGGTAACTATATTAACCACCTTTCCCATCTTTCATTAATAAAAACAAAAACATGATTTGTGTGTATGTGTGGACTACCACCTCCACAAACCAACGTATTCAATTTCTTTCACCACCTATCATGGATGATCCAAAAATGTAATATGAAATATAGTTATTATATTTATAAATTATTTAATATTCATAAATTATAAACCATATTACTTCAGTCACCTAATCTATATGAAAATGAAATCATCATCCATGTGTATGTATGGACTACTTCTTCCATGGAATTATGCATTCTACTTTTCATTACTATCATTCATCTATAGTCCTAAGTATGTTTTTAATGGATAAATATTATGTTTATGATATCATTATGTTTATAGTAAGACAAATTTAATAACCAATTAATGATATAAATAATAAACAATAATTTTTATTAAATAAGCATGCAAAGAGGAAAATCTTTGTATTCATATTATGTAATATTTTCATATCCATAACTTCTTATTCTAATTTCTTATAATTCCAATATATGTCACTAATAGACACTAAATAATTTAATTATTCTTCTATTATAATTATATTACAACTAAACCACCTCATAATCATTCATTAAATCATGGTATGTTCATGTTTAGGGTTTGTATAACCACCTACATAAACAATACTGTGAATTTATATCATGAATTACAATGGAAACATAATTAAAACTATATTATGATATAAATGTTTAAATAATGATTTTTTTCTGTAATGATAAAATTATTATTAAACTCGTTAATTAATAAAACATCTTTAATTCATTAAGAATAAATGAAACATGATCATCGTCGATTTCATCTTCATGGTTTGTAACTAAAAATACCCTAGAATAAAATTATACATTTATAAATACCACATAACATATTTTATAGTACCTTTAATGGTATTTTAAAGATTAAAATTTTAACAATAATGAGTACCATCACTATTTTTATGAAACTAGTTCATAAATAATCAATATTACTTACACCTATTATTGAAAATATGTAATAACTAACTAGAATTAATATAGAGAATTATTATAAATTAAAGAGTACAAATGGAAAATATACAAGTAAGTTTATGAAATAATTTATTGATATATATTTTAGTTATATATGTGGTTAAAGGGTATTCATGTAAGCCAGGATAAAAGGTAATGATTTTCTTGGTATTAATTATTACCACAGTATTAAGGGTTTTTGGTAACTCAAATCTCATTCATTGAGTTTTGATCATTGTATTAAAATTATTTCATGTAAGTTAGGTAAATTATACCCTTTATTATATGATGTGGTATTCTCTCACCTTTTACAATGGATTTACATTCCTACCACATAAATCTTTATTGAATATTACTTACCTTATGGAGTATATTTCCCTCAAGGGATGTTGATAGCTCAAATCTCATTTATTTGAGTTATAAAGTCTTATCTTGAATATTTTTCTTCCATGTTTGGGTCATAACACCATAATATTTTACCAGGAAAATTAATAATTAATTTAAATAAGTTTTTTTACTCTTTTTATAATATGGTTTTTCAAAAAAGGTATTTTCAAAGTATTAATAATGTTCTCTTCCTTTAATTATAAAATTTTTAATCTTTGGCTAAAAATTTTCTATATTAAAATTTATGTCATTTTCAAGGATCCATTATTGGATATTATTTTTAAATATAAATTTTTTCAAAATCCTTTATTTCACTTTTTCAAAAGTTACTTTTAAAAGTTATATGTATGTTTTTATTTTACCTCAATGTTAAAAATGTTTTCTAAAATATATTTTAAGTTTTCACCACTATTTTATTTTTCATATTAAAAAGGATTTACACTCTTTGGATTTATATTAATTGATTTATACTCTAATAAATATATATATATATATATATATTTCGGGATTTAATAAGTTGAATAAAACAATTCAATTCTTGATCCCTTCTAATGTGATATGGTTTGAAGTATCCTTTTGTAAAGATTTTTTTCATCTATGTAAACATACTTATAAGTTTCCTTTATTTCAATGGGGATATATTATTTTGTAACCACCCACATTATTTCTATGGATGGATTATGTAATGTTATTATCTATCAAATATATGATCCATCACTTCCTTTGTCTTTCTTAACCATCCACCATGAATAAGTGTAACTTTTCTTCTAATTACTTTTCTTTTTGGATACCATGTTTTCTATTTCTTTTATTAAAGGGTGTTCACCTATATTTCATACATCAATTTATTAGGGGGATTATTGACTTAAATTTATACCACTTACTCTATTCTGTGATATTTTGAGGGATGCTAACATGGAAAGCTATTGTATTTATTGATTGGGGGACTATTGAAAATCTATTTATTTTTTATTTTCATAAGGATGTTTATTTATTACTGAAGAAAGTTAAATATAAATTGTTTAACCATCCACCTTCTTACTTTGGATGGGATAATATCATGTTATCCCTTTTATTTACATGGGAAAAATTATTTGTGTTTTGTATGTTTTTATTCCAATACAGATGATTATTAGAACATTTGATTGTGTATTATTTACACATTATCTAATATGATGAATGAATTAGACTTAAACAAGTGAAGGATGGGGAACGGTAATATATAGTCCCTCGATGCATCGATAGGTCTCATGAGATATACATGTTTGGGTATTTGGTGTATGCCTTACCAATTTAGTTACATGTATTTATTGAATTCTTGAAAACATAAATGATATCTTAGTTATGTCCTTGATAGAAAGAATGGTGTATTGGATGAGTCCTTAATAGTAACCTGAACATTTTTTAAATTATTTATTCCTTCATTATGAATTTAGTTATTCTTATCCATGTGATATATTTATTTTCATAGACATATTATGTTCTAAGTTTCAGTTAATTATGGAATTATAATGATTACTTATTCCTTTTATAATATTTATACCATATTCATATAATCATTTCATCAGTTGTATGGTTTTCCTTTTTGAGAATTTGATTTCACCCCTTCTTATATTTCAATTTCCCTAGGTTATGAAGAAAATTAATATACATGATATATATAAAAGTATAGCTTATGTAGAGAATTTATGAGAGATTTTGAAGACTTGTTATGGCTTAAGCAGTTCTTGGTATCATGGGAGAACAATGTTCATTTGACTGGATTTATTAGTTAATGATTTTTATTAAATATTTAAATCTCTAAACATATGACTGTTATAACATTGTTGTTAAGTTGGTGTCTATAAATAGTATTAACTAAATTATGAAATATATATAAAAAGGACCCATTCAGTATAAATTTATTGATTAATTCTTATGAAATAAGTACAACATTTTCTTTAAAGTTGTTTTGTGCTTTAGAAATACGTTTTCATCAATAATGATTTTTATTGAGAAAATATTATAATTAAATTATGGAATGTATATAAATTTTATTTTATAAAAATAATAACATTTTTTAAATTATCATATAAAAATTATATTAGGGTGAAATTTTCATATTTTTTTGAAAAGATTTATTTTCCCATGAATAGTGTAAAATACCGATTTTTATTTAAAAATATATTTTTATTTCAACCATTTGAAGATTTTAATTTTATTTTAAATTCATTTTAAATTAAAATTAGATATATTATATTATTAATAATCCAATTAAGTTTATTGGAATCAATTTCATGGTTTAATTTACTATAAATATATTTTTATACTTGAAAAGGACATTTTTCTAAAAAATGTTTTTTCATTGCGTTTTGTCGATTTAATTTTAAATTATTATAAAACTTATATGTTTTGAATTTTTAAAAATGGATTAAATATTTATATTTAGAGTTATGAATTTATTAAATAGTTTCCTTTTATTTTTTGTCAATATGAATAGTAACCATAGTGATTTTTGTTACCAATGTAAAGGGTGAATCAAGTAATTAAAGTTAAAAAAATGATAAAGATGAAAAAATAACAATTAATATTGAATTAATATTATTATATGAGTCCATTTTTTCATAATAATCTAATATTTGGCTATATTTAATTTTATGAACATTTCGATAAGATTATGACATTTATAATATTTTATTTCAAGAAATGTCAAACATGTCACACTCTTGTTTTTAATAACTATAATATTTTTAATATCGGTTTATCTAGAGGATATGATTGGCTATAAATATTATTCTGAAATATAAAATATTTATCTTCATCGTGGTAATTTAGTTTAATTTTTAGTGAAGAAATAATTATCTTAAATGCTTACACAACGCAGACGCAATAATTATTCAATTAATGGAAAATAAAATAAATGATATTTAAAATATTAAAAGTAATATAATTTGAGATAAATAATGTTATTGATGAATTTTTAAATTAAAATCACATTTTATGGATATAATAAATAATTTTTTTCTAATTGTAATTATTTTTTGGATATTATTAATGTCAAAGTAATGAATAGTTCTAAAAATTGATAATATTAATATTTTATAATAAATAATATTTTATTAAATGCTATAAAATTCCTAAAAATATTATATTGGTGCAAATAAAGGGTATATGAATATTTAAATCTACCATTTTCCATTTATGGATATTTTTTCATTTTATAGTAACATTTTTAACCCTTAGAGAGTAGAACATCTTAATAGTATGGTAATTGTCAAAAGGGTTAACAGGGGTTAAAACTAAAATATAAGGGTGAAATCATATCTAAAACATATCCAAATTTTATTATATTAAAATATTTATAATTATATTTACCTTATGTTTTAATTATATCAATTTTTATCCATATTTACTTGATAAATAATTTATATTAATTTAATATTTTAAGAAATTCTAAGAATTCCCCTCCCCTCAATTATAAAAGGGAACCCCTTACCTCACTTATTCACACCAATTTGAGCCAAATATATCAACCAAACTCTAAAAATTACTCTTATTAAAATCCTTATACAATTTCTTCAGTTTCTAGACCTTCTAAAATATCAACCCTAGGTCCCTTAAGAAGATATCTAAAGCGAATCCACCGATTAAGAGGTAATCAACTTTATTGACTCTTTCATGTTTATTTGTTCTTCTATTTCCTATTCAGGTTTTTTACCCATCATAAAATAATAACTCTGGTATCGTGAACATGCTGATATTTTTTTAAGATTATGGGGTAACTATATTCTATCTTTTTTCTATCCTACAAAAATTGAAAACAACACTCATGCATACGTACGGCTTACCGTCTCCACATAATGGTGTAATTCATTTTTCATCACCACTTTACTTGGATGGTTATAAATATGAAAATAATGAGTATATATGATATTTATTAAATAAATATGATTCTTAAAAGATTAATTATTATTAGTCTTTCTTTATTTCCATCATTCAAAAAGTGAAAATAGTATTCATGCGTATGTACAACCTACCATCTCCATGAACGGTGTAATTTATTTTACTATATATATTTTTATTGATGAATATAAATATATATATATATATAGTATATATGATATTTATAGCATAAATAATATTCTAGAGATGATGGAACCATGATAAATACATAAGTATAGAAACTATCGAATCAAAACATACGTGAAAAATGAAGCAGTTACCACCCGAAATAATGATTTTAACAATGAATTGATAATAAATGAGTGATAAAATATTATAAGTAAATAATATATGATATGATATAAAGAATTATAGTTATTTAATATATTTATAATAAATATGTATTTATTATACAGTTGGTTGAATCATGTACAAATGAAATTGAACTTGAGGTAATGGTTTCTCGTCTCACTTTTACTTCTATGATAAATATGTCATATTCGCCACTTATTTATTTTGTGTGGTGTATATACTTCCCCTATGATATATTATATCATTAATATCTTTGTTTTTATGGTATTTAAAGTTTAATTTTATGTTATTTCTTTCATGGGTCTTATGATTTAAAAGAAACCCAAGTGGTCAGGGTATATTTCACAATCTCATTGTTATTCGGGATTGTTTATTTATAAGTATCAGCTGAGTAATAGTTTTATTTCATGTACATGTTTTCTAAAAATATTTTTAAAAATGTTTCTATAGTTCATTGATTATTTTTTAAAGTCAATTTTACCCTTTTTTTCTTTGTATAAAAATAATTTAAAGGAATCTTTGTGTAATTTTCCAAACATGGTACTTTTTTATTTTTCTTATGAAATTTTACAAGGAATTTTTTGTTAACTTATACGATATAAACATAATTTCCCAAAATCATAATGCCTTAATGATTTTAATATTACTTTAAAATTTTACAAGGTTCTTTTCAAATAAAATTATTTCTTTATTATGTGCAAAGTTTTTAGATTTTAAACATTATTTTCAAAGTAAAAAAGGGTATTTTCCTCAAGAAATATTAAAATAATCTCCTTAAAGTATTTTCATATATTTCAACATACTTTGTTGAATATTTTGTTGAGGATTTACACTAATGATACCATTCATAATATTTTTTGGATGATTTATGATCACTTTGACTAGGTAAAGTATTGATATTCCTTGTGACTAGTTCTTCCAATATAGAAAATTAAAGATTTTGTTAAGGAAAGTTAATTTAGCTGTATTATTTATTAATATAATGAATTAATTTGACTTATTAAGTGATATTAAGGGCCCCCTATATCCCCTCGATGCATCGGTAAGTCTCATGGGACAAACTAGTCTGGGTTTTAGTTGATGCCTTACCAATTTATTCAGATGTCATGAAACATGGATTTGATGGTATTTTCAGATGTCTCAACCTAAGACTTGATAGTATGTTTCATATGTCCATATTTATGCATTCCATTTTTATTAATTCAGTTATTGATGTCCATGTAATTATTCTATTAGTCATAATATTCATGGATAAGTTATGATCTGATGTGATTATTTATATGGATTATTTGATCATCCTTTATTCTTGTCACATTATGCTCATGTTATTGTTTAAATATCATGTGTTTCTATTATTTACCTTTCCATATTGTTTATTATTATTTATTCATTATAGATCACACTGTATGCATACCCTTACTAAGCGTCTGATCTTACCCATTTCTTATGTTTCATTTTTTCCATGATACCAGGTATTTTTTTATGATTGATATATAAGGATATGCAAAAGGAAATAATAGTGTAATAAATGAATATATTATGTTTTATTTTATTTTTTCAATTATAATATAAAATTCAATTATGTATCTATTTTAATAATAATATTAAACTATTAAGTCCTTTGATATGTGATTCCTTGTATATAGTGCCAATATAATAAATTAAACCTTGACTCTAAGCTACTGGAATCGGGTTCTTTTCAAAAGGAACCAGGAAGGGCATACACTATGACGATTATTGATATATATCATGATAATAAAGTAACACTTATCCACCACTCTATATTTGTTCATGTATTATTTTATTTCAATTCATTCTAGCCTAGTATATCTTGGATTCTTTCTAATAGAATCAAGTCACCACCCCAAATGATTTGATTTTATTGGGGGGAAACTTCTATGATTATTGTATCATAATTTGATGTTTATGGGATTGTAATTCCTAAAATTCATGTCATATATTATTTAGTGTAATGTGATGCTATATTGGGTATGGATTGGATGTCCTTATAAAAATACATCATCAAATTTTAAGAGTGGAAGATCACTATTCACATCCTAAGTCATCCTCTTATTTTTTACAATTTTATGGAGGAGAATAAAACTCCTTTGGAATATTATTCTAAAGTGTGGATATTATTTCCTTATAAGAAATAATATGTTTCTAAAATTATTTAGATAAAGGATAGAATCATGCTCAAAGACATACCAATTTTGAGGGACTATACTGATGTATTTTCTAAATAGTTTCCAAGTCTTCCTCCTAACTGAGAGGTTGAGTTATCAATTGAACATATATCAGGTTCTCTTCCCATATCTAATAATCCTTATATAATGTTCATCATTGAGTTGTAATAACTTAAAAAACAATTACAATTGAATTTATTAAAGGATTTTATGTACCAGTGTACTTCATAGTGGATTGCACCAGTCCTCTTCATCAACAAGATGGATGGTTCAATGTTCCACTTCATTGATATCATGAACTAAAAAATTCATGATAATGAAGAAGTGTCACCTACCACATATTGATGATTTTTTTGATCAACTATGTGGGTCTTAGTACTTATATTAGGTTTACCTTATATTTTTATATCACCGATTAAAGTTTAAGAAGAAGATATTTCAAATACTTCATTTTGAAAGATGTATGAACACTATGAGTTCATAGTGATTTCCATATGACTCACTAATGATCCATAAATATTTATAGACTTAATGAATATTTCTTTTAGATATTTCCTCAAAAAAATTGTGATAGTATTTATATATGATATTCTAATATACTTCAAAAGAATTAGGAGATTGAGGAGTATTTGAATAATATTTTAAAGACTTTGTGAAATGAGAAGCTATATGAAAAGTACAGTAAATGTGAGTTATGGATGGTTAGATTATCATTACTGGGGAATGTTATAACCAGAAAATGGATACATGTAGAATAATCTAAGACAAAGGTTATTTAGGAGTTTTTTATACCATCGTTTTTAATAGAGATCAATAGTTTCTTTGGACTAGATGGGTATTACTGATGATTTGGGATAAACTTCTCCAGATTTTCAAACCCACTAACCAAGATAACTTGGAAGGGTGTAATGTTTTTTTGGACCAATTAATGTGAAGATAGCTTCATATAATTAAAAAATATTCTTATCACTGCACTAGTACTTAAACTTCCCATAAGTTGGGAACTTTTCATGGTATATAATAATGATTCAAAGAGTATCTTAATATGTGTAAGCCAAGATAGTTAGAGATGATCAAGAACTATGAATGCTCAATCTACTACCATCCTAATAAAGAAAATAAATTGAAATATTCTCAAAGTCAAAAGGGTCAAATGACCTTATTAATGATGAGAATCAAGTGAGAACTTATCATATAATACATGAAAAGTTTAAACATGGGAATCATAAATGAATTAACATCATCATTCCTTCCTCAAATTATTTCTCAACCATACCTTCTAGAGAAGATAAAGGATTCTCAAAGAGATGATGTGAAAATTCAGAAGAATATTGAAGCTTTAGTAAAAGGTAAATTCTCAAAGTTCAACATTGATGAATAATGATTTGTAATATTTGGGTCACAACTATGTGAACCATCAAATCTTGAGATAAAGGAGTTGTTGAATGATGTTTATAGCTCTACCTTCTCCATACATTCAAGGATCATGAAGATATATTGATATATTCTATATCACTATTAGTGGGACAATATGAAAAGTGAGATCATGGAATATACATAAAATTTCCTAGTATGTTAGTAGGTGAAGTATTAAAGGAAAAAATTCCAAGGGGATAATGCAACTAGTACCCATACTAACATGGAAATAGAATAACATCACTATAGATTTTTTCATAGGTCTTCCTAATAAATAAAATAAAATAATAATGTAGTATGGTTTGTGGTGGATCTTCTTACAAAGACTTTTCACTTCATTTTTATTTTAGAGGACTTCTCACTCGATCAACTTGTAAGGATACACATTAGAGAAGGGTTAAGGCTATATAGAACACCGCTATCGATTATATCCAACTGAGATCCAAGGTTTTCCTCTAAGTTCTAGAAGATTCTCTAATATTATCTAATCACTCAGTTAAAATCCAGTAATCCTTATGACCCCCAAAATTAAGGCCAATCTAAGCAGACTATCCAAAAAATGGAATACATGTTGAGAGCATGATCAATGGGATTAAAAAGAGGATGGTATCAGAATATTTCTCTGGTTGAGTTCTCATACAATAATAGTTTTCACTCAAGCATCCAAATAGATCCACACGAATTCCTTTATTTGAAGATATGTAGAATAATAGTTTGTTGGGATGGATTTGGTGAATACAAGATATTGGGACTTGAAATGGTTGAAAAATAGTTGAAAATTTCAAAACCATCCAGTGGCACATTAGATATGATCAAAATAAAAAAGAAGATTTATGTTGATAATAATTGATGAGACCTGGAGTTTGTGGTTGGAGAAAAATTATTCCTTTTCATATCTCCGTGGAATAAGGCCATGAGATTTTGGAATAAGGGAAAGCTAAGTCCTAGGTTCATTGTCTCGTTTGAGATTCTTGATCACATCAGAGTCATGGAATATTGACTAGCACTTACACCAACCATGTCTTATGTACAAGATGTATTCCACTTGTTTATATTGATAAAGTACAAACCATATCTATCACATGTATATAATTTAGTGGTGTTACATCTAGAAAATGATCTCTAAAATGAGGAGCAGTCAATGAAGAACTTGGACTATAGAGATAATGTTTTATACAACAAGAAAAATCACCTATTTAATGTACTATAGTGAAACCATAAGTACGAGGAGATGACATGATAACTAGATGAATCCTTGAAGTATAATTACCCTCTCTTATTTTCACATAGTATATAAAATGGAATTTTAAGTGTTAAATTTATTAAGGGGGGAGGATGTGATGACCCAGAATTTTATCAATGAAATTTCCCCTCTGATTATATAATTATGTCATACTTAGTAATATAGTATTATATAAAGTACATGCACCAAATGACATAAAAAAACACCTTATGATGATAATTTTAACATTACACTTAGATAAGAATCAGGGGCATAATAATTGAAAATATTACAATGGGATAAAAAATAGAAAATAATATAACTAAAATATGAAAATTTAGATCTGCTCAATCCACCATAAAAACTGCACTGACAAACAACACTATAGAAATAAAAAAATATTAATAATATGATATTAATCTTGGAAATTAATATATGTATATAACCTTGAGATAAAAATATAAGTGAATGAATAATTAATTAAATATGTCATATTTATTAGAAGTAGAGAACCCATATTATAAAGACCTAGCCTTAAACATTACATAATATTGAGTTAAGTAAAGTATTCACATTAATGATTTTTTATGTTTATAGTTTTATAAAATTATGAAATAATTATTACATAATAACTCAAATATTACAAAGTAGACATGTCTACCCACTATCCATTTTTTACAAAATAAAACTCTTTAAAATAAAACATGATTTATTTTTCTTGATAAAAAATATTATTAACTTCTTAATTTATCTTAACCATCCTTATACCTTGTGGAAAATATTTTAAAAACTTGGGATGAGAAAAACAAAATCACATTGAGGGATATAAAGTAAGGAATTAAATCATTAGTCCATGAATATTTTAAACTTATGAAAACATTTTCACAAAATCATAATTTTCACCCAAAAACATAAGCTCTTAACATACGTCATGAAACCATAAGATTGCTAAAAAAATATTAAAAGTTATAAATAATAAAGGTAACTTTTGGAATACATGTCATATTTATATTGTAACTTTCATAGCTACATAGGGAGTAACCTTCATGGTTACATTTGGAATACTCGTTATAGTATATTCCTTAAACCTCTTAGGATAAACCTTATCGTTTAACTCCATCTCATTGCCCAATGTATTAGAGATATATCATGTGTTAAGACAACCTTAGTTTATCATGGAACCACAATTATACTTAAACAATGCCTAATAACCAAAATATAATCATAACACATAAAACAAGCATAAAGGAAAAATAACATTTCAACTTTGAAATCACATTTCATCTTTACAAGTCACTCACTCATTAATGAAAACAAATTATTTTAAAATAAAATGGTAAACTTATAAAGTAAAAATCAAAACATTAAAGTGACATAAAATTGATAAATTTAGTTCATGATGTATATGTTAAAAAAAATATTCTAAGTTATTGAAATAATCAATCCATTTTTAAAACACAATTAAAACATTTTAAAAGAATATTTTTGAATCAAAGTGTCCCATGCCACTTTGAAACTTTTGAAAGGAATTAAAATTTTAAAACATTAATTTACATATAAATAAATCCTTAAAACTATTTTAAAAACATGGACATTAATGAGAATGATTTATAAGAATAAATCTTTAAAACATTTAAAATGATGTTTTAGTTAAACAGTCCCTTACTGTTTGAGAAATACTTGAATAAAAATCATTAAATAATAAAATTAAACAAAACTTTATATATCATGATAATATATTAATTCATGATAAAACGTTTAAAAGTTTTTTTATATACACCTTGTAGGATAATAATGGTTCATAACATCATAATATGCCTCGATAAAAGGAGATTGAGACAAAGTCTCGTACCTTGAGTTTGAATTGTCTCAAACAATCTTTATATTCCTGAATAATAAACTTAGGTTAATTTATACTTTCTTGGGAACCCTTTTAAAGTTTATTATTCATTTTATATATCACTTATTATTATGTTATAAAAATTACATAATTATTTAAGTTCATATCGGATGTTTTGTCGATATTCAGTACTTGAGTCACAAATTAACATCGTATGATGTCAATAGTCTATGTGGTCATAAGTCAATCATATCCAGAATAATATTCATAAAATTATTATAATTTTTATACATAAATTATACTTTTAAACCAAAATATAAATTATTGTTATGAAAAATGAACAGTGTTATAATCATAGAGACGGTAGGTCGTACATTCACATGAGTAACGTTTCCATTTTTCATTGATCATTATGGAAATAAGGTAATTATCATTTTATATTTACTTAATGATAATAATATTATTAACATGATAATAATAATTTAAATATAATTATATATATCATAAAAATGATGTGGTGAATAAAAATGATTCACATCACTTCGTGGAGGTGATAGTTCACACGTACGCACGAACGTTGTTATCATTTTTATATGCATGGAAAGTAAGAACATAATTGATATATTATTATATAATAATGATAAATATTTCATTAAAATTATATATAAACATTAATTCTATCATTATTATCATTATTGAGATACAGTAATGAAAAATTAACTATATTGTTTCATGAGGCGGTAGTCTACCGTACACATGAACGAAATACTCATTTCCCATTTGATGAAATGGGAGATGGATTTAGGTAATGATATTAACATAATAACATATCAGTATATTTAGGATAATGGAATTATTATTTAATCATGGTTGGAGAATATTTCAAGGAATTTTAAGATGAAATAAAATATAAATACATAAAGAAAACGATACCTCTTCTTCGGTTGATCACCTATGAAGAACAATGTAACACATCTATGGAGGGTGTTATGCCTAAAATAAGTCCTCAAGAATGTAGGTAGGGATTTTAGGAATGTTTTTTTTGTATATATTTTATGAAAAAATGGTTTTAGAAGTGTGAGTAATAGAAAAGAGTGGGTACCTTTTTATAGAAGAGGATACGGGCACCCTTCGAAACTCTTAAAATATTAAGTTAATATAAATTAATTTTTAAATAAAAATGACTCCAACCTGAGTTATGTATAAAAAAGATATTATTATGGTTATAAATAATATCATATATTAATTTTTTAACATGTATTGATTGTATTTTAAACCATATTTTTTGGTTTACTATTTATTAATCTATTTTAATTTTAATTGTAGTAATAACATTTTCAATATTAAGAGGCTATAAAATTTAATTATATGGGGTAAATTTCCAAAAAATGTAAAATTTATTAACTTTTAGACCTTATAATAGTCACTTTTTAATTTTAAAATATTTTTAGGTTTTTTAAATAATTTAATGAAATATTAGTTTTATAAAATATCAATAGTGTCAATTTTGAAACTATTCATTTCATTGAATTTAAATAAAATCCAAATAGAGAGATAACTTCTAAAAAATAATTTAATAGACTTATAATATTTCATAGTCACCTATAAAATTAATTTATTTCCATAATTAATTCTAATTATATTTATTATAAAAAAATTCATATCATTTATTTTATATTTCTCTTAATAAAATAATTATTATATCACTATTGTGTTAGTATTTATGGTAATTATTTGATCTCTAAAAATTATAAATAAATTACCATGATGTATATAATTTCATTATATTTTTTTATACTATTTATTATTGCAGTTATATAATATTTATTACTATATTAAAATTATTATACTTATAAGAAAATAAGAGGGTGACATGTTGTCACATTCTTTTGTTTTAATAATATTTATATCACGTTCATGGGAAAATGTCCATTAAATGAGTCCATTAAGATACTTATGTGTTAAGGATTGACTTTTATTCATAAAATATGATTTTTTCAGGTTTTAGGGTAATTTTATTATCCTTATCATATTATTTATTACCCTAATTTACCTAATTTACCTTTAACCGTGGTAAATAAAAATTACCAAAGTTATTATTCATAAAATTAAAAAAAAACCTATTTACATAATTTTTACCCACTGATTAAAAATAGGGAATCCATTTTTTAAAATTTAAAACACAGAATCTGAAGTAATTAATTTAAAATTAATCCCCGTTGTTAAAATGAGAAAACAGGTTTTTAAAAGTAAAAAACTATCAAAATATTGACATGTATTTATATCTAATTTCAATGTGAAATTAATTCCAATGACCAAAATTGAATTAAATGATAAAAAATTAATATAATTATAATTTAAAACCAATTAAAATGATAATTTAACAATATAAAAAAATAGATGAAAAAATATTTTTGAATTAAAAAGATGTATTTTTCACTATTCATTAAAATATGAAAGTTATAAAAAAATACCAAAAATTTATCCAAACTAAATTTTGGTATCCTGTTTCCAAAGAAGAAGTTTAGTTTGTCAAATATAATGTATAAAAGTGTCAAAAAAAACTAGATTTAAATCCATCAAAATGTAAAAAAACTGCATTTTTTAAAAAAATCCATCTTTCTTCCAAAAAATTGAATTTGTTCTTATATCATGTCCAGAAAACATATAAGATGAATTTTAATTATTAAATTGAATATATTACATATATATTTTATTAATAAAATCCATAAAGAGTGATTTTATTATTTTATAAACTCACTTATTTGCATTTAAATAGTTTTTCAAAAAAACATTTCCTTTTATTTAAAAAGGGTTTTATTTTCATTTATAATTAATTGTTCACAAGAGAATTAACTATATACATGTGTAAACCATATTTTCATAAATAAATTAATACCTTCCATTCCATCCATTTTAAAATATCAGTTATAAGGTAGCATTTAAATAATAATATTTAGTTTTTCACTTAAGCTCGATGTGGCGTATTATGTACGCTATTAAACACAGTGTCTCTTTTTTTAGAAACTCAGGATGTTACACATATGAAAAATCTGATTGTTGGAATAGTAATCTGACCATTAATAATAGTAAATTTACCATTATAATAGTATCCTCACCTATATAATTATAAAATGATATGAAAGTATGATATATTCATATCATAATACTACTAAATAAATGTTTTAAAATTGATAAAATAAGTGTTTTTATTTTTTAAAACCATATTTGTTTTATTTTCATTTCTATAAAAAATATAATGATTTAAAATAGAATTAATTTTCATAAAATGAGTTTATAAATTAATATTAATATGTATTATAATGATAACATAATTTTATGATACCATAAGTAATTTTATTAGGGTCCAAAAATTGATCATAAAATTAAAAATTGTATTTTTTTTCAAAAAAATATGGATTTTATTTAAAAATTAAATTTTTTTATTTAGAAAATTTTGTTCATAAAATTGATTTATTTTTTAGAATCTACATGCCAAAAAATGGTTAGGGTGGTTTTTTTTATTTTTCTAAAATAGTTTACTTTTTGTGAATAGTGAAAACTGGTATTTAACATTAAAAATTAAATACATGATTAATTGAATAAATAATGACTTAAGCACCCATTAGTTCAAAATCACTTGAAAAATTTATTTTATATAGTCACAAAAATCAACAATATTTCTATTCTTGTCCAAAATAATAAAATAATGAATATAATATTTAAAAAACACCTATGTCCTCCCCTTAAAAGTACCACCCCTCACCTCCCCTTCTCCTCACATATTATAAACCATATAGGCCACCAAATTGCTTCCCATTTCACTTCCCAATCCTCTTAAATTACTTTCTAGTGCTTCTGGTCTCACCAAAAGACCAATTCCAAGGGCCTTAATGAGTTTTTCAAAGAGATTATATTCAAGAGGTAATATTCACAAACAACCTCTTTTAAATTCTTTTCTTCTCCAACCTTATCCTCACCACCCTCATCCAACATGGAATAATAAATACAGTATCATATATATCCAATAATTTTATATTTTTAATTAAATATATATCATTAAACCTATTTTCTTCTCTTCAAATTCTAAAAATGAAACCATTATGAATATTATGTAGGTGCATCGCCTCTATGGATGATGAGTTTTAGTTTTCTATTAATGCCTTCATAGAAAATTTAAAATAACTTATAATTATTTAAAATAAACTAAATATGTATATTATATATTGTTTCACGTTATTTAATGAATATATGGCCATAATATTAAATAAAACTAAACTAGTTTGTTATGATCAGTAAAACCACAAAAATAAACTAACTGTATAACATTTGAATTTTTACTAAATGAATCATTAATATGATATGAAATGTGTGGGTATTTTTTATAGTTTAAATTTATATAAGGTCATGAATATCATTTCATTTCACTTATGGAGTTTTAATCACATTTAACCAAAATCTCCAGGATTATCCTCAAGTGATCTAACCCTGGAACCATGAAAAGAAATCCCTTAAAATAGTGAAATTAAACCTTATATATTCTTTAAAATGGTTGAAAAAAATATATTAAATAAAATATAGACATGAAATTTAATAATTTAATTAATGAATGAATTTATTTTTATTATTTAGGATATTAATTGTAAGTACAGAATGATTCTGGGGCATATGGTAAGGGATCTCTCGAAACCACACTATTTTCTTTGGGTTACACTTTCTCTATATTTACATCACTTTATTTATCTATTTTTATTATTTACTTATTAAATATTCTGTATATTATTTCTACACATATATACCTAGTTTAATTCACCTTTATTTAATGGGGATATATAAGTTTTAAAGGTTCTCTTCTCAATTTCAATTGTTAAGAAAACGTAATTAAAGGGAACTTCTCTGTCGCTTACCCCATTTCAGGTGTCGCTCCATAAAATGTTTTAAATCATACTTAGTTTCTAAAATTTCCCATTTTATTATGGAAAACTGTTTTTAGTTAATTTCTGATTTTATAGAAATTAATATTCTCTTTCTATTTTTAAAGACTCTTTACCATTTTCCCTAAAACTCCGCTTAAGAGGTTCATTTCCAAAGTTATATATCCACTATTTTTCAGATATTTACTTCACTTGGACATAAATTTTCATGAAATATGCTTATGTTTTCATCTATGAACTCCCAATAAGTTCTTAATCGCTAATTTTATATAAACCATTATGATATTCTATCTGTTTATGTTATAAGATATGATTTTGAAACCCATTTCTTTCCATAGGTAATATTTATGTTTATGACTTCTGTTATTTCTTATCTGGAACACATATGCATGTACATTTTATGATGGGAAATCCTAGTTAGTGATCAAATTAATTGGGTAACGTTTGTGTCTCATGAGACAATATATATGGGGTCAGGGAGTAAACTTAATCCATGATGGGAGTCAGTCAACCATGTGATGTTATATTGGTAGTTAGCCTTAACTTATTATTATGTAATGTTTTATGTTAATTCAACATTTCTATGTTTACATGATATTATGATTACAATTTCATTATTTTATGCTCCCACATGATTATTCATGAGTTTTTTCTTTCATGGTAGTATGTTATGCCTTTTAACTTATATGTTATGATTTTTTATCAGGTTTATTCCATTAATAGAATTTATAGATCACCCATTTTGTTTATGTATTCCATAGGTTATCCTATGTAGTTTTAGGATCTCAAAGGGATTTATGATCTCATTATGGAGATTAATATAAAGAAGTTTTATTTTAGTTTCATGTTATTATTTTATGTAACTAGTCTCCCAAACACGTTAAGCCTATCAATACATGGTTTGTAATTATGGTATATTTATGTTAAAAATAATGTAATAATATGTGTATATAAGTCTTGGGTAACTATATTAACCACCTTTCCCATATTTCATTAATAAAAACAAAAACATGATTTGTGTGTATGTGTGGACTACCACCTCCACGAACCAACGTGTTCAATTTCTTTCACCACCTATCAAGGATGATCCAAAAGGTTAATATGAAATATGGTTATGATATTTATAAATTATTTAATATTAATTAATTATAAACCATATTACTTCATTCACCTATTCTATATGAAAATGAAATCATCATCCATGTGTATGTATGGACTACTTCTTCCATGGAATTGTGCATTCTACTTTTCATTACTATCATTCATGTATAGTCCTAAGTGTGGTTTTAATGGATAAATATTATGTTTATGATATCATTATGTTTATAGTAAGACAAATTTAATAACCAATTAATGATATAAATAATAAACAATAATTTTTATTAAATAAGCATACAAAGAGGAAAATCTTTGTATTCATATTATGTAATATTTTCATATCCATAACTTCTTATTCTAATTTCTTATAATTCTAATATATGTAACTAATAGACACTAAATAATTTAATTATTCTTCTATTATAATTATATTACAACTAAACCACCTCATAATCATTCATTAAATCATGGTATGTTCATGTTTAGGGTTAGTATAACCACCTACATAAACAATACTGTGAATTTATATCATGAATTACAATGGAAACATAATTACTACTATATTATGCTATAAATGTTTAAATAATAATTTTTTTCTGTAATGATAAAATTATTATTAAACTCGTTAATTAATAAAACATCTTTAATTCATTAAGAATAAATGAAACATGATCATCGTCGATTTCATCTTCATGGTTTGTAACCAAAAATACCCTAGAATAAAATTATACATTTATAAATACCACATAAAATGTTTTATAGTACCTTTAATGGTATTTTAAAGATTAAAATTTTAACAATAATTAGTACCATCACTATTTTTATGAAACTAGTTCATAAATAATCAATATTACTTACACCTATTATTGAAAATATGTAATAACTAACTAGAATTAATATAGAGAATGATTATAAATGAAAGATTATAAATGGAAAATATAAAAGTAAGTTTATGAAATAATTTATTGATATATATTTTAGTTATATATGTGGTTAAAGGGTATTCATGTAAGCCAGGATAAAAGGTAATGATTTTCTTGGTATTAATTATTACCACAGTATTAAGGGTTTTTGGTAACTCAAATCTCGTTCATTGATTTTTTATCATTGTATTAAAATTATTTCATGTAAGTTAGGTAAATTATACCCTTTATTATATGATGTGGAATTATCTCACCTTTTACAATGGATTTACATTCCTACCACATAAATCCTTATTGAATTTTTCTTACCTTATGGAGTATATTTCCCTCAAGGGATGTTGATAGCTCAAATCTCATTTATTTGAGTTATAAAGTCTTATCTTGAATATATTTCTTCCATGTTTGGGTCATAACACCCTAATATATTATTATATGATATTTTATAATCCTATTTGTGAAAATTAATAATTAATTTAAATAAGTTTTTTTACTCTTTTTATAATATGGTTTTTCAAAAAAGGTATTTTCAAAGTATTAATAATGTTCTCTTCCTTTCATTAAAAATTTTTTAATCTTTGGCTAAAAAGTTTCTATATTAAAATTTATGTCATTTTCAAGGATCCATTATTGGATATTATTTTTAAATCTAAATTGTTTCAAAATCCTTTATTTTACTTTTTCAAAAGTTACTTTTAAAAGTTATATGTATGTTTTTATTTTACCTCGATGTTAAAAATGTTTTCTAAAATATATTTTAAGTTTTCACCACTATTTTATTTTTCATATTAAAAAGGATTTACACTCTTTGGATTTATATTAATTGATTTATACTCTAATAAATATATATATATTTATATATATATATATTTGGGGATTTAATAAGTTGTATAAAACAATTCAATTCTTGATCCCTTCTAATGTGATACTGTTTGAAGCATCCTTTTGTAAGTATTTTTTTCATCTATGTAAACATACTTCTAAGTTTCCTTTGTTTCACTGGGGATATATTATTTTGTAACCATACAAATTATTTCTATGGATGGATTATGTAATGTTATTATCTATCAAATATATGATCCATCACTTACTTTGTCTTTCTTAACCATCCACCAAGAATAAGTGTAACTTTTCTTCTAATTCCTTTTCTTTTTGGATACCATGTTTTCTATTTCTTTTATTAAAGGGCGTTCACCTAGATTTCATACATCAATTTATTAGGGGAATTATTGACTTAAATTTATACCACTTACTCTATTCTGTGATAGTTTGAGGGATGCTAACATGGAAAGCTATTGTATTTATTGATTGGGGAACTATTGAAAATCTATATATTTTTTATTTTGATAAGGATGTTTATTTATTACTTAAGAAAGTTAAATATAAATTGTTTAACCATCCACCTTCTTACTCTGGATGGGATAATATCATGTTATCCCTTTTATTTATATGGGAAAAATTATTTGTGTTTTGTATGTTGTTATTCCAATACATATGATTATTAGAAAATTTGATTGTGTATTATTTACACATTATCTAATATGATTAATGAATTAGACTTAAACAAGTGAAGGGTGGGGCCTGGTAATATATAGTCCCTCGATGCATCGATAGGTCTCATGAGATATACATGTTTGGGTATTTGGTGTATGTCATCACAATTTAGTTATATGTATTTATTGAATTCTTGAAAACATAAATGATATCTTAGTTATGTCCTTGATAGAAAGAATGATGTATTGGATGAGTCCTTGATAATAACCTGAACATTTTTTAAATTATTTATTCCTTCATTATGAATTTAGTTATTCTTATCCATGTGATATATTTATTTTCATGGGAATATTATGTTCTCAGTTTCAGTTAATTATGGAATTATAATGATTACTTATTCCTTTTATAATATTTATACCATATTCATATAATCCTTTCATCAGTTGTATGGTTTTCCTTTCTGAGAATTTGAGTTCACCCCTTCTTATATTTCAATTTCCCTAGGTTATGAAGAAAATTAATATTCATGATATATATAAAAGTATAGCTTATGTAGAGAATTTATGAGAGATGTTGAAGACTTGTTATGGCTTAAGCAGTTCTTGGTATCATGGGAGAACAATGTTCATTTGACTAGATTTATTATTTAATGATTTTTATTAAATATTTAAATCTCCAAACATATGACTGTTATAACATTGTTGTTAAGTTGGTGTGTATAAATAGTATTAACTAAATTATGAAATATATATAAAAAGGACCCATTCGGTATAAATTTATTGATTAATTCTTATGAAATAAGTACAACATTTTCTTTAAAGTTGTTTTGTGCTTTAGAAATACATTTTCTTCAATAATGATTTTTATTGAGAAAATATTATAATTAAATTATGGAATGTATATAAATTTTATTTTATAAAAATAATAACATTTTTTAAATTATCATATAAAAATTATATTAGGGTGAAATTTTCATATTTTTTCGAAAAGATTTATTTTCCCATGAATAGTGAAAAATACTGATTTTTATTTAAAAATATATTTTTATTTCAACCATTTGAAGATTTTAATTTTATTTTAAATTGATTTTAAATTAAAATTAGATATATTATATTATTAATAATCCAATTAAGTTTATTGGAATCAATTTCATGGTTTAATTTGCTATAAATATATTTTTATACTTAAAAAGGACATTTTTCTAAAAAATGTTTTTTCGTTGCGTTTCGTCGATTTAATTTTAAATTATTATAAAAATTATATGTTTTGAATTTTAAAAAATGGATTAAATATTTATATTTAGATTTATGAATTTATTAAATAGTTTCCTTTTAATTTTTGTTAATATGAATAGTAACCATAGTGATTTTTATTACCAATGTAAAGGGTGAATCAAGTGATTAAAGTTAAAAAATGATAAAGATGAAAAAATAACTATTAAAATTGAATTAATCTTATTATATGAGTCTATTTTTTCATAATAATCTAATATTTGGATATATTTAATTTTATGAACATTTGGATAAGATTATGACATTTATAGTATTTTATTTCAAGAAATGTCAAACATGTCACACTCTTGTTTTTAATAACTATAATATTTTTAATATGGGTTTATCTAGAGGATATGATTGGCTATAAATATTATTCTGAAATATAAAATATTTATCTTCATCGTGGTAATTTAGTTTAATTTTTAGTGAAGAAATAATTATCTTAAATGCTTACACAACGCTGACGCAATAATTATTCAATTAATGGAAAATAAAATAAATGATATTTAAAATATTAAAAGTAATATAATTTCAGATAAATAATTTTATTGATGACTTTTTAAATTACAATCACATTTTATGGATATAATAAATAATTTTTTTCTAATTGTAATTATTTTTTGGATATTATTAATGTCAAAGTAATGAATAGTTCTAAAAATTGATAATATTAATATTTTATAATAAATAATATTTTATTAAATGGTATAAAATTCCTAAAAATATTATATTCATGAAAATAAAGGGTATATGAATAATTAAATCTACCATTTTCCATTTATGGTTATTTTTTCATTTTATAGTAACATTTTTAACCCTTAGAGAGTAGAACATCTTAATAGTATGGTAATTGTCAAAAGGGTTAAATAGGGTTAAAACTAAAATATAAGGGTGAAATCATATCTAAAACATATCCAAATTTTATTATATTAAAATATTTATAATTATATTTACCTTATGTTTTAATTATATCAATTTTTATCCATATTTACTTGATAAATAATTTATATTAATTTAATATTTTAAGAAATTCTAAGAATTCCCCTCCCCTCAATTATAAAAGGGAACCCCTTACTTCACTTATTCACACCAATTTGAGCCAAATATATCAACCAAACCCTAAAAATTACTCTTATTAAAATCCTTATACAATTTCTTCAGTTTCTAGACCTTCCAAAATATCAACCCTAGGTCCCTTAAAAAGATATCTAAAGTGAATCCACCAATTAAGAGGTAATCATCTTTATTGACTCTTTCATGTTTTTTTGTTCTTCTATTTCCTCTTCAGGTTTTTTACCCATCATAAAATAATAACTCTGGTATCGTGAACATGATGATATTTTTTTATGATTATGGGGTAACTATATTCTATCTTTTTTCTATCCTACAAAAATTGAAAACATCACTCATGCATACGTACGGCTTACCGTCTCCGCATAATGGTGTAATTCATTTTTCATCACCAATTTACTTGGATGGTTATAAATATGGAAATAATGAGTATATATGATATTTATTAAATAAATATTATTCTTAAAAGATTAATTATTATTAATCTTTCTTTATTTCCATCATTCAAAAAGTGAAAATATTATTCATGCGTATGTATGACCTACCATCTCCATGAACGGTGTAATTTATTTTACTATATATATTTTATTGATGAATATAAATATATATATATAGTTTATATTATATTTTCACTTCATTTTTATTTTAAAGGACTTCTCACTCGATCAACTTGTAAGGATACACATTAGAGAAGGGTTAAGGCTACATGGAACACAACTATCAATTATATCCGAATGAGATTCATGGTTTTCCTCTAAGTTCTATAAGAGTCTCTAATATTCTCTAATCACTTAGTTAAAATCTAGTATTCCTTATCACCCCCAAAATTAATGCCAATATAATCAGACTATCCAAAAATTGGAATACATGTTGAGAGCATGCTCAATGGGCTTAAAAAGAGGATGGTATTAGAATATTTCTCTGGTTGAGTTCTCATACAATAATAGTTTTCACTCAAGCATCCAAATAGATCCACATGAATTCATTTATTTGAAGAGATGTATAATAATAGTTTGTTGGGATGGATTTGGTGAATACAAGATATTAGGCCCTGAAATGGTTGAAAAATAGTTGAAAATTTAAAAACCATCCAGCGGCACATTAGGGATGCTCAAAGTAAAAAAGAAGATTTATGTTGATAATAATTGATCAGACCTAGAGTTTGTGGTTGGAGAAAAATTATTCCTTTTCATATCTCCCTAGAATAAGGCCATGACATTTGGGAATAAGGGAAAGCTAAGTCTTATGTACATTGTCCTATTTGAGATTCTTGATCACATCAGAGTTATGGAATATTTAATAGCACTCCCACCAACACTATCTTATGTACAAGATGTATTCCACTTGTCTATATTGATAAACTACATACCATATCTATCACATGTACTAAATTTAGTGATGGTATATCTAGAAAATGATCTCTCTAATGAGGATCAGTCGATGAAGATCTTGGACTATAGAGATAATGTTTTAAACAACAAGACAAATCACATATTTAATGTACTATAGTGAAACTATAAGTACGAGGAGATGAAATGATAACTAGATTAATCCTTGAAGTAGGATTACCCTATACTATTTTCACCTATTATGTACAATGGAATTTTAAGTGTGAAATTTATTAAGGGGGAGAATGTGATGACCCGGAATTTTATCAATGAAATTTCCCCTCTGATTATATAATTATGTCATACTTAGTAATATAGTATTATATAAAGTACATGAACTAAAATGACATAACAAAAAACACCTTATGATTATAATTTTAGCATTACACTTAAATAAGAATCATGGACATAATAATTGAAAATATTACAATGGGATAAAAAAAGAAAATAATATAACTAAAATATGAAAATTTAGATCTGCTCAATCCACCATAAAAACTGCACTGACAAACAACACTGTAGAAATAAAAAAATATTAATAATATGATATTAATCTTGGAAATGAATATATGTATATAACCTTGAGATAAAAATATAATTGAATGGATAATGAATTAAATATGTTATATTTATTAGAAGTAGAGAACCTGTATTATAAAGACCTAGACTTAAACATTTCATAATATTGAGTTAAGTCAAGATTTCACATTAAGTATGTTTCATGTTTATTGTTTTATAAAATTATGAAATTACTATAACATAACAACTTAAATATTACAAAGTATACATGTATACCCACTATCCATTTTTTACAAAATACAACTCTTTAAAATAAAACATGATTTCTTTTTCTTGATAAAAATATTATTGACTTCTTAATTTCTCTTAACCATCCTTATACCTTGTGGAAAATATTTTAAAAAATTGTGATGAGAAAAAAAAGCCCAGTGGGGGATATAAAATAAGGAATGAAATTATTAGTCCCTGAATATTTTAAACTTATGAAAACATTTTCAAAAAATCATACTTTTCACCCATAAAACATAAGCTCTTAACATACCTCATGAAACCATAAGATTACTGAAAACATATTAAAAATTATAAATCATAAAGGTAAATTTTTGAATCCATGACATATTTACATTGTATCTTTCACATCAGCATAGGTAGTAACCTTCATGGTTACATTTGAAATACTCATTATAGTATATTCCTTAAATCTCTTAGGATAAACATTATCATTTAACTCCATCTCATTGCCCAATGTATTAGAGATATATCATGTACTAACCCACCCTCGGTTTATCATGGAACCACCAGTATACTTAAATAATTCCTAATAACCATAACATAATCATAACAAATAAAACAAGCATAAAGGAAAAAAATAACATTTCCACTTTGAAATCACATTTCTTCTTTACAAGTCACACACTAATTAATGAAAACACATTATTTTAAAATAAAATGGTAAACTTATAAAGTAAACATAAAAACATTAAAGTGACATAAAATTGATAAATTCAGTTCATAACGTATATGTTACAAAAATATTCCAAGTTATTGAATTAATCAATCCATTTTCATAACACAATTAAAACATTTTAAAAGAATATTTTTGAATCAAAGTGTCCAATGCCACTTTGAAACATTTGAAAGGAATTAAAATTTTAAAACATTAATGTCCATATAAATAAATCTTTAAAACCATTTTGAAAACATGGACATTAATGAGAATGATTTATAAGAATAAGTCTTTAAAACATTTAAAATGATGTTTTAGTTAAACAGTCCCTTATCGTTTGAGAAATACTTGAATAAAAATCATTAAATAATAACATTAAACAAAACTTTAAATATCATAAGAATATATTACTTCATGATAAAACGTTTCAAATTGTTTTTATATACACATTGTAGGATAATAATGGTGCATAACATCATAATATGCCTTAATAATACGAGATTGAGACAAAGTCTCGTACCTTGAGTTTGAATTGTCTCATACAATCTTTATATTCCTGAATAATAAACTTAGGTTAATTTATACTTTCTTGGGAACCTTTTTAAAGTTTTTTATTCATTTTATATATCACTTATTATTATGTTTTAAAAATTACATAATTATTTAAGTTCATATCAGACGTTTTGTCGATATTCAGTACTTGAGTTGAAAATGAACATGGTATGATGTCAATAGTCTATGTGGTCATAATTAAATCATATATAGAATTATATTCATGAAATTATTATAATTTTTATATAGAAATTATACTTTTAAACCAAACTATTAATTATTGTTATGAAAAATGAACAGTGTTATAATCATAGAGACGGTAGGTCATGCGTACGCATGAGTAACGTTTCCATTTTTCATTGATCATCATGGAAATATGATAATTATAATTTTATATTTACGTAATGATCGTAATATTATTAAAATAATAATAATAATTTAAATATAATTATATATATCATAAAAATGATTTGGTGAATAAAAATGATTCACATCACTTCGTGGAGGTGATAGTTCACACGCACACACGAACAATGTTATCATTTTTATATGCTTGGAAAGTAAGAACATAATTGATATATTATTATATAATAATGATAAATATTTCATTAAAATTATATATAAACATTAATTCCATCATTATTATCATTCTTGAGATACGACAATGAAAAATTAACCATATCGGTTCATGAGGCGGTAGTCTGCCGTACACATGAACGAAATGCTCATTTCCCATTTGATGAAATTGGAGATGGATTTAGGTAATGATATTAACATAATAACATCTAATTATATTTATGATACTGGAATTATTATTTAATCATGGTTGGATAAGATTTCAAGGAATTGGAAGATGAAATAAAATATAAATACATAAAGAAAACGATACCTCTTCTTCGGTTGATCACCTATGAAGAACACCGTAACACATCTATGGAGAGTGTTGTGCCTAAAATAAGTCCTAAAGAATGTAGGTAGGGATTTTAGGAAGGTTTTTTTGTAGATATTTTATGAAAAAAATGGTTTTATAAGTGTGAGTAATAGAAAAGAGTGGGTACCTTTTTATAGAAGAGGGGAAGGGAACCCTTGGAAACTCTTAAAATATTAAATTAATATAAATAAATTTTTCAATAAAAATGACTCCAACATGAGTTATTTATTAGAAAAATATGATTATGGTTATAAATCATATCATACATTAATTTTTTTACATGTATTGATTTTATTTTAAACCATATTTTTCAGTTCATTATTAATTAATCTATTTTAATTTAAATTGTAGTAACAACATTTTCAATATTAAGAGGATATAAAGTTTACTTATATGGGGTAAATTTCCAAAAAAATGGGCACTTTATTAACTTTTAGACCTTATAATAGTAAATTTTTAATTTTAAAAGATTTTTATGTTTTTTAAATAATTTAATAAAATATTATTTTTATAAAATATCAATAGTGTCAATTTTGAAACTATTCATTTCATTGAATTTAAATAAAATCCAAATAGAGATATAAATTATAAAAAAAATAATTTAATAGACTTATAATATGTCATAGTCACCTATAAAATTAATTTATTTCCATAATTAATTCTAATTATATTTATTTTAAAAAAAATCATGTCATTTATTTTATATTTCTCTTAATAAAATAATTATTATATCATTGTTGTGTCAGTATTTATGGTAATTATTTGATCTATAAAATTTATAAATAAATTACCATGATGTATATAATTTCATTATATTTTTTTATACTATTTATTATTGAAGTTATATCATATTTATCACTATATTAAAATAATTATACTTATAAGAAAATAAGAGGGTGACATGTTGTCACATTCTTTTGTTTTAATAATATTTATATCACTTTCATGGACAAAAATCCATTAAATGAGTCTATTCAGATCCTTATGTGTTAAGGTTTGACTTTTATTCATAAAATATGATTTGTTTCAGGTTTTAGAGTAATTTTATTATCCTTATCATATTATTTATTACCCTAATTTACCTAATTTACCTTTAACCGTGGTAATTAAAAATTACCAAAGATATTATTCATAAAATTAAAAATAAACTATTTAAATAATTTCAACCCACTGATTAAAAATAGGAAATCCATTTTTTAAAATTTAAAACACTGAATCTGTACTAATTGATTTAAAATTAATCCCTGTTGTCAAAATGAGAAAATAGGTTTTTAAAAGTAAAAACCATCAAAAGATTGACATGTATTTATATCTAATTTCAATGTGAAATTACTTCCAATGACCAAAATTGAATTAAATGATAAAATTTTAATCTAATTATAATTTAAAACCAATTAAAATGATAATTTAACAATATAAAAAAATTATATGAAAAAATATTTTTGAATTAAAATGATGTATTTTTCACTATTCATTAAAATATGAAAGTTATCAAAAAATACCAAAAATTTATCCAAACTAAATTTTGGTATCCTGCTTCTAAATAAGAAGCTTATTTTGTCAAATATAATGTATAAAAGTGTCAAAAACTAGATTTAAATCCATCAAAATGCGAAAAAACTACATTTTTTTAAAAAATACATCTTTCATCCAAAAAATTGAATTTGTTCTTATATCATATCCAGAAAACATATAAGATGAATTTTAATTATTAAATTGAATATATTACATATATATTTCATTAATAAAATCCATCAAGAGTGATTTTATTATTTTATAAACTCACTTATTTGCATTTAAATAGTTTTTCATAAAAGAATTTCCTTTTATTTAAAAAGGGTTTTATTTTCATTTATAATTAATTATTCACAAGAGTATAAACTATATACATGTGTAAACTATATTTTCATAAATAAATTAATATTTTCCATTCCATTCATTTTAAAATCTCAGTTATAAGGTAAAATTTAAATAATGATATTTAGTTTTTCACTTAAGTTCGATGTGGCGTATTATGTACACTATTAAACATAGTGTCTCTTTTTTTAAAAACTCAGGATGTTACACATATGACAAATATGATTTTTGGAATAGTAATATTACCATTATAAATAGTAACTTTACTATTATAATAGTATCCTCACCTATAGAATTATAAAATAATATGAAAATATTATATATTCATATCATAATCCTACTAAATAAATGTTTTAAAATTGTTAAAATAAGTGTTTTTATTTTTTAAAACCATATTTGTTTTATTTTCATTTCTATAAAAAAAATATAATGATTTAAAATAAAATTCATTTTCATAAAATGGGTTTATAAATTAATATTAATATGTATTATAATCATAACATAATTTTATGAGACCAAAAGTAATTTTATTAAGGGTCCAAAAATTGATCATAATATTAAAATTTGTATTTTTTTCAAATCAATCTGGATTTTATTTAAAAATTAAATTTTTTATTTAGAAAATTTTCTTCATAAAATTGATTTATTTTTTAGAATCTACATTCCAAAAAATGGTTAGGGTGGTTTTTTTATTTTTCTAAAATAGTTTACTTTTTGTGAATAGTGAAAAGTGATATTTTACATTATAAGTTAAATACATGATTAATTGAATACATAATGACTTAAGCATCCATTAGTTCAAAATCACTTGAAACTATTACTGTATATAGTCACAAAAATCAACACTATTTCTATTCTTGATCCAAAATAATAAAATAATGAATATAATATTAAAAAAACACATATGTCCTCCCCTTAAAAGTACCACCCCTCACCTCCCCTTCTCCTCGCATATTATAAACTTTGGAGGCCACCAAATTGCTTCCCATTTCACTTCCTAGTCCTCTTAAATTACTTTCTAGTGCTTTTGGTCTCACCAAAAGACCAATTCCAATTGCTTTAATGAGTTTTTGAAAGAGATTATATTCAAGAGGTAATATTCACAAACTACCTCTTTTAAATTCTTTTCTTCTACAACCTTATCCTCACCACCATCATCCAACATGGAATAATAAATATAGTATCATATATATACTATAATTTTATATTTCTAATTGAATATATATCATTAAACCTCTTTTCTTCTCTTCAAATTCCAAAAATGAAACCATTATGAATATTATGTAGGTGTATCGCCTTTATGGATGATGAGTTTTATTTTTCTATTAACGCCTTCATGGAAAATTTAAAATAACTTATAATTATTTAAAATAAACTAAATATGTAAATTATATATTTTTTCATGTTATTTAATGAATATATGTCCATAATATTAAATAAAACTAAACTAGTTCGTGATGGTCAGTAAAACCACCAAAATAAACTGACTATATAACATTTGAATTTTTACTAAATGAATCATTCATATGTCATGAAATGTGTAGGTATTTTTATAGTTTAAATTTATATAAAGACATTAATATCATTTCATTTCACTTATGGAGTTTTAATCCCATTTAACAATAATCTCCAGGATTATCCTCAAGTGATCTAACCCTGGAACCATGAAACGAAAGCCCTTTGAATAATGAAATTAAACCATATATATCATTAAAATGGTTGAAATAAATTATATTAAATAAAGTATAGATATGAAATTTTATAATTTAATTAATGTATGAATTTAATTTTATTATTTAGTATGTTAAGTGTAAGTAGAGAATGATTCTGGAGCAAATGGTAAAGGATCTCTCAAAACCACCCTATTTTCTTTGGGTTACACTTTCTCTATATTTACCTCACTTTATTTATCTATTTTTATTATTTTTCATCTTAAATAGTCTGTATATATTTTCTACACATATATACCTAGTTTAATTCACCCTTATTTGATGGGGATATACAAGTTTTAAAGGTTCTATTCTCAATTTCATTTGTTAAGAAAACCTAATTAAAGGGAACTTCTCTGTCTCTTACCCCATTTCAAGTGTCACTCTATAAAATGTTTTAAATCAAACTTAGTTTCTAAAATTTCCTATTTTATTATGGAAAACCCTTTTTAGTTAATTTATGATTTATAGAAATTAAAATTATCTTTCCATTTTTAAAGACTCTTTACCCTTTTCCCTAAAACCCTGTTTAAGAGGTTCATTTACAAAGTTATATATCCACTATTTTTCACATATTTACTTTACTTGGACATAAATTTTCATGAAACATGATTATTTTTTCATCAATTAACTTCCAATAAGTTCTTAATCCCTAATTTCATATAAAACATTATGATATTCTATCTATTTATGTTATAAGATATGATTTTGAAACCCATTTCTTTCCATAGGTAATATTTATGTTTACGACTTCTGTTATTTATTATGTGGAACACATGTTCACGTACATTTTATGATGGGATATCCTAGTTAGTGATCTAATTAATTGGGTAACATTTGTGTCTCATGAGACAATATATATGGGATCAGGGATTAAACTTAATCCATGATGGGAGTCAGTCAACCATGTGATGTTATCTTGGTATTTAGCCTTAACTTATGCTTATGTAATGTTTTATGTTAATTAAATATTTCTATGTTTACATGATATTATGATTACAATTTGATTATTTTATTCTACCACATGATTATTCATGAGTTTTTTCTTTCATGGTAGTATGTTATGTCTTTTAACTTATATGTTATGCTTTTTTATCATGTTTATTCCATTACTAGAATTTATAGCTCACCCCTTTTTTTATGTATTCCATAGGTTATCCTATGTAGTTTTAGGATCTCAAAGGGATTTATGATCTCATTATGGAGATTAAAATAAAGAATTTTTATTTTAGTTTCATGTTAGTGTTTTATATAACTAGTCTCCCTAACACATTAAGCCTATCAATACTTGGTTTATAATTATGGTACATTTATGTCAAAAATCATGTAATAATATGTATATAAGTATTGGGTAACTATATTAACCACCTTTCCCATCTTTCATTAATAAAAACAAAAACTTGATTTGTGTGTATGTGTGGACTACCACCTCCACAAACCAACGTGTTCATTTTCTTTCACCACCTATCATGGATGATCCAAAAAGGTAATATGAAATATGGTTATGATATTTATAAATTATTTAATATTCATAAATGATAAACCATATTACTTCATTCACCTATTCTATGAAAATTAAATCATCATCCATGTGTATGTATGGACTACTTCTTCCATGGAATTATGCATTATACTTTTCATTAATGTCATTCATGTATAGTTCTAAGTATGGTTTTAATGGATAAATATTATTTTTATGATATCATTATGTTTATAGTAAGAAAAAATTAATAACCAATTAATGATATAAATAATAAACAATCATTTTTATTAAATAAGCATACAAAGAGGAAAATATTTGTATTCATATTATGTAATATTTTCATATCCATAACTTCTTATTCTAATTTCTTATAATTCTAATATATGACACTAATAGACACTAACTAATTTCATTATTCTTCTATTATAATTATATTACAACTAAACCACCTCATAATCATTCATTAAATCATGGTATGTTCATGTTTGGGTTAGTATAACCACCTAAATAAACACTACTATGAATTTATATCATGAATTACAATGGGAAAATAATTACCACTATATTATGATATAAATGTTTAAATAATTACTTTTTCTGTAGTGATAAAATTATTATTAAACTCCTTAATTAATAAAACATCTTTTATTCGTTAAGAATAAATGAAACATGAACATCGTCGATTTCATATTCATGGTTTGTAACCAAAAATACCTTGTAATAAAATTATACATTTATAAATACCACATAACATATTTTATAGTACCTTTAATGGTATTTTAGATATTAAAATTTTAACAATAATGAGTACCATCACTGTTTTTATGAAACTAGTTCATAAACGATCAATATTACTTACACCTATTATTGAAAATATGTAATAACTAACTAGAATTCATATAGAGAATGATTATAAATGAAAGAGTATAAATGAAAAATATACAAGTAAGTTTATGAAATAATTTATTGATATATATTTTAGTTATATGGGTGGTTAAAGGGTATTCATGTAAGCCAGGATAAAAGGTAATGGTTTTCTTGGTATTAATTATTACCATAGTTTTAAGGGTTTTTGGTAACTCAAATCTCATTCATTGAGTTTTGATCATTTTAATAAAATTATTTCATGTAAGTTAGGTAAATTATACCCTTTATTATATTATGTGGTATTCTCTCACTTTTTTCTATGGATTTACATTCCTACCACATAAATACTTATTAAATATTTCGTACCTTATGGACTATATTTCCCTCAAGGGATGTTGATAGCTCAAATCTCATTTATTTGAGTTATAATGTCTTATCTTGAATATTTTTCTTCCATGTTTGGGTCATAAAACCCTAATATTTTATTATATAGTATTTTATAATCCTATTTGTGAAAATTAATAATTAATTTAAATAATTTTTTTTACTCTTTTTATAATATGTTTTTTCAACAAAGGTATTTTCAAAGTATTAATAATTTTCTCTTCCTTACATTATAAAATTTTTAATTTTTGGCTAAAAATTTGCTATATTATAATTTATGTCATTTTCAAGGATCCATTATTGGATATTATTTTTAAATTTAAATGTTTTCAAAATCCTTTACTTCACTTTTTCAAAAGTTACTTTTAAAAGTTATATGTATGTTTTTTTACATCAATTTTAAAAATGTTTTCTAAAATATATTTTAAGTTTTCACCACTATTATATTTTTCACATTAAAAAGGATTTACACTCTTTGGATTTATATTAATTGATTTATACTCTAACAAATATATATATATATATATATATATATTTGGGGATTGAATAAGTTGTATAAAACAATTCGATTCTTGATCCCTTTTTATGTGATACCGTTTGAAGCATCCTTTTGTAAGGATTTTTTTCATCTATGTAAAAATAATTCTATGTTTTCTTTTTTTCACTAGGGATATATTATTTTGTAACCATCCACATTCTTTCTATATATGTATTATGTAATTTTATTATCTATCAATGATATGATCCATCACTTCCTTTGTCTTTTCTAACCATCCACTATGAATAAATGTAACTTTTCTTCTAATTCCTTTTATTTTTGGATACCATGTTTTATATTTCTTTTATTAAAGGCCTTTCACCTAGATTCCATACATCAATTTATTAGGGGAATTATTGACTTAAATTTATACCCCTTACTCTATTCTGTGTTAGTTTGAGGGATGCTAACATGGAAATCTACTGTATTTATTGATTGGGGGACTATTGAAAATCTATATATTTTTTATTTTGATAAGGATATTTATTTATTACTTAAGAAAGTTAAATATAAATTGTTTAAAAATCCACCTTCTTACTTTGGATGGGATAATATCATGTTATCCCTTTTATTTACATGGGAAAAAGTATTTGTTTTTTTTATGTTTTTATTCCAATACAGATGATTATTAGAAAAGTTGATTGTGTATTATTTACACATTATCTAATATGATGAATGAATTGGAATTAAACAAGTGAAGTATGGGGCCTGGTAATATATAGTCCCTCAATGCATCGATAGGTCTCATGAGATATACATGTTTGGGTATTTGGTGTATGCCTTCCCAATTTAGTTACATGTATTTATTGAATTCTTGAAAACATAAATGATATCTTATTTATGTACTAGATAGAAAGAATGATGTATTGGATGAGTCCTTGATATTAACCTGAACATTTTTTAAATTATTTATTCCTTCAATATGAATTTAGTTATTGTTATCCATGTGATATATTTATTTTCATAGACACATTATGTTCTCAGTTTCAGTTAATTATGGAATTATAATGATTACTTATTCCTTCTATAATATATATACCATATTGATATAATAATTTCATCAGTTGTATGGTTTTCATTAATGAGAATTTGAGTTCACCCCTTCTTATATTTCAATTTCCCTAGGTTATGATGAAAATTAATATACATGATATATATAAAAATATAGCTTATGTAGAGAATTTATGATAGATGTTGAAGTCTTGTTATGGATTAAGTAGTTCTTAGTATCATGGGAGAACAATGTTCATTTGAATGGATTTATTAGTTAATGATTTTTATTAAATATTTAAATCTCTAAACATACAAAGATATTTTTGATGTAAGAGTCACAATAATCATTATTAATTTTTTATTAATGATGGTTATATCTAAGAATTTATTGTTGTTATAAAAGTGATTATATAACATATGTGTTTATGGAACTAAGATCAGGAGTGTGGGTATGGGCTGTCACATTTGCTATTAGAGTAGTTTTTAGATAAATTTAGATATTATGATGTTTTTTTAGGATAATTTAAGGGGATATAATATATGATTGATCATAATTTTCAAGGAATAGATAATACTTTAGGTCATTTTAGGTAATATTGAATATTTTATTAATTATGGTGAGAGAAAATTAGTAAAATCCATAAGGATAAGTCAATGTATATGATAAAATACTGAAATTTTTGAAAGTTTTGAGTATATGGTTTTCCTAGAAATTACATCCCTATCAAGATAATACAAGTGTATGTAGGATTTGTAATATATTTACATAATGGTAATAACACAAAAGGGTAAATTAGGTATTAATTTGATTGTCACCTAGTGAATGACAAAGAGGTATAATTTTACACCTATTTTGACACTTCTTTTCGTGAACATATTCACTTTAAGAACCACCATAAAGTATTTATACCCAAGTTATTTTAAGGGATTATGTTAATAAGCATGGGAAAATTCAATTTAAATTAACCTAGGTTGAATCAATAAGGATATAGGTGGAACTAATAGTGATGTAAATTTGAATAAAAGAACTATAGGAATACATGATAGTGTGATAAAGTGGGATATCTTGAGTTTTTTCATAATTATCTTTTAATATTAATTACCCATCACTTATTTTAACCCCTTTTGGTTTTATTAATGGATAGAGATAGAATTAACCAAGTCGATAATGGGTATTAGGGAAATATAATGACTACCTCAATAATCAACCCATAGAAATAGGAGCCAGACTAAGAAATTTAATGATTATGAAATAACAGTTATCATAAAATATGATTAACTATGTGAACATAGTTGAAATTTGGAACACACCAAAGAAGATAATGAATGAGTCTCAAGGAAGTTAGGGATGAAGATGTTGAAGTAAAGGAGGTTTAATTTCCTTCATGGAAAGTTATGGAAAGAAATATGAGGTAAGTTTCCTTAAAGGGATAAATAGATATTATAAGTTTGGAGATAAATTCCATCAAACTTGCATATGTAATGGAAAGAGAGAAGCTGAAAAAATATATTGCTTTAATTAAAAGGGAGTTGGGAATTATGTGACTCAATGTCCCAATCTAAGGTCCAATGAGGGAAATAGTCACCAACAACCATGAAAATAAGGAAAATCCTATGAAACTACTATTAATGTAGCGGATAGTGACTTTTCACTCTATATTATTTTATGTATTATATCATGAAAGTTTTCCCAACTATTGGATATTGAGTTAAAAATAAAAAACACCTAGTGTTATGATTATTATTAAATTATTTTCAAGGTTTTTGGGAAGTTATTCCTTATAGACCTATATATTCTTACCATAGTATAATTATATATGAAATTAGGAATGGGTTAGATACCTTTACAAAGGTATTATAACAATTTTTATATAAATAAATCTCACTCCACATCATAAATAAACCCATGATCGTCTAATAGTGTATGGTTAATTATGAGTTCCCTATATAAGTTACTCTAACCTTATGATCCAATTATGAGGACACAATTTTTTTAGGGGTGAATGTAATACCCTAGGATTTTAATATATGAGTACCTTTAAATAAGTCTATGTGTTTGATAGTTTTCTCCACATACAACACCAAACTTAAATGAAATTACAATATATTTAAATAGAATATAAATATTTAAGTATGACTATTAAAACCTTGTCATCAAATTAGTGAGAATTAATAGGAGTAACTTCTTTATGAAATATTTATTTAAATAATATAAAGGATACGTTTAATGTGAATGAAATTTAATTGGTACAGCTAAAATGACTAATAAAAACATTTTATGATTATAATTGTATTTTTCTTTTAAAAATCATTTTGATAATTATGGTGTTTTATCACAAGAAAAATATGATTAATTGATGGTAATATATATTTATATGAATAATTGGTAAGAATAAATTAGTAAATGATATGAAATAATAAGAATATATTGTGTTCTAAAGAGTCTGTTTCCCAATAAAAATAGTTTTTCGTTATATTTAATAATTTTATTTAAAAGTTAAATTTATAAATTTTATAATTTTAATATGAAAAATGAAAAAAAATAGATTAATTATAGTAATATTCTCAAAAGATTAATTTTTGGTAATTTTCTAAAAAGATTGATTTTAATGTGAATAGTGCAATATACCATTTTTACCAATATCATGATTTAATGAAATTATTAGTATGTAAGTATGTCATAAAAATATATGAAATATTTTTCTATGAAAAATATTTATTTTATAAGTGACATTATAAATATAAAAATATTTATTCCAGTTTAAAAACCTATATCCGATATTTTAAAACTCAAGTAATATTTTTCTCAAGAAATTATTATTAATACATTATAAAATAATGTATTTTAAACTAAATTTTTTATAAATTTTAAAATTTTAATCAAATAAAATGGATTTAAAATTTGGAATTAGTGGGTTCAAATTATGTAAAAAATACCATTTTATTTTTATGAAAAAGTGATAAATTACTTAGGTAAAAGCTAGTTATCATGGTAAGAGTAAATTAGGGTTAAAAGGGTTTAACCTAAGGAAAAAGGATAAAATATGTTAAAAATTATGTTTTAATGGGTTTTTGAGTACTTTATTGAAATTATATCTTCCTAAATCCATTATTTCTCAATTTTTAAGCCACTTTCTTTGAGACTGACCTCCCATTATTAAAAACTTATGGGTATTTCCAAAATGTTATCCCATCTCACTTATAAAAGTTGTCTCTCACCACACCATAAATATCACTCCTAAAATTTAGTTTACAAATTAAATCATCTCATTTTTCCTTACCCTAGAATAATATTACTCCTCCTTGAGATTATGGTTATAATATATTAGACTAATACCTCCTTTTCTAAGGAATTATCCAAGGAAAACTCAAAGCTCTCATCGTGAGTAATCATTTTTCATTAAAATATTTCATTTATATCATACCTTTAAAATTATAATTTTCAAATAAATATATAATTAACTATTTATTGGTTATATATTTAATTTTATTATTCTAAGTTAATAACCATTGACCTTATTTCCCCTCTTCCCTTAAGAAAAAAAATGTGATTCGTGCGTTTGTGTGGATTACTGCCTCCACGAAGCAACGTGTTCGTTTTCCTTCATTGCCTATCATGTATGGTTGAAAAAGTTAATTCAAAATATAATAATTATATTTATAAATTATTTAATAATCTTAAATTATAAACCATATTAATCATTTCCCTCATTCTATGAAAATAAAATCATCATCCTTGCATACGCGTGGACTACCGCCTCCCTGGAACGATGCATTCCACTTTTCATTACTTCCTTTAATGAATGGAACTAAGAATGGTTTTAATGTAAAAATATTATTTTAATTATATCATTTATGTTATGTTAAGAAAAATTTAATAACCTATTAAATATATAAACAATATACAATCATTATAAAATTAATTTTCCTTAACATGCATACTAAGAAGAAAATCATTTTATTCATATTTTGTAATTTTTTCATATCCATTGGTTCTTATTAAAATTACTTATAATTATAATATATCACACTAAAAAACACTAAATAATATCATTATGCTTCTGGTATAATAATAATATAACTAAACCACCTCATAATCATTCATTAAATCAGTGTATGTTCATGTTTGGGTTCGTTTAACCACCAACTTGAACAATAATATGAATTTATGTAATTAATTACTATGGGAACATAATTAATGGTATAATATGATATAAATGTATAATTATTGTTTTCTTATAACTTTAACATTATTATTAAACTCATTAATTAAGAGAACACCTTTCATTTTTTTAAGAATCACTGAAAAATGATCATCGTTGGTTTCATCTTCATGGTTTGTAACCAAAATACCATGGAATGAAATTATACCTTTTTAAATATCAATTAACATATATTATATTACCTTTAATAATCCTTAAATGATGATATTTTTAACAATAATAAATACAAACACTATTTTTACGAAACTAGTGAAAAATGATCGAGATTACTTCCACACGATATTTAAAATAGGTAATAACTAAATATAATTCATATAGAGAATGATTATAAATTAAGATTTTAAATGGAAAATATATGAGTAATTTTCTTACACAATTTATTAATATAGCTGTTTTTTTTATACAGGAGGTTATAGGGCATTTGTGGAAGCCAAGAAAAAATGTAAGTGTTTTCCTGGTCTTAATTCTGATTCTTTGAGACAAAATACATTTTGTACCCCCATATTTTCTTTTTATGGTGTATTTTATACACATGGATAAATTTTTGTCATATTTGTTTTATTTTATGGGTTATACTAAGAAAAATAACACTTCCTTATTTAAATGGCTATTGATTTAATTGTTACCTGACTGGTAAGGATTTTTGTTAAGTCAACTTTCATTCTCTGAGTTATAATCATTAACTTGAACTTATTTCATATATTTTGGGTACATTATACTCTTGATTTAATTATTTGGTATTATATCATTAGTTTCTATGGATTTATATTCCTATCATATAAATCCTTGCCTTATATTTCATACTTTATGGAGTATGTTTCTCGTAAAGGATGTTGATATCTCAAATATCCTTTATTTAATTTATAAATTTTTATCTTGAATATTATTCTTATATGATTGGGTTATCCCACCATAATATTTTATTATATGGTATTTTATAATATTATTTTCTAAAATGAAGTTTTAATACGGGAAGGTTTTATTACTCTTTTTACAATGTGAGTTTTCAACAAAGGTATTTTTAAAATAATAAAAAGGTTCATTTCCTTTCATTATCAAATGTTAAATATTTGGATCCACATTTCCTATAGAAAAATTTATTTCATTTTCAAGGATAAATTATTTAAAATTATTTTTAAAACTTAATTATTTAAAAATCATTCACTTCACCTTTGCAAATGGTACTTTTGTAAGTTACATATAAGTTTTTATTTTACAACAATGTTAAAAATGTTTTCTAAAATTTATTTTAAGTTTTAATCCCCATTTTAATTTTAATATTAAAAAGAATTTATACTCTTGGGATTTATGTTACATGATTTATCTTCTAATAAATAAATAAGTTTAGATTTTTAGGGAATGAACTCATGATATCAAACAATTCTATTATTGATCCCTTTTTGTGTGATATCATTTAAATCATTCTTTTGAAATAATTTTTTTAAAATATTTCAACCACCTTATGAATTTCCTTTATTATATAGTGGATATTCTCTTTTCCAACCATCCACCTTCTTTTTCTATATGGATTATGTAACGTTGTTCTTTATCAAATACATGATTCATCACTGCCATTTTCTTTCCAAACCATCCATGATGAATAGGCATAACTTCTCTTCTAATGTGTTTGCTTTGTGAATACCATGTTTTATATTTCTTTGATTTAAGGGTGTTCACCTATATTCCATACATTAATTCATTAGGTAAATTATTTACTTAACTGTATACCCATTACTCTATAAAGTGTTAGTTTGAGGGATGATTATAAAGAAATATATTCCATTTATTGATTAGGTAACTATTGAAAATATGTATAATTGTTATTTTGATATGGATGTTTATTAATTACTCAAGAAATATTACTATACATTGTTTAACCATCCACCTTATTTAACTATATGGGTTACAATAATGTTATAGATTTTATTTACTTGGGGAAAATTGTTGGTATTCTTTTTTTTATTCCAATATGGGTGATTATTAGAAAATTTGATTATTCATTGTTTACTCATAATCTCATATAATGAATGCATTAAACTAAAAAAAGTGATGGGTGGGGCCTAGAAATATATAGTCCCTCGATGCATCAGTTGGTGTCATGAGAAAAACATTTTTGGTTATTCAGTGTATTCCTTTCCAATTCAGTAAGATGTCTTGACTACAATCTTGATAATAAGAATTATTTATTGATTGTGACCTTGATTACAAGAATGGTGTCTTGGTTGAGGCCTTGATGGTAAGATCAAGATGATTTCATTATGTATTCCTTCACCATAAATTTAGTTATTTTTATTCATGTGATCTATTTGTTTTCATTATTATTCATGGATATATTATGCTCTCAGTTTCATTTGATTATGGCATTGTGGTGATTACTTATTCATGTCATAATATTTATGCCATTTTTATGCCATTATTGCCTCAATTTTATGATTTCTCTTACTGGGAATTTTAACTCACCCACTTTTATGTTTCCATTTCCCCAAGCTATAAAGAAAATTATTATACATGATATGTCTAACAAGATAGATTGTGTGTAGAATTTATGGGATATGTTGAATAATTTGTATGGATTAACTAGTTTTTAATATCATGGGGGGATAATTTCCATTTTATTGGATTTATTAGTTAATTATGTGTCCTAAATCTCTAAATATCTAAACCTAAAAAGATCATTGGGGTGTGAGAGATTAAATAATTATTATTTATTTTGTTATTAAGTATGGTTATAACTATGATTTTACAGTTGGTATCAAATCAAGTATATAAGGTATGTGTTTATGGAACTGGGATCATGAGTTCATGTATGGGGAGTCATATTTTGTATTAGAGAATTTTTTATATAACTATTTTGATTAAGATGTTTGTTGAGAATAATTTAAGGTTCAATAATCTATGATTGATCATAATTTAAAATTTATAGATAATCCCAAGTTATTTGACGTAATATTGAATATTTTAGGAATTAGGATGAGAAAACATTAGTAAAAACCCTGGTAATAAGTTTAAGTATAGAATAACATCTTAAATTTTTGAAAGTTCTGAGTATGGGGTTTTCCTAGAAATAAAATTCATGTATGGATACTACAAGTGAATGCATAATCTAAAATAAATGTACCTAGGGGTAATAACTACAAAAATGGGGAATTGGGTATTAACTCGGTCATCATCTGGTGCACAATATAGACCTAAATAAACATCTGGTCTAACACTCTTGGGGGATACTTTGGTTAATTATATTCTCTTTATGAACCACCATAAAGGATGGATTCATAAGTTATTTTAAGGGATTAGGTTAAGAAATATGTGAAAACTCAACTTTAAGTAACCTAGGTTAAATCAAGAATGATATAGGTGGAATTAAGAGTGATATAGGTTAGTTTAAAATAGTTATAGGATAACATGATAGTGTAATAAATTAGGATATATTCAGGTTAAATTTTAATAATTATCTTATAATGTTAATTATTTGTCACTTATGATAACCATTTTAGGTTTATGTAATGGATAAAGCTATAAAGAACCATGTTAACAATGGTTTTGGGGAAAATTCAGTGAATTTATCACCGATTAACCCATAGAAATAGAATATGGAGTGATAAATTTAGTGATTATTATGAAAAATCAGCTATCATGAAATATAATTAACTATGTGAACATAGATGAAATCATTAACACCCAAAATAATAGATTTAATGAGTCTCAAAGAATTTTGGGGTGGATATGATGAAGGAAATAAGATTTAATTTCCTTCATGACAAATATTTGGAAATAATCGTGTGGTAAATTTCCTTAAAGGGATAGATAGATGTTATTAGTGTGGTGATAAAGGCCATCAAACTCACAAATGTAAGGGAAAGAGAGAATCTATAAAAATATATTGCTTTAATTTTAAGGTAGTTATGCATTATATATCACCCCACATAGGCTACTATGGTGGCATGGGTTGAGGGTTTGGGGTGGTGGTCGCAGGGTCAAGTCCCTAGGCCAGATGATATCGCAGGCATGTCGTAGGCCTGGTGATGCAGGAATAATGATGTAGGCATGACACTACACTGGGATATCAGGCCATGTAATGGTCTTCATGTCCACTATACCTATAGTCCATGTATTAAATAAATAAGTCTTGATGGGTGGGTTATCCCCTTGGGGGGCTATATCATACCTTTCTGGCAAGTGTGTGTGGTGTATGTGTGTTTGAATGTAATTGTACCCCCAAGCACCTAATATATATATATATATATAGTTATGAATTATTTGACTCCATGTCCCAATCCAAGGTCCAATCATGGAAATAGTCACCAAAAACCATGAAAACAAGTCAAAACATATGAAACTACTATTAATGTAGAATATAGTGAGTTTTCACTCAGGATTTTTTTATTTTGTTATGTCATGAAAGTTTTCACCAACTATTGGATATTTAGTTAAAAATAAAAACACATAGTGGTATGATTATTATTAAATAATTCTCAAGGTTTTTGAGAAATTATTACTTATAAACCTAGCTATTATTCCTATAGTAAAATTATTTTTGGAATTAATAATGGTTTATCACCCTTTATAAAGGGCTTATTACAATATTTTATATAGTTAAATCTCACTCTATATTGTAAATAAACTCATGATCATCTAGTAGTGTATGGTTAATTATGAGTTCCCTATAGAAATAACTCTGACCTTTTGAGCCAAATTGTGAGGAAAAATTTATTTAAGGGGGTATAATATAAAACCCCGAGATTTTAATATATGATTACCTTTAAATAAGTCAATGTGTTTGATAGTTTTCTCCACACGCAAGACTGAACATAAAAAAATTGTGATATATTTAGATAAAATATAAATATTTAAGTATTAAAATTAAAACCTAGTCATTGAATTAGTGGTGATGAATAGGAGTAACCACTTTATGAAATATTTATATAAATAAAATAAAGGCTACTTTTAATATGAATAAAATTCAATTAGGATAGCTAAAATGACTAATAAGATCATTTTAATTTTAGAATTGTATTTTTCTAAAATAATTGCCTTTATGTGTTATATTTTTTATCACAAGAAACTTGTGATTAATTTTTGGTAATATATATTTATATGTATAATTGGTTAACACTGATTATTAAATGATATTAAAGAAGAATAAGGATATATTATGTTTTAAAGAGTCATTTTCCTTAAAAAAATACTTTTTCATTATATTTTATATTTTTTAAAAAGGATTAATTTCTAAATTTTAGAATTTTAGTTTTAAAAAATGAAAATTCTTTTTGGATTCATCATATTAATATTTTATTAATATTAATTTTTTTGTATTTTTCTAAAAAGAATGATTTTAAGGTGAATAGTGCAATATACCGTTTTTACAAATATCATGATTTAATGACATTATTAGTTTGTATCTCACAGAAATTTGTCAAATTTTTTTTCTAAAAAAATATTTATTTTATAAGTTTCATTATAAATATAAAATTATTGATTCTTTTTTACAAATACATATCTGATATTTTAGATCTTAAATAATATTTTTCTCAATAAATTATTTTTATTAAATTATACATTTATTATTTTAAAATTAATTTTTATCTCACAAAAAAATTGAATCAAATAAAATGGACTTAAAATTTGGAATTAGTGGGTCCAAATTATGTAAAAATATCCATTTTATTTTCAGATATAAAGGATAGATTACTAAGGTAAAAACCAGTTACCAGTGTAATAGTAAATTAGGGTTAAAAGGGTTTAACCTAGGGAAAAAGGCTAAAACATGTTAAAAATATGTGTGATAATGTATGTTTGAGGACTTTATAGACTATACATACTCTTCAATATATTATTTCTTAATTTTTGAGCCAATTTTATTGAGATTGACTTACAATTATTAAAGATTTATGGGTATTTACAAAAATATCATCCCTTATCGCTTATAAAAGGGGCCTCTGACCATCCCTTCAATAACACTCTTAAAATTTGTTTTACTCATAAAACAATAACATTTTTAATTCACCTATAATAAAATTCATCCGCTTGGTGAAAATATATTATCCCAAGCCCTCCGTTTACAAGGAATTCTCTAAGGAAAACTAAAACTTCTCAATGTGAGTAATCATTTTTCCTTAACTTCTTTCCTTTTTATCTTAATTTTAAAATTATAATTTTCAAATACATATGTAATTAAATTATTATTAGTTAGATATTTAATTTTATTATTTTAATGAAATAATCATTATCCACCTTTCCCCACTTCCCTTAGAAAAATGGAAAATGTGATTCATGTGTATGTGCAAACTACCGTCTCCACGAAGCAACATGTCTGTTTTCCTTCACTGGCTATCATGGTTGGTAAAAAAAGTAATTTAATGTATAATTATGATATTTATAACTTATTTAATATTCTTAAATGATAAACCATATTTCTCCTTTCTCTTGTTCTATGTAAACAAAATCACCATTCATGCATACGTGCAAACTACCGCCTCCTTGGAAAGATGCATTCCACTTTTCATTACTTCCATTCATGATTGGTTATAAGAAAAATATTAATGGATAAATATTATTATTATGATATCATTAAGTTTTTGGTAATAAAAATTGAATAACATATTAACAATAAACAATCATTTTAAAATTAACTATATTAAACAATCATATTAAGAGGAAAATATTTTTATTCATATTATGTAATATTTTCATATCCATTACTTATTATAATTACTTAAAATTATAATATATAATAGTAATAAACACTAAATAAATCATTATTCTTATTTTATAATGATATTAAAACTAAATCACCTCATAATCATTCATTAAATCGGGGTATGTTCATGTTTGGGTCGGTTTAACCACCTACTTGAACAATAATATGAATTTATATCATGAATGACTATGGAAACATAATTAATGGTATAGTATGATATAAATGTGTAAATAGTGATGTCACGACCCATCCCCCGAGGCCCGCATCATGACTACCCCAAGCCCGCCTTCCATAGGCCAGGGGCTGGCGACTAGCACCAAAGGCGTAATTCCCTAGAACTGGGAAGGCATTGCCTTTATAAAACATAAACACACACAACCAGAGTAAAAGTGGAATAAAACACTAAGTAAAGCAGTACAACAAGTGTGCTGAAAGTAAAAAGGGGTTGGAAATATAAGCCCAATAGAAAGGTACAGCTACAAATGAAAGAAAGTACATCTGAAAAGACAAACAGCTGGAAGATGGAAGAAGCTCATGAATCGTCCTTTGGGGTTCCTACCTAAAGGGTAGGTACAGATGGCCTCCTCAGCACTCCACGACCGTCAAACTCCTCCGTGTACTGATAATTCATAAGATCCTCCTCTGGGTACTGTCCAGTTCGGGCGCTCACGGCCTCCGTCAGCGATGTCTATCATCTGCATCCAACACAACGAGGTGCGGGCATAGCCCGTGCAAGGGTGAGTATAACGATACTCAGTAGGGATCCCAAGACCCTCAAGGTCTCACAAAATCCAACAAGGGTAAAATACAAAGTATGATTTCAACGGATAACCATTACTTAGGTATATTCCCATACATATACCTAAGTTATCAAGTAACCTATCTCAATCATGAGGAAAACGCAAGGGCATTGACTCAGCTCAAACTAGTATTTTTATTCACAAAACCATGGCTGTTGAAGAACTCCTCCTCTATCAATCATAGTATTCCTATCGTGACTCTGAGGTACTACTCACGAACCTTAGACTGCTGAGGTACTCCTCCTATCGAGTACCGTGGGTCTGTTACTGTTGGGTAAAAATCCATCAAGGTATCATTGAAGCATTTTTGAGGTGATTGTGTTTGTTGACAAAGTGGACATTTGTGATGTGATTGTTGAAAAAGCAAAAAAAGACATAAAAATTTGTTGACAAAGAGTATTTCAAGGTGTAATGTCGAGTTCAAGAGATGAGGTCAATGATCCATGTTTTATTCAAGAACATCGACAAGAGGAATGGATGATCTGGAGGTGGTACAAAAAGAACAGATACAAGGTGGCGCCGTTTTCTAGTGTTTTCCAAATTCCAGGGCCTCAAAATCAACAAAATGAAGAAAAGTGATTTTGGAAAAGGAACTTGGTGCCGAGGTCTTGGAAGAGAAGAAACTTTCACACCATATGTTTTTCAAGATCATACCATCAAAATATGGCAAAGGAATAAGGGTCGTGCAAGTATTATGTTTGGTCGCGCAAGTACTTGCACGCCGATGCCTTGGAAGCTTGAGAACTTGCGCACCTGTTGTTTTTCAGGATCAAAACTTCAAAATATGGCAATGGAAAGAGGTTTGCACAAGTTTGGAAGTAGGTTGCACAAGTGACATGTAGGAGAAGAGACATACACGATGAGACTTGCGCGCCAAGGAGAGACTTGCACGCTATCGCGCAGGGGTGACCAAATGCCTATAAATACTAGACCACCCCTACTCATTTTCACTGGAGTTTAACACTTTGAAGATTCAGATCTCCCGTCGTGCAGGTGTGGTGGTCGCGTAAGTGGTGGTGTGTCGCGCAAGTGGGACTTCCGCACCAGAGAAGGAAGTTGCGCGCCAAGTGTTTGTTGCGCGCCTGAGGTGGTTTGGGAAGCAAAGGAATTGTATCACGCAAGTTTGGAGAAGCTTAATCTTGAGTCACGCAAGTGTTAAGAAATACTTTCACTACAGTATTGACTTGCACGCCGATACTTGTGTGCTGCCTTAGAGAAGGGAGCCAAGTGAGGTTGATTTCCGATAGTGATTTAGGGATGCGTGGAAGCTAGTGGATTTCCTGGTACCTTCAGTGCAAAGGGAAATTCATCAACGGGTGAAGGTTGAGCTTCAATAGAGAATCTACATACAGAAGAATATTCATTCTTTCATGCAAGTGAAGAGACCTATAGGTCTATAAACTATGGGTGGATCCTTTCCGGAGTAGTGAGCAAAGGAAGAGGAAGAAGGTGGTCCTCTCCACCGGCAGTGATCCAGAGAGAGAGAAACAGGGAGTGACCCTTGGGAAAGCAGTGAGCTGACCCTAAACTTTGTAAAGGTAGTGAGCCTGGGCATAGAATTTATCTAGCCCAAACCTTGTAATCCACAGCTAGTGAAGTTTAGTGGAATTTGGTACGACCGACAACTTGTCGGCGTATTCTCCTTAGACGTAGCCCTTTGCGGTGAACCAAGTAAAATCGCTGTGTCTTGTGCATGATTTACTTTCTATTTACTTTGTGAAATAGGAAAGAGAGAGAAGATTGTTTTTCTTAACAGCGAAACAAGATCATAACGGGCGTTAATTTTAAATTACTCATACCCTGATTCACCCCCCCCCCCCTCAAGGTATTCAGCGTTGTGGACCTAACAATTGGTATCAAAGGGAAATGTTGATAGTTGTTCTTCTCTCAATGGAGGTCACTAATCATAAAGGGATTCCAATCTTCGACGAATTTAATTTTCATATATGGAAGAATCTAATGCAACATTATTTTTTATCTTTGGGAATGGATGTGTTTTCAGCAGCTATGCATGGTATCACATCTGATATTAACAGTGGTGCGTTATCAGAAGCTGAATATAGAGATTTGGATGCTAATTCCAAAGTGATCAATGCCTTAGGGGGAGCCCTCTCCAATCCCATCTATACAAAGGTGATGTCATGAAAAATTTCACATTCCATGTGGTAAAATATTTTGAATATATATGAAGGGGATACAAAGGTGAGAGAGGCAAAGCTGCAAGTGTTGTGGAACAAGTATGAAGATCTGAGAATAAACCTGAATGAGTCTGTTGATGCATTCTTTGACAGGGTAAATTTTGTGGTAGAAGACATGCGGGGTCTTGGAGAAATTATCGAAGATATAAAAATTGTGAAGTGCATATTGAGAAAACTTCCACATCGGTTCAATCCGGAAGTTTCTTTTTTGGAAGATAAAGACCCAAAAGAACTGACATTGGATAACTTTCACAGCACTCTTGTTTCATATGAAATGAGAAATGATGATAATGAGACTGTGGAAAAAGGGAAATCCAAAGAGGTGGCATTCAAGGCCATGAAGAAGCTCACCATTGAAGATTCTAATGAGGAAGAAGAGACAGATGAGGTGATGTCATTCCTTTCTTCAAATCTGTAAAGAGGAAGAGGAAAGTTTAAAGGGAAACTTCCACTATCATGCTTTCACAGTGAAAAGGTTGGTCATCTTGCGGCAAGATGCCCCAAGAAGTTTCAAGATAATGATAATGATGATGATGAAGTTGAAATTCCCAAGAAGAAGACTTCAGCATTTGTGAAAGGGAAGAAACAATTCAAGCGAAATTTCTTCAAGAAAAAGAATCTTCTTTCACAAGAATTTGAAAGTTCAGATGAGTCTGAGGATGAAGAGGTTGATGAGATATAAAATTGCAGAGATCATGGGGTAAATGCCTTGGTGGATATTGTTGGTAGTTCTCAGAAAAAGGAAGAAGCTGACGTTGAAGAAGAAGAAGAAATTGAAGGGAGAGTTGATATGGAAGCTGAATTGGAAGCATCTCTTGAGGAGATAGACATTTGGAGAGCCAAAATGAATAAAGCCAATAAAGTGGTTCGTGATTCCAAACTCTATATTCAACAACAGGATGAAGAAAAGTCTGAGCTGTTAGAAGAAATTGAAAGACTAAAATCCTCAACACCAGAGAGCTCCGAAAATATTGTTGAGTATAAGCTTAAAATTGAGGAACAAAAGAAGGAAATTGATTGTTTGACTAACACAGTAAAGGAGCAAGTTAGACGTATCAAAGAGCTTGAAGAAGAAGTGGTCAGTCTGTGAGAAAAAATTAAGGATCAAGAAAAACTCTTGACCCCCAATGTGATATCAGAAAATCAGTCCATTCAGAAGACAGAGAAGATGAAAAAGGAGCCTATTGATTCAGCAGGGAAGAAGCAGCAATTGAGCTCAGATGTTAAGGTTGTTTCAGGACTTAATCAGGAACAAAAATCTGTGACAATTACAGTCAGGCCACAAGCACCCATCCCGAAATTGAAGGTTGATTTGGGCACAAAACAGAATCAGAATATTCAGAGATCCCAAAGGGAAAATCATAGTGCTGAAGTATCACGAAGGAATGCATCCTATATCAGGTGTTATTGCTGTGGGAAAATGGGACATTCACAGTATGTGTGTTCCATAGCCAAGAGATATAGAAGGGAACAGGAACAAAGATGGAAGCCAAACAGAAAACGGTTTTCCAGAACATATTTTGAAGGACACTATTTTTGGTGCGGAGGATTTGGACACATGGCTAGGTATTGCACTTCGACCATTCAGAGAAATGTTCCAAAGTAGAAACAAAATGTTCGTAAGTAGCAGATCAATAAACCAACAAGTGAGTTAAAAGATCAGAATAGATTTTCAGCTCTGCAAGATGAAGCTGGTTCATCATACTCTGAGAATGATCATGATTCTAAATCTATACCAAGTATGGAGACAAAAATATGGACCAATAAGAAGAGAACAGAGAAGGCAGTGGGTGCTGAAATTTCCCTTAAAGAATTAGATCGTTCTGGTGTGTGAATTCTTGATAGTGGTTATACGTCTCACATGACAGGCAACAAGGATCTGGTTATAGGCATAAAATATGACAAAGAAGGATTTGTCAAGTTTGTAAATGATGAAGGCCTCAAGATAATTGGATCAGAAAAGGCTAGGTTTGGGGGAAAAGAAATCAGACGTGTTGATGTCTTGGTTGTAGAAGGTCTCAGTCATAATTTGCTCAGTGTCAGTAAATTGTGTGACTCAGGACATTCTATACGGTTTACCAAGAAGACCTGTACTATCACGGGAAAAGATGGGGCAGTTGTTCTATAGGGAAAAAGGACAAAAGGGAATCTCTACCTTGTAATTGGAGAAGAAGATATGTGCCTCTTATCTAGAGAGGATGAAAACCAGTTGTGGCATAAGCGACTTGGTCATCTATTCCAACCATCTATGGAAGATCTGGTAAAGTGTGATGCTGCTAGAGACCTTCCCAAACTATCACGTGATCACACTCATACGTTTGATGCTTGTCAACAAGGGAAGATCATCAGAAAGACATACAGGCCAAAGGAATAGAAATCAACTAGAGTGCTTGAATTGGTGCATGCTGATGTATGTGGACCTATCTCACCACGAGCTATAAATGGACAAAGGTACTATGTTATTTTCATTTATGATTATAGCAGAATGGATTCGGTATTTGTTATTACCCATAAGAAAGAGGTGTTCAGTTGCATAAAGAAGTATATGAGGGAATCAGAAAAGATGCTTGGGAAGAGAATTCAGAAGTTCCGTACTAATAACGATACAGAATTCACAAATACTCAAGTTGAAAAATATCTCGAGAAACACGGGATAAGGCATCAAGTTTCATCAGTGAGAACTCCCTAACAGAATGGAGTGGTTGAAAGGAGAAATCAGATCATCAACAACATCTCTAGAATGATGCTTATTGATAAAGACCTACCAGAGAAATTTTGGAAGGAAGCAGTTTTGACATCGGTCTATGTTTCGAACAGGTCTATGTTGTGTCCAAAGCAAGGGAAGACTCTGTATGAACTATGGTATGGAAAGAATCCAACATTGAAATACTTTCTAATCTTTTGAATTAAGTGTTTTATTCTCAACAAAGAAAATCACAGAAAGTTTGAGGCACGAGGAGATGAGGGTATATTCCTTGGCTACTCAGGGAAAAGTAAAGCATATAAATGATTCAACAAAAGGATGGGAAAATTTGTTGAGAGCAATGATGTCACTATAGTCGAAAATGAACAGAATTCTCAACGACCTAGTGAACAGTTTTTGGATGAAAGTGATGATGAGTTAAGAGAAACAAGGGGAGTAGAAGTGGCAGAGGCTGACTCAGAAGAAGATAATAATGATGAACAAGAAAGTTTCAAGTCTGTGTCTGCAAGGAATCCAAAGAGTCGAGCTGAAATTAATAGGCAGAATATCATTGGTGATCAGACAGCTCCAGTTCAGACTCAAAGAATGAAATCATTACAGCAAACATTGTTTTTGTCTCAGGTGGAGCCGAAATTTTTTTTCAATGCAGCTGAAGATGAAAACTGGGTTCAAGCTATGAATGAAGAGCTTGATCAGATTGAGAAGAACCAAACATGGGAGATTGTTTCGAGGCCAGCAGACAAGAATGTCATCAGGACTAAATGGGTCTATCGCAACAAGATGAATGAAGATGGAAATGTGATTCGAAAAAAATCATGACTAGTGTGCAAGGGATACTCCCAGATAGAGGGAATAGATGTAGATGAGACATTTGCACCGGTTGCAAGGCTGGAGAAAATGCGATTATTTTTTTCCATAGCAGTGCAAAGAAAGTTCAAAGTGTTCCAGATGGACGTCAAATCTGAATTTCTAAATGGGGTTCTAGAAGAATAGGTGTAAATTGAGCAGCCATATGGTTTTCTTATTCATGAGGATGAGAACAAAGTTTTTAGGTTGAAGAAGGCATTGTATGGGCTGAAACAAGCACCAATAGCATGGTACTCAAGGCTTGATCAGTACTTAAAGAATCTTGGTTTCCAACATGGTGGAGTTGATTACAATCTCTATTTCAACAACAATAGTAATAAAAAGGATGATGGTGTTGGTCTATGTCAATGACATAATATTTGGTGGATCAGATGAAGCTCAGTGCAGATAGTTTTCTGAATTCATGAAAAATGAGTTTGAAATGTCAATGATTGGAGAGATAACATTTTTCCTTGGTCTATAGGTGACATAAGGAAGGAATGGAACATTCATTTCTCAATCTAAATATTCCAAGGAGGTCCTAAGAAGGTTTGGAATGGATAATTCCAAGGAGATGAAGACTCTGGTTGCTACACTGATAAAATTATCAAAATATGAGGATGGAAAGGTAGTTAATATCACAGAATACAGGCAAATTATTGGAAGTCTGTTGTATTTAACCGCAACAAGGCCTGATATTGTTTTCACCACATGCCAAGTAGTGAGATATCAGAGTAATACAAAGTAAAGCCACATGCTTGCAGTGAAAAGAATACTTAGGTATATCCAGGGCACAGTGGACTTCGGCTTGACATATACTGACAAATCTCAGACAGAGTTATTGGGATATACTGATGCAGACTAGGCCGGATCAGCAGATGAAAGAAAATCAACGTCAGGAGGTGCATTCTATCTTGGTGGACTATGTATTGCTTGGTTAAGCAAGAAGCAGGATTGTATTTCATTGAGCACCGTAGATGCTGAATATATTGTGGCCACTCAAGCATACACACAGTTATTGTGCATGAAGTAGAAGCTTGAAGATATGAGAGTTGAAGTGAAGTCTCCGATCAGAATCCAGTGCGACAACTCAAGTGCTTTAAATCTTAGCAAAAATCCCGTCCATCATTCAAGGACAAAGAACATTGAGATTAAGTATCATTTCATCAAGGAGAAGGTGGAACAAGGGCTTGTGAAGTTGGAGTATGTGCCTACAGAGCTACAGGTTGCAGATATTCTGACAAATGCCTTAACCAAGGAAGCTTTTGAGAGAAATCGACTGGCTTTGGGAGTTCAGTCGACTCCCCGTAATTGAAATAGTGTGGATGCGGGAACCTCCCCCTCTCCTCGAGGTATGATGTGTTTTCCCAAATGTGCTGATATTTGTTCTCTACTCTGTTACAAACTACAAAGGACTGACCTTTGGGTTCATTGAAAAAGGGGGAGAAAATAGTAATTGTTCAAGGGAGATACAATGTGGAAATTTGATAAATCATAAATGATATGGGGAGAAGCTAATAGGTGGAGCAGTGAGATAGGGGGACCAATGAAAAAGGGGGAGAGTATTAAATCTAACGATGCTATAAGTGATCGATCAAAGACAAGATATCACGACAACTGAGGATCATGATAAAATCAGAAGAGTGGTGCAGAAGAGTAGTGTTGGAATGCGGTGAGAATATTTCCAACAAATTGGTATTCCAAAAATTGGTATCAGTATGATGAATATTGGTATCAGTTAAATTTCAACAATGGGTGTAAGAGATGAAGTGATTCATTGATTAACTTTTCATTTACTCTTATTTATCTTGCCGAGCATTGCTCATGTGGGCTTAGAGTATGTGTTTAGTAAATCCTTGATCGCTATCAGAATCGAAATGAGGAGAATAGTGGAGGAAGAATTAATTATGTATATTTTCATAGAATAATTGTCAACAAACCCAAAGGGGGAGATTGTTGGGAAAAAATCCCTCAAGGTATCATTGAATCATTTTTAAGGTTATTGTGTTTGTTGACAAAGTGGACATCTGTGATGTGATTGTTGACAAAGAAAACAAACGACGTACAAATTTGTTGGCAAAGAGGATTTCAAGGTGGAATGTCGAGTTCAATAGATGAGGTCAACGATCCATGTTTTATTCAAGAACATTGACAAGAGGAATGGATGATCTGGAGGCGGTACAAAAAGAACAGATACAAGGTGGCGTCGTTTTCCAGTGTTTGCCAAATTTCAGTGCATCAAAATCAACAAAATGAAGAAAAGTGATTTTGGCAAAGGGAATTGCATGCCAAGGTCTTTTAAGAGAAGAAACTTGTGCGCCATATTTTTTTCAAGATCAAAACATCAAAATATGGCAAAGGAAGAAGGGTCGCGCAAGTATTATGTTTGGTCGTGCAAGTACTTGCGCGCCGTGAAGAGACTTGCGAGATGATTCCTTAGAAGCTTGAGAACTTGCGCACCTATTGTTTTTCAGGATCAGAACTTCAAAATATGTCAAAGGAAAGAGGTTCGCACAAGTTTGGAAGTAGGTCGCGCAAGTGACATGCAGGAGAAGAGACCTGTGCGTCAAGACTTGCGTGCCGAGGAGAGACTTGCGCGCCGTCGTGCAGGGGTGACCAAATGCCTATAAATATTGGACAAACCCTCCTCATTTTCACTGGAGTTCAACACTTTGAAGATTCAGAGCTCCCGTCGCGTAGGTGTGGTGGTCGCGCAAGTGGTGGTGTGTCACGCAAGTGGGACTTGCGTGCTAGAGAAGGAAGTTGTGCGCCAAGTGTTTGTTGCACGCCTGAGGTGGTTTGGGTAGCAAAGGAAGTGTGTCGTGCAAGTTTTGGAGAAGATTAAGCATGAGTTGCGCAAGTGTTAAGAAATACTTGAATGCCAGTATTGACTTGCGCGTCGAGACTTGCGCGCCGCCTTAGAGAAGGGCGCCAAGTGAGGTTGATTTTCGGCAGTGATTTAGGGTTGCGTGGAAGCTGGGGGATTTCCCGGTACCTTCGGTGCAAAGGGAAATTCATCTACGGGTGAAGGTTGAGCTTCAACAGAGCATCTACATACAGAAGAAGATGCATTATTTCATGCAAGTGAAGAGACCTACAGGTCTGTAAACTGTGAGTGGATCCTTTCCGGAGCAGTGAGAAAAGGAAGAGGAAGAAGGTGGTCCTCTTCACTGGTAGTGAGCCAGAGAGAGAGAAATAGGGAGTGACCCTTGGGAAAGTAGTGAGATGACCCTAAAATTTGTAAAGGCAGTGAGCCTGGGCATAGAAGTGATCTAGCCCAAACCTTGTAATCCACAGCTAGTGAAGTTTAGTGGAATTTGGTACGACCGATAACTTTTCGGCGTATGCTCCTTGGATGTAGCCCTTTGTGGTGAACCAAGTAAAATCGTTGTGTCTTGTGCATGCTTTACTTTCTATTTACTTTGTGCAACAGGAAAGAGAGAGAAGAGTGTTTTTATTAATAGTGAAACAAGATCAGAATGGGTGTTAATTTTAAATTATTCATACCCTGATTCACCCCCCCCCCCCTCTCAGGGTATTCAGCCTTGTGGACCTAACAGTTGCCTCACACAGTAGCGCTCCCCGCCAGGGGTATGTCGCCTCACCCAGTAGTACTCCCCCTAATAGCATACAGAGTTACACCTCCAATTGAGTACCGCGGGTCTTCCACCTCACACAGTAGTGCTCCCCGCCATGGGTCTACCACCTCACACATTAGTGCTCCCCACTGGGCTAGTCAAGTCACCCCGAAACAAATTGGACAAGCAGTCATCAAGTCTCAGCCAGCTACTGGGTCTTTGTACTCCATATGCTCATCTCTGGGAGGATCTTATCCATTAGCTACTGTTCGATACTCCAAGTTTCATGAAGTCCCACGAAGAAGTATCTCAAAGGTCCACCACGTCATAGGGGTCTCAACGCAACAGACGGCGCGTCAATCGGACGCCCAGTCTGTGAGTTATTAGCCTTTTTGTCCCGGGGGCCCGGTTGGTTTCGTGTACGAACCAACCCAAACATATCTCAAATGTACCCCAAAATCCCATGGGGTATACTCAAAGGGACTGTTTCTCAATGAAAATTACCAACGCCGCTGACGGTTCATCAAACGGACTTCCGGTCTGAGAGTTATTGGTTTTTCCGTTCTAGGGGCCCGGTTGGTTTTTAAGATAAAACCAACCCGACCATACTCCAACTATGTCCAAAACTCAATTGGAGTATGCCAAAATAACTGTATCATCAAAAGGAATCCAACGTAGTTGACGGCACGTCAATCGAACGTCTGGTCCTTAAGTTATAAGCGTTTCTCCTCCGAGGCCCCGGTTGGTTCCGGGTTCGAACCAACCCGACTATACCCAAACTTTTCCAAAACCTTGAGTGTAATATACCGAAACGACCGCCTCGATTCGAGAAATCCTACGCAACTGAGTATGCGTCGATCGGAGGTTTGTAGCTCAAGTTATGGGCGATTAACCGAAAATGGTCTGAAGAGGGGGGTATGGGCCCGGTCCGACCCGGCCCAACCCGCCATGGGTCGGCCCGAACCGGGTCGACCTGACCCGAATCTGGGTATGGCCTACGCGAGGGCGGCCCGGCCCGCGCGCAATCAGTCCAACCTGGTGGCTAGTCGTGGCTCGGCCAGGCTGGCCGAGTGGGGGGGGGGATCGGTTCTTCGTAACGGCGGCGCCAGGCTGGCGTCGCCCGGCCTCCCCAAAACCCACGTGGTGCGGGTTCCGGTCCGCCGCCTCCAGGGCCGCGACGGTCTTCTGTCGGCAGCGCTCTAGGGCGCCTCTGCCCCTAGGCGGTGGGCCGATGACGGCGACCCACGCCGTCGCGATCTTCTGCGGGCCACCAGAGTCATTCTAGTGGTCCGTTTTAGCTCTCGTCTGTGCCTACGGCCTCCTCGGGTCCGACTCTTCACTACAACGGCCTAAAATAAATGTTTTCCTTTTTTTCATCCATCTCCCAACAAATCGTGCACCATGAACAAGTTAGAGGAGGGTTCGGACTTGTTCGTTAGCCCGTACCCACCGTGTTAGTGGTTTAAACAATCACGCAACAATTAATTGTCCAAGTTCAAGGGTATAATTCACATATATAAAATTATACAAAATTCCCCTACCTTGAATATGACGTTCATTCGTCGACGATCCGTTAAAGATGAGCGTTGCGGTAGTCGGGCGTCATGGTAGAACGGTGTCGTCCCGTCAACGTTGGAGGTAGTCGTTGTCGTAGACGGCGTTCCTCATGAGCGGTGTCTTCTCCCTTGACACGGAGGAAGAATAAGGTAGGATGAAGTTCTTCATGGAGAGAATGTCGGAGTTTTTCTTCGTCGAGAGAGGAATACCTTCTCTAATTCTCCAGAGCTTTCCCAACGTTCTCCCAACACAACGAGTGTCAAACTAAAATAATAGCTAAGGCTATTATTTTATTCACAAAAGACTTTCAAAATTAAAACACTTAATTAATTAATGGAATGTAGAGTACCATTAATTAATGAAAGGTTTTGTCATAATAATGACATAAAAAAATGGGAGGTGGAGATTTCAACATTAATTAAGGGGGGTGTTAATGAAGAGTTGAGAGGAGGTGAAAGGTTTAGGGATCGTGTGGGCCCCACCTCACTAATTCCTCTCATGGGAGGTTATGTGGGTGTGGGCCTCACCTCTAACTCCTCTTGGGAGGAAATAACTGCCACTAAATAATAAAATCGTGTACCAACAATTTTATTAATTTTGTATAAATTCCTCAAAATATAACTTTCAACCCGCATAAAATGCAACTGCGGTAAAGGTCCCCTTGAGTGAATATCGGTGATGCGAGTTCATCGGTGTCCTCGTATTTAAATTCCAAGAACTGGTTCAAAAGATAGAAAAACCCGCACGTATGTTTACTGAACGTACCTAAACAAAACTTCAAAAATTGATTCCGGGCACACTGGGCCTCGGAATCAGGCACCGTCAGAAACTGCGGACTCGTAAAATTCCAAATAATTTATGATAAAAATTTCATTGAAATTTCTGGGTCTTTAAAAGTGATTTTTTTCTAGAAAGGTAAAATTATTATTAAATTCATTAATTAATAAAAACATTTTATTAGATAATAATCATTGAAACATGATCATCGTTGATTTTATCTCCATGGTTTATAACCAAAACTACCATGGAATAAAATTTTACTTTTATAAATATTATGGAACATCTATTCCATTGCCTTTAAAGATATTTTAATGATTAAATTTGTAACAATAATGAATACCTATGTCATTTTTATGAAACTAGTTCAAAATAATCAAGATTACTTATAGCACCCTAATATTTTAAAAGAATGTTGTGTTCAATGGTGTATAAAACACACAACACTGAGCTTATATGAATAATGAAATATTATTATTTAAATATTATAGTTAGAACTTATCTTATAAGTTGGATAGTATGAATAATATTGACTACATTATGAAATATATATATATATATATATGAAATACTCAATAAAAATTTATTTATTGACACTTAATAAATAATCACTCATTTTTTAGAAAAGTTGTTTTATTCTTCAAAAATATGTTTTCTTCAAAAATAATTTTTATTTTTTTTAAAGAATATTATAATTAATTTATATAAATTTTAGAAATTTTATTTTAAAAAATTAACTTACAGTGACATTTTGGGTTTTTTTTAAATGAATGATTTTTTTAGTAAATAGTGAAAATAACACTTTTTAAATTTTTGTAAAATTATCATTTATTTCATTAAATTTAAGAATATGATTTAAATTTGATATTAAATTTATATATTTCTCATTTAGTTATAAGTAATCTAATTAATTACATAGGAATCGATATTATACTTTATTTTTGTATAAGTTCATTTTTAGACTTAAATATACATTTTTTTCCAAAAACTGCTTTTCATTGTGTTTTATGAATTTATATTAAATTTATTTTCTATTACTTATAGGAATTAAATTTGATGAAATGGTATTTATTTTTGTATTCATAAATTTAAATTTATCATAGTATGATTTTTTTATATTTTTCCAAAGAAGTTGATTTTTTTAGTAAATAGTAAAAAAATACAGTTTTTATTAAATACAATCTCTTTTATGATATCTCAATGACATAAACATGGTATAAAAAAATTTAAACTTATTAAATGTCTCATGTATGATAATATACTCAAAATATAATAAAAAAATAATCTAAAAACATATAAATTAGAATTTATTTTATGATAAATATGAAAATCATTTTCATTATTGATGTAGTGCTTGCAGAGCACTAGAAAAGTAAAATTTGGTTTCCTAAAGATAATATTTTGAGAAAAAATAAGTCCTTTATCAACTTGGTTAATAAATATGAATTATTATTTATTATTTTTATGGATATATATGAATTTTAGAGTTATATAAAAAGTGGATTATTCAAATGCATGTACAATGCTTGCGTGTGGCTAGAAAAGTCAAAATAATATATTAAATAAATTTTCATGACATATATGTGAGTAAATAAACATATTTAATGAATATAAAATTTTACCATGCACTAAAATATTTTTTTTATTTTGGTAATTTAATTTAAATTTTTAGTGATGATATAATTACCTTAAATGCTTATGCAATGCTGGCATAGTATTTGTTTAAGTAATAGAAAAATAAAATAAATGATTTTAAAAATATTAAAAGTGATACAATTTGGATGATTATTGTGTTATATAAATTTTTTATATAAATTTTACATATTATATATTTATTATAGGATTTTATTCGAATTACATATTTGTCTTAGTGTTTTTAATGTCAAATTAAATAAATAGTGTTAAAAATGGAATTAATGATATTTTATGAAAATAATAGTTTATTAAATTATTTAAAAACAATAAAATCTTTAAAGGTGAATATTTGGATAAGATATGGTTTAAATTTTCATCATTTTTTAATTTATTATCCAATTTATACCTTATAAGTAAATTTATAACCCTTTAAGATTGAATTAGTTGTTATTGTAATTAAGGTTAAAATGGTAAATTAAGGGGTTAATCAAAGAGATGAGTTTTAAAATTAAAAAAACCTATCTAAATTTCATTTTATGGTTATATTTAAACCCTATAATCTTTTTATTCTAATTAATTTCCATTTTGAATCATTTTTTATTGATAATTCCTTTATAATATTTTTATCTTTTAAGAATTGCCAAGAGTGTCCTTCTTCTCGCTTATAAAAGGGCACCCCTTATCTCATTTATTTACACCACATTAATACTTATAGATCAAAAAAACCCTAAATTTTTCTCTTATAAAATTTCACATCTATTAATTAGAGGTTTTTTTCTTCTTAAAATATCATTCTAATGGTCTTTAAGAAAGGATCTAAAGGAGGCCAACTGAAAGAGAGGTAATCGTCTTACCCAATCTATATCAATTTTTTTATTCTTATAATTATTATAAATAAGTGTTATGTATCATAAAATAATAAATTAATTATCCTAAATATTATTAATTGTTATTTTTATCATGAAACCACCATTATCCACCCTCTTTTCCATTAAATTGGAAGTGAATGCATCGCTCGTGCGTATGTGTGGACTACCACCTCCACATAGCATTACAATTAGTTGTACATCTCCATAATTCATGGATAGATATTATAATGGTTTTAAAGTTTATATATTATATTTATGAAATTATTTTGATTTTTAAATTATATTATCATGTCTACCTTTTTTCCTTCTAATCCTTTGGAAAATGATAATGTCGCTCGTGCTTACATGTGGATTACCACCTCCATGAAGCAATGTGAATTGTTTTTCATTTTTTTTACATGTATAGTGATAAGAATATATTTAATAAATATATAAGATATATATTATATAATAATTATTATTTAAAGGTTAATTATTATTTACCTTACTTTCTTTCTATCCATCGAAAAGTGAAAACAGCGTTCATGTGCATGTATAGTCTACCATCTCCATGAACGGTGTGATTCATTTTTCTATATCTAACTTTTATGGATGATTATAAATATGAATATAATAAATATATATGATATTTTTATCATTAATAATGGTATTAAGATAATTTAACCATAATCAAAGTACAAGGATTGATACTATTGAAGCGAAACATGCATAAAAAACGGACCAGTTTTTACCCAAATGTCTATTTTAAAGAAGAATTGTTAATAAAATGGTAATTGGAAATTATAAAAGGGATGGTATATAGTAATTTATACATTAATATGGTTATTTAATAGATTTATAATAAATATATATTTAATATATATGATTTTTTAATTCATATGAAATAAGACGAGACTTGAGGTAAAGGGTTTCTCATCTCACTTTTATTTCTATGATACTTATGAAATATTCACCACTTATTTCCTTTGTGTGGTATATATACTAACCATGAATTTATTTTATGATTATTTTTATAAAAATTATGGTGATTTAAAAATCCATATAATATTTTCCCTTTCATGTGGTTCTGATTCAGAGGTTATCAAAGCAGTAAGGGTTCTTTGTCTCAATATTGATTCGTTGATACATGTTTGATGTTATTCACCTATTCATATTTATGAGGTGAATATACTTACCCTTTGAAATTTTATTCCATTATTCTCCTTATTTTAATGATATTTAAAGTTTCATTTTATGTTATTCTTTCATGGGGATTATGATTCAAAAGTTACCAAAATAGTAAGGGTTTTATGTTACAATTTCATTATTTATCAGGATTAATTATGATTAAGTTTTTTATAATGAAATTTTATGATATAACTCTCAATAATTCAATGAATTATCTTTTACTATGGTGGTTTTTGAGATTACATTTTTTATAATCATTTTCCTCTCTTTAATAACTCAAGTGACCGAAGGAATCTTTTTAAGAAAAACTAACTTTATTTCTATCTTCGGTAAAAAATAATTTTTATTACATATCCTTATTTTCTAAAAATATTTTCAATAATGTTTTTAATATACTCTTATTATTTTATAAATCTATTTTTCCCATGATTTAATTTTTACAAATTGGTTTAAAATAAATCTACTTATCATTTTTCGAATGAGGTATTTTTTGACTTTTTACAAAAAATGTGAAAGGAGTATTTGTTTTAACATACATAGAATGAATAGTATTTACTATCATCATGATAGGTAAATTATTTAAATATTCCTTTAAATTTTTATAATTAATTTCATACCATCATGACTAATCAATTCTTTGAACCATCCTTTACAAGTTTCCAAGGTTCTTTTCAAATAAAATGTTTTCCTTAATATTTTAGAAATTTTTAGATTTTAAAAAGATTATTTCAAATTGAAAATGATATTTTCTTTAAGAAATATTCCATTTATATTTTAAATTAATTTTTAATCTATGATAACATACTTTTATGTTGTTTATGTTTTAATATAGATATAATCAAATGATACTATCATTATTCTTTCTCTAAATGGTTTATAATTATGATAAAAATATATTTATGAAAATTGTTTCTTTTCCACAGATTATTCTATGATGAAATGTTTATGGAACCTATTTCTTTTCAATGGGTTTTGATATGATGAAAATTTTATGAAACCTATTTTTCTTTATATAGATTATGATATAATTAATGATTTATGAACATATGGCACACATATGCATGATTTTCATTATGTTACAGGTGGTACCAAAATTATATAGCCCTAAAATACATTGGGTAAAGATGGATATATCATGATATAATAAGGACTATAATTTTGAGTGAATCCAATTCATTAATAGAATCTATACACTATGATAGTCTTAGAGTAAACCTTGACTAATATGATGGTTTAGAGAGTGAACCTAATCCAGTATGATAGTCTTGAAAGTGAGCCTTGACTACTTAGGAAAGGATTTTTTTATTCTTATGTGTATGAAACAAAATTATGTATTATGTAAATTTTATACTCTCATAGCTCATTTTATTTTATTCCTTTATGATTCATGTCTTATGAACTTCTAATATTTATTCCATGACTCAAGATTATGATATATAATATGATGGGTAAGGTTTTCATATGTTAAGATCATGTTTACATACCCTTATACTCATTTTATATTTTAGTTATCATTTATATCTCTCATTTTTACCCTTACTGAGAGTTTTATCATACCCTTTCTTATGTTTCCTTTCCTTGGGTTATGAATAAAGTTTTTAAGTATGATATATCTAAGAATGGTTCAAGTTATGAAGAACTTAGTGGGATATGATGTAGATATCTTATGAACAAGTTGTTTATGTATCTATATTTCTAAAGACACTATAAATATATTATTATGGAATGTATTGTAATGTTATGTAATGAATATTTATCTAATAATACGTAATATCTATGTGTGAAAATTTTGGGTTGTTATATTACTTACACCCAATACTGAAAATAGGTAATAACTAACTAGATTTCATATAGAGGGTTATTATAAATAAATAGTATAAATGGAAAAGATATGATAAAGGTTCTAAAATAAGTTATTAATATAGTTATTTTTATTATACATGAGGTTAAATGGAATCTGTGGAATCTAGGATAAAAGCTAAGGGTTTTCTTGGTCTCTATTCTGATTCTTTAAGACATAATACATTTTTCCCAATGTTTCCTTATATGGTGTATTTAATACCCATGGATATATTTTTATCATATTTTTTTATTTCATGGTATATACTAAACTAAATAATATTCACTACTTCAAATGTATATTGATTCAATTTTTACACCAGTAGTAAGGATTTTTGGAAACTTATCTTTCTTTCATTGAGTTATGATCATTATCTTAAATTTATTTCATATAAGTTGGGTATATTTTATAATTGATTTCATTATGTGGTATTATCTCATTATTTTCTCAATATTTACAATCATATCACATAAACCCTTGTCTAATATTTCTTACTTTATGGATTATGTTTCCTATAAGGGATGTTGATATATCAAATCCCCTTTCTTTGAGTTATAGTGTTTTATCTTGAACATTGTTCATCAATGCTTGGTTTCTCCAACCCTAATATTTTATTATATGGTATTTAATAATACTATTTGGTAAAATTAAGTTTTAATACAAAGAATGTTTTATTACTATTTTTAAAATTTGGGTTTTCAACAAAGGTATTTTTGAAGTATTAAAAAGGTTTCTTTCCTTTCATTATCAAATATTTAATCTTTGGAACCAAAATTCCTATACAAAAAATCATTCTAAAAGATAGATTATTAGAGATTCTTTTTAAAAGTAAATTCTTTAAAAACCTTTCACTTCCCATTTTCAAAAGTTACATTTGAAAGTGACGTGTAATTTTTAATTTTATATCAATGTTAAAAATGTTTTCTAAAAGCTCTTTTAATTTTTCACCCCCATTTTCATTTTCATATTCAAAAGAATTTACACTCTTGATTTTTATATTATGTGATGTATACTCTAATAAATATATGTTTGCATTTTGGGGGATTTAACTTGTGGTATAAAATAATTTGATACATGATCCCTTCTTGTGTGATACCATTCGTAGAATTCTTTTATTAGGATTGTTTGCATCTATGTCAACATCCTTATGAGTTTACATTATTACACTGGGGATATATTTTTCTACAACCATCCTTATCCTTTATTTTTATGGACTATGTAATTTTATTCTATATCAAAGATATAATTCACCATTACTTATGCTTGCCTAACCATCCACCATGAATAGGCATAAATTTTCTCCCAAAGTATTTTCTTTATGAATATCATGTTTTCCATTTCTTTGATTTAATTTTGTTTGCCTATATTCTATAAATCTATTTATTGGGTAAATTAATAATTTAACCATATACCCATTACTTTATAAGGTGTTAGTTTAAGGGATGATTACATAGAAATATATTCCTTTTATTGATTGGGGAACTATTTAAAATCTATATATTAGTTATTTTTATATTAATGTTTATTGATTACTCAATAAAGGGATCTATGTATTATTAATAAATCCACATTCTTTCTCCAGATGGGTTACAATCCTTTTATCCCTTTTATTAACATAGAGAAATGTATTGGCATTTTGTATATTGTTATTCTAATACATATTATTATTAGAAAATTTTATTATGTATTGTTTACTCATTATATCATATGATGAATTAATTGGAATTAAAAAAGTGATGGCCTGATCCAAACATTATATAATCCATTAATGCATCGGTAGGTCTCATGAGACAAAAATGTTTGGTTATTTAGTGTATGTCTTCCCAGTTCAACAAGATGTATTGAATGAGGTCTTAATAACAATAATGATGTATTAGCTATGACCTTGATGGAAAGAATAATGTATTTCTTGAGGCCTTGATAGTAATATCCAAATGTCTGGAATTATGAATTCCTTTACTATGAATTTAGTTATCATTATCCATTTGATGTATTTATTTTAATTTCTATCCATGGATATATTATCCTCTTAATTTCAATTGATTGTATAATTATAATGATTATTTATTCCCATCATAATATTTATGTCATGATTTACTTAGTTGTATATTTTCCCTTACTCATCATTTTAACTCACCCCTTATTATGTTTCTATTTCCATGGGTTAAGAAGAGAAATATTATACATGAAATGTCTAATAGGAAAGCTTGTGTGTAGAATTTATGGGATATGTTGAAGAATTGTAATGGATTAACCAGTTATTAATATCATAGGGGGAAATTTTATTTGATTGGTTTTATTAGTTAATGATGTTTCTTAACTCCCTATATATTTAAACCTAAAAATATATTTTAGGTGTAATAGATGAAATAATCATTATTGATTTTGTTATTAATGATGGTTACATCTAGGCATTTATAGTTGGTATAAAAGTGAGTATGTAAAGTATGTGTTTATAGAACCAGACTTGGGGGTGCAGGTTTGGGGCACCAAATTTACTTCTTGGTTTGATTATTCTTTGATTTAATTATGTATGTTTTTCTTATGTGACACGCATAATTCTTATCATATTAAGGGTACAACCTGGAATCACTTCAATGCATTTGGTGAAGAATTATTCTCTAGAGATGATATATTTATGATAACTTGGAAACATGAATTGGTAATTATTTATGATACCATGATTAAAAACCTTGGTAATATAAAGGGTTCTCCCTGATATCACTCCAATGCATTGGGTAGAGAATTTATCTCTAGAGATGACATGTTCATGATACCTTAGTAGTATTCCTTGGTAATTTTTTATGATAACTTGGTGATCATCCTTGTTAAAAAAAATTATAACACCTTAGTAATGAAATTTTTTATATGAATATGAATGTATCATATTTTTTTTGTATCCATACTTATATTTTATGACTCATGTTATTATTTTCATAATAAGTTCCATGTTCTTATGTCCACGTTCATATATTACTCCCCATGTTTTACCTACAATTTCATGATCCTATGATATCTATTTCTTTGTGATAAAAAACTCATTCAATGATTCTTGGCTTATGAATTAGAGTATGAATCCTTTATTATGTGTTCATGTTCCTTTATTATATTCTCATACTCATATGTTCACCTTATACTCACTTATGATCTTTTATTTTTATTTCTTATGTTTACCCTTACTGATCATTTGAGCTCGCACCTCCTTATGTTTCCATTTTCCAATATTATGAAGAAAAGTAATAAGTATGACATTTCTATAAGATTATCTTGTATAGAGAATTTATAGGGAATATTTAAGACTAAATATGAGATGAATAGTTTTTTTATATAGTGAAAAAAATGTCCATTAGTTGAAAAATACATGGATTGTATTAGTTAATACTTTTACTAATTCTCTAAAACTATAAACCTAAAAGATTGTGGGAATGTATTGTAATGAAATATTTTATTTAATTCAAGTAATAATGAGATGGTCACATCTGAGTTGTCATGGTGAAGAGTCACCTGAATTTTAGTCAAATAGAAGAACATTTTAAGGCATCTGAAGCAGTTATAGTGACAATTGTCATCCAAAAATTCTAGAATAATTTGTTACAATTTAATTACACTTATCACCTATAAATAATACACTAATACCTTGAGGGACATATTCTGAAAATATGAAATTATAAAATGATAGTTTTTGAGATTCAGCCACCTTCTCAATGATAGAGAGCTTTCATTCAGTGTGATCTATGTGACTTTTTTGTGTGAGGTTTCATTGTAAAAGTATTTGGTTTCCATTTTTCTTCATTATAATATAATCCTATGTGATTGAAGAATTTTGGGGATAGTATTTGTTTCATTTTGATCTTATGAATGAATAATTTCTTAGGATATGAACTTTAACTTTTGATCTTTGCAGATCAAAGAAGTCCTGGGGTAAGGACTTGTTACTGACATTATGGAAGAAACTCAGAGATAAGAGCTTGATCTTTTGATCAAATAATCAAAGAGGTTTACATTCCAAAACCTATTGTACTTACAAAACAATAATATATCCTCCTACTTTTTTTATTTAAATGAAAATAAGTTCTAGGGAAAAAACATCAATATCATTTAGAGGTTTGTGAATTATTATCATAAAATGAATTATTTTATTAAATTTTGTTTCTTTTTCCTTATTTAATTTATCTTATTAGATTTATATATTGTCTATATATCTTTCAAATATTTTATATTTTACTACATTCATATTGTGTTAGTTTAATAATTTCAGAACTTTGTATCTTTCAAACTTCACTTCGCTAAATAGGTAAATTTTTATAAGTTTGTAACGACTTCAATTAACCATCCTCTTGAAGTTGTCATACCAAGTCATAGATATTTATAAGATTATAATAAAAAATAAATATTTATATTAATCCATGAATATCAGTATATATCTATAAATATATTATAATTAAACAAATTATTTAAATAGAGACAAATAATAAATCAAAATAAAAAAAACATTATTTATCCTTTACATAAAAAATATTTTCTATCATAAATTAAACATATTTATTTTTATTATATAATGATTTTATAATTGATCATGTAATATTTACGATATGAAATAAACTTATATATATTTTTTAAATAAACACAAATTTATAAGAAAATAATTAATAAACTATATAATTAATAACATTAATCTAGATTCCTTTTTTTAAATTTTCCCTGAACAAATCTAGTCTTGAATGGATATTTTGGTTTATAGAGTCTCATAATTGATGATGGGTTGGACTGGAAGTAGGGATGCTTAACAAGTTTGACCAAGGTGTACTAAACCAAAGCCCATATTTTGTGGTTTTAAAAACATAAATCCATTTAGGGCCTCATTATATGTAACCTTCAAAAAATAACTTTGGACCACATGCGAACTGAATTGGACCAGCCCATGGGCTCACCTGAATTGTATAAAAATATTTTTTTTAAATGAAATAGACCATATTATTCAAATTTTATTAGTACTTGTTCATATAAAATAATACAAAAATAACATTGATTTTAAAAAACAGCATAGAAGACAAATGTAGAACATCCAATCCAATGTCCAACACCCTTTATTATTATTGATAATAGAGTAACCTTATGCTACTTTTGTTCTTCCATTACACACAAATGATTCTACTCTTGCTTCCACACTATGCATACATGTTTTAAGTGCTATAAATTAAAGAAAATTTCTAGTGATACACCCAAGAAACAATTTTCAAAAAAAATTATAAGATATTAACTTTATAGTTGCTGAAATACTTGGTCATAATTATAGTAAGTGGAAAAAAATAAATTAAACATGTAATTTAGGGAAAGAGAAATATTAGTTTCATTTCTTGATAAACTCATTCATTTCCTTCATTAAATGATACATTATCACAAAAATGGAAATCTAAAAAGTTTTTTCTCAATTGGGAAGCCTTAAGATGCAACGCTTTGAATCATAAAATGAAACATATTATATTTAAAACAAATAAAAAAATAAAAAATAAAATGATAAATGACTCCAATTGGGAAATATTTATTACTTCTTATCCCATACAAATAACAAAACAAATTATGTTTATAATGAAACATATTGTATCTGATCCATATTTTTAAAATAAGTGTGAAAAAAACTAGAAAAAACTCATCTATACACGACATCTAGACAAAGGAAATTTGATATTATTTAACATATGAAAAACTAATAATAAAGAAACTTTTAGAAGGATGAAAAAATATATGAATTTTAAATCAAGACATAGGGATATAAAATTAATTTGCATATGGATTTTAATCTAATCATAAATGTTTTAACAAAATTAAAATGTACCCATGTTGTGCTAATTAAAATATTATTTGAATCCTTCACCGAACGAACTTCAACTCTATGTTCATATCCTTCTTATTCTTCTCAAATCATAAAAAATTGGACCAATAATTTTAAAATGACATAAAATTTGAGTTAAAAAATATACATTAAACATTTGAAAACATTACCAATTGATATAAAATCATGAATCCAACTTTACGTATAAATCAGAACTTGAACTTTTTTGGAAGAAGGAGAGGCCTATATTTGTTCAATACATGTGCTCCTATGCTAAAGCTGATTTAGATACTACATTTGGGATAGATATTCTTAAAATATCACTAGACATGATTGATAAAATGATAGACCTTGAGTTGTGATATTTCCTCCAATTTAAAATATCCAAGTCTTTGTTAACATAAAAATAAAGTTTTGGAATTTACAAATAGAATTATAATTGAGACTTAAGAGTTAAGATAAGATCATCCTTATCTTTATTCACCAAAGAAGTCCACACCAATTTATAAAATTCAGAAAATAATTAAATAATAAACAAAATATTTGATCATATGAAAATAAAATGGAAATATAAGAGTTTAAATGAAAACTTACATCCATATCAGTATTAAAACCGGATGGAATTGTATGTTCTAATGGAGAACTACTATAGATATGCCCTTTAACAGCATTTAAAAAGGCCTTTAACAGCACTAAAAATAATTTTTTTCCTTATCACTATTAAAGGGGGTCCCCTTTATTAGTACTAAAAAAGAATTGATAAAGCGGTACCTTTATCAGTGCTACAAAAAACATTGATAAATTTCACCGTTTATCACTGCTAGTTTAGCATTGATAAAGGCCCAACCTGCTGTAGTGTGTTTCTTGTATAACAGCACACTACATTAAATACCTGTAACCAATATGAAAAATAATTAATTTAATTGAAATAAATTTTGCATCACAAATACAAAAAATAACACTATTATATACATTTAAAAAAAATTGTATAATTACATTTAGAATTAATATTAAAAAACATTTAAAAATATTAATGTTTCATCATCTTTGGCACCCACAATCCCCTCTCAAAAAAGTCTTCCCATGGTATCAGTTACTGAATAAATCACCTCAACTTGACCAAAATAATCCACCTATATAAGTAAACAAATATTATGTTATTGATACTATAAAGAGGTAAATTAAACATTAATATGAAAGAATTCATTAATAAAATGTAAATTTTAAATAAAAAGACACACTTGGAGTTATATCGATCACACCATGTGTTTTATTGAGGTGTGGTTGATTCCTAAACATCACAAATGAGTTATGGATCATTTTCCTAAAGTATCACAAACAATTTGAATGTGTTTTCTTGGTTTTGAGTATGTCACTTGTTCCTTTTACTAAAATTATTATCAATTTTAAATAATGACACACTTGGAGTTATACCAGTCACACCATGTTTCGGATTAAGGTGATCATAGTTCCTACCCATCAAAAATTACTTATGGATAATTTTCATAAAGTATTAAAACAATTTGAAAGTGTTCACTTGGTTTTCAGTATTCTGCTTTTATTTTTTACTAAAATGTCATTTCAAACTGGAATCACAGACTTTGATTTATATCGGTCTCATCGTGTGTCGGTTTGATGTGAAACTACTTCCTACATGTTACAAATGATTTATGAATTGTTGTCCTAAATTATCAAGATATTCGGAATATTTCCTCTTGGTTTTCAGTGAGTGACACGTGTTTTGAACTAAAATGTCGATTTTAAACTGATAACAGACACTTTGAGTCATACTGATCACACCATGCATCGGATTGAGGTGTGGTTGATTCCAACACATCACAAATGACTCATGGATCATTTTCCTAAAGTATCAAAACAATCCAAATTCATTTACTCAGTTTTAAATATGTCACTTATTCTTTTTACTAAAATTAATGTCAATTTTAAATAAAAATATACACTTTGAGTCTTATCGGTTACATCGTGCATCGGATTGAGGTGAGGTTGATTCTTATAAGTCAAAAATAACTTGTGGATCATCATCTTAAATTATCAAAATAATATAAATAAGTTTTCTCATTTTTCAGTATGTCTCTTATTCTTTTTACTAAAATTAATGTCAATTTTAAATAAAAATATACACTTAGAGTTATATTGGTCACATGATGCATCATATTGAGATGTAGTTGAAATCTTAGATTTCCTAGAAACACAATATTTGATGAATATTTCAACCAAAATGATTGTGTACCTTGTTCTCAAATGGGAAACCATTAAGTTCCTTTAATATTATATCTTGAAAAATTTTCATAAGTAGGAAAGTCATTTATCGTACCATAAAACATGGATCTCAATGTGAAATATTCGTTTCTATAAGAATAATACAACATAACACCTAAATCCCACAATAATTTCAAATCATTGATCATTTGATCCAAATAAATATTAATATCATTACTCGGTTGTTTTGGTCTTGATATAAGCATAGATAACATAATGTATTTTCGTTTCATGCATAACCTCGGTGGAAAGTTATAATTTACCAACATAACTAATCATGCACTATGAGTGCTAATATGAAAACCAAAAGGATTCACTCCATCTATAGATAATTCAATATGAAGGTTTCTCGGATCATTGCCAAATTCAAGACACTCATGATGAATTATCTTCCACTGAGGAGAGTTTGTCAGGTGATAATGTTTCCCATATTTGTTTCTTGTATTGGCATTACATGTCAATTACCTTGTAGTCTCCTCAATTCCATATAGGTTCATAATCCTTGGAATGATTTTAAAGTATCATACAACTTTCATAGGACCTGGTTCATCTTTCTTGTATCGCGAAGAACCACAATTTGGGAATTCTGTAAGTGATTTTTTGTCCTTGAAAAATAGTATATAGTAATTTGGATAGGCATGTATTCTTTCAGAGATTATACCCATAAAACTTATCATTCATTTAGCATCATATGTTTGGTTGGAGAACTTGTTATCTTTTAGGAGAATATCATTCAAGAGAGCAAGTAGTTCAGTAATACTAGCATCACTCAATTTGTTTTTAGTTTTTAAATTATAAAACTTCAGTACGGATAACAATGTTGTATATTTAGTGAAACCAGTATACAATGGCATCTTTGCACAAATTTTTAACTTCTAAAACAATTTTGGACAATCTTGAAGTTTATCTTCAACTGTCATTGTCATTTCCTCAATAAAATATTCACCATCATTCACACTTGTAATCACATCCTTGATACGGTCTTCTTTATTTTCTATACTTGTAATCATATCAAATGATCCATAAAACATAGTGTTATTCGAGTCACTAGCTACATTAATTTTTTCCTCATGTTTATTCCAAAATTTATAACTTTGATAAATTCTATGACAGATCAAGTGTTCTTCCAACTCCTCTGGACTAATTAGTCTTGAATAAAAATAGCATAAACACAAACAAAGAATTTGAGAAGGATCATATGCATAATCTTTTGCAAGCATAATGAACTCTTTCACCCCATCTTCATACTATTTTGTCATACAATTGGCATCCATACATTATTTATTCATATCCATCCTATTTAATTTGGTAATATTAATATCTAAAAAATAAATACACAAAAAGGGGACTTTCAAATAAGGGGAATCCAACTTTTGAATGTTTCAAATAATTTCATCATGCTTTGAAGGAAATGGGTAATTGAATTTAAGAAAATAATTACTCCATCAGTGGTAGGTGTTATCCTATGAATTCATCCACAATGTTCACTGATACCTAGTATGGGATGACTACTACTCAGATTAGTTCAAGAAACATAAGTGCATGTCTAGAAGAGATGTGGGATCAGTCTTAGGCAACAAAATGCAATAATAACAGTTCATGAGATGAACCTGATGAGGATGATTGTTATTATTTCATTTTGTTTCCTGAGAATCATCCCCTTAGAAGCTAACACCAAATCAGAGAGAATGAATTAATAAATAGGGCAGTGAAAAATAAACTCCAAAAGATGTTCAATTAAAGATGGAGATCAGGAATTTCTTGAAAGAAAATGAAAATATTAAAAAAAAGGTTTATCGTCCCACATGATTAAGAAAACTTATTGAAGGAAATTTATAAATATAATGGAGGATATTTCACTTTTAAAAACTATTTTTCACTTCAATTGAATAGTGTAGGAAGCACTAAAATTATAGTGAAGAATTTTGGATCAAATGATATTCACTTTATTAATGGATTGAGGCATAATCCCTTGAGTATTTGTCAACTTTTTGACAATGGTAATTACAATATTTTAAGGTAGAATAAATGAGTCGTTAGAATATTAAATGATAGAACTATTGTCATAAAGGATTAGCAATCAATCGATAATTTATTTCATATTTTTAATGATCAAAACCCTTTTTGTATGAGTATAAATGAAGTATAAAATCACATTTACAATATAAAAAACTGATGAATACAGCTATTGAATGTAACAATGGAAATATAAAAAAAATAAAAGCCATATTATTTGAAAACCATTTTTATAATAGAAAATATGGATATTGAATATACTAATGGTTTCACATATTAAAAAAATATTATATTTTTTAAAATATTTTCAATGCTGACATTGAATTTATGAAAGTATAAAAGTATTAAACTATTGATAAATTGAAAAAAGTATACATGTATAAAAGTATAAATTAAAAATGTATATATATTTATATTAGTATATTAAATTATTGATGTATATAGAAGTATAAAATTATATATAATTTATAAAAGGATGTATTTTTTTGAGAAATATACATAATTTATAAATGTATATAAATTTATAAAACTATATAAAAGTACATATATGTTATAAAAATATACATAATTTATAGAAGTATATAGTTTTAAAAATTTATAAAAGTACAAAATTATAATATATAAAAGTAAAATTTATGAAAGTATAAAAGTATAATAATTTATAATGAATAAAATTATAATTGTATATTAATTTATAAATTTGGAAAACTATAAAAGTATAGATAATTAATAAAATTTTATATTTAAACTATATATGTATAATATGATATACTATAAAATTTATTAAAGTATATAAATTTATAAATGAATAAAACTATAAAAGTATAAATATTTAATAAGAATTATTATTAAATTATATTAGTATAATATGATATACTATAAAAATTATAAAAGTATATAAATTTAAAAATGTATAAACCTATAAAATTATAAATGTTTAACAAAGTTTTATATATAAATTATATAAGTATAAAAATTATATCTAGAAGTATAAATATAACAAATTATACTTATAAAAATTTTATAAATTTTGATTGATTATTATTTATAAATTTATAAAAGTAATAATTGATGTTAATAAAAATTATAAATTTCTATTGGTTTTAGGTATTAGTTGTCTTTGGGTGAGTGTTAGGTTGTTTCTAAGGAGATGAAGAACGAATTCACATGGGACTGAAACTCATAAGCCAAACTGTTATCTCTGGGAAAATGTAGATCTCAACTCGCGTTGATCTTTTGTGTGAACTTCCAAAAACAGCACACACACCAGAACCATCACACAAGGAATTTCGTCAATGCTTGCTACCTCATGGTATGGTTTTCATGCAAAAAAATAGACAAGGGTGGTGTGATGTGGTGCACAGGTGAAATATGATGCAGGGGTGTGATGCAGTACAGTGATTCATCACATACCTTAGATTTGCAATGAGAGCGGTGGTGGCGGCGGTAGTAGTGTTCAGTGAGAACGGCGTCGCAGCAGTAGTGGAAATCGATGAGAGCGGCGGCGGCAGGAGTCAAGTTCGATGAGAGAGGCGGCAGTGGGGTTCGGCGAGAGAGGTTGCGTAACGGGGTTCGATGAGAGTAGTGACGGCGGCAGTAATAGGGTTCAGCGAGAGAGGCAGTGCGGAGGCAATGCGGTTCGGCGAGAGCGGCGGTATAACATTAGTTGGGTTCTGTGAGAGTTTGAATGTGCGTGAGAGAAGACATTTGGTTGGGGTTCTTTTAAAAGAATGGATAAGGCTTTTATTAGTTCTAAAATTCTAGCGCTAATAAATTGTAGTATTATTAGTGTTTTTTTAGTATAGATAAAGGGATATCTTTATCTGCGCTAAAAAGCGTTGATAAAGATCTAATCTTAATATTTTATTTATATTATTATATATATTTATAAAATTATATATATAATAAATATATTTATTTATTTATGTATAATTATAACTATAAATAAATATTTATTTATTTATAATTATATATATAATAAATTTATTTATAAATATTTGTATATATTTATATAATTATATATATTTATAAAATTATAAATATAATAAATATATTTATTATATATATAATTATAATTATTTATTTATTTATTTATAGTTATAATTATAAATAAATAAATATTTGTATTAATAATAAAAAAATTAATAAATCTATTTATTGAATTTATAATTATATATAATAAATATATTAATTATATTTTTATAATTATTTAAATAAATATATTTATTTATAATTATAATTATAAATATTTTTATATATTTATAAATATTTTTATATATTTATAAATATTTTTATATATTTATATAATTATATATATTTATAAAATTATAAATATAATAAATTTATTTATTATAAATTTATAATTATTTAAATATATATATTTATTTATTTATTTATTTATTTATTTATTTCGGGTCATGTGACCTCTTTATTTTGGGATGAGATTTTCTGATTGTTTTTTTTTGTGGTATTGGTTTTATCACTTTAAAGATTTGGTGGTATTTGGTGTGCCACATTTTTTGTGCTTATTGTACTTTTATTTTAATTAATAAAATTTTTAAGGTCGAGTACGCTCAGTTCCTGAACTTTTCTGGTATAATTATAAATAAATATTTTTATATAATTATAAATATATTTTTATTTATTTATTTATTAATATATAAATATATATATATAATTATAATAAATGTATTTATTGTAATTTTATAATTATTTAAATATATGTATTTAACGAGATACGGGAGAGGGACGACATTGACTGAAATCGCCGATCGGGTTCTTAGATCGTGCGGTGGAGAGGACGGTGGTGGAGGCACTAACCCGGCCATCGTCACACTACTAGTGAAGGAGAGGTGTGTTCCTATCGCGACCAAGCAGCCTGATGAATTTGCGGATCTCAGAGGGCCTCTAGCATCTGTGTCACATGGTATTATGAATGGTGGTGAGTCTGATAAAACTACTCGGATATGTGATGAGGTGCTGAAAGTGTCTAATTTGATAGCATAGGGCTTGGAAAGGTCCAATTTGAAGAAGAATTGCCCCTTGGATCATGATCTGACCCTACGAAAGGGTTTGTCCTTTGCTGATGCCCTAAATCAAGGGAAGATCCGAGTGACTGGTGATCTCTCCCATGAATCTCACGTGCCCCACCTTTACATATCTGTAAATGGGACCTTCATGGTTATCGCGAACCCTAATTATATCAAAGATCATTTAAAATCATGTGATTATTCTCTGATTAGGTGTTTGATTCTTGCTAAGGGTGACAAGCTAATGAATACTGAAGAGGTTAAATCGTGGCTCTCTCATATTTGGGGCATGACCAAGTGGAAGATTATCCTCATTTGAAGAGGATATTTTCATTTAATTTTCTCTAATGTGGATGACCATGCTTTTATTTGGGGTTCCAATTTCTATGCTCTAAATCCAAGGGCCTTTCACCTTTCTTCCTGGGAGTTAAATTTCAATCTTCATACATAGAAGCACATATCTACATAGATCTGGATCAGAATTCATGGTATGAGCTAGGTGTTTTGGCATCCTATAATTCTTAATGATCTTGTCTCATGTATTGGTTCACACATTAAGATGTATGAGAACATAATTGAAGGGAAATTTGGGTACTTTTCTAGATTCCTTATGGATGCTAACCTGCTCAATCCATTGTCTGAATTTTCCACTCTGGTGGAAAATAGTGTTAAAATTGATGTTCAATTTGAATATGAATTCATCCCATCATTCTGTAACTTCTACAGGATTATGGGGAATGAGGTCTCCAATTGTAGAAATTTTTGAAATATTCAAATCAAGCATGAAGGTTCTCCCTCATAGCCTACTAGTAAGAAACCTCATGTCACCTCATGTGTCAGGAAATAGGTAGTGAGTAGTGCTGATCTGAAGGGGATAGGATTGACACACAGGTGTCGACCTAGAAATCATTGGAATCACTCTCAACTAATATTTCTATGATGGATGAGCACTTTATTTAATTTGTTGTTTCTAATGAAATTCATCCTCTAAATAAGGCTATAAATCATGAAGTTGATGATGGAAGAGTCTCTTTTAAATATTCTCTTATTATAAGTGCATGTTCCAAACAAGGATACATGAATGTTTTTGTTGAAAAGGATGATTTTAAATTGGTTTCATATAAAAGATATAATCAACCTAGATCTTCTATGATGGGGAATAATGTTATTACCTTGACCAGGATAGATTCATCTAGAACTGGCATTCTTGGGGATGTTACTCCATTGCAGATTCACCCAAGTGGGTCGAAAGTGGATGATGAAGTTGTCATTGAGGTGGGAATGAACATAAACAGGGATAGGGAAGTTGTTGTAACATCTCAAATTTTCTATATATTATTTTTAAATATTGTAAGGATTGATTTTGAGATCAGGCACTGAGACAACGTGTGATTCTAAGCCTCGGTGTGCTCAAAACAAATGTTTGAAAAAATATTAAACTTTTTAATAGCACACGCACACAGTTTTCTTGAAAAAGTGAAATAATGCTTAAATTTTTTCCTAGATCATAAATATGAGGTCACCATTGAGCTCAAAATGGCATATTTACCCTAGGAATTACTTATCTTTAGTTGGCACGGGTCTTCTGTAGAAAAAGTCACAGAGGACGTAATCGTAAATAAAATAATTTAATAAAGAAATTATTTTGATGAAATGAATTTCTTTTTTATTAAGTCTTTTTTAGGAACTCATGGTTAGCATCATAAACCTATAAATTACTCTAGATATATGGAGAAAGAACCTATAGATAAAACATTGGTAGATGACAAAAAATCAATCGAAAGATGCACCTCAGATTCGACGAACCTTGCCAACAATGACAATGACCTTTTTTCTTCATCAGCAATCAAACCAAATTGAGGTACGACATGTTGTTTTGAGTTTTTTTCCCAGTTCTTTAAACTATATAATTAACATGGACCAACCAAAAAATCTTTTGGCTTGTGGATTGATTGTTGTTGTGGAATTGGATATTATTTATGCGATTATCAGGAGATAGATATGTATTCCTCTTTATTTATCATTCTAATGCAAATGGATTAAGGCCGAAATGAACAAAGGATGAGATTCATTCCTCAAGGTGATATTTGTGATTTTATCCCTCTATTCTTTGGGTTCTTCGCTATTGGATCCCCGTGATCATGGATTGACCTTGTTGGGTGGCTCTGAATGCGATCGGACCCCCATATTAGAGGCAAATCAACAACAGATATCGGATCTGTGTATATCGGGGCCCGAGGATCTTAGATCTACAACAGTTGGATTTTTCATGAATCAAATGAGGATTTATGTCATGCGAAAGAGGAGACAATAGCAGCATGGCGTGGGCAGTGGGCGCCGCGTGGGATGCGGCTGGTGAACGTGTGGACTAGGCTGGGCCAAGTGAATAGGCCGAGTTATGTGGGCCAAGCCGAGAGGATCGGGCCAAGCAGTCCGGGTCAGGCCAATCAGGGCAGGTCGGGCTAAGCGGGCAGGTCGAACCTAGGCTGAACCCGGGGTGACCTGGGCGGAACCGCACCATGGTCGACCATGATCCGTGGAAGCTCCAGTTGTCATGGGCATAGTGGTCATGTGACCATGACTATGGATAGTCGACCATCCTAGTCGACTGCCACGGTCGATCGGTCCACAAGCCCAGTGACCCCCTTTAAAACTTCAAACGGTCATAACTTCTAAACAGAGCATCCAATCAATGATCTATCTATGGTATTGAGACCTTGATGTTGAGACGGTCATTCTGAGACAAGTGGTGAGCTTTTAGTTTGGACTAGTATAGATTGAGAACATTCCCTTGGTCCTTTCCTTGAGGGTTCAGTATGGCATTACATCTACATCACTGGATTGTAATCCCTTCTAGAGGCTAAGACCCAGATATAGTATGGTATCCCTCTATGGGATTAGAGTTAGATCCTCTATCACCCCTAGTGGAGTTTTTTGGAATCGATGTAACCACTGAGATCAGAGTGTTGGTCCTCCATCTAGTGGGTTTCATCAGTAAGGTTAATGGTATTCCCTAGTGCGTCTAGGTAGGATCCTCTACGTTCAGGGTTGATCTAGATTGGGTAGGTGGTATTCCCTAGTGTGTCTGGGTAGGATCCCCTCTCTGTGCATCATATTTTTCCTTGACCAATGCATTCTCATTGGGTAGGGCCCAAATGAGTTAGAACTTTTCATGAGTGTCTTCGATGATATCATGGCACGAGGAGTGATTTCTCCCAAAATGATGATGCTTCGAGCAGAATATTGTGGATAATAATTGTTTGTGTATTACCTCTATACTTTGTGTCTTATATTTAGTATATCTGGATGTTCTTATTATATGTGCTATAAATATAAACCTATGTAGATTTTACTGTGATTTTCTTTGTGGTATCCCTTTTTGGTATTCCTTTGTGGTATTTCTTTTTGGTATTCCTTTGCAGTTTCGGGGTGTCCTACTGAGTATTGTTTTACTCACCCTTTCACGGGATTTTCCCACACATGTCATGTATTGTGTAAACGATTGACCTTTAAATGGAATCCTAGGTAGACCAGGACCAAGCAGTGCTTTATGAGATCGAATAGACCGAGGTGTGTTCCTATATATTTTCAGACAATAGTCCCAGTACATCTTTTCTTACAGGTTAGACTTGTGGTTAAAGACTCCTTCTGGCGGGATTGTGTTTGGCCCTATTTACTTTCCATTACTTTCACTATTGTACTCTGGTTGTGGGATGTAGTGGTTTTCATGCATTTTTTACTTAGTGTTTTTTTTACATTTCATCATTTGTGGATTGAAGATGTGTGTATGTGTGTATATGTACTTTAGGATAATGCCTCCCATTTGTGGGATATTCCTACTCAGTTCTAGTCACTATCCCCTAGCCTATTGAAGGTGGGATTGGGGTAGTCATAGCATGGTCCCCTATGGGATGGGTCATGACATAGTGGTATCATAGGAGGTCAGTTATAATTTAGGATCTGGAGTCTATGAGATTGGTTTGGGGAAACAATGTTAAGTCCTTCGAGTTCATCTTTCAGGACAGGGAATCTAGTGTTGGTGTGATGACCGATGTATCCATACACCAAGACTCTGAGTACCTACTTTTTGACTTAGTATATGAAAATAATGTTTATAGGGAAAAAATGGTACATGCATCAAATAGGAATGGTTGTGTTTTCTAAGTCCTTCTTGATTCAACTCTCTAGATATACTCTATTGACCGTGGTACATCTTGTTTTATTTCATAATGCCTCCACATAGACAGTCGGCCAAGATTCCACCATATGATCATGAGTATAATCCACCTAGTGATAAGGAATTAGTATAAGGGCTTGTACCAGAGATGAAACCTCCAACTGGTTTTCTATCTATTCTACCACCTGTCGAGCAGCAACTACTACCAGCTGAGGATACACACTGGCAAAGTGCATTTCATGAGTTTCAAAGGTGGTGACCTCCCAGGTTTTGTAGTGATCCAGACCCCCAGTTGTCCGAGGATTGGCTAGAGTCAGTCACTCATGTTTTCCGCCTTGTGAGGATGTATACTGACCATATGGAAGTCTTTGTCGTGAGACTTATTCAGGGCTCTACAAGGCAATGGTAGAGATTACTGACTCAGACATGTGATGAGATATCTCTCTCCTAGATAGAATTCAAGCATCTCTTCATAGAGAAGTTTTATCTGGCCATGTTAATATCGGTGCGTATATAGGAGCTTCTGCATCTATAGTAGGACAATATGACTGTGGTGGAGTATTCATTGAAGTTTACTAACCTTTCTTGCTACTCCATGGATATGGTACGGGACCAGTTCTTCAAGGATTGGACCTTCGAGCAGGGATTATGTTGGGACATTATAGCATTAGTAGTATCCCTTAGCATTCCTACCTATGATGGGGTACTTTAGTGATCCCTACTGGTGGAGAGATTTCTAGCAGAGCAGACATTAGTAGTGTGAGATATTAGTTGTCACAAGGTATCTAAGACCTCGGCATCAGGTATCTGACGGCGGTCTTAGGGATACAAGCAGTTCAGTCACTTCATGAGGTGATCCTAGGACTCAGGGTTAGCGGTTCAGTGCTCCTAGGGTGGCTTGAATAATCTAGGGGGTAGACGATGTTACTTATGCAGTGGTCAAGGACATCTAGAACGAGATTTCCTGACCCGTCGTATAGCTGATCGAGAGATAGTCCAGGGACCACTGAGGCAGTAGTAGAGATAGGATCAGGGTGGTCTATAGGGATGCGGATGTGGAAGAGGAGCAAGCATGGCAGCAGGAGGTGGTCGGAGGTTTGAACTATTACCACCACCACCCCCAGGTGGTCCACGCCATGTTCAGGGAGCTGTTGGATAGGGACAAGGCTAGTTGTAGGCTATGCAGACTTATGACCATGAGGCTCCATATATGATTCAAGGTATGGTCTATTTCTTTTCTACCTTAGTTGTAGTTTTTATAAACACAAGTGCTAGTCATTCCTTTATTTCCATGAATCTTGTTCAAGACCTAGAGATTCTGATTGAACCATTGACTCGACCCTAATTCTTGGAGACTCCTACAGGAGGAGATTCAATGATCACACACTAGTGCTGAAAATGTGACCTGACTCTTGGAGGTGAGAGTTTCGGTTGGGATCTCTTGGTAGCGACTGTAATTGTAACGACCTGAACTTTTGAATAATATTTGTTTCCTAAATTTGTGTGTTATTTTATTTTATACTCCAAAAAACTATATCCTTTAATTAATGAAGTTAGTATAATTAAATGAGACTATTGGGTTTAGACTGTTATATGACTGTTGGTCAATATGACCATTGGAAACTAAACTCTTAACATTACAATTACTATTTATAAATATAGGTGATCTTGGTTAATTAATACAGAAAGAATAGTTGATGGAATCATCTAGTAGACTCGGGTCATACGAAGCCCATCTGTCGGAGCTTGGGAAGAAGGTAGCATCACTGGGCTTTGCTCTGGACCAAGCCCAAGCCAAACTTCAACATGTGAAACTTGAACGGAATTGTCTAAGGGAGAAGTTCAAGCTGATAGAAATCACCACTCGGGAAATGTTGTTCAAGCCGCCCCAAGATTCTATCACCATAGCACACCTTACACTTAGGTCATATGCAAGTGTTATAGGGGGCTATGTAACGTGACCTTAGTTACTTGTGTAAACCTTTTTGTATAAATAAAATTTTTATTTCCTATTATGAAAAAAGTTTGTGAATCTCAAATATTCAGATAAATGTAGGATGAATTTATAGTTCCATATTACTAATGAATTTTAGAAAAAATAGTATTTTAAAATAATTATGTAAACTTTAAATAATTAATGATGTAAAATGATTTTCAAAAAATGTTCTTCTATAGTTGTGACCAGTAATAAATTTAGAGTATAATAAGATCAACTTAATTTTTAGTGAATAGTAATGTATGAATAGTAATATAACCTTATGAATAGTAATGAATAGTAAATTGGCCAAAAAAATAGAAACTTCACCCATGAATGTATAAATACAATTTAGACATCTTAAAAGTGAAAAAACGATCATAGTATAAGTTTTGGTATTTTTGTATGTCATAAATATTTTATTTAAAATTTTATAAATAATTTAATAATTTAAAATGGAAATTTATTTTCATAAAATGTAATCATAAATTGTTACTTTATTGTATTATGGTTATACAATAATTTTCTAGGACCTTAATTACTTTCTTAAGGTGTTATAAAACGAGTTATAGATTTAGAGTTATTTTTTTTAATAAATAATGATTTTATTTAAAAAATAAATTAAAAATATTTAGAAAATTATTTTCATAAATTGGAGTTCATTTTTTGAATTCAGAGCATAGATATTAGGTTAGGGTTAATTTTAGGAATTTTTATGAAATAGTTGAATTTTCAATGAATAGTAAAAATATAGTTCTAAGTTTCGGGTGTTTGATGACATCATTAATGATGTAATAATGATTTAATAATTCTGGTCAACTTATGAATATTAATATATGTTATGAGTTGTCCCAAGTGTCCAATACCTTGGGCAAATACCATGGGCAAGCCCATGGTTTTGCAAATACCACCGATGAGGTGTCCCTTAGAAATTAATTAAATATTCCCTCACTTTTCTTATAAATACCAAGTAATTCTCTCATTTATTTCATCCCAAAATCCTCATAAACGAAGATCAAGTCTTTTTTAATTCTAATAAGTCCTCCCAATGTTCCCTAAAGCCCCCAAGGTCCCAACCTTCGAGCTTTCGAAGTCACTCTTCAAGGTAAGGGAACCGTCCACCCTCCTCTTTTAAGTCATGACTTCCTTTATGTTATGTCTTCTAGTTTCAATCTTATTATGTTGAGGTATGTTCTTATATATCCTTATTACTTTCCATTTAATTTCTAAATTATTATATACCCTCTTCACTCTCATCAATTTATTTTCAGAATTTTTAAGTGACGTCGTTAGGCTGCCGAATTTTCGTAAAAGAAATAGCATCTTCTCTTTTCTTTCATGTTTCTTTTTCATGTGGTATGTCATTAAAATATACATACCATGATATTATTATGTACCCATACTGTATTATTAATTATTTATGAGTGGTTTACCCTTGTTCCCTCTATTTTTATTTTTTTCTAAAATGATGTTATGTAGCTGTTATGCTGCATAATTTTCATCTCAAAATCTCTCTCTTTTTCTCAAGAAATTATCTTGTATTATTTATGTGGATACCCAAATCTATTTTCATTTCCAAGGGTATTCATAAATACATAAAATTTATCCATTTTATTCTATAATTGACATACATATAACCCTCACTCCCTTTCCATGGGTTATAAATGACATAATGATCTTATTTTTAAGTACTTTTTAAACATCATGATTTTGACATGAAACTCATTTCTTTGATTCTATTTGGGCTATTTATGAAATGGTTGATTATGATCTATGTGTCTCACATAAAAATAAATACATATTAAGGGTGTTCCCTGATAGCACTCCAATGCATTGGGTAAATAATTTAATCTCTAGAGATGAAAAATTTGACGATACCTTGGTGAATAACCTTGGTGATTTTTTTATGACACCTTGGGGATGAACCTTGGTGATATGTTCATGAATATCTAAATGAAATGTTGTATCCACATATTCAAGTTATTTTTAAAGTTATTTTCATTATGATATGCCTATAATTCCATTACTCATGACTTTATGTTTCTTATCAAGTTCTTATTGATATCACAAGTAAACTGATTCCCTTGTTTACCCTTACTGGGCCTTCTGCTCACCCTTTCCATTGATGTATGTCTCCAGGATATGAGATGCAGTAATTGTACATAGGATGAACCTATTAATAATCCTTAAAAGTGGTTTAAAATAATGTTTTATATTTTTTTCATGTATTATGTTCTCGATTTCCAAGACACTAGACTTTAAAGATCCTATGTTTGTAAAATGTAATGAAAAGTTATGTAATAAAAAGGGAGGATGCTATAGTTGGTATCAAAGGATAGTTTAGTTATTTATGGAAATTAGGCTATGAAAACATTAGGAATAACCCTATAGAAAAGTTTAAATATAGGAAAAATTCATGGTATTTTGGTGAGTATTGAGTAAGTGGTTTATCAAGAAAATACAACCATGTCTGGATATGAGCAGGTAGAGGCGGCTCTGGCACATATGTACCTAGAAGTGAAAACTCTGACAAGGAGTTTCGGGCTTGACCCGGGGTATCCTGGTACACGACAACGGGACTTTCTTCAGTCTTGGTTATAACACTCCCGAGGGATATGTTTGGTTAATCATAAGCTTTTTATAAATCATTATGAAGGATTTATAGAGAAATGTAATTGTTTAAGCGTGAAGTTTTAAGACATAAAATCCTTTATAGTTAAAAGATTTGTAAATGAAATAAGTTTATATATAAGGTTTTATTCTTTTATAAAATATCAGGTAATAGGATTAATCATGAAAATGGTGACCACAATGGACCATGCACTGACGGTCCTCTGATGGAAGTCGGAATGGAAACATTCATACGAATGATGAACCAACTGACTCAAGTTATGGGAAATAACTTGAATCAAGATGAGAGACCGATCTCACCATGAAGGGAACGACATTTTGTTGAATCCTTCATGCATCAATGACCACCAACCTTTAGTGTATCGACTGACCCTTTGGTTGCTAAACAGTGGATCAGCTCTATAAAGAAGATATTTTATGTGCTCTGGTGTTCAGAGCAAGAGAAGTTCACCCTGGATATCTATCGCTTAGAGGGAGAAGATGATCAGTGGTGGGAACTTATTAAAAATACGAGGCCAAGAGTTGAGGTTGAAGCTATGGAGTGGGAAAAGTTCAGAGGGATCTTCTTTAGTAAGTATTTCCCTCATTACATGAGAACAAGAATGGAGAAGGAGTTTCTCGAGCTGAAGCAGAAGGAGAATGAATCTGTGGGAATCTATGAGATGAAATTCACCAGACTTTCCCATTATACCTCAAGCTTTTTCATTGATCCTAGTGGGAATGTTGATATATTCTTTGGTGGACTAAGAACTCATCTGCGGAAGAATCTAGCCAACTGAGACTATGGTAACTATGAGGAGATCGTGCAGAGTGCGATGAAAGTCGAACTGGAGTTTGGTGAGACACAGTGGTCTCATGAATCCAATGAAAAGAATAGATAGATAGATAGATCCAAGATTAGGTAGGAGCTTCGATTAGGGAATAGGATACAAGAAAGTGCAATGTCCCACATGTAATAAATGTGGGAAGAAGCATTCGGGGAATTGCCTGCTCGGGAGTGGGAAATGCTACAAGCGTGGAAGAGATGGCCATATTACGTGGAATTGTTGTAGTGAGATGAATCCTAAACTTCCCAAAACTAATGACAAGGGTAATATGGTGTAGTCCCTACATGATGTCCAATGCTATAAGTGTGGACAACTTGTGAACTTTTCCAATCACTATCCAAATATGAGGGTAATGGAGGGGAATCACCATCATCCTCAGCAATGGACAAGGGAATAAGGTCGTACTTTTGCAATCACTATGGCCAAATTTGAAGCAACAAATGATGTGGTGGAAGGTACTCTTGTTGTAATCTAAAATATAGCAAGTACTTTTTTTTATTCTGGTTCTATGAATTCCTTTATTTCCTCCAAGTTTGCAAAGAATTTCGAATCAACCCCCGATTTTCTAAAAGTAGAGTTATCAGTCAAGACTCCTGGTGGTATTATCCAAGCATCGTCAGTGTTTATAAACTCTAGTATTTAATTTATTGAGCACAATCTTATCGCAAATCTAGTAGTCATTCCCATGCTGAAATTCAACATTATACTAGGGATGGACTGGATCTCAAAGTATAATGCTAAGATCAAATGCGGAAGCAAGGAAATCTTAGTAGTCTTGAATGGAAAACCTACAGTTATCTTAAAAGGAGATATATTTCAAACTAATCTTTTTCTATAAGAACCTCCTATATCCTTCTTTATGGATTTGATTAGTGAAGAAGGAGGAAATGAAATTTAGAGGATATAAAATGTTTCCATCATCTAGGAATACGTTGACGTATTTCCTAAGGAGCTACTTGGACCTCCCCCAAAAAGAGAGGTAGAGTTATCAATTGAACTTATACCTGGATCCCATCCGATATCAAAGACCCCATATAGGATGGAAAATGTGGATCTTGAGGAGTTAAAGAAACAACTCCAAGATCTTTTGGAGAAGGGTTTTATCCAACCGAGTGTGTCTCCTTGGGGAGCACCAGTTCTCTTTGTGAAGAAGAGGGATGGATCGATGTGGCTATGCATTGATTATAGAGAACTAAATGGGATCACAGTGAAGAACAAGTACTCTATTCCAATAATTGATGACTTATTTGACCAACTTCATGGGGCTCAATTATTCTCTAAGATTGATCTTTGATCTGGTTATCATCAATTAAGGGTGAAGAAAGAAGATATTCCAAAAACTGCCTTCCGATCAAAATATGGGCATTATGAGTTTATTATTATTCCCTTCAGACTGACTAATGCACCTTCTATTTTTATGGATTTTATGAATAGAGTTTTTAAGGACTACCTTGATAACTTTGTGGTAGTTTTTATTGATGATATTCTGATATATTTCAAGAGTCGTGAGGAGCATGAAGATAATCTAAGGGTTATTTTCCAAACTCTACAGAAGGAGAGGATTTTTGGAAAGTTTAGTAAATGTGAATTCTGGTTACAACAAGTTGCTTTCTTGGGGCACATTGTTACCAATGAAGGAATCATAGTTGACCCTACAAAGAAAAAAGTTGTAGAAGAGTGACCTCATCCTACAACAATAACTGAGATTCGAAGTTTCCTTGGATTAGCAGGATATTATAGGAGGTTTGTGAAAAACTTTTCTTGACTTTATAATCCTTTAACCAAATTAACTCGAAAAGGGGTCAAGTTCATCTGGACAAAGGAGTGTGAAGAAATTTTCCAAGAGATGAATAAGGTATTAGTTACTACACCTGTGTTAACTTTTCCCTCAAGTGGAGAAGGATTCGTTATTTTTAGCGATGCATCTCTGAAAGGGCTTGGGTGTGTCCTCATGAAAAATGACAAGGTCATTGCTTGTGCATATCGATAGTTGAAGACTCATGAGAAAAACTATCCTACGCATGATATGGAGCTAGTTGCAGTCGTTTTTGATCTAAAGATATGGAGGCACTATCATTATAGGGAGAAATGTGATAAATACACAAACCATCAAAGTTTGAAGTGTATTTTTACACAAAAGGAATTGAACATGAGATAGAGAAGATGGTTGTAAATTCTCAAAGACTATGATTGTTTAATTCATTATCATCCTGAAAGAGAAAAAAAAAGTCATTGATGCATTAAGTAGGAAAGACCCAGTTGTTCTTTCCATGATGAAGATTCAAAGAGATCCTTTGATCAATGACCTAGTAAAGATGGACATGGGAATTATAAGAGAAGGGACATCATCACCTCTAACCTAAATTATTTATCAACCATCATTACTAGAGAAGATCAAGAAAGCTCAGAAAGAAGATCCTTTGTTACAGAAGAAGTTTGAGGCTATAAAAGATGGGAAGTTTCCTGAGTTCAATATTGATCAAGAAGGTGTACTGAAATTTCATACAAGACTATGTGTTCTATCTATTCCGGAAATAAAGAAGGATATGATTGATGAATCTCATAGCTCTACTTTCTCTATACATCCTAGGAGCACAAAAATGTATAGGGACCTTCGTGATCATTATTGGTGGGATAATATGAAAAGGGACACTACTAGAATTCTTGGTATTTGCGACCGGTTATTTGCGACGGGATCCCGTCACAAATAAGTTTTAGTGATGGGGCCCCGTCGCAAATAGCCCGTTGCAGAAAACGTCGTCACAAAAAATATTATTTGCGACAGGCCCATCGCAAATAAGTCTCCGATTATATACTTTATATATATATAATCTCTTTTGCGACGGGCCCGTAATCCCGTCGCAAATGCTTTTTGAAAATATTTTTTTAGACTATTTGTGACGGGCCCATCGCAAATACTATTTGTGACGGGCCCGTAATCCCGTCGCAAATACCTTTTTAAGAAAAAATTATTTAGACTATTTGCGATGGGATCCCGTCGCAACAGATCCCGTCGCAAATAATAAATAAATTTTAAAAACAATTAATAAAATTATGATTATTGAAAAATTAATTTTAATATTATTAAAATAATAAAAAAATAAAAAATATTAAAATTCTCAATATTCACAAAAAAATATAAAACATTCATAAAATATTATTATGATTATTGAAAAATTAATTTTAATATTATTAAAATAATAATAAAATAAAAAATATTAAAATTCTCAATATTCACAAAAAAAATATAAAATAAATCATAATATATTATTATGATAATTGAAAAATTAATTTTAATATTATTAAAATAACAAAAAAATATTAAAATTCTCAATATTCACAAAAAAATATAAAAAATCATAAATTTTTATTATTATTATTATTATTATTAGTAAAATAAACAAATATTAAAAAAAATAATACTAAAAAAATATATTTAATAAAATTATGATTAATAAAACAATAATATTAATATTATTAAAATAATAAAAAAAATAAAAAATATTAAAATTCTCAATATTCACAAAAACAAATCATAAAATATTAAAAATTAAATTATGTAATAATCGCACCGATATAAAAGACAGAAACTATAAATAGTTCATATTATAACAAATTTAAATTCAAATGTTTTTGACATAAAAAAATCACTAGGGGGCATCTTTTGGAGTAGGTGGAGTTGAAGGAGCTGGTGGAGGAAACTCAATCCCTAAACTATGAGTTAGATGGCGCATGTACTCCATATGCTCATGATGTTATTGATGCCATTGACGCATATCTTCCTCGTGCTGCTGCTGCTACTGCCATCGACGCATCTCCTCCTTGTGCTAGTGATACTGCTGTTGCTGACATATCTCTTCTTACTGCTTCTACAAACTCTCTATAAGGTCATTCTGAGCTTGGAACTATTCCTGATACTGTGAGCCAGAAGATGATACCTCTCCACGAGCTCCTCTCGAGCTAGACACTGGTATCGCAGTAGTACCATAATAAGTACCAGGAGTCACATGAGAGCTGATACCAACTACTCGACCCTTCTCAAAGCCATACTGAGTCGCCTGCATCCATGCCGCCTTGTCAAAATGGTGGGTACTGGTCTGATCAGTCACCCCATCCTGACCCTCAACCTATTTTTGAGAAGTCACAACCTCGTATGACTCCTTTAATTCCAATTTGAAATTAAAATTATGAAAATATTATATGTAGTTAATTGTCAAATTGAAAAAAAAAAGACTAACCACAATCTGACGTTGGTGATCACCTCTAATATCTATAGTGGCTGGATAATTTACATCCTCTGATAAACATCGTACTCTGTAATATCGGGATGCTCGACCGCCTATATGAATATAAAATAAACTGTTTATATTTGAAGTTATATAAAATATTTAAAAAAAATACTTACCAGATGCTCTCTATGCATACTGAATGTACGGCCACCAGCTCGATGCGTCACCTCCTGTATCCCCCGGTTCTGCCGACCCAATGAAGACCTCCTCTGAAATCCACCACCCAACCAGTGTGCACATAATCCATCCCAAACCTGAGATGAAATGTACTCTGGTCGGTGGGCTCTACACGACTCATCAAATACCGTCGCTCCTGCTTTCTTAATGGTCGTCTTTCTCAAATTGTGCAAAAAATTATGCAAATGCTCACGCATAGCCACCTCCCATGCTGCATGGATATCGTCACGCATGCTATCATCGATGGGATACCATAAACCCTACAAATAATTTATAATATCAAGTTATTAATAAAATAAATTTCAAAATAAATATTCTTTATTTATGTACCAGCCAATGATTTTACATGTCGAGCTACACATCAAAGAGAATCTGTTCTCATGTGGTCCATGGCTGAGAAAAATAATTGTGCATGATAGCGCTCCCCTGTCCAACAGCTACATGCGCAAAAGTGTGAAAAAAGAATAAATAATCAAACAATTAGTATATATATAAATAAATTATTGAAATCGAACTAAAATATATATGTTACCATACCTCCGTGTGCGTGGACTGAAGCCAAGGCATGGACATCGCTCAGGGATAGGGTCAGGAATCATCATTCATGCAAGACCACGCCCCCTCCACGTACCTCCTGAACCACCAGTAGGTTGAGGGTCAGATGATCCCACATCCCCCTCAACCAAAGGTAGCTCAACCTCCTCTAACTCACGCAATAGATCAGAGTCCATCTGAAACACAAAATGATTGTTGTTAGTAGATAGTTGAACATAACTATTATATATATATATATATATTATTTATGATCATAACCAGAATTTAACTATGCCAATGTTCACCTTCATCATCATCTTCATATCTAACGATGTCAATGTCTTCATACTCTTCATCGGCATCATCAATATCCATATGAGTTTCACTTTTATCATCCCTTGTCATTTCAATTTCATTTGTAACATCATTAACATCTTCGTAACCATGGACCCTTAATTGTGGGGTGTCCTCATCGATATTAACGTTTCTTTGTGAAAAAAATGGATTTTGAGTAGTCTCTTGAAAAATTTCAATTTCTTTCACTTCAGCGGAACCACATTCAGTTTGAGTAAATTGATTTTCCCAAGATTTCATTTTTATTATGATCCACCAATCACCCAGGTCTCTTGAAGTAGCACAGTACATTGCATAATAAATTTGATGTGCCTATTGAGCCAATAAAAATGGTTCATTTACTGCAAGAAGACTTTTATATTTAATATAAATGATTCCATGAGTCTGATGAACATGCAAGCCTCTCTCAGTATACAACCACCGACATTTAAACATCGTTATGTAATATTTTCCAAGATAACATAGCTCAATAATTTCATCCAGAATGCCATAAAAGTCAACTTTAGTTTCTCTTTGATGCGATCCTCTCAAACAAACTTCACTGTTCATTATTTTTTTTATTCCCCATATGCACGTGTATGAAATCGAAAACCATTAACCACATATGCATTATAAAATTTAACCATTTTCGATGGTGGGTTAGTCAATATATACAGTCTCTTATCTATTTTATCAGTATGTTCAGACACCTGAAAATTTGTAAAACAATTATCAATACAATAAATAGTAAACTGAATTGATATTAAACCATCAATAATTTATGTTACCAACTTTTGAAACCATTGAGAAAAAAATTAACTACGTTCTTCAAGAGTAACTGCTGTAATTTGTGGAACTTGTTTCTTGATATGATTATCATATAACCTACAAATAAAATAAGTTTACATATAGTAATAAAAATTATAGAATAAGTGATTGAAACACTCACAGTACAAATTCTTTCATTTCTTCATAGTTGAGTAGAACATATGTATGAGCTCTGTGATGTTCATCGTCTGAAAGTCATCGTTCTTGAACTCCACCAAAGCCAAAATTTGGCTGATTAAAAACTGGTAAATGATTATCCATTTCATCATTAACATTTCCTTCATTCTGTCCCATGTGGTTTTGTTTTGAGGGATATTCATATTCAAAATAGTGAGAGAAGAAAAAAGAAATTTCCTCTTGAAAATAAGCTTCAAAAATTTAGCCTTCAACTGATGCTTTGTTACATACTTTTTTCTTCAATTTCTGCATGCGTCTCTCGAATGGGTACATCCATCGAAACTGTACTGGGCCTCCACATTTAGCTTCATGTGGAAAATGTAATATTAGATGTTCCATTGAGTCAAATCAAGCAGGTGGAATGATTTTTTCCAGTTTACATATAATTACAGCAACATCTTCTTTCAGTTTTCTTAGCGCATCATAGTCATTTGTTGCTACAAAAATGTCTTGAAAAAAATATGATATGTCTGTTATCGAATCCCAAATCATAGAATTCAACAAACCTCTAAATCCAATCGGCATAAGTTTTCCATTATAACATGACAATCATGAATTTTTAATTCAGTAATATAACTATTCTTAACATATCTGCCCAAATTGGAATCATAGACATCTGGAAGTCTCAAATCTGCAATCCACTGACAAAATAATAAATGAATCTCTTTGGACAGTGTATAAGCTGCTTTTTTCTTCATTAACCTCTGTGATCTGACATTTTCAAATAGTTCAAGTTCTGGTCGCCTGTAAATTTGGGCAATATCTAATCGTGATTTTACAGTATCTTTGGTCTTACCTAGTGTATCCAAAAGCATGTGAAATAAATTATCAAAATAGTTATTCTCAATGTGCATGACATCCAACATGTGGTGGACCAACAAATCAGACCAATATGGGAGATCCCAAAAAATGCTTCGTTTTATCCAATTATGTTCTTTCCCAAAGCCATGAATTTTATATTGGTTTACTATTGGCCCAAATGTGATGGGAGGTAATGAAAATACAACTGATTTTAACTCTGTACCTGAGATCATTTTTGGAGGTTCATCCCTTTCAATTGTGCCTTTTTTGAAATGATATTTGTTCCTTCGAAAAGGATGATCGGTTGGAAGAAATCTGCGATGACAGTAAAAATAGCAAGGTTTTTTTCCATTAACGAGCATAAAAGCTTTTTTGTCTTTCATACAGTAAGGAAATGATTTCAGACCATGTGTACTCCAGCCAGATAACATGCCATATGCCGAAAAGTCACTAATCGTCCACATCAATGCAGCTTTTAATGTGAAATTTTGTTTCGTAGAAACATCATATATACTAACACCATTACTTCACAATGCATTTAACTCATCAAACAATGGTTTCAAATAAACATCAATATTATTTTTTGGATGTTTTGGGATTAATAAGGTCAAAAAGATATAGGTCTCTTTCATCAACATCCATGGAGGTAGATTGTACAGAGTTATAAAGGAAATCCAACATGAATACTGACTACCATAAGAACTAAATGGACAGAAACCATCAGTAGAAAGACTCAATCGCACGTTTTGGGCTTCTAAAGAAAAAGACGGATGCAGACGATCAAAATGTTTCCATGAATCACCATCAGATAGATGATTCAAGATTTTACCGGTTGAAATACTGGTTTTGTGCCATGACATCATTGACGTTGTGTTATGAGAAATAAATAAATGTTGCAACCTAGGTGTAAGGGGTAAATATCTCAACTGTTTTACAGGAATTGATCCAAACTTCCCTAGTTGAGCTTCTTTATACCTCGATTGTCCACATGTTGGAAAACTATCCAATGACTCATTTTCACCATAATATAAGATGCAATCATTTGCACATGCATGAATCTTCTAATAACTAAGACCTAGATTACGAACCAACCTCTTGCTCTTATAGTAATTTGCAGGCAACACATTTTCTTCAGGTAATAGTGCTTTAACCAAAGAAAATATCTGATCAAAACAGTTGTTTGACATTGCATTATCTGATTTAATAGCCATAAATTTTGCAACCACTTCTAATTTTCTTATCTTGCAACTAGGATATAATGCATCCTCAGTAGACCTCAACAACTCATAAAATTCAGATGGTGCCAACTCAAGATTTAAATCAATATCATCGTGAGTTTCAGTTTGTTGAACAGATGGACCTGTAACATCATGTACTAAATTTTGGATCTATGATGGATCTGGAATAAAGTTATTAGTATCTTCTCTAAAACTGTGTTCACTATGTTGATACCAAAAAACACAATCTGGTTAAAAAACCAAACCGCAAGAGATGTCCCCCAACCTTTTCAAATGTGTCAAACATTCTCAGAGCACATTTTTTACAAGGACACTTAATTGTGCCTTCTGAAACATATTCTGGTTTTGATGATGCAAATGCTAAGAAAGCTTCAACACCCTCAATATATACTGGATTTAAACCATAACCATTTGGATTTCTGCGCTGATTTATCCAAGCGCGATCATCTAATAATGACTGATATCGACTTCCTTGTTCTATATTTTTCTACAAAATATAAAATCATCACTGTTTTTAAATAATTTTAAATTATAAAAATATTATCTGAAAAAAGAAGATAAATAATTACTACTACTTCTTAATAATTACCATTAATTAAAGGTGACACAATTTCCAGTGGATTGACGGCTACCATTTTGTCTGACGGCTCATTTACTTGCATCTTTCTCATACTCAAATAACAATCAAGAATCTGGTCAGAGGTACGCATATTCATTCTCATATGCACGAGAATGAATATACGTATCTCTGACCAGATTCTTCATTGTGATTTCAGTCTGAGAAAGATGAAAGTAAATGAGCTGTCAGAAAAAAGAGCCCCCTTTTCGTCGAAGAATCGTCTTCTTCCAACTGTCACTGCCTGAAAACATTATAAAAAATATGATCCTATGAATGCATATCCAATCTCGTGTATACGAGATTGAAAATGCCTATGTAGTAGCACATTTTTCATATTGTTTTGAGTCGGTGAGAGTTGAAAGGAGAAAAGTCATCGAGCAAAAGGAGTGTCGTCAATCCACTGGAAATTGTGCCAGGTTCTTGGAATTTATTAAAAAAAATTAAAATTTCTTTCTAATTGTTCTTAACTAATTATTACTATTTATTACTAATTATTACAATTTATTACTATTTATTGTTAATTATTCCTATTTATTGGTAATTATTCTTATTTATTATTAATTATTCTTATTTATAACTAATTATTCATATTTATTACTAACTATTACTATTTATTACTAACTATTACTATTTATTACTAAGTATTACTATTTATTACTAAGTATTACTATTTATTAATATTTATTACTATTTATTACTATTTATTACTATTTATTACTATTTATTACTATTTATTACTAATTTTTACAATTTATTACTAATTATTACAATTTATTCCTAATTATTACTAATTATTCCTAATTATTACTAATTATTCCTAATTGTTACTAATTATTCAAAATTATTACTAATTATTTCTATTTATTAATATTTATTACTATTTATTACTAATTATTACTATTTATTACTAATTATTGCTAATTATTTCTAATTATTCCTAATTATTTCTAATTATTGCTAACTATTGCTAATTATTGCTAATTATTTCTAATTATTGTTAATTATTGCTAATTATTGCTAATTATGGCTAATTATTACTATTTATTTCTAATTATTGATAATTATTTCTAATTATTGCTAATTATTCCAAATTATTGCTATTTATTGCAAATTATTAGTATTTATTGCTAACTGTTCGTATTTATTAGTAGTTATTACTAATTATTAGTATTTATTACTAATTATTACAATTTATTATTACTTATTACAATTTATTACTAATTATTACAATTTATTACTAATTATTACAATTTATTACTAATTATTATTAATTATTGCTAATTATTACTAATTATTGCTCATTATTACTAATTATTGCTAATAATTCCTAATTATTTCTAATTATTCCTAATTATTGTTAATTATTGCTAATTATTAGTAAGTATTACTAATTATTAGTATGTATTCCTAATTATTCCTAATTATTACTAATTATTCTTAATTATTACTAATTATTCCTATTTATTAATATTTATTTCTATTTATTACTAATTATTGCTATTTATTACTAATTATTGCTAATTATTGTTAATTATTACTAATTATTCCTAATTATTTATAATTATTGCTAATTATTGCTATTTATTTCTGTTTATTGCTAATTGTTTCTAATTATTGCTAATTATTGCTAATTATTAGTATTTATTAGTAATTATTAGTATTTATTACTAATTATTACAATTTATTACTAATTATTACAATTTATTACTAACTATTACAATTTATTACGAATTATTATTAATTATTCCTAATTATTATTAATTATTCCTAATTATTACTAATTATTCCTATTTATTACTAATTATTCCTATTTTTTACCATTTATTGCTATTTGTTACTAATTATTGCTATTTATTGCAATTTATTGCTAATTATTCCTAATTATTTCTAATTATTGTTAATTATTACTAATTATTGCTAATTATTACTAATTATTGCTAATTATTACTAATTATTTCTAATTATTGCTAATTATTGCTATTTATTTCTAATTATTGCTAATTATTTATAATTATTGCTAATTATTCCTAATTATTAGTATTTATTGCTAATTATTAGTATTTATTAGTAATTATTAGTATTTATTACTAATTATTACAATTTATTACTAATTATTACAATTTATTACTAATTACTACAATTTATTACTAATTATTATTAATTATTGCTATTTATTGTTATTTATTACTAATTATTACTAATTATTACTAATTATTTCTAATTATTCCTAATTATTGCTAATTATTCCTAATTATTACTAATTATTACTAATTATTAATGTTTATTCCTAATTATTCCTAATTATTACTAATTATTACTAATTATTACTAATTATTCCTAATTATTACTAATTATTCCTATTTATTACTATTTATTGATATTTATTACCGATTATTATTAATCACTACAAATTAATTATATACATTACTAATTATCATTAATAATTAATAATTACTACTAATTATTAAAAATTAATACTAAAAATTTCAATTTATTAGTACAAATAAATACTAATGACAAAACAATTTAAATTTAATTTAATTACAACTAATCAACAATAAAAAAATTAACATAAAAAAATGAAATAAATAATAAATTAAAAAACATAAATACCTTTAAGACTGATTTTCTATTGATGCAGACTGCTTCACAACGTCTTCGTGAACAAAAAAAATTAACTTAGAAAAATTCTCTCTAAAATCAGAGTTTAGAGATAAACATGATCTAAAATTTGAGGGGAATGAGAAGAAAAACGGATGGGGGTATATATATAGGTTAGATTATTTGCGACGGGATTATTTGCGACGGGTATCCCGTCGAAAATAGTATCTTTTGTGACGGGACCCGTTGCAAATACCTACGCCCGCATTAATTTCTATCAGTGGTTAAAAAGTTATTTTGCGACGAGATCTGTCGCAAATAGTCCCTCCCAACACACCTTTTGCGACGGGACGACATCTCGTCGCAAAAAGCTATAAACCGCCGCCGGTTATTTGCGATGGGGCTCGTCGCAAATACTTAATTATTTGCGACGATGGGATCCCACTGTCGCAAATAACCTTCGTGCAGTTTGGCGCGCTATCCGCGCCAAACTATTTGCGACGGGAGACGAAATCCCGTCGCAAATAGTTGTTTATTTGCGACTGGTCGTTACCCCCGTCGCAAATAACCTCTTGGACGGACCTTTTGCAATTGGATTTATTCCTGTCGCAAAAGGCCCGTTGCAAAAAGCCCTTTTTCCCGTAGTGGGAGATTGCTGACTACACTTCAAGGTGCCTGGTATGTCATCAAGTGAAGGCAGAGTGACAACTTCCTAAAGGGGTATTGCAACCACTACCCATACCAGCATGGAAGTGGGACAATATCACTATGGACTTTCTATCGGCTTGCACTTCATCCAAATCTAGCACAAGTTCATGATTTTTTCCACATATCCCTCTTGAGGAAGCACATACCTGACCCTTCACATGTACTAAATCCAGAGGTGGTACAACTGGAACATGACCTCTCTTATGAGGAGCAGCCGGTGAAGATCTTGGATCATAGAGAAAAGGTTCTACGCAACAAGATGACCCACCTTGTTAAGGTGTTGTGGAGAAACCACAAATGTGAAGAAGCCACGAGGGAACTAGAGGAGTCTATGTGTAAGAACCCAGTTCTTTTTTTTTTGAGGTACGGGTTTCTTCTTTTCTCTTTTCCTTAAGTGTTTTTGACAAAATAAGGAAAATGGGGAAAAATCCTAATTTTCGGGACTACATGTCGTGTACTATTCCACACGCCGTGTACTTTGGCCGTGTGGGATGAGTACATAGGGTGTGTAGCCATGTCGATGACGAAGGGTGTAAAAACCGACTACACGCCGTGTAGTGGGTATTTACACGCCCTGTAGTCAGTCGGCAGGGAAACAGTAAGGCGGTGGAAGCAGCCACCAGCTGGGCGACACTACACACAATGTAGTCAAGAATACACGTCGTGTACTCATGTCGACGGATGAACAGTTTGGCGGTGCCGCCAAAGGAATAGTTAAATGAGAAAAGTACATGTCGTGTAGTCAATAGTACACGCCGTGTACTTTGTTTTTTTCGATTAAAATGGAAAGTAGCCAACCATGTTCATAGGATTGGCTTAGAACCGGAGGGGGACTCAGGAGGACGGCCGAGTCTTTGTGGATCAACCGATCGAGCACCGAGAATCTGATCCCGCTTCCGTCGATCATGTTGGAACCGCACGGGTAATCCCTCCCTTCTCCTTGCATAGTTCTTGCCAATTATTCCTCTAAGGGAAGTTATTTGAGTTTAAATGAGGTTTTCTTTCACCTCAAATCTACCCCGTTCTTGGACGATTCGTGGATCATCGTTCGAGTATACTGATCAGGGGCATTTAAGGTAGGTGTCTTGGTGTTTAATTTCTAACTGTTGTGCATTTGTGTGTATTTTTGTGCTACGAACCCATGTTGGGGTGTCATGTGGCTGAGACCTTGGCTGTTTTAAATACCTAGAATTGTATAGGTAATTAAATGTGATAATAACCTGCTGTTTGGGATCGCTGCTTGGATCCAGGACCACCCTAGGGGTGCGTTCCTCTGTTTATCCATTTGGCCAGGATACCCGAGGGTATTCCATTGTAATAATGTTTGTTAAAAAGCCTTGAGAGGATTTGTATGTGAATTATTTATTTACATGTTGGGCTCAGCCCAGTTACTTATACCTGAGGGCGGTGTTTTACTATAGCCTGAGGGCATATTGGATTAGCCTGAGGGAAAAGTTCTTTTTTGCCTGAGGGAAACCTTTCGTATGCCTAAGGGAAGTGACTTCTGTGCCTGAGGGCGACACTATGTACGCCTGAGGGCAATATCTGTTATGCCTGAGGGAAATTACCTGCGGGTTGGATACTGATTACCTGAGGGTAAGGGTTTGCGTGTCTGAGGACACTGACTGTTTACTTATAAATTCATTATGGTGTTTTCTTATATGAAATGGATAAATTGAATATTAAAATGGAAATATAACAGGTTAACTTAGTTACTTTTAGTACTGCTTAGTTTATTGAATTTTACTATTGTACACTGTTGTTGCATGTTTACACACTGTTGAGAACAGGCCTTTGGTGGGTGGCTACTGGGATTTATTTCTCAAACCCTGTTTGGGTCATGTCTTCGTCCCAAACAAATTACATTTCTGCAGGTGTGGATAAGGGAAAGGGTCCCTATACAGGTACATGATTGTTGCTGAGGAGTAGGGGAGCAGGGGACCGAGCTTAGGCTCGCGATGCTGCTAGCTGTTTTATTTTTCTTTGTTGTACTCTGTATTGTTTTGTAGTGTTGTTTAACATGTTCTGTATGTTTTCTTAGAACTTGAGACATGTTGCATTATATCTATATAACTGGTTGGTTATCTTTTACTGCAGTTGTTTATTTTAAATGTGTATGGTTTATTGCTTTCATTGTTGTTGTGTGTTGTATATTTTATTCTATTGCGCTACACTTTGACAAATGAGAGAATAGTTTCTCCACTATCAGATCCGGGCCCTCGCTGCTAGTCGGCAGCCTCTGGTGTTTGGGGAAATGCGCTTGAGGTCATGTGACCAACCGGGTTCAGGGCACCCGTTGAGTGGCACCCAGATCCGGGACGTTACAAAGTGGTATCAGAGGAGTTCTTTTCTTTGAATTACTATTTGGAGCCGTAGTCAGGGATAAGATGAGAACGGTAGTTGGTAATAAGCTGTGTCCGGGCATAGCTAACCCGTGTATAGGGAAAAGCCAGTCTACCTCGTATTTTTTCAATTTTTCTGATTTTGCAAATTTTACAGTTGATTTGATTTTCACCGTTGGGTGACACACTTGTGATTGTGCTATTATATTTTATCCATGGGTTCTATTTCATTGCAACCCTATGAGATGAGGGTATGCCATCTCATGCATCATTTAGGCACATGCTAGGAATCACATGCCATGCATAGTTCCATGCCACGTAGGTGCATTAGAAATTGCATATTGTTGTGATAGTTGTTGTGCTAGAAAAAATGTTGTTGCGATAGCTGCTTTGATAAATACCTACTATGTGATAGGGTATTTTCTTGTGTGATCTGGTTGATAGAATGAATGCCAAACTTTGGTTTTTGGGGAGTATGGGCCCTCATTGACCGGAATTTGGTGGATCATTGACTATTCATTTTCGGTTATAACACTGATAAGATGCCAAACTTTGATTTTCGGGGAGTATGGGCCCTCACGGATCAGAATTTGTCACTTGGGTGTTGTTTTCGGTATTTTCTGGATTCCGGAGTAGTTTCAGAGGTGTACTATCCAGAAAACCCAGTATACACGCTGTGTAGTTCCTCGGACACACGCTATGTCTTATTCTGTTTGGCAAGAAAAGAAAACTTTTTCAGTACACGCCGTGTACCCTCAGTACATGTCGTGTAGTGTCTTCCTGTGTCATAGACCGTG